>CM045495.1:42003905-42603905 GCA_024704745.1 Rosa lucieae
AAAACGATCATCCATGACCATTTATCCCTATCATACTCAGTTCCTCATGACATAGAAACTTCTCAAAAACTCAAAAATTAATCTGAGCACTGTACTATATAAAATTGCAGTGCGAACTATATGAAAAATCAAAATTGCATGTCTATGGTTGACTCATGCCATCTGGCTACGTTGAATCAATCTGCTACTGCTGAATCATGTTATGTGCTATTGCTGAATCATGTCATATTGTTGAATCATGCCATCTGCTACTACTCGGTGTTGAATCAATTTGCTACTGCTGATCATTCATGTGCTACTGTTACTGTTGAATGTGCTACTGTCTCAGATCGCCACATGCATGACTTGCGATTGTGGTGGCCAAGTTGATCACACCGTGTGCATTTCACTGGTCTGGACTCTTCCCCAAACGACTTGATCCTCCTTGTCCGTGGTCTTCCGGGAGGTTTTCGAGTCTTGGGAGGCTGCAAAGCTGAATCACCAAAACTACTAGGATTGGGCTATCAAGATCCGGGACTGGAAAAATAGGAAGATCATGAGCACTTCTATAAATGAGGTCTTCCAGTAATCTTCAATGTAACGGTAAGGGATACGGTTCGCCTTCTTCTCATTACTTGAACTGCATGAGAACATGGGAAGCACCTAAACTGCCACCAAGCACAAGAACACTCCCTCTCAACCAAGTTCACCATGACATTGCTATCCTCTGTACAACTTCAAAAATATCATTAGTAGACTGGCTAACTCTCCAATTTCTCCCGTTTCTATCCTTTTCGACAACTTTTTCTCAAGCTTAGGACATAGCACACTCCTCCAAGTAGAAGATTGAACCTTCCTTTCACAAAAAAATCTCCATAACTCTCACACGAATGCTTCAAGCAACTGAGGCAGCGGCATGCATCTCTCATCCTTGACCATGTTGTGAAGCTCTCTGCCAAAGAATTACTCATTTCGCCATATCTTTTAGCAGGGAAGCAAGCAATAGCATAGTTTTCGGGTGGCAAGTTAGCAAGAAAGGACTGACCCGCCCACGACTTTGCTTCCTAAATTCTTCTTCAACTTTTCATTGAAGATATCTAAAGTCCTAGCATATGTAGCTTGTGTAAAACAATCTCACAATGTGTTCCTAAAAGTAGAACCATAGGAACTTGGATACCTACCATTCAAATTGTCCTTTAGATGCTTGATACAGTAGGAGTGAGGCGCATTTGGAAACACCTTTCACACCATCCAAAAGACCAGCTCCACGGTCTGTCATGAATACAATAGTCCCGGTAGTCGCTCGCCAAGATTATTGCCAAATGTTTCAAGGAACCACCTCCAATTCTCTTTACTTTCAGTCAACAATGGCAAAGGCAAATGGGAAAACTGGAAAAACAAAAAACAAAAACAAAAGAATAAATAAGACAAAAAAAGGATCGAATAAAGAACTGCTACTGCTCTTTAAAATGCTACTGATACTGTTACTACGCTACTGCTACTCTATTGCCATTAAAGAAATTCAACTTGACAATAGGAAAGCATGCAAACAAACGCACATCCGATCATCATGTGAAGATCACAGAAAACACAATAAGGGCTGCTACTGCCAGGTTCTCATAAATTACACTAAAAAAATTCACATTTAATCAAAATTTACATATGCTTGCTACTACATGGACAAAACAAAAAAAAAATCATAAAAGAAAACTCACTTTGAAGAAGTTTGCATACCTTTGTTCCCTGTTTTAGCACAAGCACCCAATAGCATCCCCTTATACTTGTTTTTAATAAAAGTCCCATCAAGGAAACATAGGTCGACAATATTTGAAGCCGTTTATGCAAGCCCATAAGATATAAACAATCGACGAAAACGATTATCAAGAGAGTCAAGAATGCAATATGAACCGGGGTTAGTTCTCTTTAATGTGTCAATATACCAAGGCAATAGAGAATACCCAAATGCTTCACTACCATGTAACATCTTATTAGCAGCCTCTTTGCCCCTATATGCCATGTGATAAGGAATATCAAACCCATAATCATGCTTGAAATGCTTGACAATATCCTTGGCTTAATTAAAGGATCGGATCTCACTTTATCAGCCATAATAGTGGAAATAACTTTGGATCCTAACCTCTTATGATTTTGATGCCGGACAACACCAACACAAGAATGATTATTCACCAACTTATTATATGGAAATAACCACTAGCCTTGTTTAAGGGAAGCATAAACATACCATTCACAACCCATCGGAATCTTCTTGGCACAAGTAGCACTAACACGGCACTTGTCATTCTTAACATAGTTAAACTCAAACCCTTCTCAACTGCAAACTTGCACAACTATCCCGAAATTCGACCCCACCACCAATGAAAACTTGACCAATCTATATATATTGTCATTCCAATCACTAGACATATACTTCCTTTTAGACTTGTTGCTCACAAATTTCCAATTATCATGTTGTTGTCATCCTCAGGTTTGAATCATCACTACTAGCATGATCTTCATCAACAAGTTCAGGGATATTCACAATAGCAGTATCCACAGTAGCAGCAATTTCCTGTTTAACACACATCTTGGAACAAGCTCCAACATCAAGAACATGTATATCTATAAAGGGAAAATTAGCAGTTGGAAGATATCCAACATGATCAAAATATCATCGTCACACTCTAAGTAGCAATTGGGGCAATCGTTAAGTGCATATCTAAAAACAAATTGACCATCCTTGAGTTTCGAAACCTTGAGGAAATTTTGGCACACAAATTTTCATACGTGGTGCTTGATGACACGGTAAAAAAGAATAGTCTCTGTCCCATATGTAAATCTTCCAAATGTTGACTTTGACATACTATAAAACACATGTAGAAAACTATTATTAATGTTATAATACTACTGCTACTTGCACAACCTGAAAGCCAAAATTTAGAACAGCTACTGATAATAGTAAAAACTAAACATCACATCAACTCTGCTACTGCTCTAACAAGATATCAAACCTCAAATATACAATAATCAACCACCTGCTACTGCTATTACAAAATTCAAACACTGCTACTGCTCTACTACAATCATAACATAATTATAAACATCAGACACTAAAATCACAATACTCCAATTATAAACCAACTCAGACCTCAAACTTCAGGATTGAATATCATAACCTCGAATATATTCCCGTTCCAATTATAGGTAAAAAAACCAACAGACAAATTCAAAATAGAAAGTAAAAAGAAAAAAGAAGAATCAAATTCAACCTAAACGAGTTCAATAATTCAAAAAACGAAACAAATTGAACCAAAACTAGAAGAAATTCACAAAAAATTGGATGAAACAGTAATGATCAAAATCTTAGAAAGCATGAAATTGACACAGAAGCATGAATTTGAAGCAAGAAGACATGAAGAATCAAAAACTACATGGAAATTCGATCGCTTTCAATAGGAGAAGAAGAATTGGAAAGCTTTCATGGACGGGTTTCTCTCACTGCGTTTCAATTAAAGAAGAAGAAGAAGAAGCTGTCGCTGACGAAGGAGAAAGATAAAGAGAGAGAGACGGTCTCTGTAGCAGTAAGGGAATATTCCCAAAAAATAAGTTAAGGGCAAATAAGTAATTAACCTTATAACAGGTGGCAAGTGGAGATCAACTTGTCCTTATCTGTAAGATTTTGTCCTTGGATGTTTAATTTCATCTTTTAAGGATGTATCTGTCAAACAATATTGTGTCAATAACTTAGATGTAATTTGTTACTTTATTTTTGTCACAATTGTGTGAAAATATTTGTGGAATAAATATTTGTTTTAAATCATATGGACTTGATCAACTACGGTCCATAGGTAAGTAAAATGATTTTATTATACAAATGAATTTCACGGTTTTTATGCTTTAACTATAGTTGGTATTAGTGATCATCCTGAGCGGATGATTACGTATATATATATATTTACGTGGAATATATAATTGGTTGACGTGTGATTGGTGTGATGAAATGATTGAGAATGGATTGAATATTATTAATTTCTCCCCATTTAATTGTTGAATAATGAAATGTTGATCATGTGGTGTGAAGCTATTTTATATGCCCAATTGTGAATATGTGGAAATTATTTTAAGAAGTAAAGATTTGTCTTGAAATAATATGTCTGTTTATGTGGGTGTACATATACATATATACGATCTATAATTCAGAAAGATTGTATGTTGTGGATTTGATTATGTCTGAGAAGTACAATTGTGAAGCCGGGTGTTATCTACTACCCCTGTGCTTAAGTGAATTACTGGTAAATGTGTTTTGGTGTTATGTGGAAGTTAGCCTTAGGCCCTAGTCCCTACAGATAGTGCACTATTATACTCTTAGGAATGTGCTTATTTTGAGTATACATACTTTGGTAGTGTCTTTGGTATGTTGCTGCTGTCCCATGCTTTGGTATAGTACGTTGGACCCTAGCATGTGGATTTATGATTTGTTACCAGTCAATCTGGCTTACCCGTGCTTTGGTATTATGGACCCTAGCACGTGGATTTATGATTTATGAATTGTTAGGCCCTAGTCCCTACAGATAGTGCACTATTATACTCTTAGGAAGATTGCTTACTTTGAGTATACATACTTTGGTAGTGTCCTTGGTATGCTGCGGCTGTCCCATGCTTTGGTATAGTACGTTGGACCTTAGCATGTGGATTTATGATTTGTTTAGTTAATCCGAAAATTCACTAAAAAGAGAAGTGTACTTATATATTTTGATCAAATATCTATCTGTGATATTTTATTAATATGTGAAGGTGTTAGTAAAAAGAGAATCAAGCATGTATTCTTTAATGTTATTTCACATATTAATGTTGCAATATTTGTTGGTTGTGATCAGTCAGAGTTCTAGTCTGTCTGTCAAATGTTGAGTTTTAAAAGAGTATCGAGAAATACTTACTTTTATGTTTCTGAGATTTTTGGAGTTACCTTGTGAGTGTGTTGATTGTTTACTTGAGTTATAAGAATTGTAATTTAATAAATCAACAGTTCTTTCTTGTTTACTCATACGGGCTGTAAAAGCTTACCGGGTTTTGTGTTGTTGCAATTCCCGGTACACTATTCAAATTGTGCAGGGGTAATCTCACAGGTCAGGAGAATCAGGGCAGTGATCGTGCGGTTTAGAGTATTAGTATTGGATTTACAACATTTGTTTTTTGAGGAGAATTATACTCATTTGAGCTTTACAATTTGATTTGGTGAGAGTGTGCTGTAATAAGTAACTTGAGGATTTGGTTTATGTAATATTAAGAGGTGTAAGGTGTGGTTGTTTCTGAGAAAAAAATTCAGGACGTTATTTGTATTATTATTATTCATGTTCCGGATTTGAATCCTTTATTCAAAATTCGGGGTGTGACACCAGTTTTTAGTGAAGAGGAGTTCCGGACAAGGTACCTGATGAGTCACAATGTTTTCGACCGCATCTCCAGTGACCTTTGTCACTATGACCAGTACTTTGTCCAAAAATCAGATGCTGCTAAGAAAGTAGGACTACTTCCCCAACAGAAGCTGACATGTTCCTTAAGAATGCTTGCTTACGGTGCTAGGGCAGATCAATGCGCTGAGTATTGTCGGATGGCGAAAGCTACTGCCATCGAGGCTCTGAAACGATTTACAAGAGGAATCGTTAATCTGTACTAGGCAGAATACCTCTGGGCTCCTACTTCGGCTGACCTCAGAAGACTTCTAGCCAAAGCTGAGAGAAGAGGTTTTCCTGGGATGATTGGAAGCATCAACTGCATGCACTGGCAATGGAAGAATTGCCCAACAGGTTGGGCTGGAGAATACAGAGGTCGAAAACGTGTGCCCACTATCATCCTCGAAGCAGTCGCTTCTTATGACACATGGATATGGCATGCCTTCTTTGGAATGCCTGGATCATGCAACAACCTCAACGTGCTTGCTAAGTCCTCTTTGTTTGACGAGCTCACTGCTGGTCGAGCCCCTCAGATCCAATTTCAAGTGAATAACAGAATTCACAATTTAGGGTACTATCTCGCTAATGGTATCTACCCGCAATGGGCGACATTCGTGAAATCAATTTCAAGGCCTACACGACCCAAGGATCTGAAGTTTTCCCAGGCTCAAGAGGGGTACAGGAAGGATGTCGAAAGATGTTTCGGCATGTTACAGTCGCGCTTTAGTATTGTTCGAGAAGCGGCTCATGGATGGGATAGAGAAGACCTTCAATACATCATGCTGACATGTATTATATTACACAACATGATAATCGAGGATGAAGACTAGATGACAGCGATGAGGATTTGGAGTCCGATGAAGAAGAGGATAACAATATGAGACCTAGGTTGGCCCAGGTTTGGGAAGGACCGACCGGTGATGACTTCGATCCTGTTGGTAGAGATGGTTATTATTTCAACGGATTCATGGATCGATACGATGCTATAAGAAGTGCAAACAGTCACTCAAACCTTCAAGAAGATCTAATAGAGCATTTCTAGAACATTCAAGGCAACATGCAGATCTAGATCTAGATCAGTGTGATTTTAATTTGGTTTGTATTATTTTTAATTTTTTTAATGTGCTATGATTTTTAATATAGTTGTGTGCTTTAATAAGAGGAATTTTCAAATACAATTTTTATTTCATAAAATTTATGCTTACATAAAAGAAAAACTAGGAATAAGTACAATACAATTAACAACATGCATAATCACCTAATTATTCAAATCATAATCCTCATCCTCTGTAGGAATCCAATTTGCATTTGAAGGCTCATCATTAAGGTTAGGGTTGGTGAAATCACCCGTAGAGAAATGTGAAAATTGTGGTTGTGTAGGATATCTCCCAGGGGTAAGGTGGTTGCGGATAGTATCCACCGGGGTAAGGGGGTTGTGGGAAATCACCGGTGAAGGGAGGTGGTGGGAATCCACCTATTAAGGGAGGTTGTGGGAATGGATCGGGGCAAGGGGGTTGTGGATATGCACCGGGGTAAGGTGGTTGTGGGTATGCACCCTGGTAAGGAAGTTGTGGGTATGCACCACCAAAATTTGGTTGTGGGAATGCATTACCAAAATTGGGTTGCGGATAGTATCCACCCATAGAAGGTGGCGTCTACTCACCAAGATCTTCTTGCTCCGCTATTTTCTTTTGTTTTCTTGACCAATAACGCTTTTTATTTGGGGTCATTTTACTTGTATCAATCTGCATAATACGCTCTTTCCTCTCTTTATTTCGCTCTTCCCTCTCTTTAATTCGATCTTACCTCTCTTGGAATAGGAGTTGCTCTTTTCGCATTTCGATTTGCAAGAGGATACATGCTCTTTTCTTCCTCTTGGAGACTTCGAGCGAATTCGTCATCGAGTTTTTTCTTGCCCGCGGTTGTCTCTATTTGGTTGGTCGTTATACTCTCGAGAGTGCTTGACAAAAGACTTTGATCTTTCGCTACCTTCTTTCCTTTCCGAATTGCTTCTTCGCAGCCTTCCTTCCTTAAGGCCTGACGTTAGGATCTGCAGTTTCACCTGCAATTACCTCATCTACATCCATGTCCAAGTTGATGGGAGAATTTCCAGGAATTGGTTGTGTGCGCATATGTTGATTTCCTTCATTTGATGTTCATCTGGATGTATGGCTAGGGATGTCTTTAAATTGTGCAAAGCCCTCCACAACAACGTAACTAGCAAAACTCTGAAAATTGTGTCTTTTGGCCTTCCCACTTTTTCTCTTCATCCCCGTATGCCACAATTTTTGTGCTTCATCTTGCTACGTAATTAAAAAAAATAAAAATGCAATTAGTACAAAATAAACGGTATTATGAAGGGTCATCTATTATAAAGGTCATAATTTTGAATGATTTAATTATCTCATCTCATCGTTTGCGTTAAAAATCAGTAAGTACAAATATAAAGGTCATAATTTTAATAAGAAAATATCTCACTGTTTTACAATAAAAATCAATAAGTACAAATATAAATATTGTTGTAATTACATCATTATTTATCAACTAATTATTTTAATTATAGCTCTAAACAATTATTAAAATTAAAACGATATTATAATTACTACATTATTTATCAAGACATATTTTACTATAATGTATCAACAAATTAAATGATTTATCAAAAAATATAAAGGTCATAATTTTAATAAGAATGTATCTCACCGTTTTACAATAAAAATCAATAAGTACAAATATAAATATCGTTGTAATTACATCATTATTTATCAACTAATTATTTTAATTATAACGAAAAACAGTTATTACAATTAAAATGATATTATAATTACTACATTATTTATCATGTAATATTTTACTATCAACAAATTAAATGATTTATCAATAAATACATACCTCATCAACCGCATTCGAACTGCTCTTGTACCAATTTTTCGCTTGCCTTAATGCACAATGCCACTCAAAGAGTTCAACCTTCAAAATTTTCCACCTTCCCTGCAAAGATTGGGCTAATCGGCTCTGCAGCCAATTTGCGTCAAAATGTCGCTTCACGCTCATCCATAACTCGTTTTTTTTTTTTTTTTTTTCTGATTTGTGCCCACAGCCGGACATTGGCTTACAACTTTCCAAGACTTGCACAATTGAACATCTTCCTCATCCGTCCACCTCTTTTATCTTGGGTATCTTCACTTTGATCTCCCTCTTGTTCTGCCACTGGACGTGTGTTTCCCCTTTATTTGGCCATAGTGGATAATGAAAAATATGGATGATGAGAGCTATATGAAGAGGAGGAAGGTATAACTATGAACTCTAGTATTTTGGGTGTGAGATGTTAGAAAAAATTGTAGGTATTTATAGAGAAATTTTTTGTATGATTTTTAGAATTTTTTACATATTTTTTCTTACCGTTTGTTACCGTTAGCTATATTACATTCATATTAATTCCTAGCCGTCAGATATGATTTTACTGTTCCTTTGTTCGGTCCAGATTTGTTGACCATTGGGTTCAAATTCCCAAACCAGCCAACAGCTCTCAGCCACGTGCGCCCACAATGGGCAGTTAATTGTCGCTATGCGACAAAAAACAAAATCAGACTGTTGCCTAACGTGGCGCACCCCATTCGTCCGAGCTCTTCATGCCCTCTCTCTTTCGCGTCTCTCTCTGCGTGGCCCCCTGTGACGTCAACCACGTTCTACTGCGGGCCGAGCTGGCAGACGGCCAAGCCTGGGCAAGAAAAAAGGCATGGGCTTGGTATTTTTCTTGGCCTTGGTCAAAGAAAGCCAATGTTTGCCTGGTTAAAATTAGCCCGGTGGAGGCGAAAATAGCACCTTGCCCCGTCAACAACTCAGCAATCCCATGTGGTGTCCGGTTAAAACACAACCGCTGCACTTGCTCTAACAGCGCGTGGGGTAATCTCCCACCTGATGGCCTCTACCAACAAGCAGCGATCCCAGTTCAATCTCTGCAAGCAGACCGATCCTGACTCGCTCTCACTCAAACTCGCGCACGTCCTCCAATTCTGGCCGGCGCAGGAGGCCCGGGCCATGTCCGCCGTTCTCCTCCACAAGCAGCTCACCCGCGACGACTCCTATCTCTGGCCCTGACGACGCAGTCCAGCCTCAAATGGATTCTCCTGTCCTGTATTCAACGCGAGGAGGTCAAATTGATTTCCAAGAAGCACATGCAGCTCACATGATCTTCCATAAAGGGCTTATCAACTTGGGCTAAGCCCATCAAGTGAAAGCCTACACCAACAACAACCTCGGCGCAGGAGTTGTTCATCGAATTGGCTGGGACCGAGCCAAGGTTCCTCAGGAGGCAGATTGTGGAGGTGGTTGGGTCCTATGCTGCAGGTTGCTGAACCTGAGTCCTCGGCCGGGGAGCGAGCCCCGGGGATGATGAGGAAGTTGCCGCAGTTTATTAGTAGGTTGTTTGCCATTTTGATGAAGATGGTTTTGGATATCGGAGGATGATCCCTCATGGCATACCGCCGAGACTGAAGATGAGGATGCTGGTGAGAGTGGTAATTGCAGTGTTGGGCAGGAGTGTTTGGATAGGCTTGCCATTTCCTTGGGTGGGAATACCATTGTTCCCGTCGCGTCCGAGCAGTTGCCTGCCCCCGAGTGGCAGAAACACCATGCAGCATTGATTGCTGAGGGTTGTTCCAAGGTATCGATTTTGCCCTTATTTTGTTATTGAATCCTGCACTGTCTGGAAACTAATTGTCACTCCCAATGGCTACTTGTTGGTGGATCAAGATAGGAATAGTTGTTACCTCATCAGCTTTAGATGTTTGCATATTTCACTACTTGTAGCAAATGCTTGTTTTCTGTATTATATGGCTTGGTGATAAGAGCCCCATTGTGTTTCACATATGATGTTTTCTGTCAACATGACGACAACTAGGTAGAATTATAATGGGAACACTAATCTAAGTGTTTTTTTATATACTTCTCTACTTTAGTAACACGCTGGACATGTATGAAACATTTTCATTTGAATGTGAGTTGATTGTCCTGTATGTATGATGTGCGCACACAAACTGACAGATCAAGTTCCCCTGCAAAGTATTTTTGTGCATTAACCTCTTCTTATAGTCAAATGGATTCAAGTTACCTTATTCTTAGTTTATTCCTTTTAATTTTGCTCCAGGTAATGATAAAAAATTTGGAGCCAGTGGTGGCAGTGGTCTTGAACTCGTTTCAAGATCCTCATCCTCGTGTAAGGTGGGCAGCTATTAATGCATTTGGGCAGTTGTCTACTGATTTGGGCCCAGACCTGCAAGTTCAATATCATCAACGGGTGCTTCCGGCATTAGCTGCTGCCATGGATGATTTTCAGAACCCTCGTGTCCAGGTACATTGATATCAGTGGCTAATTTATTTATCCGTAATGACACTTGTGAAGAGAAATAAGAGTCTCTAAGAAGCTGACATTCTTGGTGGCTTGAACAAGATAATAGTTGGTGTATTATTAGGAGACTATATCTAAGGCTCTTTTTCTTATTGGTTACCACAACTGTAGAGGTATTTTCAATCGAGACTTCACGAGATGAGCGGTGACTGAAAGGCTATCCTAGTCACAAAGGATGAATCTGATTGGATCATTGAACAATTATAGCATCTGTCTCCAAAATCAGCATGAACACCATATGACTACTAAGCACTATTGCATCTCACATGCGTTATTGTCTTGTAGGGTTTCCAGACGTGAACATATTTCTTGATTTGTTATACCAGATGAATGCAAACTTGTGTTTCACAGTGATAGATACCATATTTATTGAGGCTGTGAAGAAAGTACTGTGAATATGGTTTTGAAGGATGTATCTCATGGTACTGGGGATTTATTTCTTATGTAGGAGCAGTCATCCGAAAATCGTTATTAGGCTTTCATAGGTAGGAAACAAAATGACTGGAATCTGGTGATTTAGTTATTAGATGCGACTTAAATTCGATGCAAATTTTTACAGGATCTATAAAAGAACGTGAAAACTTGGATCCTATAGATGTGTTATGGATGCTAAACTTATGATTTGCAAAGTATATTTTCACTTCTTTTTCTTTAGCTCAGATTTATTGCAAGTTAATTTTCTCCTTTCTGTTGTTGCAAAACTTTTCCTTGCTTGGTGGGTTTATATTGAACAGATCTCTCGATGAAATCTTTACTGCCATTGGCCGGGGATGTAATTCTTCTTTTCATATCACTTGGTTCATGTCATTTTTCACGTAGAAAACTAAAGCCCAAACCATTTGTAGTTCCATAGATTCTGGAGGTCAATTGACAGCTCATTATTCTAATGATTGGCTTAGACATTGATTGATTTATTTTAGAATTCTCTAAATTGATGAATGTCTGTCTAGAATCCCCACCTTTGTATCCCTTAAAGAATGAATTATGTTATAAGCAGATAACAAGTGCCACTTTTGTATGCTGTCATATAATTCCAATAATTTCTCAGTGATAGTAACTCATGCATACCTGTCCTATTTTCTGTTACAATCCCTTCTATCTCAGAATTGTGGATTTTCTGGCTAGAGAGTACTTTTCTTGGTTTTGTTACTTGAATTTCTGATTAAGCATACTCTGATATATTATTCGATATTAAAAACATTCTTGCATTAGCTTCGTTCATTTGCATATCGTATCAGCTGTATACTATTATTATTTTCAAAATGAATACATTCCTCATTATAGTTTCAGTTGAAAAATGCAATTGGAATTATTTAAAGCTTGTTATGTGCTAGAGGTACACATATTTCCTACATCTGCTTGTATTCAGTTCTGCTCTATCAGCAAAGACTTTGACCCCACAATACCCTGCTTAATGTCTGATAAAGGGGAACTATTTCTCTTGAATTGTTTTTGTACTTTAAAATGTTGTGAGACAAGTATATTCATTTGAAAAGTTGTGCAACATATGTAAAAATGGAGGTATACTAGAGAGGCCCTAAAGAAACAAAACGTACATAAAGTAACAACCAGACTCCGAAAGTTAGAACATCAAATGGTATCCAAATTCTCCTTGACCTGGTTGATGTGAGTCATCAGTAGCATTTGTTCAAGAGTTGATTGCTGGGGATGCCAATGGTTGGCTTCACTTGCTTAACCAAATGCTTGAGAATCTGAACAATGGTTTTGTAAAAGGGGCTGTACTCAATTTGTTCTTTGAATAACTAGAAACTTCTCAAACTTCTCAAACAAATCCAGTTTGGCTTTATCAAACTGAAAGGGGAAAATACACTACAGCCGCCTTCAATTTCTCCAAGTGAATTGCGTTAAGAGCCCCCTTCAATCTTTCTCATTGGCATATATTTACACTGCAGATGGCTCCTTATGATTTATCTTCTTCTTCTTCTTTTTTGTTTTGCACAGATGTTCTGGGAGCTACGCTTGCAACTCATTTAGACAAATGCCTCGTGTTTATATTGGGTGCATGAAGTCAGGAGAGGTTTTCTCTGAGCCGTGAGTATAGTCTAGAACTTCAGAAACAAGTGTTAACAATGAACTTCAGAAACAAGTGTTAACAATCTTAAGAATTTCGTGATCTTTTTATGTCTCATATTACTGCTTGCTGGTGTTTTGACAGGAGTCAAAAGTGGTATGAACCAGAATGGTAGAAGGTTGGTGATAAAAAATCGTAAGTTGTACTTCAACTTATTTCATCATTTAATTGAAAGTAGATTATATCCTGATTACTGAGCCGCCAACCCACCAGCCAACAATCCCCTGACCCTCATCCGCCGCCGCGCCCTCCCTCTTCGACCTTGCAAGGAACCTTGAGCCCGGAATCCCGCCACGGACCCAATAAGACACGCCGCAGAACAGCATATATTGATTGCCCGTCCGAGGACGCGCCGCCGGACGGAAATAGACACCTAGAAGAGGTTAAAGCGCGTTCTTTGTCTTAGAGAAGGCTAGGGTTAAGCGTTTGCATATATTGTCCTTTTGTTTAAGGAAAACTGAAATTGAGAGATAATTGAGTCGTGTGTTAGAGACCATTTAGGTCTTCCTAATTTTTTTCAGCTAGTTTATAGTTTTATTGGTCTTGAAGAGGCATGTCTTTTCAATTTTCGAGGGATTAGGGTGATGTATTCCCTTGCCGGTTGTGATGTACTATTTTTTCTTTCATTTCAATAAATTATCCTCATTTTTGTTGAGGTTTGCCAAATAAAAATAAAAAATAAAAAACTCAATTTTTGTTGTAAATATTATTATTTATATGGCTGTCCACGTAAATACTCATTAGTTATGTACTTTGATGCAAACCCTACCTCTATATAAAGAAGGCTAATGAGACTGAATGAGAACACTTCTACTTCCTCTCTACTATTCTCTCTTCATCTTCTTCCTACTTTATAACACGTTATCAGCACGTTTGCTCTATTTTTTTTAGACTCCATGATGATCTTAGAGTTTTTGGTGCAAGCTTGTTGCTTTTGACCTTAACTTTGATCTATGAGTTTAATTTGTCTTTCGATTTGACTATTTGATATGCATACTAATATAATATTTCCATTCACTGTGCAATCTGCTTCTCTTGTTAGCTATATATATTACTGGGTTCATTAATTTAAATAAGTAGACAAGATGTCTATGCCAACTAGTAAATTGATTATACTTTTGATTTTCATTATATGTACATGTTGTATATCAGTGAGTTTTTAATCAGCACGTTTGAAAAGAATGATCAAAGTAAGGTAGTTTTTCACATACAATTGCAAGCTATGCATCTGTAATTGGACGAGCTTCTGTTCTTATTTGCAATATATACTTGTTTATTGTCTCTCA
Source organism: Rosa lucieae (assembly GCA_024704745.1). NCBI lineage: Eukaryota > Viridiplantae > Streptophyta > Magnoliopsida > Rosales > Rosaceae > Rosa > Rosa lucieae. Next base: position 42,018,123 of record CM045495.1, read on the forward strand.
TATATAATCACTAGTGAATCAATATATTTGTTGTTCCTTATATCTTATAATGGCATATGTAGTCTGATGATCATATATTTGTTGTTCCTTATATCTTATAATGGCATATGTAGTCTGATGATCATATGTATGCCATGATAATATCTACTCTGTTTATGATGGGTGCGTGGAATTCTCTCCGCCATAGTATATTAACGATATAGTCTTACCATGGTTATCTCCTCTGTTTATACCTACAAGCTATTCTGCATGTTCGAGACATTCTGTGATATTTACCGGTGAGCAATTTCAACTACCAGTAAATAAGGCTATAAGAATTTCCAAAAATCCAGTCTTTCAATTGAAAGAATTTCAGGTACGTATTTATCTATTTTGACCCTTTGATTCACCTTCTTCTTTCATTCAATTTGGAAAATTTATATGGTGAACTCACACCTATATCTACTTGTGAGTTTTGTAATCAAAATAGATCGAGACTTGAAGTCTCTGATTCGATTACAGAGGGCCTGAAGTTCCTCAAGAGTTACATATTCAAAATTAATTGTAACATGAAATTTTCTCAAAGCTTCACGAGGGTCAAAAGTTTCACAAAATTATACAATGATCCAAATCACATGTTGCTTGATCCCTGATCATATGGGGACCTGAAGTTCCACTAATATCATGAAATGTAAATTGGAAAATTGTGACATGAAGCTCTTCAGAAATTTATACAATTACGAGGGCCAGAAGATCCTCGAAGTTATATAATCGAGTATATGAACTCACATATTTTTGATCCCCAATAATTATAAGAGGGCCAGAAGTTCCTTAAAATGTTTGGGTATTGGGGTTCCCTCCTCTGCAAGACAATATGAATTTGAATTTCAATTTTGAACAGTTGGCTAAAACTAGAAGCCACGTTCTCCACAAGATAAAATTATGTTCTTGTGTGATTAGAGGAGAGAAAAAGATGATCATTTTGTGAAGTTAAGCAACCAGAAGTTCTGTGTAATTTCTTCATTAATGGAACCAGAAGTTTCCACAATTAATTTTATTGCATAGTTTATCTATTTATTTTTCTTCCCGGCAATTTTTCTATTTTTTTATGTACTTTCATTACAGTACTTATCTTTTAAATTAATTTTTTTGTTACTCATACGGACCAGCAGTCCTATACCTCGAACATATGAATTTTGAGTGTAATATGTTTGAACCAGAAGTTCAAAATTTCATAGCAGAACTTGAAGTTCTAACAGTAAAACTCAAACCCGAAATTTTGAGTATAAAATATAAATTAGTTAAAAGTGAACTTGAAGCTTCACTTTAGTCACCTCGAGCCTGAAGTTTCGAGCACCAAATTTATTTGAACTCGAAGTTCAAATTATGAAATTTTAGAACTTGCAGTTCATAGAAAAATATTCGAACCTGAAGCTTCGATTACACATATAATTCATTCATAGTTTATCTGACTTTATGTCAACTCGAACTAGAAGTTTCGAGTAAATTTTCATATGTAGATTGACGTACATATTCTTCTTTATGCCTGCTCAAAGCATTCCACCTTAGAACCTGAAGTTCTAATTGTGCAAACTCGAGCCATAAGTCTCAAGTGAATATATAGACAATTTATCATAAAGTTTTAATCTGGGTCAACCTCAAACCTGAAGCTTTGAGGGGATTATATTGACACCAATTTAAAAGTAAGCAGATATTTAACCGTTGGTTTATGACGAATGAATATGAGTATACCCCAAATTTGTGATCGTGGATTTTGTAATTAAAAGAGATCAGAACTTGTAGTTCTTTGATCCTTAATTACATGAGGACTTGAAGTTCCTCAATGATCAAACTAACTAGATGACCATCTAAAGTCCTTCACTCATAAGTTATAGTCATAAAGTTTAAACTCGATATTTTGAATAATCATTTTGGCCAGAAGTTCAAAATGCATTTGATGTTAATCTACATCAAACAAAAATACAATAATTGAACGTCATGTTTTACCTGTATAACACGAACCAGAAGCTTCGTGTATATCCTATGAGATCCACTGTTCAATTCTTGCAAATTTGATTCAATATCAGAGCACCTAATATGGCTACACATACAAAGGTTGTAAGTACGCCATTAGGGAATGATGTATTGGTGATACAATAATACATCAATATGGTTACTGCTCATGAATTAAATATTTTTGACCTAAAAGTTGGTTTGGGTCCGCCACCAACCAATGAAGATCTTCACTCCAAAGAAAGTGATAGATATTTGAGTGCATCTTTTGCGCATGATCATAATAAGATAGTCTTCCCGCCGTTAGGGGGAGAAAAGACTACTGTTATTTGAATAACGGCGTAAATTTGTGTGGATTATATCCATCAGGTCTAAAGTTTTAACCTCCAAAAAAGGGAATACCATACAAGCCCTATAGTGCTCTATATGAGATTATAAGTAAAAAGATCCACATTCGTTACATAATTCATCTATGGGAGATGATTGTCCTAGAAGCGACAATATATGCCCCAAAAGTGGCATGGGTACCCAATATCAATAAGCTTATTATAGCTAATGCATGCACATAAGAATGTGTGGGATCTATGATTGTTGATCATCGATGATACTTTACATTTGGTAGCTACCAAAAATCTTTAAGGGCTGTATGGATGCTATACCACGTTTCATTATAAATGTCGACAAAGTATATTATTGGCCAAATTGGAAAGAGGCAATTCCAATGAAATTGAATATTTGAAACGTGATGGAATTCTTGGACCTTTTAACTCTACAAGTTACAAAAGGGTATTTATCAAAAGTGAAGATAAATCACTATGACACAATGTCTATTTATAGAGACATGAGATTATGATTATCTTCCCTTATACGAATGATAATTTTCTATAAGGACAGTGTTACATATAGCTGTTATATTGACGAGAGATTTATGGCACGTTGTCATCGTATATTGTGAAGACACATTGCTAAAAGCAAAATCTCAAAAGCAAAGTGTCATAATAAGTGTATTTCTTATCAAATCCTCAAGGGATTCAAATACATGAATGATTCAAATGCAAGTCCATGAAATGTTGAAAGAGCCTGAAGCTCACTCATGGAATCAAAGAGTCTAAAGCTAGCTCATATGTACTCATTTCGTTCTAGTCAACGAGATCTAAATTGCCTTAATGAGTACTATGATGAGACTACCATCAAATTCGAATTATGATTATAATGTTGCAACATATTCTAACTTTCGCAAAGTTATGAATTATTTAGAGCTCTTGAAGAGCTTATATGAGACATATCAATACACAAAGATATTGATGTGTATGGCTAGGCATGCCATAATGTTTTTCAATGTTTTAAGCTATACAAAGTTAAATGTGTCAATTTCTTTATATTGTTTAGCTATTACTTAGTGAATGAATTTGAGCATATGAGATTGTTTCTAACCTTATTATATGAGGTAAGACTTATTGAAAATCATCTAGCTTTGTTGGTATTGCTTAAACTTTGCAGGCATGAAAATTTGTGATGAGCCCCTATATGCAAAGCACACATGGTCTCACTTCAGTGATAGACACATCAAACCACTATACATGGTACATGTAGCTTATCGCATACATAATTAAGGCTTGCAACAATCAGGGGAAGATTCTCATCAGGGGGAGCATCCAGAAGCATGCTACCTAGGACATATGCGCGTTGTGCTCTTTTTGTCCTTCGACCAGGGTTATTTTTGTCCCACTGGGTTTTTGTTACCTGGCAAGGTTTTTAACGAGGCAACAATAAGCGCGTCCAATATCATCATTCATTAGTGGACATCCAAGGGGGAGTGTTGTAAATATTATTATTTATATGGCTGTCCACGTAAATACTCATTAGTTATGTACTTTGATGCAAACCCTACCTCTATATAAAGAAGGCTAATGAGACTGAATGAGAACACTTCTACTTCCTCTCTACTATTCTCTCTTCATCTTCTTCCTACTTTATAACAATTTTGTTTTTCTTTTTGACTCTGGACACCAGGCTGGTTGAAGAGACAGCTAATAGAGTACTAAATTGGTTTCCTTATTGAAATGCTGAAGCTGTATTGTCCATTGCTCAATGTGGAGGCCTAACATCTAATTATGGAATGGAAAGAACTTCAATACATCTGTTTTATTTCGATCGGTTTTTACATTGTTCTTCTAAGAACCAGGTTTATGCTGATGAATGGTTCAGAATTTTTCTTTATATGGTTCAGCAAAAAGAAATGCAACTTGCTATTTGGTACTCTACTTTTAAAATTGAAGCCTGTTAATGACCAACCTTGGGTCATAATGGGATATGTATTTGCATTCTCTCCTTTCAAGAGAAATTGGGAGGCATTACAAAGTATCATGTGAAACAGGAGATGTTTTGGGTATCTTCTAATATCAGCATTGACCCCCCTTTTGATTTATACTTTTTGGGTGGAATACTGATTTGATATTAGTTGCAAATTGGTTTATCAAATCAATAAAACAAAAAAATTTGGCTAACATTTGTTTTTTCTCTAGATTTTCTCATATACTAGTTTCCATTTCTTCAATGAACAGGAGAATATCTGTAATATGCTGGTATTGTGGCAGGAAAGAACATCTGTCTAACTCCTTCGCCCTTTATAATGGGGAATATGATGCCTGATGCACTCTGAAAATAGAAAACCATAAAGATTTGTATAAGCATCCAATTATGTGTACATGGAAATGTGTAATTGATAAAAATGTTGATAAGAAAGTAGTGAAAAATATTTTCGTTGCCATATATACCAAGATCAATCGAAACCCGAGCCACATGCGTTTAGGTGAAGGGAACGGAAGCAATAAGCGGCTGACACCATAGATAGCAACAGCAAAGAAATGGAGAAACAAGTGCAGTGGCTGAGGGTTAAGACCAGAGAGAAGAGATACTGGTCCATATGAACAGATACCTCCAAAGCTCAAATAGCCAAAACATGCTTCACGCATTTCCTGTCTTGCTGGATCCGGTGATGCACAAAACACCTTGTACAAAGCACCTGCCAATGTGTTTATGGTAGATGACACAGGCTGCAAAACCAAGCACACTATCAGCAAAGAAGAAACCAAAAACAATGTCACATTGTAACAAACAAAGGCATTAGAAAGATATTTTAGTTATTCAAAAAAAAAAAGAAGATATTTTAGTTACCTTGCGCAGTGTGTAGAATGATTCAAGGTAATTGCACAAAGCAGGTGCATCATTGAGATCACACAGCGGTCTAAGAAGATCGCGGAGAAGAACAATGTCAGAAAGAGCAACAGTCATTCCTCCTCCTGTTAAAGGATGCCTCATGTTGAATGCATCCCCTAATAAAATTGCACCAGGAGTAGGGATAGGATTAGCAGCCATGCTTTTGTTTTGCATTGTTCTGATGTTTCCCTTCTCTACTGCGGCCATAAAAGCATTGTGCAGCTGTGGGGGAATCTGAAATACAAGTAGTCCTCAGATTAGTTCTGTTCAAGTGGGTATGTGTATCAACTATCAAGTGAAAACTAATCAAGTCAAGAAATTTATTGAAAGATACCTGAGGAGCCACCACGGTTTTCAAGTAGTTTGCCATTTCACCGCTAGCTACTGAAGGTACTTTTGTTCCAGGTACATCCACCAAACAACGAACCTCGGTGCTACTGATAGGATAAAAGAGGATGGGTGAAGGGTCTCCCAGAATCACATGTCCATGATTTGCGTGTGGAAGGTCACAGTTTTCCAAGATTAAACCAACAAAACAAGAGGGACTTTCAATCTGCAACAGTAACAATTAATGTTGTTGGTCTCACGAAAGAACAGACACTCCTGTACATGATAAATTTGAGTTCAAAATTGTTTATTTTTCCCAAGGTTGGTACCCCATTGTTACCTTTGGTGCACTGAGAGACTTGCGCAGATTTGAAAAGCAACCATCACACACGATTGTTAGAGGAGCATATGTTCTCATTTCCTCTCCAGCCTTGTTCTTGTAAATCACCCCTTTGACAATGCCCTTTTCCTCGATTAGTGTTGTCACTGATCCTTGTTCCAATTTTACACTGCAATGGAAATTCCATGGCACATGACTACATGAGTAAACTATTGAAACTTGAAACAGGTTCCACAAAAGTAATCACATACAACAATCACTAAGAATAAAAGACTTGTAATATAGTTAGAGGGAATGAGGGTTACTTTGAAAGAGTCATAGCTTTTTCACGCATTCTTTGGATGAAACGCCCATTGTGGAAACTTCTTCCAGCCACATCTGAACTGTATTTCTCCAAGGGATAAGTCAGTTTGGTATCCTTGCCATCTTTATAAAGAGCATAACCAAACACCTTCTGAGCATCAATTGACTCATTTGCACACTCTGCAGCCACAAATAGATATTGATTAAAACCGAATGTCTCACCACTTCATACTGAACATACAATAAAAAAGGAGTTCTAAATTGGCTAGGAGAGATTGCTCACCGTCGAGACCCAACTCAATCAACTTAAGATAACCCCCAGGCTGCAACAGCTCACCAACAATTCTGTCTGGCTCAGTCAAGTCTCTTTCGATGACATGTACACGACGACCTTCCTGTAACAAGACGCACACATATGCTCAACTCAAAATCCCAAATTAAAGTTGGAGCTAATAGCTCAACCGCTACAGAAACATCTGAAATCTGAATTTGTCTACTTCAGTCAATGCATTTGTGATTCACACATTCTACTCCTTAAACCTTCTCAAATATTACTTACAATCAGGTCCAAAATCTTAACAAAAGCTAAAAACTCTGGTTCTGTCTTACTTTTGATTGTCAAGTATGAAAGTTCAAGTACATTTGGACTACACTAAAATTATTACCCAGCAGACACAAATCCAAAGGTGCATAAGTATCCCATATCATATATTGAAAGAAGCCTCATCTGTACCCCCAAAAAAAAAAACAAAAAAAAACAAAAAAAAAAAAACCTCATATTTATAAACTGACCTTGGCAAGAGTGTAAGCAAGAGCTGCACCGGCAACTCCGGCACCGACAATGACGACATCGGTACTTTTCATCTCCATTTCCGGCCGAATAGCACTGTTCCCAAACCCATCATTATTTTTTACACCTCCATTTGAAGCCTTGCATGGTTTCTTTCCACCCAAAGTAGTGCTGATGATCATGAAGAAAACAGAGCCCAGCAATGAAACCAAGACCCCACCTAGAACATACTCATAAGACACCATCTTCAACAAAAAATGATGACGTTTGAAGAATGAAATGCAGTTTGCTTGGTCTGTAAGTTGCTTTGTGATTTCAGTTTTCAGGTTTTGGGATGTGAAGGGCTTATGGTTATGGAGAGGTATGGAACTTGAATGGGTTTATATAGATAGAGAAACCCAACTTCCACGATGCTGTCGATCACTAGCTCCCAAGTCCAAGCCATCCCAGTAGTCAGTCTATGTCTCTATGATATTGCCCTTGGGATTAAACTATGATTGGGGTTTCGTTGTAATCTTATAATATGGTTAATTGACTACGTACGTATACGCATTTGTATGAAAGCTCAACAAGAAGACGACGAAAATATATAAAATAAAATGTAGCTACGTGCTTGGAAATGGAAACCAGACGTACGTACCAATGGTTTCTTTGACTAGATTTGGTCTCAATTGGAGAGCTGAATTAGTAGTGAGTAGTGACCACTGACAGTGCAATTCCTTGACTAAATCGCTTGTTTTTTATATTGAACCTTTGAACACATTAATCATCTCGGTATGAATTGAAATTAAAAAATATATCAAAATGTTTTATTAAATTTGTTTTGAAGTAAATTTTTATAGACGTAGAGAAAACGGATTGAATAATGAAATATAATTTATTATTTCATCATTTGATATATAATTTAATTAGTATAACACTACTAAACCAATCAAACTTTAGTGTTTTATATTTCCATACCCAATATCTGCTCATGCTACGTGTCTACATTTGTAATGTTTGCTACTAACAAGGATCTACGTGGCCAATTCTTTTTTGATTTGGGACCATTAAGTCCTGCATGACCGTTATTCAAGTCATGACTTATTCAGTGAAGGCAGTACAAAACAGATGACCAAAAAAAAGGGAAATTAAATAAGATTGTTTTTTTTTTTTTTGAAAAAATGCTGGTGCAGCTGCCCTCAAGTTTTGATTAATGAAACCATAGAATACTAAAGGGGGACATAGAGCCTAGACCCCATATTACAATAAGCATCACGGGAATGTCCCGAAATAATATAAGGAGTCTCCACTAAATCTATGTATTCTAACTTGCACAAATTAGCAAAGAGTACTTTGCTAGCTACTTCATTTGCTTTAACAGAACTATGACATAATGAAAAGATAACTCTTACATGAAGAAGTATAATTACAAATAGCACAACTTTCATACTATATTGCCGCACAGAACCAAATCCAGCGACTCTGTGCGTCATCTTGTCACCAAAAGGTTGCATCCATTTTAAAATAAATAGCTGCCTCATTAGGCCAGATAAGGTACACTGAGTGTGCAGATCGGGACAAATCCCATATAGCCCTATAATACATTGATAGGGGATTCTTGAAAACGAAAAACAATCTAGAAGTAGAAAAACATAAAAATAAATAAAATTTAGCCCAAATTGGGCCCAAAATCTGAATCAAAGCCCAAGTTCCATAAAAATGACAGAGAGACCTAGCCCACTTGCCCAGCCAAATCTGTCCTTTCACCCTCACCAACGTCACACCCCTTTCCACCTGACTCCAACCATCGTCGGACTTCCACCACCGTCTCACCACCACTATAGGTAAGTCCTCCCCCTCGATCAGACCTGATACGACCAACAAACTTCCAACCCGACTGGCCACCATATCATTTTGAATAGAAAAAACAGATTCGACACCAACAATAGCTAGCCATCGATGGTGGAGGATCCCCACCACCTTCCAGCCTGTGCGGTCGAACCTGATCTACCCACCACCACCATCAAGCCAACCCATCCTCGCAGCGAAATTTCAGACAATCTAGGGCCCACACGCCCACTGAGATTTGAAATTGTACATAAAAATAATGCAACGCAACTCGCATGCAATGTACGAGATTCAAACCTTGGTTGCGAATGGAGCATCAAAGTGACTCAACCATTGCCGCTGCAATGCCTTCTCGTTATTAAGTGCATTCTATATATATATATATATATATATATATATATATATATATATATATATATATATATATATATATATATATATATATATATATATATATATATATATATAGACACACACGATTCCTAAACTAATTTATATACATATTTGTTGTTTTGAATCAAACCCGAGGCCACAGGCCAGTATATACACATATTTTTTACTTCTAAATCTGGAAATGAAGAGAAATATTTAATTAATAGCCAATTTACAATAATAAAAAAATTTACCCACAATTCATTTTTTGTAGCTTCATGCTTCACAATAGATATATTTCTTATAATCTTATTTCAGTAATACAAAATTAGGTATATACTATTATTTAATATTACTAAGTATTTAGTTTCTATACTCTATTTTGTTTATTTGAATTAATCATATCTACTTTTCCATCTAGTATAAAAAAATATTGAGAATATTGAGATAAATTTCATGAAATGTCAAACGATTCAGCATATACTAATTTATCTTAAATTACTATAAGTCAATATATTACAATGTTTATTCAATATTTTCTTTTGAACTATAGTCGATAATTGATTAAATAACATTTCCAAAAGTCTTATTTAAAATTTCCAGGTTTTTATCTAAATTTCCATCATTTTTCTCGAATATTTATCGATATCGATATTTCCTCTATAGTTCTGTCGAAATTTCCATTTTTGGGACTGTCAATATACCCTCGATATTCGATATTTTAGTCATTGAACCCAACCTCACCTTCCAACCTGTGCGGTTGAACCCGATCTTCCCACTAGCTACCACCATCAAGCCAACCCATCCTCGCAGCCTCACTAGCAAGCAAAATTCCCGTTGACACCATCTTAGAGCAAAACTAGTACTCATATTAACAAAAACCCAACCCCACAAAAGTGGAGAATCAATGATCTGAAGGTGCAAAATGCGTCCATTCATATCGTGCTCTAGGTAGAACAATATTTTCTAGTGAGCAAATCAATTAGCCAATGCTTGCCAAATCTCAAACGGGTTTTTCACTGTAAGACACTCATCTTTTAGGCTCTTCTCAAGATGATAACGTAAGAAAATCATAGCCTTGGCGCGATCTTGCACATATGACTTTTTGTCAACTTTGATGGCATTTTCCAAGGTTTTTAGCCATAAGGTGAATTTCAGCATCAAATAGTTCTTGCCAAAAATTTTAAAAGGATCAAAGTCTAATTTTGTTAGATGCGTCATCTTTCTACAAAGAGAAAAGATGAGATATATGAAGATCCATAATTATTAGAACAATATGTTATATGAAAAATGATAGAAAAATTCATATACGAAATAAAGGTTTCGAAGAGTTCATAAATATGAACAATGGATCCCATAGGGAACACACGAGAAAAACATTTGTGTGATGTCTATAGAACTATAGGTTCTAAGACTACTCAGTCAGAGGCTCGAGTCTTGAGCAATGGAACATGTAGTTCTCATTGTCGTATATAAAATATAAATCTCAACAATTACTCATATAAAAGATACATAAAATATATATAAATGATCGCATAAAAATAATTGATGTTCACCTAGGAGAGAAAGAAGAAAAACTCATAGATCATTAGTCTTGGTCATAAGCAACTATGTTATACCATAAGGCTTGCGGATCATCATGGAGTTCAAAGAAGAAGAAGGAGAAAAATAAGAGCAAATTCGTGCTGATAACGTGTTATAAATTAGAGAATAAGAGAGAGATAGAATATAGGAGGAGGTAGAAGTGTGTGTTTCATTCTTATTAGTCCCCTTTATATAGGAGTAGTGTTTACATCATACGGACATAACTAATTAGTACTTACAGTGGACATCCACACACACACACACACACACACACACACACACACACATATATATATATAAATAATATTTACAACATTATTTACAATCTAAACAAAAGAAAGAAACCAAAGAAAAAAGGGAGGTTCTATGCATACCTCCTAAATTGGTATTTGGACCTCCCCTTCTAAAATTTGCACAAAACTTTCAATCTTGCCCTTTTTTTGTATCCACACAATTTTTTCGAATACAAATCTACTAGTAATATCTTTTTTTCGACATTTACTGAATAGCCATGACTTATGAACCTCCTTCTATTTCTTAATAAATCATGCAATTTACAATACAACAGGAGGACTATTATCAGAATCAATTTCCCTGAACTCAATCAAGCTAGCAATATAGTCTATTGTAACAAAACAAAAACAAAAAACCATAAAAAGAGACCAAGATAACAATTGACGTCAACTCTATGAAGTGAAGCAACTAATCTAAACTAGAAAGAAGCAAAAAGAATAGGCAAAATTTTGGGGGGGGGGGGGGGGGGGGGGGGGGAGGAGGGAGAACAGAAGTGCAGATTTTATTTTTTTATTTTTATTTTTCATTTTGTTCATTTTTTTAGAAGGGTAAAGTTGGATTTAAAAATTTCCAAAAATTGTTGGAGGTCTTCTCAAGAAAAAATAATAAAGAGATTTTGTTTTGTCAAGTCTAATGTCTAAACTTCGAATACGAAGATGGAGTGTGGATTGTAAAATGAGGAGTGTGGATTTCACTCCACTTGATATATGTATGTGCAAATCTATTGGTCGGATTCTACTAATCGAATTAATGTGTATTGCTTTGCTTTTGTTGAGAAATTTTTAAGAATTGGCATTCAATATGATATGTTGTTAGGCAACAATCGATAGTAATCTAGGCCTCATCATATGGCCCTTGGGCCCAAAGCCCGGCCGGCCCGGCCCTTCCATTAGGGCTGGCCAACCCGACCCTTTTTAAAATAGGGTAGGGTATGGGTCATACAAATGAAGCCCGGCCCGGCCCTAAAATTTAATATTATATTTTTGTTATTTTCTATTACAATATTATATGTGTAAAAAACTATGGGAGTTTTGATGAATTATTTGAATTTGCAATCTGTCATATTACAAAATTGGTCTCAGAAGTGTGTTTAAGGCCCAAAGGCTAAAGGTACGAAGCCCAACTATCCAAGTCCAACTTCAAAAGCAAAACCTAGAGACGCTATCCCACATTCCCACTATCGAGTCTCTCTCAAACATAGGCCGCCTCTCTCTCAAACCTGTTGTTCCTTCATCAGAGTCCAGACCGCCTCTCTCAGCCACCACCTACGGCAGACTGCCAGACGCTATCCCAGTATCCCGTAGACGCGAGGCGAGCTTGCGACAAGTCAGATAGAAGATCGAGGTGGAGTAGACGCGAGGCGATCTGAGGTTGTGATGTTGACTGTGGGGAGCTTGCGAGGCGAGGTGAGGGCCTGAGTATAATTCTCAGGTTCTGACCGTTCTTGTTGATGCGAGCTGTGTTTGAATCTCTCTTTGGCTCTCGAAATCTCACAGTTGTTCCTTGACGCGAGCTGGGTTTGAATGTTCTTGTTGACGCGAGCTGGTTTGAATCTCTCTCTGTCTCTCAAAATCTCACAGTTCTTCCTTGATGTGAGCTGGGTTTGAATGTTCTTGTTGATGCGAGCTGGGTTTGAATATCTCTCTGTCTCTCGAAATCTCACGGTTCTTCCTTCACGCGAGCCGGGTTCCTACTGTTATTGATGAATAATTCTATAAACCCACTTGGTGAGGTAATCTCTCATTCCCATTTAGTTTATTGATGTCAGTGATGTTATGTATTGATTATTTGAGTAATTGACACTTTAAAGAGTTTATAAAAGTAACGGGCAAAATTTTCAATCTATTAAATCACTGAATATGTATATATATGTGTCTAGTTGGTATGTTTTGTTTGTGTTTTGTTTGTGTGAACTGAAATATATGTCTAGTTTCTAAATTATTTATATGTTTTTGTGCAGGTTCTTTGTTTGGTGAAGACTTGATTGTGCAAACAACAAACCTTTGCAACTTTTTGGGAATTGATACAATTTTTGTATCAAACATTACAATGTTTTTGGGAATTGATGAGGTCGTGAGGACTTGATCAGTTCTTGTATCAAATCAGTTTTTGTAGCCTTAGTGCCTTAGTGCCTCAGTGCAGTTAATCAGTGAGACTGAGGAACTGAGAATGTGAGTTTAAGACTTGAGTTTATGTGGGATTTGTAATTATTTGTATTAAATCAGGTTCTGAAATATCAAAGTATTCAGTGATGTTTTTTTTAAAAAAAAAATTTATAATTAGCAAAATTTGGTTTTATGTGAGTTAGACAAAAGCCCGGCCCGACCCTATTCGAAAAGGCTGGCCCGGGCTGGCCCTTTTGGCCCTTGCAGAACACGGCTTAAGGGCGGGTAAGGGTTTGCATTTTGAGGCCTCGGCCCGACTCGACCTAGCCCTAAGTTCTGTTGACTTAGTCAAAGCCCGCCCCGCCCCGGCCCTACCCTAAACCGTAAATTTTAGGGTAGGGCTGACCCTAGCCCGGCCCATGATAAGGCCTATAGTAATCTAAGTATGCATAGAATGCAAAATAAAATAAAAAATAAAAAAAAATTTATTGAAGAAAAAATATGTTGCTTAAATCTAAGCATGAGGGTAATATAAAGAAGAAAAGAAAAAAATAAAATAATTTAGAGGCATCATATTTTAGAAGAATAAGACAGTATTTTTCTTAAGAATTACGTAGCATGATGTGATAAATATGTGATGTGTGTAGGTGACATAGCATAACACATAAAATTGATGCCTCAATAATAATTCTTCTTTTGACTTTTTACCTTTTATTATTTAACGACATCTTCTTCGGTCGTGTTTTTCTAAGAAGTAAATTTTGTTGTTGAGGTCATCATCTCTGTTGGACGCAGCAAATTAATCTAATCTCCAAATCTTGACCAAACAACTCACTCTCCATGCTCTTTCGTTTGTAATCTTTTCATTCGATTAAACTAAACACAGAGAGACAGAGAGAGAGGGAAGAATGTTCCAAATACAAAATTCAAATCTTTCTGAACTATCAATTGAAAAAACGTTTCTTGGTTTTCTTGACGGTGAAACACTGAAACCTCCAAAGCAGTCCTTGATTAGCAAATCGTCCCCAAGCGGATGTGACCCAATTTTTGTCTCTTCCATTGGGCTCGTACAAACCGTAACACAACGTCACAACCCCATTTTTGGCAGGCGCCTTCATTTTTTTAATCCCAAGTTAACAGAGACTGACCAAAGAAAAAGTTCAAAGAAGAAATCACCCACCTACTCGACTCCTTCCAACACAGCTCTATATAAACCCTCCAAGTTCCCCAACTGTCCATAACCACAAGTCCTTCACTTCCCAAACAAATCCCAGAAACTAAAACACAGAACTAAATTCCCATTCTTCATTCCTTTTCACTTTTCTTAAAGATGGTGTCTTATGAGTATATTCTGGGTGTGTTGTTAGCTTCTTTGCTGGGCTCTGTTTTTTTCATGATCATCAGTACTACCCTTGGTGGAAACAAAAAGTTCAAGGCTTTAAATGGAGGAGTTAAGAGCAATGGGTTTGGAAACAGGGAGTTTCAGCCGGAAATGGAGGAGGAGAAAGGTACTGACGTAGTCATTGTCGGTGCCGGAGTTGCCGGTGCAGCTCTTGCTTACACTCTTGCCGAGGTCAGATTATAATTGATTAGTTGATTCTCAATAGATGAGGCTTTTCTTTGGTACAGATGAGGCTTCTTTCAATATATGATATGGGGGAAAGTTGCACACTTTTTTATGTTGGGTAATAATTTGAGTTGTGTAGTCCAAAATGTACTTGAAGTTTCATACATTTGAGAAGGCTTAAGGTGTATTTTAGCTCTTGTTAAGATTTTGTCAGTTGTAAGACAGAACCAAAGTATTTTGGCTCTTGACATCGTCAGTTGCAAGACAGAACCAAAGTGTTTTAGCTCTTGCTAAGATTTTGTACCTGATTGTAAGTAACATTTGAGAAGGCTTAAGGTGTAGAATGTGTGAATTACATAGGCATTGACTAAAGTGGCCACATTCAGATTTCAGATGTTGCTGTAGTGGCTGAGCTATTAGCTCCGTCTTTAATTTGGGATTTTGAGTTGAGCATACATTTACTTCTTGTTACAGGAAGGTCGTTGTGTGCATGTTATCGAAAGAGACTTGACCAAGCCAGACAGAATTGTTGGTGAGCTGTTGCAGCCTGGGGGTTAGGTGAGCAATCTCTCCTAGCTAATTTAGAACTCCTTTGTTTATTTATTGAATGTTTAGTACTAAGTCACTGAACATATTTGTGGCTGCAGACTGTGCAAATGAGTCAATTGATGCTCAGAAGGTGTTTGGTTATGCTCTTTACAAAGAAGGCAAGGATACAAAACTGACTTATCCCTTAGAGAAATACAGTTCAGATGTGGCTGGGAGAAGTTTCCACAATGGGCGTTTTATCCAAAGAATGCGTGAAAAAACCATGACTCTTTCAAAGTAATCCTCATTTCCCTCTAACTATATTACAACTCTTTTATTCTTAGTGATTGTTGTATGTGATTACTCTGGTGGAACCTGTTTCAAGTTTCAATTGTTTACTCATGTCCCATGGAATTTCCATTGCAGTGTAAAATTGGAACAAGGATCAGTGACAACACTAATCGAGGAAAAGGGCATTGTTAAAGGGGTGATTTACAAGAACAAGGCTGGAGAGGAGATGAGATCATATGCTCCGCTAACAATCATGTGTGATGGCTGCTTTTCAAATCTGCGCAAGTCTCTCAGTGCACCAAAGGTAACAATGGGGTACCAACCTTGGCAAAATCAACCATTTGAACTCAATTTTACCACAGGAGTGTTTATTCTTTCGTGAGGCCAACAGAGTTATTTGTTACTGTTGCAGGTTGAAAGTCCCTCATGTTTTGTTGGTTTGATCTTGGAGAACTGTGAACTTCCACATGCAAATCATGGACATGTGATTTTGGGAGACCCTTCACCCATCCTGTTTTATCCTATCAGTAGCGCCGAGGTTCGTTGTTTGGTGGATGTACCCGGAACAAAAGTACCTTCAGTAGCTAGTGGTGAAATGGCTAACTATTTGAAAACTGTGGTGGCTCCTCAGGTATCTTTCAATAACTTGCTTCAAGTATCATTCACTAATATTTGTATGTCAGTCATGATCCCAGCATTAGTGGACCTTTCCTTTTTGTTGTCTATTGGGTTTGTTATATTCTTTCTGTATCATGGTAACGTTTGGTTCAGTTGGTTATCTGATGAAGCAGGGTTCTTTGATTTAACTTGTTCTTTTTACAAGATCAAAGAAATAAGAAACATGTTGCTACATAGTTATATATGGTTTTTACAAGATCAAAGTAATAAGATGTTGCGATGTAGTAATGGTTGTACTCTTTTCCATCTGCGATTGTATTGATACCGATCCTTTTATAAATAAATTGTTTTATGTTGGTTTCAAGCTTTGTGTGCACTACATATTTCATTACGTACGTGCTCAGCCTTTAAATTCTACTGATTTCAACTTTTATGATCCTTCAACTGTTTTCAACTTTGACTTGATTAGTTTACACTTGATAGTTGATACACATACCACCTGAACTGAACTAATCTGAGGACTACTTGTATTTCAGATTCCCCCACAGCTGCACAGTGTTTTTATGGCCGCAGTAGAGAAGGGAAACATCAGAACAATGCAAAACAAAAGCATGGTTGCTAATCCTGTTCCCACTCCTGGGGTAATTTTGTTGGGGGATTCATTCAACATGAGGCATCCTTTAACAGGAGGAGGAATGACCGTGGCTCATTCAGACATTGTTCTTCTCCGCGATCTCCTTAGACCCCTACATGATCTCAATAATGCATCTGCTTTGTGCAGTTACCTTGAATCATTCTACACATTGCGTAAGGTAAAGCTGCCATTTGGATAACTCATAACTGAAATGTCTTTTTTTATGCCATTGTATGTTCCAATGTGGCATTGTTTTTGGTTTCTTCTTTGCTGATAGTGTGCTTGGTTTTCATTGCAGCCTGTGTCATCTACCATCAACACATTGGCAGGTGCTTTGTACAAGGTGTTTTGTGCATCACCGGATCCAGCAAGACAGGAAATGCGTGAAGCATGTTTTGGCTATTTGAGCCTTGGAGGTATCTGTTCATATGGGTCTGTATCTCTACTCTCTGGTCTTAACCCTCGTCCACTGCACTTGTTTCTCCATTTCTTTGCTGTTGCCATTTATGGTGTCGGCCGCTTAATGCTTCCCTTCCCATCACCTAAACACATGTGGCTTGGGATTCGATTGATCTTGGTATGGCAAGAAAAATATTTCCACCAATTTCTTGCCAACATTTTTGTTAATTACACATTCCCATGTACACATAACTGGCTCCTTATACAAGTCTTTCTGGTTTTCTATTTCAGAGTGCATCAGGCATCATATTCCCCATTATAAAGGGTGAAGGAGTTAGACAGATGTTCTTTCCTGCCACAGTGCCAGCATATTACAGATCTCCTCCTGTCCATTGAAGAAATGGCAAGAAGTGTACTTGGAGAAGAATATTGTTACGAAGATTTTATATTTAATTGATATGATAATCCAATTTGTATCAAAATAGCAGCATTTGTTCCACCCAGAAAGTAAAGATCAAGATGGGGTCGACGCTAAAATTAGGAAGAGGAAATTATTCTTTATGAATTGTTGTTCTGCCTTGGTAACAGGTGAGAACCCACGAACTGAAACTTGTACAAAGCTTAATTAGTGGTAAATTATCCACATGATTTTTTGGATACTGGCTTATTTTCTTTCAAGTGCATGCGGCTGCAAGTAAACTCATTTGACATTTTATAATGGTAGTCATTATTCATACTTCGAGAATGTAATTTGGTTAAGGCATATATATAAAACATTATTGTATCCGGCAGTAATGCTTCCCATTTCATTTTGACCATGAGGTTCATATATGCAACTTCAAAAGCATGTCTGCCTTCCTTTTCATTTTTAGCTGGAGATTATGGCAATCAGATCTAATTTGACTTTATGAGCGGAAACATGTCTGCCTCTGAGGAGGATTACATGCTCTAGTTCTTCGCTTTCTTCACTCTCCAAGTTTGGTTTCTTGGTATTTGAGAGTGACACTGTCATATGATGGAGTGTATCCACTTCTGCTTATGTAGGTATATTCAACTCATATTTGCCGGTCAGCTGTAACAGAGGCCTTGATATACTTGAATTGGGATTTGGTTTTATGTTCACCAAATGGTCTAAGAATTTCTAATCTTGTGTTAAAACACTTTGCTTAGCCTTCTGGTCAAAGGATCAATCAATTATAGTAATTTCTATTAGAATAGGAATGAACTACTGTTACATATACCAGTTGAGGTTGTTAACAATATTTGTGCTATTCCTTTTCCTCTTGGGAATACTAATGATGAATTCATTGTGGATATTATCCAGAACAACAACCATGTTGACATCCGATTCGATCATACAGAAGCTCATTCTGTAGTGGAGTGGATCTTTACTTCCAATATTAAAAAATTTCAATAGTTCTCAGAGAAAAACTACACCGAGTTCGTATGAAAATCTTGAAACCAATCATATTGTATGTTACAGGGGAAACTTGAAGAATTTCAAAAGCATGTAATATGTAATCTTTGCAAAACATATTCGTTCAATTACCTTAAGCATAAAAGGATGAGGTTGTGATTCCAGTACATAGATTAAACGGGCAGTGGAGAAACTCATCAATACACACCGTTTAACATCCACTAACATGTCTTGCAATTTCATTTAAATTGAACATATGAGCACAGGGACTCCTAGGCACACGGCGGAAACCAGTACAGGAGTAGAACCTGCAGGTTGTTCCAGAATAATTAATTAAAAGGTTGCAACAAGTCTCCACTTGGATCATGGTCTATAGAGCCATAAGAATTACTCTCATGGTATGGCTAGATAACAAAAAGAGGCCTCTGTCCATTGACATTCGGGGGATACCCTTTGTCTATCTCATTGCTGACACGGCAGAAAACTCCATAGCTCTGAAATATGGATGAAAAAGAAAAGAGAGACTTTGGTAAAAGAAAACAGAGGATAAATTCAAGGAGACAGAATAATAAAAAAAATAAAAAAGGCACAAGGAAATAGATAGATATATGCACCAAGATAACTCACAGAGGAACTTATTGCTTTATTTGGAACCATCACCCGAAGCAAGTTAGCCAGAGCCTGACTTCAGTTTTTTCAACTTATGATCAGCTGACTTGCTGGAACCAGCACAATTATAGCTCCCATTAGCAAACATCTCTTCAAATTTGTTATTGTCTCTCACCCTAGTAAGGATGCTGAAATGAGTTAAACATTCTCAAAATATCATGGAATGCTAATGATCACAGCACTAGCAAGCAATTTTCTGAAAAGCATAAGCTTTGAACATGAAGGAGATAATCATGAAACCAAAATATTTCGAAAGGCTCTATACTGCTCTGCAGTTCAGAAGGACACACACATAAACACAAGCTGAACTCATATCTTACTAAAGAAAAGCAGCTACATTCACTTAAATTTTTGCAGAAAGAAGATGAAGACTTATTGAACAAACTTCTAATAAAAGTTGCGATTTAAGCTCTGACTTATTGAACAGACTTGCAATTTAAGCTTAGGTTCTTCCACATACAACATGTCTCTCAAGTCGGGACTCGGGACTATATAGCACATTCCATACTGCAAAATTTACATATGCTGAACTAATGGAGATTGGCAAACTAAATATACGAGTTAATTCTGTATCTTTGTACCTTATTACCTCCTCTCCATTTGAAACATCATGGAGTGAAACAAAGCAAGGGCAGTATGCAATTGCACGAAATCGAGACTGAGTTTGAATTATCCCAGTTCGTGAGACAGTCTTTGTTTCTTGATTATAACGAACCACCACCCGGTCCTTGAATGTCATTAGGATTTCCCCATCATTGAAGAACACAATGGGTTCATATGCATTATGCAGGACATGGCCAAACCATGGATACAAGTTTTCAATGACAAGAATTTTTGTCCAAGACTCTTGGACACCATAATCCTTCATAACCCACATGTCAAATTCACTATTATGGGCACCAAGCACACATAAGAAGAGACAACCTTTTAATACTCCCAACGTCAGATGATTATAATGTTGGGATAAGTTCAAATGACCTTTGAATGGTGGGGCTAGTGGTCGAAATTGTTCTGCCTCAAAGTTGAAAGACTGTATAAACTGAGAACCGTCAAAAGAGTAGGGAACCCAATGAAGAGCTCCATGCAGAAAAGAATTGAACGGTACCATGGAAAAACTGCCACTAGGAGCCTTTCCAATGCTTCTCCAAACTCCTGTACCAATGGTGTATATCTCAGACTGGCCATTGGAGTATGTTTGCAAGACCTTGTACTCCTTGGTCCTGGCATTAAAACCAAGTCCAACAAATTTGAACAAGCAGGTCATACTCTTATCAGGAGAAGGAATGCTAATATACTCACCCAAAATTGGATTGCATACATACAAGCCATCATCAAGCCCCTTAGCCAAACAAACTAATCCATTGCATGAATTTATCAACCTAACTTCAGAAGCATCGGAAACTGGCAGGATATTTTGGGGAGCAAACCTCATTCTTTCAACTCGCAAACGAGAGCCAGCACATTTTTCTATCTGGATTAATCCAAGTCTCCTTTGTCCTTTTGCACGGGGATTGGTCCTGATCAAAATGCCGACGGGTGATCTTAGACAGTGTACATTAGCAAATTGAGGGTCACAAATTATGTGAAGCCAGTCTTTGCAGACGCCCCTACAATTGTAAAGGGCCTTGATGGAAAGCCTAGATAGAATGTCCATTACTAATGCTTGTGGAAGTTCCTGTATATTGAAAGCAACTTTGGGTTTCCAGTTTCCTCTTTTCCTGGGATTCATAGGATTTCCAATCTTTTCTCTAGGCATTTTCCTCTCTGGGTTTATGGATTTCAGACCAAATTCCTTACAGACTTGCAGCTAGTGGGTCGTTGCAATCATAATCTCTTATTCCTGTCAGCCGATATTCAATAGTGAATCCTACAGTTCCGATTACAAAGTTCAATTGAAAATGGTAATCTACAAAGAGAATAACTTGCAAAGTAAAGTCTTCAAAAACCAATTACTATAAGTTTATCACAAGGAAAGAAAACTTACCAGCCACGACTTTTCGTTTACTACGTCGGACTTGGATCACACTTTAATCTGAACTCAACTGCAAACAATTCGACGGAACCTGATTTGGGTCGGAGGAAAAGTCAAGCGGAACAACAGTTCTTGATTTGGGTTGGGTGCGGGTGCAGGTGCAGAGAGATATAGACAAGGGCTTTATATACAAGAAACAAAATTCCAGACGGTGGAGACCGTAGAGTACCTTATTCTTTACTCTTTTTTTTTTTTTTTTTTTTTTTTTTGAGGGGTAGTGTCAACTAGTTCAATAGATGTGCATGGAAAAGCAAGAATTCTAAGGCTCTGTTTGAGATTGTTTCGCTTTAAAAAAAAAAATCAGTTTAATGTTATTGTGTTTGATAAATAAATAAAAAAACAGCTTTAATTAAAAGTTATAGGCCACTGGCAGCAGATTTTAGAAACAGCTTAGAGGTTACTTTTAGAAACTACTGTGGATCAAAACACGCTCTGCAGTTGTTTTATGTACTGACAGCACTTTTAAAAATATTATTTACCAAACACAAAACTGTTTTAATTCATAGCTAATTATTCTCACAACACAACAGCACCAGTTTTTTTTTAAAATCACAGCAATCCTAAACTAGCTCTAAGCTCAGAAACCCTATAGATAAAAGCTTGATTAACCTACATTTTACACTGAGCAACAAATAGAGCCCAAAAGCCTAAAAATAACCAAAACAACCTTACATCTAAAGCTACATAGAACTGCTACCGGGAGACCAATCATTATGCCCAAAGTGGCGGAGCCAGGAATTTAGAGTTACTGAGCCACAAAAATAAAATAATAATATCATAACATAAAAAATCTTAGAAAATAACAAGAAATTTGTGATTGAGGTATTGTTGCAACTATGATTTTCTATTTTAAAGAGTTTTCCAAATCACCATAAAGTAACAATGAGTGACGGAGCTAGAACTTCATTCTAGGTGAGGACCATTAGAAATTGAAAAGAAAAAATTTAAAGCTCAAATTATATATCAAAATTTTAATGAAATCCGATAAAAAAATTTGACAGAAATATTATACTCTAGAAATAAGATTAATTTAAGATAAGAATATTGTTAAAATTATGTCAAGTTTATAATAGCATGCGACATGAAAAAAATAGTAATACTAATAATAATTAATTCTGCAAGCTAGAATTAACTTTGAAAAAAAAATAATGAAGTTACCAAGAATCGAACCCTAGACCTGAAAGGTAAGAAAAAAGTGTCAGACCACTACACTATGCCAGCTGGTTATAATGCTTGATACTCTAATCAATTCTATGGTGAAAAGCTCACTGGGTCAAGGGACCAGTGTGCCCCTTTGTGGCTCCGCCACTGGTCATGGCTGCTGACCACCAAGCTGAGAGTAGCGTCGACCAAAACTTCACTTTCGGAGGCCAAAGGTTTGTCCACCATCATTCTCCATACCCGAATAGTCTACAAAAGAATGAGGTACCAAAAAACATAAAAACTGCTATCGTGGTGGTGGAGACCACCAAAGAACACAACACCACTGGTTTGGCTACATCCACAAACATCGATAGAGTACCAGTACACCAACAATTTTCAGGTGTAGAGTAAGGTGTATAGACCCTGGTCGAGACTACAATAAACGAGTGTGAGGGTAGGATTGAGGAAAAAGAAAAAATGGGATGGAAAATGAGAGGGGGAGCTATATGAGGATGAGAGAAATAAAAGTAAATTTGGGCATTTGGAGTGAAATTGAGCTAAGCAAAGAAAAAGATAATGAAAATGAGACATAAAGCCTCAGATTTGAGACAAAGCTCAGAACTCACCACAGAGGGTGGAGAAGGCGTTGTCGACTCTCAAAAATGCTTGTGACTTAAATTTGACATTTATTTACTGTTGATAATTATGACAGGACCCGGCCCAAAATTCACTATAAAATCCGAGATGGCCCTGCGGACCCACTTTCCAAGAAAATTCTACGGAAAATGCGGCAGGATATTATCTAAAAGTGAACAACCCAAACCTGTAAAAGAAATAAAATGTACACTTCTAAACACGTTCACCCTTATTTCCTAAGGCCAACCTGCTCCCCGCAACAACTAACTCCACCACAAGAACAACACGCATCAATACAAATCCAAACCGACGATCAATACTACAATATCCAATATTTCAAGTCTACAACAACAATTATAATCTCCACGAAATTCTAAAGTTAGTTCATAATCTCATATATTACAAACATCTAATAATTAACATCTCATGGTTATCAGTGCGTTCTAAAGGAAATTAAAAGAAATTACATCAAGTAGGTTAACGGGTAACCTACGAATGAAAGATGGCAGTAGTGGTGTTAAGCCTCAACTCCTAAAGTAGAACAGCAACTTTGCGAACTAGGCATTGAAAACAAAGGGCGTAGGATTAAGCATGTAAAAACATTAGCGTGAGTGGATAAAAAAAACTATTTGTAATAATCGAAATGAAAGAGAAATTTATACTTTCCCATGTGGTTTCCTTTAAAAACCTCCATGAATGCAACGTCTATGAAACACTCTTCTTGAAAACTAAAAATCTTGAAAAAATGAACCAGGCTCCCTGGTTAAGCATAAAAGCAAAGGATAAGAAATGTCACCATAAAGTAAAGCGAGCCTCCTAAGCTCGGGTTGGAGCCTCCCAGGCTCTAGTAATAGCCTCCCAAGCTAAAGGCTCAATTGCAACCACAAAGTATCGTGAGAAGGAGCAATAAGCTAGCTAGCTATAAAATATAACAACCCAAGTATGGTGAAGAAAGCAATTTTGAAAACCAAGATAAAATACTTCCCCAAAAATCTCGCGTAAAAATAAATAATGTCGAACCAAAGCATGAGTACGATTCCCAACCGCACTCGAAACTATTAATAAAGATCATTCTAAAAAAATATGGCAACAAGCACAAACACTTGAATTTTATAAGATTTCTCAATTTTCTAATATAATTAAACGAGATTAACGAAAGTCCATAATTTAAATTCATAATCATGTTTTGGAAATTCCTCGGAAAACTCAACGTCATATAATATCCAACGCATTTAAAATTCTGAAAAATCATAGTAGAAAATCAATCCAAGTAGTAGTTCACAATTCATTTCCAAAACCAAACACATGCCCAAGAATTAAAATAATATTTACAAAAAATAATTGCATGCATATCAAATTTTAAACAAAAGTCCACTCACAGTATCCAGCTAAGCATGCCGTCAATCAAAACTCTCCTCGCGTGGAATCTCCCCACGTCCTGTACAAAGCAACACTTATAAACAACCAAACCAAAAACCGAAATTTAAGTTTACATTAATTAGAAACCGAACCCTAATCATCGACCCCGAACCTAAAAACTCATATCCTTCTTGGATTCAACCCAAACTTCACCACTAACATCGTTTCATCGATTTAAATGTTCTAGGGCAGAATCGAGAGAAATTCAACAGTTGGATTTCCGTAAACCGATAATCGAAACTCCGAACTTCTAAACTTTCCGATCGATACCAAACTTCCTCCGATTTCTACCTAAATCATATCCACAAGTTCTACATGCTAAACTCAACCCAACTAGCTAAAGTAGAAGGCCGAAAGCGGCCCCACGCGCCCCTAAAAGAGGGGGCACGTGGGCTCTGCATGCCACCAAGTCAACCCCCGATTCGGGTATCAAGACTTATGCCAAAAATTTTCTCTCAACAACCCTAAACACTTTTCTAACTACAATAAAGTCAAATTTGAAGCCAAAAGTCCGAAATTTACCTCAAAAGGGAAAAAGGGGCTGAAATCTTCAAACCTTCGATTCTCCTTGTTCGATTCAAATTGGTCCAAGTTTATTTGGAGGGTTTACTAAGCGCCCCAAGAGCTTCAAAACCCATGTGGTATCACTGGAACTGGTGGCCGAAAACGTGATTTCCGATCGGGTCAAGAATTCGTGTCTGTCGAGATGTTTCTTAGCTCGAAACTCCTTCCACGCTCCAATTTGGTTGAAGCCACCACCACAAAGATGAAGAGGAGGTTGACACAGTTATATGGCACTGGTGGTACTCCGTCAGGTGGCTAGATGACAAAGATATCGCAGGGTTAAGCTTCCAGGTCGAGAATTTAGATTTTCTACTTTGGGCTCTACATACACAACACTTGCCGGCCATAATTAGCACTCATACTTAACCATGTCACCTTGTCGGAAATACTTCAATAGTGTAACCCCTGGAAACACAGCAAGACAACCTCCACCGGCAATCCAACTCCTGGTCGAAATATGCCTTGACGCGCCGACACGTGCCACCCAAAGTTGTCTCTGTAGAAAGGACCAAAACTCAGTAAACTGAAGTGTATCAGTCCCACATCGAAAACAAGAGTGAAGTAACTCACTATGTCACCCATAAAAGGTCCACTTCTCTCTCTTCATTCATTATGCATTCAATAGCTTTGTCAATACAAGTACATCGTTTAACTTTAGCATCGGAGGAGCGAAGACTGCCAACCGCGGTCTTCCCTCTTTAAGGCATTGTATTTCTCTTGACAGATTAGTTGGATTTCGTGAACTCTATACATATCGGAAGATTGGACCCTCGTCCATGTTATTGGAAGCCGATATCATATGGTGGTATTCTGAGCATTAACATTGGCGCCATCTGAGGGAACCTTTGAACTAAGAGTCATCTCATTAACCTACTATGGCTAGCGGAAGCGGCGAGGGCGTTGGAGACCAAGTAGATCAACCCGTCAACCCTTAGCCCAACCCTACCAATCCAGCAACCGTCAACCGTGAGTTGTTCACCACACCAATTAACATTGACGGTCAAAATCTCAACACCCCCGAGGTGCTCCCAACACAATCTATTGTGGAAAATCAGACCGACACATGCCGTCAAGCACAAGGTCGGGATCTTGCTGATATGTTAGAAATAGCCTTGGCAAACTTGCACAACACAAACAGAGAGTGAGAAAAGGAACGAAAAGAGAAGGCGAAAGCTCAAAATCAAGTGGCGACGCTATTATCAAAATTTGACGAGCTGAAGAAAGCGCTAGGAACAAATGCACGACTGACCCAAAGTGAACACTCCCATAGCTTAAGGCTCAGTCTGAGCATAGGGACAAGAGCAACACCGATACCAGTAATCCCAATGCGTGTCACCCTAAACCCAGCTGAACTAACGGGATTAGGACCGGCACCACCGCCACAGTTAGCACAAGAGCAGGTAGCGGACTCATAACCGTAATACGATAATTAATTTAGTGCCGGTCAGCAAAGGGGAACCGAAACATGCTGGCACCCCGGCAGCAGATGGCGGCGCAACTGTTGACGCTACCACCTTGATATTGGAAAAAATGCGGGAACTAAAGGAAAGATTGCTTAGAGATGAGGCTAGCACCCTACCGCTAGCGCAGAATCCACTCTTTGAGGCACAATCAGGTCCATTTACCACCAGAATTTTGCAAACCCTCAGACCCACATATGAAAAGAAGCCTAAGATAGCCCAATTTGGCAGCTCAACAGATCCATTTGTACATATGGATAAGTTCAAAAAGTAACCAATAATAAGGGATTTGATGACGTAACTCTTTGCCACCTATTCAGTGAAACGTTGGATGGTGAGGCAATGAATTCGTTTTATGAGTGCTCGCCATGTTCCATGGATTCATTCTTAGCTCTGTCAAATGCATTTCTGTCAAGATTCATCCTCATGACGGACGGGTATCACAACTCCAGCCAGCTATTTAGCATCAACCAAGGTATTGATGAGTCGTTAAAATCATTTGTCACAAGATGGCGTACCGCCACATCGAGATGTTGGGATCTTGACAAAACAATGGTGCTGGCAGCCTTCAAGTAGGGACTCCTCAAGGCAAGTTTTCTATACCACCTCAACTGTAATTGTCCAAACGCCACATATGACTACGTCATGAGTGAGGCAGTCTTGCATGCCCAAGCTGAATACAGCACTTATGGCTCCACACCACCACCACCACAAACTCCACTTAAAACCCACCAACCCGCCATGTTCCAACAAGGAAACACCACCACCACTCCAAACATAACCACACAGCCCAATGACAAAAAAAGGGAATGGCAACAGGGCAACTACCAAGACAAGCGGCAAAAAGATCAATAGTATCACAACAAAGGCAACAGATCTTTTCACAATGTTTGCAGCGACAATCACGACAACCGCCACAAATGCTAAAAAATTTGAGGTCTTTACAGTCTTGACTACGTCATATGAAGAAATATATGATTAGTGCAAGGATCAAATCCCACCACCACCCCCAAGAAAATACTCCAGGGTAGGAAAACCTAGAAATACCGGCAAATGGTGCAAACACCATGAAGATAGTGGTCGCAACACCAATGACTGCAATGCCCTCAAGACTACAATTGAGTCATTATACCACGACGGAAAGTTAGAGCAGTACAAAGTCCGACAACCACAGCCGGTTGTCGCCAACATCGAACCAATGCGGCAGATTAACACCATTGATGGCGGTGCTTTCATAGGTAGCCTATCACATAGAGCAAGAAAGGGTTATGAGCGCGCTAACCACCCAAAAGAAGTATTCAACACCCGCTATGACCGAACCGCCAAAATGGCAAAAACTGGTTAGGAACCAATCACTTTCTCTGAGGAAGAAGAGAGAGGTATTCATTCACCCCATGACGACCCATTTCTAGTAGATGCAGTCCTCGATAAGTGGTCCGTAGGAAGAGTACTGGTGGATAGCGGGTCTGCTGTCAACGTCATATTCAACGGTTGTTACAAGCAACTGCAAAGCAACAATAAACTTCTGCAAGACCACGAGCAGCTACTCAATTTCTCCGGCAATGTGACCCAACCTCTGGGGTCAGATTATATGCTCTTGTAGATCGGGACAGTCCCTTGTACGGCGGGAATACATACTGAATTCATTGTGGTCGACTGCTTCAGCTCATACAATGCCATTATCGGTCGCCCAGCTCTCAATAAACTCAAATGCATTATAGCCGGGTACATGCTACTCATGAAGTTCCCAACACCTAATGGCACTGGATCCGTCAGGGGAAACCAGTCAATTGCACGAGAGTGTTACTCAACAACGATGTCGAGGTCAAGAGGCTGCCATGAAATTTTAACGATAGCTAATACA
Organism: Rosa lucieae; assembly: GCA_024704745.1. Classification (NCBI taxonomy): domain Eukaryota; kingdom Viridiplantae; phylum Streptophyta; class Magnoliopsida; order Rosales; family Rosaceae; genus Rosa; species Rosa lucieae. Next base: position 42,046,520 of record CM045495.1, read on the forward strand.
CCACAGTTGACGGACAAAATTGATGACCCCAGAGATGACGAGGAAAAATACTACAAAAAAGAGCCCGTCAACCCAGAAATATCACTCTGCATTATAAGCATCTCTGACGAGCACCCAGAGAGAACTGTGCTATCGGAGCCCAACTCTCCCCCAAATAGCGGCTGAACTCACCCAGTTTCTCAAAGAGAACGCCACAGTCTTTGCATGGTCATACGCAGACATGCCAGGAATCTCTCCCGACATAATTCAACATAAGCTCAACATAAAGCCATCCTTTTACCCCATCAAGCAGAAGCGACGGGCATTTGATGAAGAAAGATATCGGGCCATCAGGGAAGAAGTAACCAAGTTGCGGGACATAGACTTCATTCGTTAGGTTCATTATCCACAATGGATCTCCAATGTGGTAATGGTAAAGAAACCTAATGGGAAGTGGCGGATGTGTGTCGACTTCAAAGGTCTGAACAAGGCATGCCCCAAGGATAGCTTCCAGCTACCTCGCATTGACCAGTTGGTTGACGCAGCAGCAAGGCATGAACTACTTAGCATGATGGATGCCTTCTCTGGCTACAACTAGATAAAGATGCACCCTGGCAACCAGGAATGCACAACATTTACCACCGACAAGGGTTTATATTGCTGCAATGTCATGCCTTTTGTCCTGAAGAATGTCGGAGCTACATACCAACGGTTAATGAGCGCAATGTTTGCAAAACACTTGGGTAAGATCATTGAGGTATATGTCGACGACATGCTTGACAAAAGCGTAAAAGCTGGCGGTCATGTAGCCAACCTCCACATCATATTCTCCATATTGCTAGCATATGGAATGCTCCTGAATCCATAAAAATGTTTCTTTGGCGTCACCACTAGCAAGTTCCTCGGATATATAGTCAGTGAGGGAGGAATAGAGGCTAACCCCGACAAGGTACAAGTGGTCATAAACATGAAATCTCCGAAGAAAAAAGTTGAAGTACAAAGTCTGCAGGGAAAGTTAACGGCTCTTTCCCGGTTCATTTCTAGGCTTACCGACAAGTGCCTAGCCTTCTTCAAGGCAATGAAGTTGTCCCATTGCAAAGTGGTAGATTGGATGCCTGATTGTGAAGTGGCATTTCAGGGCCTCAAGGAGTACTTGGCCTCCGTTCCGATACTTTCAACTCCAATACCGAGCGAAATATTATACATCTACCTAGCAGTATCCAAGTCTGCCATCAGCTGCGCAATTGTCTGCAGAGAGGCATCAGAAGAATTGTTGGTATTCTACGCCAGCAGAGGCATGAATGGAGAGGAAACAAGGTACCCACCACTTGAGCAACTTGCGCTAACACTCATAATGGCCGCTAGGAGGTTACGTCAATATTTCCAAGCACATACAATCCATGTTCTCACAAATCAACAGCTAAAACAAGTTCTCCAAAGTCCGGAACACTCAAGACGCCTTAGCAAATTGGCAATAGAACTCAGCGAGTTCGACATCGATTACAAGCCAAGAACAGCCATCAGGGGATAGGCTGTTGCTGATTTCATAGCAGAACTGACAGAACCATAGTCGGAATATACCACTGATGCAATGTCGAAGGGCAACATTCAGCACCCTGAAACCACTCAAGCGAAGATACAATCATAGTGGGATCTCTATGTAGACGGTTTCGCGTGCTCTAAGGCTTGCGGCACCAGTATCATCCTCACAGGACCAGGGGGAATTAAAGCAGAATACGTCCTCAAGTTTGACTTCAAGGCCTCCAACAATATGGAGGAATACGAGGTACTTATCGCAGGATTATTGTTGGCCATCGATTGTGGAGCAGAAAGTGTCAACATCTTCAGTGACTCACAGCTGGTGGTCAATCAAGTCAACGACATTTTTCAGGTCAAAGGCAAACAACTGGCGGCATACCTGGGGTACTCCAAGACCCTGCTCGGCAAGTTCAGTTTCTTCAACATCACGCAAATACCCCGCCAAAAGAATGCAAAAGCCGACTCCATGGCACGCCTGGCAATAGCTCAACCACATCAGAGTCCCACTGACACTAGGGTGGAGACTCTTGATAAGCCCAACATCACTAAAACTCTGGCGAAAATTTACACCATCGAAGTAAGCCCAAATTGGATGGATGAGATACTCAATTACAAACGTGACGACACACTGCCATCTGACAAAGTTGAAGCAAGACTACTGGTACGAAGGGCAACACGTTACAACATTCAAAGTGGCAAGCTCTACCGCCAAGGGTTCACACATCCCAACTTAAAGTGCTTAATGCCAAAAGAGGGAAAACAAGTCCTAGCAAAAATACACGCTGGAGAGTGCGGCAATCACTCAGGAGCTAGATCATTAGCCAACCGCACCATGCGCCAAGGCTATTTTTGGCCAACATTGGGAGATGAGGCCAAGGAAACATCACGATCATGTCACAAGTGTCAGCAGTACGTAGACCTTTAGCATGCACCAGCAAAACTGTTATCCATCATTATTGCACTCTGGATTCATTCCATGTGGGGGCTAGACATTGTCAGAAAACTCCCAACCGCCAAAGGTCAGTTCAAATACATAATCGTAGCCATCGATTAGGACAGTAAATGGATTGAGGCTGAACCATTAACGGCCATCACAACCGCTAAGGTCCAGCATTTCTTATGGAAAAATATCTACTGTCGTTATGGAGTGCCCGACACAATCATCACCGATAACGGAACGCAGTTCAATAACGAAGAACTCATCAGCTTCACCGCCAAACTAGGCACCAAGATGCGTTTCGCTTCGGTGGCACACCCCCAGACCAATGGCCAGGTTGAATCCACCAACAAAATCATCAAGAAGCTGCTGAAAAAGAAATTGGAAGACAAGAAAGGCTTATGGGCTGAAAAACTCTCGGAAGTTCTTTGGGCCATCCGGACAACGCCAACTGCGAAACTCCATTCTGCATGATGTTTGGAACAGAAGCAGTCCTCCCCATTGAGGCAACCCAACCAACAGCTAGGATTGACGGACATGACGCCACAACAAACGTTGCCGGCATCAATCTCGACAAGGACCTATTGGAGGAAAAATGAGACAAAGCCCACCTGCACAACTTGCAAAACAAGCAGCGGGTGTCGCGTTTTTACAACAATCATATGAAGGCCAAAAACCTACAACTTGGTGACTGGGTCATGAAAGAAGTCATACCACCGCCAAAAGCATTCCGCCCAACTTGGGAAGGACCTTATCAAATTGTAGAAGTAGTGAGCCCCGACACATTTTACTTGAAAAGCAAGGAAGGCGTCACATCAACTCACCCGTGGAACACTCAACATCTCTGCTACTACTATAAGTAGCGCCGCAACATGCCCACGAGCATCTTCACTTAGCTAATTTTTGCAATGTTTAGCTAAGAAAAGCTACCCTACGGGTACATATTTTTGTAAGAAGCTGGGTCCGCCCAGTCATCAACGAAACGAGGAATTATTCAAACCATTGTCCCACACATGCACAAAAAAAAAAACAAGTCAAATATATCAAGTCTGGCCAGGCCAACACCTTTGCTCCTTAGGACAAAGGCGATATATGTGCATTTAACGGGCCAATTTTAATCCCTTTCATGTTTCATTGACGTATATATAAAATAATAAAATAAAAAAATAAAAAAACGAGTGCCACCACAATCCCAAAGGACTTAGCTGACAAACATCCATCACAAAACAGGAAAAGAAAACAAGCATCATATTTAAAAAGTCAGGACTCCCCAACCAAAAAACTGTTCATGCTGCTTACAAAAAGTGTGACAAAACCGCCACAATACAAAGGAAAGCAACTAAAATAAAGATTCCATATCAACATATCCCAATCTTGCCCGGCCTGATAAGAGGACCCCGAAACGCGATCACCACGACGGCGTTTCTCCACAAGCTGACGAGTACCCATCTTTTTCTTCTCAGCTTTACTTGTCGACGTTGGAGTCTTAGGATTACCATCAAATCTCGCATTATCTTCTCCAAAAGAACCACTCTCTTCGCTACCATCAGAAGAGCCACTTTATGAGGAACCGCCATCTTCAGATCCCTCAACATCCCCCACTGCGACATCCTCGCCAGGCGTCGACTGTGAAGGGGTTCGATCAGCCATTATCTTGTCAAAGTTCAAATAACCGCTATCTTTGAGTTCTTTAAAGTTGGCGGCAACACCTTGTTTACCAGCATTAGTCAAAAATGCCTTGAACTCTGTCAATTTCTTGAAAGCATCAACCGCCTCTAAGTGCACCATCTCCTTCTCGTCCTCCGCCAACTTAGTCATCTCTTCCTGCGTAGCAGATTGGAAGTCCGCTAACTCTTTCTCTTTGGCGGTAAGCGCCTCTTGCAGCTGAGCGATGGTATCTTCTCTCTCAGTCTTCTCTTTCTTCAGGGCCGCCAACTCGGCATTTTGGTTGGCAATGGTGGCAGTATCGGTGATGGTTTTATCCACTGCACGCTTGAATTTCTCTTTTACGTCAAGAAGGGCACTGTCAAGCTTGGCAATGCCCCCAGCGGTGGATTTGTTTTTCTCCTTCTCTGCCGACAAGTCACGCTGTTCCTGCAGACTTTATTCTTTGAGCTTGCTCTCTTCCACCGTAGCCTTGGTGAAGATAAAGCTCATGAGCACCCTTCAAAATCTGATCCAGGGACGTCTCTCCAACTTTGAATACGCCGCTGGCCGAGAAGCTCTCGCCTCGCTGCCAAAGCCAAGGCGCTCACAGACCTTGTGCAGAAAGGCTTGTTGACTAGCAAGTGCACTTTGTACCAACCCAATGACAAGATTGTAGGAGACAAACCTTCTTCCCCCGACATCCTTATGGCCAACCGCAACACTCTTTTCCGCCACATCCTTCTCTCCAACCTTCATCTTCTTTGAAGGATCTGGAGAAACTGCGGAGGCGAAAATTTTTCTCTCCTGCGGCACACCGGTCTTCCCTGCCAGCTGACCTTCGGCGTCCCCACTAGTACCACCAATACCACCAATAACCTTTTGACCAACATGTTTGGACCCTCCCCAGTCCGCCACAACTTTTGATCTTTTCTCTCTCTCAGTATGGTCCCCCACCAAGTCCGGCTCCCCGACAACAGTTGTCACTTTCTCTTGAGGCTTATTAGTGGGTACCTCCAGAAAAAAACCCTATATCTTCTTCATTCTCTTGTTCGCCCTCCTCCGCCACATCTTTTTCTTTGCCCCCTGCCTTCTTCTTCTTCTTCAGTTTGGCACTATTCGAGTGTAGTGGAGTTGCCATAATTTTTTACTCTCCCCCTGTCGTTATCTCCCTTGTTTGCGGATCAACAGTCTGCTTCCATACCTTAGCCACCTCGTCAATCATAAAATTGATGTAGTCTTTGATACCACCAATATCCGCCATCACTTTCTTCAGAACTTCGTTGGTTCTCTTGTTCGTAAGAATTACCGCTACAAAAGAGAGTACATATACCGTCACATTTCAAACAATAACAACATATCATAGTTCTAATAATAGATTTCGCTTACCAGGCTCCCGAGTCAGGTGCAGATGAATAAGTAGCGACCAATGTGATAGGACGCGAAGATCCTAACAGCTTTTGTGCGACCAACAGTAATGCACCCTACACACCCACTGTCGTTCGATATCCATCAACTTCAGTCTCCAACCCTTAGCAAACAGAGACAAGATATCACATAACGGAGCGGACACAATAACAAAATATAGCGGCATAGATAACAAGCAAAGAAGCAAATATCACACTCAATATGAAAATCAAGCCTCAAGCACATAGACAACAACCTTTTATGGCTTGAAACTTCTAGGGAACCCGGAACCGCGGAGCCTTCGCCCCTTCTGGCCTCGTGTCATATTCTCAACATTCGGTGGCAACACACACGGTGACCCGCCATGTTGTGGAAGAATCAGGCGTATGTTCCAGAAGTTTTGGGGCTCCAGGTCGACGAGTTAGTTTAACAGTCCCGCCACATTTTTTCCTCTCGTTATATGTCAACTTGTAAAAGAATAGTGCTTCAGCCACTGTCGGAAATTCACACCTCGACAAATCCCATAAGGCGATCAAAGCCAATAACATCTTCCACATGTTTAAGGACACTTGACCTACCGCAACATTCAACTCATGCAGCAGGTACTGCAGACTTGGAAGTAGCGGCAACTTTACTCCATGACTAGATATTGGGCATGTCAAATTATTTATATATTGACAGACAATATATATTTTGGTTCGAAGAATGTTTGAAAATTTTAGGGTTATTATCACAAATGATACCTGAACTTATCCTCTATTTTATCGATGGTACCTGAACTTCAATTTTGATCACAACCAGTACCCGAACTTTTCGATTTCATTTTAAATGGTACCTAAGGCCACCTTCTATCACTATTCCGGCCAAAAAACCCAAATCTAAAAAAATAAAAAACAAAAAAAACAAGTTCAAGGCAAGTCTATTACCAAAAAAATCATACTATATATGGCAACCTTGTGATCGCCTCCCATGCCGTTTTTAGTTGGAATTGACCGGAGGTGGCTCTAGGTACTTTTAAAATGAAATCGAAAAGTTCGGATACTGGTTGTGATCAAAATTGAAGTTCAGGTATGATAAGATTGAGGTATAGTTCAGGTACCATTTGTGAAAACCAAAATTTTATGATGCCGCTGCCAATTAGTGATAGATTGTGTGGGTAAATCTGTTTCAATTGTCCACTAAAATTACATGTTTGATCAATTTCGGATAACAGTGGACAATAACAAGTTCTATCCTGCTTTTAATTGCATCAACAGATTACATCCTTTATATTTTGTATTGATGTTTTGCTTCAAAATTGCTACTTAGTTGAGGATCAATGCTAAAACTAGGAAGAGGAATTTTTCTTTTATGATTTGTTGTTCTGTCATGGTAACAAGTTAGAACGCATGAACTTAAATCTTGTACAAAGCTAGATCAGTGGTAAATTATCGACATGATTTTTCGGGTCATTGGCTTATCTATTTTCAAGTGCACACGAGTATACCAATTTGACATTTTATGATTGTAGAAAGTAATTTTGTTAAAGCAGAGGAGGTAGATTGACTCTTTTGAAATTGACTTTTCTTATCATCAATGGAAGTCATTTTTCCTTCAGCGGAGGAGGTGGATTGACTCTACTAAAAGCAAACCTAACTGGTTTACCTAATCATGTTCTTTCCGGTTTCAAATGTCATTCTAAAGTCACTTTTAGACTTAACGCAAAGTGTAGGAAATTTTTCTGGGGCAAGGATGTTTATGACCCCATAAAAGCTTGACCGGCCATTTGGTTTGATGATGTTGCCTTGAGGCGAGTTGGGGTTGAAAGCCTCACTGACCAACAAAATTGATTGGTCAGATTAGTTCGAGCAAAGTACCTAAGAAAGTATGGCTTGGAAAGGAATCCTTGATGCAACGGATATACATTCATCATCAAAACGTTCGACAAATTGTTGGGAATGGGGATTCCATTTCTTTTTGGTGTTTTAAATGAGGCCATCCATTTCATTTGGCTAATTTTCTTAGTGCTGAATTTCTGATAGATCTCTTATTGATTGGAATCTCAAATTAAGTGCCATTTTCTTATTGATTGGAATCTCAAAGTGCCATTTTATACTGTTACATATACCAGTTGAAGTTTTTAACAATATTTGTGCTATTCCTCTTCCTCTTAGGAATACTAATGATGAATTCATTTAAGAGCTGCATGCTGTGGATTGGATGTTATTCTTTCAAGTTTGCTACTAATTTACAGACAAAAGATTTGGTGAAGTGGATATTATCCAGAAAGACAACCATGTAGACATCCAATTCGTTTATACAAAAGCTCATTCTGTGGTGAAGGGGATATTATCTTTACTTCCAATATTAAACATTTCAATAATTCTCAAAGAAAAAACTAGCTCGTATGAAAATCTTGAAACCAATCGTATTGTATATTAAAGGGGAAAGTTGAAATTCTTGTGGAAGTAAAGCCACTTGTGCATCTTACTTCATGCTTAAGTTCTTGATAAGCATGATCTTCTTGATTAGTCAAAAATGGAGGCTTGCTTCATGCTTAAGTTCTTGATAAGCATGGTATTTTTGATAAGTCAAAGATTGTGACTTACTTCATGCTTAAGTTGTTGATAGGTCAAAGATTGTGACTTACTTCATACTTAAGTTGTTGATAGGTCAAAGATTGTGACTTACTTCATACTTAAGTTGTTGATAGGTCAAAGATTGTGGCTTACTTTTCAACATATGAAAGTTGTAAATATGGCATTTACAACTCATCTATAGCTAAGTTTCTTAAGCTTTAAGAAGCTAGTTGTAACCTCCTCTATCTAGTATAAATAGAGGTCTTGAGTTATAGAGTTGAAATCCCATGTTGTGGTGAGTGAAAACAAAGAGAGAGAGGGAGTGGAGTTTAGAGAGAAAATGGAGATTTCTCCTAAAACTCAAGTGTCTTTCCTTTGTTAGTGTGTATTTCCTCCTGTTATAAGAGAGAGGGTGTAGTCAATTGTGCTCTCCTTATTGCCGTAGAGAAATTGTTGTATCCTTTTGCTCTAATAAAATCCTTCTACGATTTGCCTATCATCTTGTGCTTCACTCATTTTCATAGTTTCTACTTCAGTTGTAATTGGGTGCCCCATACCACAACGTTTCCTAACAATTTTTGTAAAAGCATGTAATATGAAACCTTTGCAAAGCATCTTCAGTCAATTACCTTAAGCATAAAAACATGGTATTGTGATTCCAGTACATAGATTAAATGGGCTATGGAGATATTCATCAATACACACCGTTTAACATCCACTAACATGTCCTGCAATTTCACATAAATTGGACATATGAACACATGGAATCCTAGGCTCACAGAGGGAAACCAGTACAGGAGTAGAACCTGCAGATTGTTCCAGAGTAATTAATTAAAAGGTTGTAACAAGTCCCCACTTGGATCATGGTCTATAGAACCATAAGAATTACTCTCATGGTATGGCTAGATAACAAAAAGAGGCCTCTGTCCATTGACATTCGGGGGATACCCTTTGTCTATCTCATTGCTGACACGGCAGAAAACTCCTTAGCTCTGAAATATGGATGAAAAAGATAAGAGAGACTTTGGTAAAGGAAACAGAGGATAAATTCAAGAAGACAAAATAATAAATAAAAAGGCACAAGGAAACAGATAAAATATATGCACCAAGATAACTCACAGAGGAACTTATTGCTTTATATGGAAGACCATCTCCCAAAGCAGGTTGGCCAGACCATGACTTGAGTTTTTTCGACTTATGATTAGCTGACATGCCGGAACCAGCACAATTATAGATCCCTTTAGCAAACAGCTCTTCAAATATGTTATTGTCTCTCACCCTAGTGAGGATGCTGAAATGAGTTAAACACTATAAAAATATCATGGAATTGCCAATGACAATAGCATTAGCAAGCAATTTTCTGAAAAGCATGGGCTTTGAACATGAAGGAGATAATCATCAAACTATTATATATTGAAAGGCTCTATAGTGCTCTGCAGTTCAGCAGGGCAAACACAAACACAAGCTGAACACATATTTTACTAGAGAAAGCTGCTAAATTCACTTAAAAGGAGAAGAATAAGCTTCTAATAAAAGTTGAGATTTAAGCTTTGACTTATTGAACAAACTTCTAATATAACTTGTGGTTTAAGCTTGGGTTCTTCCACATACAACACGGCTCTCCAAGTTGTGACTATATATATATATATATATATATATATATATATAGCAAGACTAATGAAGATTGGCAAGACTAAATGTACGAGTTATTTCTGTTTCTTTGTTACAATAAAAGTATAAGCCAAATTACCCGACGGAAGACTACCACAAGTAAAAGTTAGGATTAAATATTGTTTACTCCCTATACTTACAGGGTTTTATCGTTTCAGTCTCTGACCTTCGAATTTCACCTAAAAAGTCTCTGAACTCTCAATTTCCTCCCAATTGGTCCCTGCCATCAAAATTTTCTGTTAAAGTTGCCGAAAATGTCTATTATACCCTCACTTATTTTTTTTTTAAATTGATTTTTTCTCTCTCTTTTATTTCTTTTTTCACCTCTTGAAGGTATGTGGATTAGAACCATCTTGATGAGGAGATGAACAGAAGGAGGCGAGAGAGCCGGAAGAAGAAGAGGTAAAAAGAAAAAAAAATTAAAAAAGAGAGGAAGAGAAATATATATATATATATATATATATTTAAGTAAATGAGGGTATAATAGACGTTTTAGGAGAAGATAACGGAGTTTTTGACGGATGCTTGACAACAGGGACCAATTGGGAGGAAATTAGGAGTTCAGGGACTTTTTAGGTGAAATTCGAAGGTCAGGGACTGAAATGATGAAACCCTATAAGTATAGGGAGTAATCAGTATTTAACCCTAAAAAAAAAAAAACGTTTCCAACAGAAATTGTAGCTAATCTATGCATAAACCACTCAAGTATCATTTACTATGTACCTTATCACCTCTTCTCCATTTGAAACATCATGGAGTGAAACAAAGCAAGGGCAGTATGCAATTGCACAAAATCGAGACTGAGTTTGAATTATCCCAGTTCGCGAGACAGTCTTTGTTTCTTGATTATAACGAACCACCACCCAGTCCTTAGGATTTCCCCATCATTGAAGAACACAATGGGTTCATATGCATTATGCAGGCCATGGCGAACCCATGGATACAAGTTTTCAATGACAAGAATTTTTGTCTAAGACTCTTGGACACCATAATCTTTCATAACCCACATGTCAAATTCACTATTATAAGCACCAAACACACATAGGAAGAGACAACCTTTTAACACTCCCAACTTTAGATGATTATAATGTTGGGATAAGTTCAAATGACCTTTGAACGGTGGGGCAAGTGGTCGAAATTGTTCTGTCTCAAAGTTGAAAGACTGTATAAACTGAGAACCGTCAAAAAAGCAGGGAAACCAATGAAGTGCTCCATGCAGAAAAGAATTGAACGGTGAGTACAATGATTGTACCATGGAAGTGCCACTGGGAGCCATTCCAATGCTTCTCCAAACTCCTGTACCAATGGTGTATATCTGAGACTCGCCATTGGAGCATGTCTGCAAGACCTTGTACTAGCTCATTGGTCCTGGCGTTAAAACCAAGTCCGACAAATTTGAACCAGCAGGCTGCAGGTTATACTCTTATCAGGAGATAGAATGCTATAATGTACTCACCCAAAATTGGATTGCATACATACAAGCCATCTCCAAGATGCCCCCTAGCCAAACAAACTAATCCATTGCATGAATTTATCAGAAATACCTCAGAAGCAGTGGAAACTGGTAGCCATAGGCTATTTTGTGGAGCAAACCTCATTCTTTCGACTCGCAAACTAGAGCCGGCACATTTTTCTATCTGGACTAATCCAAGTTTCCTTTTTCCTTCTGCACTGGGATTGATCCTGATCAAGATGCTGATGGATGATCTTAAACAGTGTACATTAGCAAATTGACGGTCACAAATCATGTGAAGCCAGTCTTTGCAGACGCACCTACAATTGTAAAGGGTCTTGATGGAAACCCTTGATAGAATGTCCATTACTAAAGCTTATGGAAGTTGCTGGATGTCGAAAGCACCTTTGGGTTTCCATTTTCCTCTTTTCCTGGGATTCTTAGGAATTCCATTCTTCTCTCTACGCATTTTTCCTCTCTGGGTTTAGTTCCCTTGTGAATTTCAGACCAAATTCCTAGGCTACAGCTACTGGGTCGTTCCAAACATCAATATCTCTTATTCCTGTCAGCCGATATTCAATAGTGAATCCTACAAATTCCGAGTACAAATTTCAGTTGAAAATGGTGATCTATAAAGAGAATAACTTGCAAAGTAAAGTCTTCAATAACCAATTACTATTAAGTTTATCACAAGGAAAGAAAAGTCACCAGCCACAACTTCCCGTTTACTAACGTCGGACTTGGCCGGGAAGATACGGACTACACTTTAATCTTAAGTGAGCTGCGAACAATTCAACGGAACCTGATTTGGCCAGAGGCTTTATATAGAAGAGAAAAATTGTCAAATGGTAGAGTAAAGTCTTCTTTTCTTTGGTTTTTTTGTGAATTAAGTCCGACATCTATTTATATATTGAGGGACAATGCATATCATGGTTCGCAGAAATTCTTACGATGCCGCCGATTAGTGATGAGATGGGTGCGGCTAAATCAATGTTACATTTGAAACTTGGGTTCCACTAAATCTATATTTTCGATCATGTAAAATTCTCATCATCTTTCTTTTTGTATCGCACTAAACGAAGTAGTCTAACGAGATTACAGCTTATTAAGCTTTTATTTTATGAAATTAATGATATTGATGAGATTTCTATTTAAATATTTCTTTCTAAAACATATTGACTTGACTTCATAATTAAGTGAGACCACCACTCCGTAAGTGAAACCCTATATTGATATTTACACGAGATAAGGAGTAGATGAAAGTTTTATAGGACACCCATTTTAGGATTAGCAATAAGAATTCTTAATGAAAATGGAAAAGAGATGTAACAGCCTTTGGATCCCTCTCTCAGCCTTTGGATCCACATTATCCTTCCTCAAAAAAAGGAAAAAAAAAAAAAATCCAAAATCTAGAATTACTACTTGACGGTAAGTTTGTCTGCTCTCATGCTGTTGGTGTGGAGGACAATATATCTTCCATTCTGCTCGATCTTCCATCCATCACAGGGTATGGTAAGTTACTTGCAGTGTTTTTCTAGAAGAATATCATGCTATAAAAATTTTGAAATATTTTCCATATATTTCTCCCTCTTGTTTCAAAACTCCTTTTTACTTTGTTTCTCATTCCCTACAACATCAAGCTGATGTTGGAAACAATTTGCAAACTTTTCAGCTTAGTAGTGTTGTGAAGCCACCACTAAATTTATTGGGATGCATATTGAGATTAGTGTAGCCCTGATGTTTGTGTAAATGATAAGCTCTTGTTAGTATGCTTGTGTTTGCTTCAAATTTTTTGGGATGAAGTGTTTTCCTTTTTACTCTCTTTGACTAAATGTCATTTCCTCAATATAGAGGAGGAAATCGACTTGATTGTTTGTAAAATGGGCTTTCACTGTATCACATGGCATGTATGAGTTTCTCCAAAGACATTAAGAAGTTTTTCTTTTCTCTTAGGGCATTTATGGCGGCACATGCAATTGGTGACATAATAACTGGCGACGTTGTGGAACCTGAGGTAGTTGTCAATGCGTCTCCATCTGTTGGAGGTTTATTGGATTCACTAACTGGGAGCATAGGAATATCGAGCATTTCCTCAAGGGCAAAACCTATTGCTGCACCAGTTGCATCCTCGAGCCCTACTAGCAGTGCTGTGACTGGAACTGTGACATCAGATGCTAACAAGACTGGCTCTAGGCCTTTAGATAAAGATGCACTTCGAACTTTCATAAGCAGTTCAATGCCCTTTGGTTCGTACTTTTTATTATGGTATTTCTCATCTTGTTTTCTTTATTATCATGATCACTGTTGCAAATTAGTGGATCAGCTTGCATAGACCTTTTTCTAGCTAGCCGCTCATGTGCTTGTATATTGTACATGCAGGAACGCTGATGGATTTGAGCTTCCCCAATATCATTTCCATTAAGGCTAATGGTTTTTCGTCATCAGATCTTCCTCCTTCAGACCTGAAGCAACCAGCATGGAAGCCTTACCTATACAAAGGAAGGCAGAGAATTCTGTTTTCTATTCATGAGACTGTCCATGCTGCTATGTACGACCGAGATGAGATTCCAGATAGTATATTAATTTCTGGACATATAAATTGCCGAGCAGAGTTAGAAGGATTGCCTGATGTGTCCTTCCCCTTGATAGGACTGAACTCAAATAAGATTGAAGTTTTATCATTTCATCCTTGTGCTCAAGTTCCAGAACAAGGTGTTGATAAGCAGGCTGTGATGTTTTCACCACCATTAGGTAATTTTGCTTTAATGCGTTACCAAGCAGTCTGTGGTATTGGACCACCCATAAAGGGATTTTACCAATTGTCTATGGTATCTGAGGATAAAGGTGATTTTTTATTCAAATTGCGGCTAATGGATGGTTACAAGTCTCCTCTCACAATGGAGTTTTGTACTGTGACTATGCCTTTTCCAAGGAGACGGGTTGTATCTTTTGATGGGACTCCCTCGGTCGGAATAGTTTCAACTACAGAGCATTCTGTTGAATGGAAGATTATAATGGGCGGGCGGGGTCTTAGTGGGAAAAGTATCGAGGCAACTTTTCCTGGTAAAGTCCAGTTTGCACCATGGAAACCCCAAATATTACCTCCGTCTAGTTTGGCCTTTGGAATCATAACTGATGAAGATAGTGATATGGAGACGGATGGTAATAATAATAGTATGGTCAATGTAGAGGAGTTCTTAATGGAGAAAATGAGCAAGGATCTTCATCCTGCCGATCTGGAGGAGCCATTTTGCTGGCATGCATACAACTATGCCAAGGTATTTTCTATTTCTGTTTGCTTTCTCAAATTTAACTGGACATGTTATGAACTCAAAATTACCTCCCCATAATTGGTTTAAAAGGGTTTGTGTACAAAGTGTTTACAAATTCATTGAAGAGCTAGCTTTTACAGAGGCACGGTCTGACTCATGTTTACAGGTGTCCTTCAAAATTGTTGGAGCTTCATTGTCTGGAATGTCAATTGATCCGAAATCTGTAAGTTTGACTCCTTATTTATGCTCTCACATCATTACAGCAACCCAGAGATAAGGAAATAGGAGGGGTCTTGTTGCATTTGGTTTTCCATCAATAAGTTTCTTAAATGCATCATATAATCTGAAACTCCCTACTTTTTAACTGATATTTACTAACTAAAAACTCTCCTCGTTTTCAATTTTGGTACATGCTTCCTAGTGTATATCAGAATTATCCAATTTGTCAAATTCTATATCTCAATGTGCATAGCTCACATCATCATTTCTGTTTCTGTTTTTATTTATCTTCTGATCAACAGTTAAAATGCATTGCATTTGATTGTTTGCTGGCGCACTAATTTTCGTGCACATGCAGGTAAGCATTTATCCAGCTGTGAAAGCACCAGTGGAGTCCTCTACTCAGGTAGGTTTTCTGTTGAGTTCTTTTATCCAAGCTTGATGTACTTTTTTGGCTTGTTGAAGAAAAAAAGTTTGCACCGTAGTCGTATTGACATGCACATCAGTTGTCATTTTTCTGAAATCAATGTTCATGTTATTTACTGTGTTGCATCTTTTTGTACGAATTTGCATTTGCCTATCAGATATAGTACTTACAAAATAGTTCCATAATAGTGCTAAATACTTATGTATCTTGTTTGACCAAAGATAGTTCAAATCCTTTTCTAAGTAATTGAGTATATGTACTTGGACATCAATTTATTCATCCGTCTTGGTGAACAGGTTACATCTGGGGATTACATATTGTGGAATACATTGGGTAGATGCCCATCTGCTGTAGCAGCTACAAAATTATAGGGGAAGGATATTGATGGCAGCCCAGAAATGTCAAATGTGAATTTGCGATCAGGGAAGGCATTTATTTGTCTGACATGCGGACTACATCCTTATTATCTCCTGTTAAAAGTCTGATGCATACTATCGGTCGGAATAGTTTCAACTACAGAGCATTCTGTTGAATGGAAGATTATAATGGGCGGGCGGGGTCTTAGTGGGAAAAGTATCGAGGCAACTTTTCCTGGTAAAGTCCAGTTTGCACCATGGAAACCCCAAATATTACCTCCGTCTAGTTTGGCCTTTGGAATCATAACTGATGAAGATAGTGATATGGAGACGGATGGTAATAATAATAGTATGGTCAATGTAGAGGAGTTCTTAATGGAGAAAATGAGCAAGGATCTTCATCCTGCCGATCTGGAGGAGCCATTTTGCTGGCATGCATACAACTATGCCAAGGTATTTTCTATTTCTGTTTGCTTTCTCAAATTTAACTGGACATGTTATGAACTCAAAATTACCTCAGCCCATAATTGGTTTAAAAGGGTTTGTGTACAAAGTGTTTACAAATTCATTGAAGAGCTAGCTTTTACAGAGGCACGGTCTGACTCATGTTTACAGGTGTCCTTCAAAATTGTTGGAGCTTCATTGTCTGGAATGTCAATTGATCCGAAATCTGTAAGTTGTGACTCCTTTATTTATGCTCTCACATCATTACAGCAACCCAGAGATAAGGAAGAATAGGAGGGGTCTTGTTGCATTTGGTTTTCCATCAATAAGTTTCTTAAATGCATCATATAATCTGAAACTCCCTACTTTTTAACTGATATTTACTAACTAAAAACTCTCCTCGTTTTCAATTTTGGTACATGCTTCCTAGTGTATATCAGAATTATCCATTTTGTCAAATTCTATATCTCAATGTGCATAGCTCACATCATCATTTCTGTTTCTGTTTTTATTTTATCTTCTGATCAACAGTTAAAATGCATTGCATTTGATTGTTTGCTGGCGCACTAATTTTTCGTGCCACATGCAGGTAAGCATTTATCCAGCTGTGAAAGCACCAGTGGAGTCCTCTACTCAGGTAGGTTTTCTGTTAGAGTTCTTTTATCCAAGCTTGATGTACTTTTTTGGCTTGTTGAAGAAAAAAAGTTTGCACCGTAGTCGTATTGACATGCACATCAGTTGTCATTTTTCTGAAATCAATGTTCATGTTATTTACTGTGTTGCATCTTTTTGTACGAATTTGCATTTGCCTATCAGATATAGTACTTACAAAATATGTTCCATAATAGTGCTAAATACTTATGTATCTTGTTTGACCAAAGATAGTTCAAATCCTTTTCTAAGTAATTGAGTATATGTACTTGGACATCAATTTATTCATCCGTCTTGGTGAACAGGTTACATCTGGGGATTACATATTGTGGAATACATTGGGTAGATGCCCATCTGCTGTAGCAGCTACAAAATTATAGGGGAAGGATATTGATGGCAGCCCAGAAATGTCAAATGTGAATTTGCGATCAGGGTAAGGCATTTATTTGTCTGACATGCGGACTACATCCTTATTATCTCCTGTTAAAAGTCTGATGCATACTAGGAGGTACAGATTCTTTGCTATTTATGAGCTGGCCTCAGTTTGAAGAGATGGGAGATCATTTTATGCTGTAATTTGTCATGAAACGGCTATCAGACATTTAAGTTACTCGGGGGAGATCATCCATGTAACTCCATTTAGGATTGTAAATGAGAGGAAACTCTCCTAGGATTTGCTGGAAATTTGCTGATCGCTTGCTTCTCTCGATTGACTTTGCTAGCGTTGCTTTGAAAGATCTGTTGCAAAAAAAATTTATTCCTTTATATTTGGCCTTTGAAACCCATGATTACAGATTCAAATGGCATTTGGACATTGTGAGAAGGTGGTAGATATGTTCAAATCTTCGTGTGAATTTAATATATAGGCCCTTTTAGGGAGGGATTCATTTTTAGTCATTTTAAGTTTTCAGTCACATATCAGCATCTCCACGGTTCAGTTTTAGGTCCTCATAACTAGATCAATTTTACAAATTTTCATGATTATTTAGGTATTTATAATTTTAATTTACAATTATAAATACGAATGGTTTAAAGTAGATATATTTAATTCGTCCATTGATTTAATCTAGTTTGATACTTTAACGATTATCAATTTGGTTGAAAATTTACATAAGTAATCTACACATTGGGACTTAAAATTTGAGTGATCAAAATGCCGATATGTAATTAAAAAATGAGTCGTACCAGGAATCCTTTAAAATAGCCAAAACAAAGGATGGTAGTGAAAAGGACCTATATACTCTACATATATTCAAGAATTGCTTCGTTGGTTGGGGTAAAAGGATATACTCTACATATATTTAAGAATTGCTTCGTTGGTTGGGGTAATACACAATTACATGTGGAACATTTACAACATGGACGTCCTACTCTTGGCTGTGTGTTTTATCATAATTTACAATTCAAAGCAGCATCATTCTTTGAGCGGGGAGCAGCCACTTCCATACCTCTCTGACCATATCCGAAGTGCCAAGCCAAGGTGTGTGTTGTGTGGAATAGTTGAATCTGTCAACATTTCTTCTTCCGACTTGGAAGCTCTCTTTCTCTCGTTTGTCACAAGTCACTGTCTCTTCTATTCTTCCAGAAAGCTTCTCGAAGACTGGTAGAGATCGTATGGCACCCAAAGATGATCGACAGTACATGTTCTACTAGAATCCAACCGCAACCATGGCTTCCCCTTTCCGCTCCAATGAAGAAGACTAATGGGACCTGGGTGGAGACGTCTACACTTTCCTTCAAAGTTGTCACCACCAAGCCCATGTTGGTTCCACCTGTGATCCACAGCCTTGATGTTCCCAGCCAAAACCAGCAAAAACGGCGGCAAAGACCCCAAATGGTATAGCCTCTTTCTCTTTTGCAGGGCCATCCACTCCTCTATTTTCTGTGTATACCCTCCTTTTCTCCATTTATCCACATCCACCACCATCACTCCTGTGTTGAAATAACATGGGTTTCTTCCTCGGAACGTCTTTGACAAATCCGGGTCGGACCATAATGCATCTGTGAAGTATTGTGTGAAATTTGCTTGACAATATTCTGGGGCAGCCACCACCTTGTCTTCCATGTCCACGCCCCACAGCTTCGCAATGTCGTCGACCACAACGAGGTCCGAATCCAAGTAAATAACACGCCTAATATCACTTGGAAGAAGATCAGCGAGGTAAATTCTCGCATAATTTATAGGTTGATCCAATGCTCGTCTTATGGACCTTGATATCTTCCCACGAACTCTGTTTGAATCAAAGGGGTAAGTCTTGAAGTCCAAGTAAGGAAACGTGGAGTTGATTCTAGAAAATAGCTCCGGCGCAACATTGGCAGATAGAAAGTGGAACTTGAGGTTTTCAGGGCAGGTAGAATGTTGCAACAAAGAGAAGACAGCAGCCATCGTGCCCCGGATGTAATTGGCGTCGAGGGTCATGGCCACATGGATATCGTCAGTGTTATTTCCCGAGCTGCATTGGTCACCGTTCCGAAAGGCCGGGGCTTCCCGAAAGACGGGGATGTCCTGGGAGGGACGACGGACAGAGCCGAGACGAATGCCAACGTTGGGGTAGAGGAGGATGCACATGAGGCCGAGGTGATTAGGATTATAAGTCCCCTCCCTTACGAGGGTTTGGGTGTTTTGTGGGGTCTGAGTTAGGGTCATGGTCATTCTGATGCATTGGTCTTTTGACGGGGGTTATCATGAGGGAATTTAGGTTGGTGTTTTGGGGGGTGTCCAAACGGGGAAAAAGTCACTATGTTGGTGGAGGTTGAGACAGGTTTTTGACCATAGCTAGATGGACGTAAAATTTGTTTAAGCTTTCTCATGAGTATTTTGACGTCCGAACTATGGTGTTTTTCTGTTTGGTATTTGTTTTAACTCTAAAAAAAATAATAAATAAGGAAAGAGAACTAAACAACCCAAATGTAAGTGTTTTTCTAGACATTTATTGCGATTACAGATCCATAATTAAATCAATGATGCATTTGAGCCAATATGCTCCTGCACAACCTGGTTGGAAAGATCGCCCTGAATTCGAGTATTGAGAAGAATCCTGACAAAGTCTTCCATTGCTAGATCTTTTGTTGACTTTCTCCTTCCAAAAAATAGAATTTGAATAAATGATTAATGTCCTATTTTCTCTCCGACATATTGATCCCAAAATTTTTCTCACCATCTCTGAGACAAGATTAACAATCTTAAAGAAAGAATGCATTAACTAACAAAATCAACAAATTATCTCAATATTTTCCCATATTTATTGGGTTTATTCTTTCATATAAATTTCTAGAAAAAATATTTTCCTTTGCTCCACAAAAATTAAATCTTCACAATATTAGGGTTTCAAAACAGAAATTTTTTTTTTTTCTTATCCTCAACAAATGTTAAAGATAGTGGCTACAACCAGAATGTGGTCTATGTCCCTCTTTTTGCTCACACAGCGGAGCACAAGATTGTGCCAACGCTTCTCCCCGTGAAGTCACCATCGGTGTTCGTGCGAAAACTTGAGATAGGAACGCTCTCTCTCCGTAGAACTCTTACATGCTGTCGTCGGATTGATGCATCAATAGTGGAAGTTTGAAGCATCCTTTGATTTTGTCGTTGTTGATGCCGATCCTCCATTCGAACCTCCCCTTCTTGCCCGACTGAGACATGGAAACCAAGCTCTTGTTAGCTTTTACTATTGTGAAGGATCGAATAAGGCCCCAACAATCACTCAACAGACACTAAAAATAAGGAGTAGCAAACTCTTAAAGAATGGCAAATCCATGCCTCAAATAAACTAATATTGTTCATAAACCATAAGGTATCTGACAACGATTATAATACCCATATTTATAGGGTTCACAATTCTTGGATAATAAGTAGATTTAAACTAAATTGGAAAGAGAATTAAAAGTAAATCCCAAATTAGATGCAAAAAAAATGCCCTAAGATTGTCTAGACAATAATTATTGACGATTACAAATCCATAATTAAATATCAAATGATGCATTTGATATTGCCACATACGCAGATACGCTCCTGCATCACTTATATTATTGATGCAATCAATTAAGATTGACGCAGTCTGAAAGTAACCTTAGGTTTACAAGCAACAAACCTAAAACAAGGATTCTGGAGTCCACAAGAGATAAATGAGAAAACTCTCAATTTGATTGATAATATGATAAAAGATAGGTTTTGCAGCCATTTAAGATTGCTTATATATGAGGAAAAAAAAATCCTAGGGTGACTAACAATGAAACCCTAAAGCCCACAGGTAAAAACAAAACAAATCCAAAACGAACTAGGAAACCGAAAATTCTGAAAAAATAGTAAATTGCAGTTTTGAGGCCCTAAACGACCTTGAAAGCACGAAAAATCCCACATGTCATGGCAAAGAGATGAGTTTTGTTCCTGGTGTCGTTCCCTTTCTGGAAAGGTATAGCAATCACAATTCGGACACCGAATGCCAAATTTGTAGCAAACCGGTTTTCCTTTGAATTGATCAAGCTGTTCTTCAATTCTTCTTGCCAGCTGTTCTACATCAGTCTCCTCCACCTCTGAAGAACTCAACCCTGAGTTGTCTTCAGAATAAAGAACCTCATCTTCAAAAAACTCATGCAGATCAGCAACATTAAACGTGTTAGAAATGCCCATTGAATCTGGAAGTGCTACAACATAAGCATTGTCGTTGATCTTCTTCAACACCTTAAAAGGACCATATTTTCTTAACTTCAGATTGTTGTAGGTACCAACAGGAAACCTCTCCTTCCGCAGAAACAACATCACGTCATCGCCCTCTTGTAACACTTTAACTCTTCGATGCTTGTCAGCTGCAACTTTATACTTAGCATTAGTTCCTTCCAACTTGGCCTTAACTTCTTCTCTAATAGCTTGCACATCTCTAGCCATGCCCTCAGTAGCAACACTAATACCAGAAACCATAGGAAGCTTCACTAAATCAACCACATATCGAGGAACAACAGTATAAACTAATGAGAGTGGTGACTTCCCTGTTGCACTATGCACAAACATTTATAAGCAAACTCCACCTGTGGCAAAGTATAATCCCACTATTTGGGCTGATCTCCGCAAACACTCCTGACCATGTTACCTAAAGTTCTGTTAGTAACCTATGTCTGCCCATCAGTTTGAGGATGAGCTGTGCTGCTACGATTCAAAGCTGTGCCAAACATCCTCCACAAAGTAATCCAGAAGTGACTAAGAAACTTCATGTCTCTATCGGAAGTAATGGACTTGGGCACTCCATGCAAACAAACCACCTCCTTGAAAAACAGTTTGGCTATATTGGAAGCATCAGCAGTCTTCCTACAAGCTATAAAGTGCGCCATCTTGGAGAACCTGTCAACCATCACAAACACATAATCCACACCCCTTTGGGTTCGGGAACACAAAATCCATAGTAAGATCCTACCAAATATCATCAGGAACAGGTAAAGGTAAATAAAGACCAGTATTTTAGGACTGACCCTTAGAACTGACAAGTGTAGCACTTCCTTACAATAGCTCCTACATCCTTCTCCAGTTGTGGCCATAAATACATTTCCTCAAGGCTAGCAATAGTTTTGTCATGGCCCAAGTGTACGTCCACTCAAACCCCCTCCATGCAGATCTCTAATCAGTTTCTCCCTCAACGATGAGCTAGGAATACATAGTCGATTGCCTTTGAATAAATTACCATCATTCACATAGAAATCTTCAACTGCATGATTGCTACTGCACTTGGCCCAAATCTCCTTAAAATCAACGTCTTCCTCACATAATTATTTCAAGAGATCAAAAGCCACAATCTTCTGAGCTAAAGTGATCAGCAAGGAAACCCTCCTACTCAAAGCATCTGCCACCCTATTAAGAGTACTATATTTATGCTGAATCACAAAAGGAAATTTCTACAGAAAACTCACCCATCTTGCATGCATCTTGTTCACAATTTTCTGATTGTTAAAGTACTTCAAATCCTGATGATCAGTGAACAATACAAACTCTCTCTAAATTAGGTAGTGCTCCTATTGCTTCAATGCCCAGAAAACTGCGTAAAATTCCTGATCATAAGTACTCCATTTTTGACGAGCTTCACTCAACTTTTCACTAAAGAATGCTACTGGCCTTTTCTCTTGTGATAACACAGCACCTACTCTCACGCCACTAGCATCACATTCAACCTCAAACACCTTGTCGAAATTGGGAAGAGCAAGAACCGGTGCAGTACAAAGTTTATCCTTGATTAAAGCAAAGCTCTTTCTTGTTCTTCTCCCCACTGGAATTTGCCTTTCTTCAAACATTCAGTAATAGAAGCAGTAATGGTACTGAAATTTCTTACAAATCTCCTGTAGAAAGTAGTCAAACCATGGAAGCTCCGCACCTCAGAAACTGTTTTTGAAGCTGGCCATTCTCTTATAGCTC
The DNA here is from genome assembly GCA_024704745.1 of Rosa lucieae. Classification (NCBI taxonomy): domain Eukaryota; kingdom Viridiplantae; phylum Streptophyta; class Magnoliopsida; order Rosales; family Rosaceae; genus Rosa; species Rosa lucieae. The sequence goes on from CM045495.1 coordinate 42,069,471, forward strand.
GTACCTTCTCTTCATCAACCTGAACGCCTTCTTCTCCAACCACAAAACCCAGAAACAACAACTTGCTGATACAGAAAGTACACTTTTCAGGTTGATGTACAATTTATTTTCCTGTAAAGCTCCCAAAACCTGCCTCAAATGTACCAGATGTTCTTCTTTGGTCCTGCTATATATCAATATATCATCAAAATACACCACGAAAAAAGAACCAATAAAAGGACGAAGAATCTGGTTCATAAGCCTCATAAAGGTGCTAGGTGCATTAGACAACCCGAATGGCATCACCATCCACTCATATAGCCCATCCTTGCTCTTAAAGGCTGTTTTCCACTCATCCCCTGGCTAGATTCAAATCTGGTGGTAACCACTTCGAAGATCTATCTTTGTAAACACCTTGGAACCCTCTAGCTCATCAAGCATGTCCTCTAAATGAGGAATAGGAAACCTGTACTTCACAGTTATCTTATTTATGGCCCTGCTATCAAAACACATTCTCCATTGATTGCCTTTCTTAGGAACAAGGAGGACTAGAACTGCACAAGGACACATACTTTCACGAATGAACCCTTTCTTCAGCAAGTCTTCAATCTACTCCCTTAAAAAATCTCATTCTCCTTAGGACTCATGCGGTAATGGGGCATATTTGACAAACTAGCTCTAGGAACCAAATCAATCTGATGCTGAATGTCCCTCATAGGTGGTAACTCGTTGGGCAGGTCATCCAAAATCAACTCCTCAAACTCTCCCAACATATTCTGCACTTCCTTAGGGATCACCATATCTTTCTTTTCTGCAGTCAACAACCCTTTAATCACCATTGGACAAATAACTTCATATTCTTTAAAGGCTTCCTCCATCTCTAATTCACTGCTAGACAAGGTCAGAAAACTCTCCCCTTTCTTTACACCAAACCTCTCAAATTAATAAACAGGAGCTATGGCAATTTTATGACTATTCCACATAAACATCATCACATTATCTCTGCCTTTAGAAGTCACATCAACATGATATTGCCAAGGTCGCCCAAATAAAATATGACAAGCATCCATATCAATAATATCACACAAAACTTCATCTTTATAATGCTTACCAATGGATACTAGAACTTTGTAGGACTCAGCAACTTGAACTTGTGGACCTTTCTTGACCCACCCCAGAGAATAAGGTGCCTTATGAGGCTGTGTAGGTAACTGCAAATAATCTACCAACTTTCTGGCTACGAAATTTTTGCAGCTCCCATTATCCACAATCAGATTGCACACTTTGTTATTAATGGAACAAAGTGACCTGAAAATATTGCGTCGCTGCCCATCTTCCTTAGGAGATAATAAGATCCTCTGCAACACAATATTAACCTTTTGGGAGACTCCTCCACCGCAAAATCAACCCCTTCATATTAATCACCTCTTCCAACCTCTTCATCATCTTCATCATAATCATCCATAAGGGCAGCTTGTCTCCTCTCAGGACACACATTAGACCTATGTCTAGGCTTATTGCATCTATAGAAAATTTCTGTTGTAGGCCTCGCATAAGGATAATTAGGCTTCTGATTTGGGACCCGATTTTGAGCACCACTAGAACTGCCAGAAACGCTAGTCCCTTTAAAAGAAGGATGGGAAACCCTAGGAGCACTCTCTGTATTCTGCTGTATGGCTTTACCCTTGCCAGCTGAGGAGTTCACTAACTTTGTGCTCCTTTGATAGGTATACCTCTGGAAAGAAGAAGCTCGTGAAGGCTTCTCTAATAATTCTGCTTTCAATGTTATGCTTGAAGCTTCTGTCACAGGCCACATAGTTTGCAACCTAATTTTCTCCTGAATAGCTAGCTTCAGCCCACTGATATAGCGAGCCACCTTCTGAATTTCAGTTTCTCCTAGTTCATTACGCTCTGAATAGCATAAGAACTCAGTAGTGTACTCAGCCACGATCCTAGTGCCTTGGACACAATCAATATACAACCTGTACATAATCTGCTCATAATCATCTGGCAAGAACCTCTCCATCATCAGCTGTTTCATTCTTCGCCATGTTTTAATGCCCAGCTTCCTCTGCTTCTTTCGAGTATTCTGCAACTTATCCCACCAAACTGCAACAGTACTCTTCAATCGCCAGGCAACATGCTTAACCTGCTTGTGTTCAAGCACCTCCATAATCTCAAAAAATTGTCCACCTGAAGCTGCCAATCCAGATAATCTTCCACACCCAAGTTGCCCGAAAAGAAAGGGATTTCAACCTTGACTTTGTAATCCTGGTAAGCTTGTCCTTGTTGTTAGGTTGCACAATTTCTTCTTCAGAATCAGATTCTGAATTATTATCAACAACTTCACCCCGCCTCTATTCTGATTGTTGTTGTTGTTGTTGTTGTTCTTGTTGTTATTGTTCCTCTCTCCTAACAATCCACGAATTTCTCCAATCTGAGTATTCACGGTGTTGAAGGCAGCAGTAAAAGCTACGGTAAGAGCATCAAGATCTGCTTTTATAACTTCACCCATTACTACTAAGGTAAATAGGAGAGACACGGAAGACCTACTCTGATACCACCTGACACAGTCGAAAAGTAACCCTAGGTTTACAAGCATTAATAAACCTAAAATAAGGATTCTGGAGTCTACCAGAGATAAATGAGAAAACTCTCAATTTGATTGATAATATGATAAAAGATAAGTTCTGCAGCCGTTTAAGGTTGCTTATATATGAAAAAAGAAACCCTAGGGTGACTAACAATGAAACCCTAAAGCCCACGGGTAAAAACAAAACAAATCCAAAACAAACTAAGAAACCAAAAATTTTGAAAAATAGTAAATTGCAGTTTTGAGGCCCTAAATGACCCCGAAAACCCGAAAAAAGCCCACACATCATGGCAAAGCTGCGAGTTTTGTTCCTGGTGTCGTTCCCTTTCCAGAAAGGTATAGCGATCCCTATTCGGACACCGAATGCCAAATTTGCGGCAAACTGGGTTTTCCTTTGGATTGATCGAGCTGTTCTTCAATTCTTCTTGCCAACCATTCTATAGCATTCAACATGCAGAAAATCATGCCTTGTAGGTAGGTTGCTTGTAATCTTGCCCTCAGATCAAAAGCTTCAGATGTTAGGACATCTGTAATTCCAACATTCTTAGTAGAGGCAATTATAGGATTTCCAGCTTCATCTCTAATTACAAAATCAAAAGCTCAAATATAGTAAAACTTTTACTAGTGAATTTGAGATAAATTGATAACCTCAATTAAATAATAATCTCACTAATAGCATAAAATAATAATTTTCTTAAAATTCTTTAAAGTCTACCATATATAAAAATATTAATAATAAAAAAATTAAATCAATCACAACTATTTTCATTAATCTCAAGTTAGAATGGTCATTACATACTCTTCCGCTATAGGACAAGCTATAAGACAAGAAGTGGTGTTGGTACCAGTCACAACCCTTTTTTAAACATAATTAAAAATCAAGATAATCTCACAATTATACAGGACGTGAATGGTTCATTCATCAAAAAAATACTTAGAAAACTTTTTTTCTTTTGAACCAAGTATATATGCCTTGAACGCATAATGTTAATACAGACCTACTCCATAGAGTCATATATTACATTACACAAATTTACTAATTAAGTTTCATAACAAAATAATAAGTAAATGCTCCTCAGAGCTCACTACACAGTGGAAGTCTTAACAACAGTAAAACCACAAAATTAGCTTCCTACCCGTACAGTTGCTACTAGATCTCAGTTCCACCCGCGATTACCCTGACCTGCATGATCAACCCCTATACCATCGAATAGTGCACCGAGTTGCAACAGACAAACCCGATAAGCTTATGAAAGCTTGTATGAGTAAACTCAAATACATCAGTAGAAATAACTCACACCAATCACGAGAAAACCACTCATTCAAATCAAGGAAGCAACTCACGTGAATAACAAGGAAAACCTTTCAACTCGAAGAAAACCACTCACTCGAATAACTTGAAAAACCTTTCAACTTGAAGAAAACAACTCACACGAATGACAAGAAAAACCTTTCAACTCGAAGGAATAATTCACCCAAACCACGAGGAATCCACCGATTCAATTTAAGGAACAACACACACCAACCAATTTCCTTAAAAACTCAATATTCTTTTTCGAAAAGAAACAATATGAGCCACACCGTGGCAAAAATCATATAAAATGTTAACCTAACAAATCAATATGAGAATCCGGTCCAACTTGAACAATAAAAGTCAACACAGTGACAAATCATATCTATTGTTAATCTAACAAATCGAATATGATACTCCGGTCTAACTAGGACAATAAAAATGTGTGCTCAAGAGTCGTAAGTAACCAATTTAGATCATGAAGTACGATGGCAGACATACAAGAGCTCTAACTGATCGTAACCACTTATCCGGCCAAATGTGTGGTTCCCGATATACCTGCCTGAGGTCACAACCTGCAACTTCGGATCCTTAGGTAAACCTGATCCTAAGATCAAAACATTAAACGAGTCGCAATGGACCCAAAATGTTACCCAAATCTCAAAAAGAGAAATCACAACCGGTGACTCCCAAAACCTTCAGACCACCGGTCGTCATATCAAAACATTAAACAAGTTGCAATGGACCCAAAATGTTACCCAAATCTCAAAATGAGAAATCACAACCTGTGACTCCTAATATCCTTAGACCACCTGTCATCAGATCAAAACATTAAACGAGTTGCACTGGACTCAAAATGTTACTCAAATCACAAACACTTTTCAAAACTATAGAAAATATCATTTTCTCCAATATATTGTTCCTAAAAAGTCACACCCCAAAACAATAATGAACCCACTCACACATGTTGCTCGTATCACAACAAATCCACCAATACATATATATTTCACGTAAATGTGTGTGTGTGTGTGTGTGTGTATACGTAGTCATTCACTCAGCATTGCCACTAATACCAACTATAGTTTGCAGTTGAATAAATAACTCCCAAAACGATAGGATAACTCTATTCTTAAATGACCATTATCAAATTACTCACCTTCAGATCCCGCTGCATCTTCTTACAGAACCGAGCGAACAAAATCACAACAATCAATCCAAGATAACGTCATCACGTACCTAATCACATTAAGGTTACATCTTAATATCACTTAAGGTACGAAAGCATCTAAGTCTGAAACACGCGAACTAAAGCCCGAATACTAGTCAATCGAAACGAAGCACTATCCGAGACCACCCAAAGTCTCTGAAATACTCGTAGAATCAATATATCAAACCGATAAGTCGATCCAACGGTCAAATCCTTACAGATCGAAAACCGAGAAAATCAAAATTACAAAAAATCTAGCATACTTCAAATGATCACAACATGACCCCATAATATATCAACATGCTCATATCGATGAGTAGAAGACAACTATGGAAACAAAAACCCAAAAAGAGGTCGGACGCGCCGCAGCCAGTGGTTGCACATGGGCTCCACGCACCGCCGGCAACCCCCGAATTGGGTCATGAAACATATGCCAAAACCTGCACAACAACATGCCCAACAACTTCTTCAACTATCACAAAGTCTATTATTAACCATAAAAGTCGGGATTTACCTCGAAAGAAAAAGGGCTGATCGAAACCTTAGAATTTCAAATCTTCTATTCAACCTCCACACTTCAAATTGCTTCAAGCCACTTGGAGGGATTGATGTGCATCTCACAAGGTTCAAAACCCCTCAAGAATTGGCACCAGAGATGGTCGAAAAAGTGAGTTCGGACGATGAACACAAAACAGCGCCGCCTTCGCCTTCTCCACCTTGCTACACCTTCTACGACTCAAATGTAGCCACCAAATCACCACAGACCTGAAGAGGGGGAAGAGAGCTTTCCAACAACACCTGTATCGCCCAAATCTGCAGCCAACGTCGAAGTTATGGCTGGAAAACTGAAATCGGCCGGTTTCAACGGTTAAGAGAGAAATTCATATCGAGGTTTCCATTTTTTGGAAAGTTGAGGTTTTTTTGAAATATTTTCCAATTTTTTCTATTTAAACAAAATTGAAAACTTCTTCCTCTAAATATAACTTTCATGTCCGATCTCTGATTTACGTCTGCCACATGTCCACGAACTCATATCGACGGGCTCAACGACTTTTGTGAAGAAAGTTTTCGAAGAAACCTAACGAATAAAAAATCAAAAATAAAATGTTTCGAGTAATTATTCGTGCGAAACACTTCCACTTTATCCTCGAACCATGAAATCGTCCTAACCATCAACTTAATTTCTAAAAAAATCATCAGAAATTAATAACAAATTTATGGGATATTACAGTACCACACGGTACATTGACATAGATCAACTCAGTGAACATTTGATGCTCAGTTATTCCTAGCAAGCCTACTAAACTACTAAATATAAACAAAGTACATAGATCCACTACAAATCTAAAGAACATAAGTATGATTAGCTGGATCACTCCTCATGTATCTCAAATACGAAACCCTAGGGATCCCGAGCCATTCAGTTTGGTCCATATAGTAAAAAGTTGATAAATGAATGTTCGATAAATTAATAATCTCGATTAAATAATAAATTTCTCCGATCCCTACTCGGCACCAGGGTATAATACTAAGAACCTCACCAAATGCATAAGATAATAATTTTTCGAGACATCCTTAAGCACCCAGTGAATATATAAAGTAATAATTGATTAAATAAATGAAAAAAAAAATCATTAAAATATTAATAATTAATGAAATAGTATATTAAAAAAATTTAAAATAAATATTAATGAAGTGTTTTAGGAAATCAGAAATTGAGAAAGAATGATATGTGCTTTCATTGATAATAGGAGCCTCTTTATATAGAGGATTACAAGTAGAGAATATGAGTCTTACATTGAAACTGAATCATATAATGAATAGGATATCCCTGAGGATATCTGTAAGACTAACCCTATCACAACTTGGAAAAGTCACACATAAATTAGATGTCCATAAACACTTCCCCTTGTGTCACCCAAATGTGGTGCTCCTCTTGTTACCTCGTCAAAAACATTGCCTAGTAACAAAAACCCATTGGGACAAAATTAACCTTGGTCGAAGGAGAAAAAGAGTACTACACACCCTTCATGTTTCAAGATCATACATGCAGACATCTCCCCTTAATGTCTGTATCTCCCGCTGATGACTACGGTCATGAGAGTTTGAATAACTTTTTCAAATGATGCTACCAACATGTTTATCAAAAGTGGATTTAGGCAATGACTTAGTGAACAAGTCTGCCACTTTGTTCTCATATCAAATCTAGTTCACTTTGATCTTGAGGAGAGTCTGTTGTTGCTGATTATGCTTGGAGTTGTCGCCTTTGATGTAGCCTTGCTTCATTTGTTCAAAACAACATTATCCTTATAAATGCACGTAGGCTCATCTGTAGTATACTTCAAACCACAATTGTTTCGAACTTGAGTAATTATGGATCCAATCCATATACATTCACGAACTACTTCGTTAAAAGAAATAATCTCTGCATTGTTCGAAGATATAGCGACCAGAGTCTGTTCTATAGACCTCCAAGTCTTACCCATGATGAACACATAGCCAGTTTGGGAATGACCTTTGTGTGGGTCAGAGAGATACCCAGAATCAGCAAAATCTTCCAAAACACTAATATCATTTTGGGATGGGGATAGAGAACACAGGCCAGTGTTAGCAGCGTTCCTGGTGTGTGATAGGTCCTAATCCATCATCTCTCTATAGGGATAGAACAAGCTCATATTAATCATACATCTCAAGTATCGAAAGATATCTTTTACGCCAATCTAGTGGCACCACGTTGGCACAAAGCTATATCTAGCTAACAAGTTCACTACAAATAAGATGTCTGGTCTTCTGCATTAAGCTAAGTGCAATAATGCGCCTATTGTACTTAAATAAGGCACTTCTGCCTCTAGCACATCTTCGTCATCGTCCGAACGGACGAAGAGGATCATTTTAGGCTCAAGACTACATATGATCTTAGGCGTGCTTGAAGGCTTGACCTTGTCAAAACGCCTAAGCATCAACAAGGTGCTCAAGTTCCAAACTGAGGTAAAATCATGTTTTCCCAAGATCATTCATCACAAACTCGGATTTCAAGTGTTCAGCAGTTTCCCTTAACTCTTTAAGAGCTTCCAATGAAGATCGTGTCACCAACATGAACCACGATAGAAATTGAAGTTTGTCATAGAAACATGCGAGTATTTCCCTTCTCAACCAACTAGTCACTTTAGTGAGAGTATCATCCTTATTGGAAACGCACTCTATAGTCTAGAGCCACTTGACTTGGGTGAATGAAGTTCACCATAAACCTTCATGTATATTCCGTATCTAGATCCCCATAAAGATATGTAGTGACTACATTAATAAGCTGCATGTTCAGTTATTTGGAAAACTACTAAACTGACAGGGTAGTACTGGAGTACAATGACATCTATTATGGGAGAATATGTCTCTTCATAGTCGATTCTAGGGTGTTTGTGAGAAGCCTTGCACCATAAGATGAGATTACCATCTCTTTTTTACATCATGCTTTCTAATAAAGACCTATTAGACAACAGGTTTTATATTAGGAGGTGTCGGCATCACTGGCTCGAAAAACCTTCCTCTTCGTTAGAGAATCCAACTTAACCTAGATCGCACCTTTCCATTTAGGCCAATTTTGTCTACGTTTGCATTTATTCTTCATCGGAGCGTAGTTCAATATCATCAGACTCAACAAACTCATGCCCAATGAAATGTATGAATACATCATCGATCATGATGGAGTTTCTATCCTACGTCTCATGTACACTAGTGTAATTTTCAAAGAGCCCTATATTCTCAGTAGTAGGTTCTGACGTTGAGGCGTCCCCTAATGATAACCATAATTCGGTACATTCTCATGAGACAGATTTTGAGTGTCGATGATCAAAGGATTGAGTTGTGCCAAAGTATCGTTTGAATACACGGGTCTCCCACGCATCCTAGTTGGGGTCATGGCCTGTAACGCCAGAATACCACTTTCTATAGTGTTGATGTCATGTCTACCTCCGTATAGGGTGGTGTTACGTTCTCTTGTAGGGACATTCATCCTTGCAGGCACGTTTGGAGCAGATATGTGTGATCTCGTCTTTTTAGCGAGGATCGAGATGAGAAATAGTGTGGACAGACCATGATAATTCATGTCGTTTCTGTTGAACATCCGTGTTCTTATCTCCCCCTAACGACAGGAAGACTGTCTCATCAAAATGACAATCAGCAAATCTAGCTGTAAAGAGATCGCCTGGAAATTGTATTAAGTGGAGAACAATTGTTGGAGTCTCAAATCCAACGTATTTGCCCATTCATCTATGAAGACCTATAATGGTGCGCTGTGGCGGTGCAATTGGCACATAAATGGCACACTCAAATATGCATAAGTATGAGATATTTGTACCCAGTTACTAGCTGTATTATCAATGTCTGGGCTACCATTGTAGTTGTTTTCACAAGACCATTTGGTTGTGTACGTGGGAATATGATGTCCAACATCAGTCCCAATGCAATAATCATCGAAAGTTTTCGATGTAAACTCTCTAGCATTGTCAGGTCGAATTGACTTAATGGGATGATCCAAATAGTGATCCCGTCACCATATGATCTGTGCTAGGAGTGTAGTATAAGCAGCATTACAAGTGGAAAATTGCACAATACGTGATCAGCATGTTTGCCCGTCAACCAACATCATGAAATATTTAAACATCCGCAAGTTGGTTGAATCGGTCCACAAAATCCCCACGAATTCAATGTAAGAACAGAATGAGTATTTTTGTATCCTTTAAGTATGTAGGACGTTCTCAGTCCTAATTTTGCTCAGGAACGGGATTTGTAGAACAATCGAGGGGTCTTAGACAACAAATGAGGATTTTGGTTGGGCCAGAGCGTCTGAAATTCTATTGGAAGCAAAGTTTGGTGATCGCAGCATCAACTGGGGGTGCCATCACCATGATGGACGCCATCCATAGTGTCATGGTTATGAATTGTGCCAGCCATAGGCTGGTGGTGGACGGCGACTACGCCAGAGGCAGCGATGGCGGTCACACTTAGTCTAGGAATCAACTTTTGATTCTTGCTTCATTTCACTAGAAAGAATGGATGTCCGTGTGAAGTCATTAGTAAATGGATCATCATATCATGACTAAGATGACCTATCATGTTGTGACAAAGGCAATATGTGTCTAAATTCAAGAGATCTTCTCTCATAACTTTATTGGATTTAATAGCTCGAATAGTGGTGACATAAAAACCACTAAAGAGACACATAAGTTTCTCTAAGATGCGTCTTTATTCTCAATCATTAGAGGTATTACAAATGAACTCTTTTCCATTCTCTATATGCATTTTCGCATGGAATCTGTTGGCTCGAATAGCTTAACGATTTGCCCTAGGAGCGTAAAAAGTTTCTATGACAGTAATCATGGTGCCATTTGGCAAGAGAAATTTAGGCCATTCCATGTTCTTAAATTAATCCTGATGGCCCAACCATCGTAGTTGTGAAGTAATATGCTCAAAATTTCAAATGGAGTCATAATGAAAAGAACTCAAAATTTTATTCATCAGCCAACGGTATTCATCATTGTTTCTTTGACCAAAAGAAAATCTAATTCGAAACTAACTAATGCAAAACAAAGGTAGTCGTTTAACTTCTTTTGATAACTCCAAAATAAATATGACTAGGTGATAGAGAGATGTTGGTGGAGCAAAGCTTGCTTAAGTACAACTTATCTCATAACCTTCCTAGACATCATACTCACTTTGGATGAGCCTGGTTGAAGAAAAACTAAACCAATGGCATTTAGTTCAAAATATATGGCAATTGTCTATTACATGTCATGGAAAATAAAGACTTTATTCAAAATCGCTAGTCACTTGATCATGGCTTGATTTGAAATCTTCTACCATTAGTTCGAGATCACCTTCTTGATCTTCTTGCTCCACATAATGAGTTTCTCTTGCTTCATAATACGCTTTGTAGGCAGTGGTAATACTCTCACGAGCTCTACAAATGTGTGTCTAAAGACCGGATGCTCTATATCGAGAACATACATTTTTGTGCTCAGGCTCCCTTAATTGAAGCGCTTTGAAAGCGTTATTAGGATGGCTCTTAGTATTGGTGGCGCCACCAACATGGTTAGAGGCGTTGCCTCCCTCTCTCTTTCCACGTTGACCTCTTTCGGTTCCATGTCTGCCTATTTAAGCTATTACCTTCCTCATTAGAGCAAAAAATATGCACCAACACGTCCAAAATTGTCCTTAAATTTAGGGTTTCGCATTTGGTGCCCTCCCTTAGTGGCGCGACTATAATTGGACTCCGGAATAGGCTATGTTCCCACAGGTTCTGTTAACATGCTTTTCAGCGACATTCATGGCTTCAATGAGCTCATGAAACCTTATGATCCTTCTTGATGTAACATCGATTCGATAGTTCTTAGCAACCATCAAAGCAGAGACTTGGAAGGTAGAGAAAGTCTTCTCAATCAACATCGCATCTGTGATCTCTTTACCATAGAATTCCATTAAGGATTTAATTCAAAGTGCTACCGAGTTGTAATCAAGAACTGTCTTGAAATCACAGAAGCGGAGATTATGCCATCTCACTTCTAAGTCAGGAAGCAAGGAGTCACAGGCACTGCCAAAGCATTCTTCGAGTGAGACCCACAGCCTTCTAGGGTCTTATTCATTCAGATGCTCGAATTGGAGCTAATCATCCATATGATGAGTCATTAGGATGACGGCTTTCCTTTTATTTACCTCCAAGGCTGCTTTATTAGCTTCCAAAGATTGAGCTTGCTCAACAGTTAGCACGTGCTGACTAGGCTCAAGAATCATTTCCAGAATTCCTTGGGCCTTGAGATGCTGGCAGACATCACGAACCCACTTATGATATCCATAGCCAGTTCTCCCCAATGAAGCAAAATACAGTTTGTTCAGGTTACTCATTCTGAAAAATAACAAGAAAATAGGTTAGTTTCGGAGCAAAAAAGTTATCACAAAAACAAAAGAAATTTCTGAGCGTAATCGCTCCCAAGAAATTAAGAATTTCTTAGCATAATTTCTCCCAAGAAATTTAATTCCAAGAGATCATAGATTAGATCGAAGGAATGATGCTCCCAAGAAATTTAATTCCAAGAGATCATAGATTAGATCGAAAGAATTATGTAAATGATCGATCATAAATTCTCTACAAACTCTAAGTTTGGAGATCTTAACAAACTCTAAGTTTAGAAATCCCCACAGTTCGGCTTAAGTCTTCCCACAAAAGAAATAGTGGGAGGTAGAAGAAGAGAAGTTGAAAGTCCCAGAGAAAAGAAAAGAAAGTAAATTACTTAAAAGTGGGAATGTTTATAAAAATTTACCTTGAAATAGGGTCACTGAAATATGGCCGAAAAAGTCGCCTGAGGTTGCTGGTGGCCTGTAGCTGGTTAGTGGTGGTCTGACGCTAGCTGGAAGCTTAGCTGGGCGCTTGTGCAGGGGCTGCAAGGCAGTAGGTGTGTGTAGGGGCACAAGGCTACAGGGATGCGCCGGGGCGCTTAGCAGGGCTGTTGTGCATTAGGCTTGCGTAGCGAGGCTAACAGGCTTATGCAGGCAGGCCAAGGCTTATGCAGGTTATGGTCAGAAGCTGGCTGAGAGGTTGCTGCAAGTTGTGTATGATGCTAGGTTAGTGGTTGCTAAACGAATTGAGGCTAACAAAGGCATCAAGCAAGGCTAACAGGCAGGAAGAAGCGCTAACAAGGCTAACACAGGCACATGGGTGCTCTAATCCAGGCAGAAGGTCGAAATGAGGCTATCCAAAGCATGGTTAAACTAGCCGGTTCAGTAATTTGCAAGATTTTTGGCGGCCGGTCCATTAGTTTTCTAGCAGGTTCTGGTGGTTCTGGACTTCTAGAGTCGAGGGCTTTAAGGTGTGCGACGGAGGCAGAAAAAGTTTCAAGGTTTTGTATTTAGGGTTTTGGCTTCTGGAATTAGGGTTAGGGCTTCGTACTGATAAAGTGTTTTAGGAAATCAGAAATTAGGAGAGAATGATCTGTGCTTTCATTGATAATAGCGGCCTCTTCAGGATTAGAAGCAGAGAATATAAGTCTTACATGGAAACTGAATCATACAATGAATAGGATATCTGTAAGACTAACCCTATCACAATTTGGACAAGTCACTAGAGTTTAGGCCAAACACATAAATTAGATGTCCTTAAACATTAAGGAACTTTTAACAATTTCTATCTTCTCAATTTAGCTAATTCTCAAAATATCCTTTTACAGTCTTTTGCATTTTCCTTGTATCTGAACCGAATTGAACTTCATCCTTAATTTATTGCAATACATGCACTAGATTTGCTATATTATTTTTCATTTTATTGCAAGCAATTATTCAAAATTATCACTACTCGAAATGTCTCATTCGAAGAAACATTTGGTATAGCATAGTTGTCATCTGAATATTGATTATCCTCGATAAACAACCTAATCAAATTAGACTATGTTATATAATTCAACTAGGAATAATATATAAATATTCATTTATCAATAAATGAAAAAATAATTTATCGTTACTATAATAACCCTTCTAAAATAGTCCCAACATTATTCATTTATAGAGCTTTTACTATACTTGGGCCCAATTCTAATTTCAAACTACTTTGGACACCTAAAACGTTCTAGCAACCCCAACTAAATTGGGCCCCCAAACTTATTTGGACATCCAAAACAAATTGGGCACCAAATAAGGTTTAGACCTCCCAAATAATCTAGATATCTAAGCCACGATGTCTCCATCACCGGTGACGGTGAGCAACGCTGCACCAGCAATACGGTGCTTCAAGAACTTCGTCCTCCTATCTCGAAGCGCACAGTAGCTCACTGGTCCTAGAAATCGAAGCCGGACCGCCGCATTGCCAATAGTGCTTATCGACGCCACCTTTGCAGATCCAATCGCAAATCCACACACCACCTTGTTTTAGGGATAGGAACAAGATCGTTGCTTCGCCTCCTCCAACAACTTGCTAGAGTCGATCTCATTCAGTCCTGCACGCCCATCTTTAGAATTTTTTAGACGTCCTCTGTGTGGTTGTATCCTACCTAATCAACAGACGAGCCCATCCCTGCCAGCATGCTCTGAAAGGCCGTACTGCCCACAGACAGTTCCCAAAGTCGGCCTCTAGCTTTACTCTAGATTTTACCCAACGGGAGAGCAAATCTGTAGTGTTCCATTCACATCACATGTCGTTTGTTTCTAGACACAAAGTACTAGGGCTGGGCTCAGTGCGGGTCGGGCCGGTTTGGGTCTGAAACCGCAACCGAACCGGATCATTCGGTAGGCCTATTTTACGCATCGCAACCGCATTTTACAAGTTTTGGACCGGATTTCCGATTTTGCCTTTTCATCTGTGCGGGCCGGTGCGGTTTCGGTGCAAACCGCATCCTTAAACAGCAACTAGAAAAAGAAATTTGATAACCTGCACATATATATTTCTTGATGTCAAAACAAGAACACGTAGTAAACTAGGAACTACGGCTATAATATACACTCTCATCAGTCATCACATGTTTGTCTTCAACTTGATTTGAACACAGGAACTGGAAAGAAAAAAAAAAGAAGAAGAAGAAGAGGAAGAAGAAGAGAGAATTGAGATTTTGGGATCCTGCCAATGCAAAAGCTCATGGAACAACGACTGGTATTAAACTCCTGTTTGCAATAAAGCTTCTGCTGATCTCTTGCATGCCTTATGTCCTTAACTCCTTATGAGACAAAGTCGGTCAAGAAAAAAGAGTCTAAATTAAGCAAAAACTAAACAACAATCAAAACCCTCAAACTAGAACCCCAAAATTCCAAATCGAAACCCTAATTAAAACCCTCAAACTGAAATCCTTAAACAAATGAAAACCTCACCCCAAAATCCCAGCCCATATCCCTAACCCCAAAATTTCAAGATAGAAACTCACCCAATAAGCTGATGTCCAGAGAAAGTGGGGGACTGAGAGAGGAACTAAAAGCAAGAAATTGGCGTGGCGGCTGTGAGGCGGCGACATGAGTTCGAGAGAGAGAGATAGTTCGAGAGAGAGAGAGAGATCGGCTAGGGTGGAGAGAAATATCCTTTTATTTGCTAAATAAATATATATATATATATATATATATTAAATCGGGTCGGGCAGCTTAATTCGGGCTGTTCGTGATCCGGAACCGAGCCCGCACCGGAGTCTATCGGGTCGGTGCGGTTTTAAAGCAAAACGACGTCGTTTTGTATTCAGATCGGTTTCCGACCCGTTTTATTCGGGTCGGGTCGGGCGGTAACCGAATTTTCCCTATTTTATGCCCACCCCTACAAAGTAGTAGAGTCCTTTAGAGATCGGTGCATAAGTTCCACTTGTGAAGGCCAGTCTTCGACGTCATTAGGGAAACACCATCTTCCCCTCTCGAGGTAGAGAAAATGCACCGATTATCAGTGCGAATTAAATTTAAAAAAAAATAAAAAAAAACAATATTTAAAAAAAAATTTTTAAAAAAAAAAAACCCCTAATGAATCTTTCTTTACCCTTTGAAAATTAAATTTTTGAATAATTCTTTCCAATTGAGGCCAAATCTTCTTATACCAAATGGAAAAAAAAAAAAAAAGGACATCAATATATATGGAAGGTCTAATATTTTAGTTAGCTTAGGGCTTCGGAAGTCTCAGGACTGGTTTTGAGTTATTGACTAATGATAAGTTTGTTAAGTAGTAAGTAAGAAATTGAAAAAAAAAACATGTGCGGTGTCGATAGAGTGGGCAGATGAGAAAGTCAGGTTCAGAAATGTGGTACAATATTTGAAGCCAAGTGGAGTATTTAGAAGAAATCATGATTTTTCAAAAAAGCTAGTTTTTAGAGACAAGTTCTAATCACAGGTTTTGGTAAAGTAATTTGGGATTCAAATACAAAACTAATTGGCAATAAATGAAATGACCTAAATCATTATAAACTTATATGCAAGGTCCCTAATTTTCACTCTCAACAAGCCTCCGCACGTGTGACGAATTATCAAATCATACACGTGGACAACTTATATATGAGATTCCTCATACTCTCAACACACCCATGCATGTGTGGCAAAATTTCATACAATATACTGTAGAATAGCTGTAAATCTTGTGTAATTATGATTCTTATTTATTTAGGTTATCATGTAATTATAAGAATGATTGTTTCCGATTAGGGTTAGACTACTCCTCTTGTCCTTGTATATATACTCCTTTGTGGGATGAATAGTATAATTATTGAAAACCCTAAAATCAAAGTATTCTTTTCTACTTGGTATCAGAGCAGGTTCAATCCTTTGAACTTGCCTGCATCCTTTGAATCCTAAATCCTGAATCCTGAATCCCAAAGCACACCACAAACCGCTGCGTACCACCACCATTAAAATCAAGCCATCCCTGAATTTTTGAAACCCCAGAAAAACCAAACCTGAAAAAAAACAAACAAACCCCAAATTCCTCAATGGCCTTTCAACGCCGACCAGGTCCTCCTCCAGGCTTCTCAGGTCCTTCTCCACGCCATCCTCATGACAAACCAAACCCATACGCAAACAAAAAATGTGTTGTCTGTGGGGAAGTAGGTCATACCAAGGAGCGGTGCTATGAAGTGATTGGCTACCCTGATTGGTGGGACTTCACCAGGAAACCGCAAAAGAATCCGGGCAAGGCGGCTATTGCTACTACAGAGGAAGAGCATCTCGACAATGCCTCCGCTAATGTAGCGCAGTCAGGTATGAAGGGTAAGGCTACTTTGAATAATACATGGATAATTGATACAGGTGCATCTGATCATATGACCAATGACCCTAGTCTTGTGAAAAACCTTAGACGTTCCTCTCAAAATATTGTCTCTACTGCTGATGGTACTCCAACTCCGGTCACCGGAGAAGGTTCTATTGTTGTATCTGATACCTTAACCCTTGAATCTGTCCTAGTTGTTCCCTCACTAGCTTATAATCTCCTATCTGTTGGTCAGATTATTTTAGCACTTGCATGTATTGTGACCTTCTATCCATCTTTCTGTGTGTTTCAGGACATTCTGACTCGGCGGATTCTTGGTTATGGTGTTAGAAGGGGAAAATTATACTACCTGGATCTGACAGAGACTGGAGAAAACCAGAAGCATCTTTTGGGGCAAGCTAATCAGATTAATGGGGTAGAGAATGCAAAGGAAGCAGTATGGTTATGGCATCGCCGTTTAGGTCATCTATCTTTTAGTTATCTTAAGAAGCTGCAACCTCATTTGTTTTCGGTTGTCAGTGATTTGGATTTCCATTGTGACATTTGTGAACTGGCCAAGAGCCACCGTATTTCATATTCACCAAGTCTTCATAAAAGTCCTGTTCCTTTTATGAAAATTCACTCTGATGTCTGGGGTCCTGCAAAGATTCCTTCTCTTTCTGGAGCTCGGTATTTTGTAACGTTTATTGATGATTGCACTCGCATGACATGGGTGTCATTACTGAAGAATAAGAGTGATGTATTTGGAATGTTTATCGAATTTCACAAAATGGTGGCAACTCAGTATCAACAATCCATCCGAGTGTTTCAGTCTGACAATGGTGGAGAGTTTGTGAATGGCCCTATGATTGAGTTTTGCCGGTCACATGGAATTCGTCATCAAACCTCCAATTCTTATACTCCTCAACAGAATGGGTTAGCAGAACGGAAGAACAGGCAGTTGATGGAAGTTGTTCGTGCTTCCTTATTTGGCATGAATGTACCTCGGTCCTATTGGGGAGAAGCATTAAAATCTGCAGCATATCTTATCAACCGTACTCCTTCACGGGTGATTGAGTTTCAGAATCCTCATCAGAAGCTTCATACATTTTTTACCATCCCTTCTATGCCTAATTTGGAGCCCCGGGTGTTTGGGTGCACAGCCTATGTTCATATTCCCAAGCCTCAACGCAACAAGCTTGATCCCCGTGCCCGTAAGTGTATCTTTGTTGGTTATGCTGACTTCCAGAAGGGTTATCGATGTTATGATCCCCTTACTTGCACTTTACATGTCTCTCTTGATGTTGCTTTTCGTGAATCCGAGCCTTATTACTCAGGGGGAGCTTCTCAGTCTTCCCTTCAGGGGGAGAGAGGTTGTGAAGGGAATCCTCGTTCTATTATTGATTTTGATGTATTTGAAGACTTGGAAAATTTGGAGGATACATTTGAGGGTAGAAAAAATTTGGAAACAGAAAATGCAGCTGCCGAACAGAGCATTGTGAATTCCGAAATAGACAATGCGACTGCCGAACGAAGTGTTGCGAATTCCGAAACAGAAAATGCGACTGCCGAACAGAGTGTTGTGAATTCCGAAACAGAAAATGTAACTGCCGAACATAGTGTTGTGAATTCCGAGACAGAAGAGACGACTTTTCTGGATAGTTTGAATCAAAATCAAGACGTATCTGAAGGTCACACACAAGATATTCCCCCTTCTACATCACCAACTGAAGATCCCGGTCAGAATGATCCTCCTCAGGTACCCCTAAACTTTAATGAATCTTCTGGGTTAGAAAGTGTCAAACCTAGGAAATCACAAAGGGTTACCAAGGGAATTCCTAAGAAACAATATGAACCAGATATCAAAGCCAAAGCTAAATACCCTATAGCTAATTTTATGTCTAACCATAGGATTTCTGGGTCACATGCACTTGTTATTGATCAATTATCTACTGTATCTATTCCTAGTAACGTGCAGGATGCATTGACGGATCCAAAATGGACAAAGGCGATGAATGAAGAATTGGAAGCTCTTCAAAAGAATGCAACATGGGAACTAGTACCTATGCCGGTTGGAAAGAAGACTGTAGGGTGTCGTTGGGTATTTACTGTGAAGCTTAATGCAGATGGAACTATTAATAGATACAAGGCGAGGTTGGTTGCCAAAGGATACACACAACGTTATGGGATTGATTATGAGGAGACTTTTGCACCTGTGGCAAAGATCAATACTGTTCGGATTCTAATCTCACTTGCAGCAAACAAAGATTGGCCCTTACACCAGTTTGATGTGAAGAATGCGTTTCTTAATGGGAATTTGGAAGAAGAAGTGTACATGGATGTGCCCCCAGGTGTTAAGAATTACCCAAGTGAAGTTGGCAAGGTGTGTAAATTGAAGAAGTCTTTGTATGGCCTGAAGCAATCTCCAAGAGCCTGGTTTGGGAGATTTTCAAAGTCCATGAGAGCCTTTGGGTACAGACAGAGCAATTCTGACCATACCTTGTTTATCAAGCGCAAGAATGGTAAGATTACAGCTCTTATTGTGTATGTTGATGACATGATTGTTACAGGGGATGATCCGAAAGAGATGAATGAGTTACAAAAGTATCTGTCAAAGGAGTTTGAAATGAAGGATCTAGGGCAACTGAAGTATTTTCTGGGTATTGAAGTTGCGAGGTCTAAGAAGGGAATTTCACTGTCACAGAGGAAGTATGTTCTTGACTTACTTACTGAAACGGGGATGCTGGACTGCAGTCCAATTGAGACACCCATTGAGATGAATCACAGACTTGCCATTAATCCTGATAAAATTCCAACTGATAAAGGAAGGTATCAACGTCTTGTAGGAAGGTTGATTTATCTTTCACATACTAGACCTGATATTGCTTATGCTGTGAGTGTTGTCAGTCAGTTTATGCATTGTCCTAGTGAAGAACATATGGATGCAGTTTTTCGGATTTTGAGGTATTTGAAGATGGCGCCAGGTAAAGGATTACTGTTTGAGAAAAAGGATGAATTGGAAGTTGGGGGATACACAGATGCAGATTGGGCTGGTGATAAAACTGACAGGCGTTCTACATCTGGGTACTTCACTTTTGTAGGAGGGAACCTTGTCACTTGGCGTAGCAAGAAACAGAAAGTTGTGGCCAGATCAAGTGCAGAAGCTGAATTTCGAGGTATGGCACATGGAGTCTGTGAAATGTTATGGATTCGTAATGTCCTGAAAGATCTAGGTTACAAGCTTAGACAACCTATGGATTTGCATTGTGATAATAAAGCTGCAATTGAGATTGCACATAATCCAGTTCAGCATGATAGGACAAAGCATGTGGAGGTTGACCGTCATTTTATTAAAGAAAATCTTGACAGAAAGGTTATTCGTTTTCCATTTGTAAACTCAGAAGAGCAGTTAGCTGATGTTCTTACTAAAGGAGTGTCTAGGAAGATATTTGACAGCTCAGTTGACAAGTTGGGCATGATAGATATCTATGCACCAACTTGAGGGGGAGTGTAGAATAGCTGTAAATCTTATGTAATTATGATTCTTATTTATTTAGGTTATCATGTAATTATAGGAATGATTGTTTCCTATTAGGGTTAGACTACTCCTCTTGTCCTTGTATATATCCCCTTTGTGGGGATGAATAGTATAATTATTGAAAACCCTAAAATCAAAGTATTCTTTTCTACTTATACGTGAACAACTTATTAGGTGATGTGAAGCTCGTGTGGGCGTGAGGCATGCACACGTGGGATAACTCATTTTGATATCATGATAAAGTAATTTAGAGTTCACATCCAAAACCAATCGGCAATTGATGAAATGACTCAAATCCTTATAAACTCATATGCAATGTCTCTATTTTTTTTATGTGGGATTCATACTCTCAAAATATTTTAATAATAAAAATAAATATATTAGATAAAGAAGCCTCTTGTGCCACCGATTTTTACATTATTAAATAGAATAGCTCTAAAATCCTCTCTAAGTGTTAAGTTTGTCCAAGTTCGACATGCTATGATGGTTTGTAAATGTTCGAGAAATATGATTTTCGATCTATAAACTGCTTGAAAGAACATCAGAAGAGATATTGATATTTTTATGGTAGCATGCTGCCCTATCTAGGATCTGACAGATTATATTGTACGAATCCTAAGTTGTCTGTGGCTCTCTGTTCAAGTAATATACTATTATAGTTGAGATTAAGATCCTGCTGATTTACATTGCATTATTTTTCAAGTCACGTTAGGAACATAATCCACTTATAGCGTATCAACATTGGAATGATTATGTTACAGTACAGGTAGCCAGATTAACACATTCCTTTTGCCTAATCTCATTTTCAATCCATGCAGACTTAATTAAATATATGAATTTTCTAATACTAGAGTAGCAGATCAAGATCGTCGTTAAGAATTTAGGAGCTTAAGGCCACGTAAATTAACAGCACTAAAGATCTTTCAGTACATTTGACAGTTTCGGAGTTCAAGTTTGATTTTTTTTTTTTTAACTAAAGCGATATAAAAAAAAAAAGTTTATTATAGTAGGTATTCTAATATATAAAAATTGAGAACTAATTTTTTTTTTTTTTTCTGAAGTGAGGTAGCAAGCCACCTCTATTGGTTTGAATATGAACGTGGGGTCGAACCCACTCTAAACATGAGGGTTCCATGCTAGGCAACTTGACCAACCTCACCATACCAGGTGGTTAATTGAGAACTAAGATTGAACTCATTGAAGTATGAAATACCCAACAATAGAAAATCAAATGTATAGATATATATAACAATAGATATATCTATAAATGAACTTCAATATTAACTAAAAAATAAATAAAGAATTAAAGATGTTAGAGTTGACAATAGGAATGCTTCTAATTCTCCTATTATGTTTATAAATTTTTACTGATAATGGCTACCAAAATGAGAGTAGTATGAACCGTGAAAAGGAATTAAGAGAAAGCGATATAAGTATCGTGTTGCTGGGCTAAGCGGTGGAGTGATGTATCCTAGATAGTGAGAGTTCATCCTTTTTTTTTTGGGAGACTTTTTGCCAATGAATAATACGTCGGCAAAAATATTTTCGCTTTTATTTGATTTTTTATAAATGTTCGACTCTTTTATTTTTATTTATTTAACATGCATAAAATGTAAAAAGTATGAAAATTGGGTTGGTAATGGTGAAAGACCTAGTTATTCATTACTTTTTTGATGTCTTATTTATTATGCATACTATTTTCCCTTAATATATAAAATTCTATATATTTTTCTTTTTTTGAATAAAGGATTGGTGTGACTGCCTTCAAGCCTTGATTAATGAAACTGTCGAATACAAGTGGGGGATATTGAGCCTAAATCCTTGATTACAATAAGCATCTAGAGAACATCTTGAAATACTATCACGAGTCTCTACCAAATAACTGTATTCAACTAGACACTAACTAGAAAAAAGCGCTCTACTGGCGACTCTATTTGCTTTAATATAGCGGTGACATAACGGAAACAAAACTCGATATGTAACACGATTACAACGTAGCATAATTACCATACGCACAGCTTTCCTACTATGTTGCCACCAGAGGATAAATCCGACAACACTTAGTCTCACCCTGCCGCTAGAAGGTAGCAACATTTGATAAAGTAAGGAACTCGCAACCTAACGCCAGCAATAACATGGAACTTCTGCAATTAGATCCAGATCCATCGTCGTAGTAAGCCATCAGTCCCAACCGATTGTTGATCTGCTCCATCCGGCCATCGAATCCGGCCAGCCAACCACTGACTCCTAACCGACGCCGCTCCGACCCAGCAGAATCTAACTGCTCCTCCAATCCCAGCCCGCTTCCCAACACATCCACTCCTAACGACGCAGAGAAACAAAACTGAACGCCATCTGATCCAAGCCTTCGATCTTAAGACACATCCTAGGAACAAACCACCCGTCTGGCCTTACCCAACATGCACCAACTAGGACAGAGGCCATTGCTGGCTCCAAGGCGCAGCCAGATAAGCACTAGCGCAGACATGGCATTCTCTAGGGTTTTCCTCTAGAGAGAGAGAGTTTTTTTTTTCTTTTTCTTTTTGTAAAAAAATAAAATTCTATATTTTGAGTTATATAAGTTTGAAGGGACAATCTTGGGTTTTTAAATGTTTGCAAAAACACACACACACACACACTCTCTCTCTCTCTCTCTCTCTCTCTCTCTCTCTCTCTCTCTCTCTCTCTCTCTCTCTCTCTCTCTCTCTCTCTCTCTCTCTCTCTCTCTCTCTCTCTCTATGTATATGTATATATGTTTGTATCTATGTGAGACTTTTAGCAATGAATAATGTGTCGGGCAAGGTGTAACCATTATTATTTAATTTTTTTTTATGAAAAGCTTTCATGGGTGAATTATTCATTGGTGCATGTGTATCTTTTTTAATATATAAAAATTTTGAGGGCTCATTGGGCAGGGCGTGGCAGAAGATGGCCTGTGCTTCTGCTAGGGTTACTTGTGTGTGGGTTTAGGCCTTTGGGTTTAGACTCATATATGGGCTATCTAGGCCTAATCCATGCGCTTTCAAGGTAGGTGTCTTGCCACCCTAACTTATTACTTAGTCGATCGGGATGGGTTGGTCTAAGAATTGGAACTTAGTGGGCTTTTAGATAGGTATATGGTCTTTAAATGCCTATCTATTCAGATCAAGACTTCTATTGGAGTTGGTAACTATCTTGAATGGCGGGCGCACCTCAAGCGGTTTATGGATGAGGAGTAACTCCTATTTGTTTGCTAAGAAGTGGTTTATGGATGAGGAGTACTACAATTGCATGATAAGCTAATAGGCACTAGCTGATGATTTTTCCCTAGGAGACACAGAGTTTTTTTTTAATACTATAAGTTCATTGTTATAGCGAGGTCAAAACAGACTTGTAATGAGTTTCCATTTACTTGATAGAGTTCAAAAATTTTGTCCGTTTTCTATTCAAGTACACAGTAGACTCTAGCTCTTGCTAATGGCTATTGAATCTAATGAAATCAATATCCTATTCGAAAAAGAGAGAGGAGGCGGGGAGGGGGCATGTATAGGCTCATCACCAGCCCTACAGTAGATCATTATTCTCTTCCTTAAAAATCCAAAAACTATAACTTAATTTCGACGCAACAACTATCATGTAATAAGAATAATTAAATTAACATCATAGGCGTCGTCCTATATATAAGACCAACATTCTAATCCATATGGAAAATTAGATAAAAATCTCTAATAAAACTTCTTCTTTTTTACCTAAAAGTGGGATTCTACGGTAGATCATTATTCTCTTCCCTAAAAATCCAAAATCTATAACTTAGTTTTGACGCAATGACCGTCATGTAATAAGAATAATTAAATGAACATCATAGGCATTGTCCTATATATAAGACCAACATTCTAATCAGTATGGAAAATTAGATAAAAATCTCTAATAAAACTCTCTCTTTTTTGACATAAAAGTGAAATTCTACTCTCTTGAAAATAATAATAAGTGGTCAAAAAATTAGAAGGCAAAACAAATCTCAATGAAGAGAACATTTTTAAACTAAAACTTGGAAATTGTTTTAGAGAAACAGGAATTGAGAGAAAATTGTTGTGTATTCTCATTGATAATAGGGGTCTCTTTATATATAGGATTACAATGCATAGAATCTTAATTGTATAAGAAAATGTAATCATACATTGAATGAATATCTCTAAGATTCTCCGTGATTATCTCTAATTAAAACTTTATTACCAGTAGGTCAAGTAACCTAGAGTTTGGGCCAGACACATAATAGAGATTTACTTGAACACTCCCCCTTGTGTTACCCAAACGTGGTGCTCCTCTCGTTGCCTCGTCAAAAACCTTGCTGAGTAACAAAAACCCTGTGGGACAAAAATAACCTTGATCGAATGACAAAAAGAGTACAACACACCCTTCATGTTTCGAGACCAACATGTAGACATCTCCCCTTGATGTCTGCGTCTCCTCCTGATGACTACGATCACCGGAGTTCAGATAATTTATGCAAGCCAATGCTTGCCACATGTTTCTCGAACGTGGATTTGGGCAGTGACTTAGTAAACAAGTTTGCCACATTGTCCTCAGATAGTACTTGATTTACTTTGATCTTGAGGAACTTCTATTGTTGCTGATTGTAGAAGAATTTGGGCGATATGTGCTTGTGTTGTCACCTTTGATGTAGCCTTGCTTCATTTGTTCAATGCAAGCATCATTATCCTCATAAATGCTCGTTGGCTCATCTGTGGTAGACTTCAGACCACAATTACTTCGAACATGCGTAAATATGGATCGAAACCATATACATTCACGAACTCCTTCGTGAAGAGCAATAATCTCTACATGGTTCGAAGAAGTAGCAACGAATGTCTGTTTAGTAGATTTCCAAGATATTGCGGTTTTACCCATGGTGAATACTTAACCAGTTTGGGAACGACCTTTGTGCGGGTCATAGAGATACCCAGCATCAGCAAAACCTTCCAAAACACTTATGTAGTTTTGGGATGGGGAGAGGGAACGCAGACCACTGTTGGTGTCGTTCTTGACATATGATGGGTCCGAATCCATCATCTCTTTGTAGGGATAGAACAAGCCCATATCAATCGTACTACTTAGGTATCGAAAGATATCTTTAACACCAATCTAATGACGTCGTGTTGGCCCAGAGCTATATCTAGCTAACAAGTTCACAGAAAATAAGATGTCTGGTCTTGTGCATTGTGCTAAGTACAATAATGCACCTATTGCACTTAGGTAGGGCACTTCTGCCTCTAGAACATCTTCATCGCCCTCTTTTGGACGGAATGGATCCTTCTTTGGATCTAAACTATGGACAACCATTGGGGTGCTTGAAGGCTTAATTTTATCAATATTGAAACACCTAAACATCTTTTGGGTATAAGCTGATTGATGAATCAGGATGCCATTTTCAAGGTGATCAAGTTCCAAACCGAGGCAAAACCATGTTTTCCCAAGATCTTTAATCTCAAACTTGGATTTTAAGTGTTCAGCGGTTTCCCTTAACTCTTTAAAGGTGTCAATTATGTTCATGTCAATGACATAAAACGCTACTATAGCAAATCTGGAACTTGTTCTTTTTATGAACACATATGGACATAGTTCATTGTTAACATATCCCTTCCCAATCAAGTAGTCACTTAGACAGTTATACCACATCCATCCGGATTGTTTCAATCCATATAATGAGCGTTTCAACCTTATATAAAACGCGCTCCATGGTTAGAGCCAGTTGATTTAGGTAACTGAAGTCCATCAAGAACCTTTATGTATATCTCTGTATCTAGATCCCCATATAGAACGCAGTAACCACATCCATAAGCTGCATGTTCAGTTTTTCGGAAACTACCAAACTAATAAGGTAGCAGAATCTAATGATGTCCATTATAGAAGAATAGGTCTCCTCGTAGTCGATTCCAGGGAGTTGTGAGAAGCCTTGCGCCACAAGGTGAGCTTTGTATCTTACAATCTTGTTTCTCTCATTACGCTTTCTAACAAATACCCATTTATGACCAACTGGTTTGGTGTTGGGTGGTATTAGCACAACCTTTCCAAATACCTTTCTTTTCGCTAAAGAATCAAGTTCTGCCTGGATCGCATCTTTCCATTTCTGCCAATCAGCTCCACGTTGGCATTCATCAACAGAGAGTGGTTCAATGTCATCGGTCTCAATAATCTCACGCGCCATTGAAAACGCGAATACATCATCAATGATGATGGAGTTTCTTTCCCACGTCTCATGTACACTAGTGTAATTTACAGAGATCTCTACGTTCTCAAGGATATGTTCTGTCATTAAGGCGTCCCCCAATGATGTCTCTTGGACATAACCATAATCCGAAACATTCTCATAGAACAGATTTTGAGTATCAATGATCAAAGGATTTGTTTGTGCCACATTCGCTCTCTTTCTAGGGTGAGTATCCTTTGAACAAATCGGTTTACCGTCTTCCTCGCGGGACTTGCGGCCATAGAGGCCACATCACTGCCAATATGGGCAGTGGCGCCATCTCCTGGTACCTCAGGAGCGGCGTTACGTCCAGTATTTAGGACGTCAATCTTTGCAGGCACGTTTGCAGCAGGTATATGTGATCTCGTCACTTTGGCAACATCAGAAAACACATCAGGCAAATTGTCTGCTACTTTCTGGAGCTCTATTATTCTTCACACTTCAAGTTCGGACTGTGTGGTACTAGGAACGAGATGAGATATATTGGGGACAGACCACGACAATTCCTGTCGTTCCTGTTGAACATCTGTGTTCTTATCTCGCCCTAACGACGGAAAAACTGTCTCATCAAAGTGACAATCCGCAAATCTAGCGGTAAAGAGATTGCCTGTCAAGGGTTCCAGATAGCAGATAATGGTTTGAGATTCATATCCAACATAAATGTCCATTCGTCGTTGTGGACCCATCTTAATACGTTGTGGCGGAGTAATGGGCACATAAATGGCGCACCCAAAGATGCATAAGTGTGAGATATCAGGCTCGTACCCAGTCACTAGCTGTAACGCAGAATAAGGTTGGGTTGCAGTGGGTCATAGATGAATTAGAGTCGCTACGTGCAGTATTGCATATCCCCAAGCGAAAACATGGAGATTGATGCGTATAACCAATGTCCGTGCTATCATCTGTAGTCGTTTGATAACGGCTTCCACGAGACCATTTTGTGTATGAACATGGGAATTGGATGCTCGACATCAATTCCCAGTGACAGGCAATAGTCATCGAACAATTTCAATGTAATCTCCCCAACATTATCAAGCCGAATTGACTTAATTGGATCGTCAGGGTAGTGAGCCCGTAGACAGATAATCTGGGTGATGAGTTTAGCATAAGAAGCATTTCGAGTGGACAACAGCGCAACATATGACCTGCGTGTCGACACATCAACCAATACCATAACATATTAAAAGGGTCTGCATGATGGTTGAATTGGTCCACAGATAACCCCTTGGATTCTCTGTAAGAACAGAATGAGTATTTTGGGATCCTTTGTGTAGGACGATCTCGGTCCTTATTTCCCTAAGGAGCAGGCTTTGTAAAATGAGCAAGGAGCCTTAGAAGCAACCAATGAGGATTTTGATTGGGCATGAGAGTCTGTAGCGCTATTAGAAGCAAAATGTGTGACTACATCACCCATCATGGCTTTGGAACAATGGAAAGTGGCATCCACGGCATCTTGGCCATGGGGATGAACATCCATGGCATCATGGCCATGGTTGGCGCCATTTATGGCGTTGTCACAAGGGACATTCATAGCCCTATGGCGGTGATGGACAATGGCGGTGATGGACAATGGCGGTGGTGGCGGTCAAACTAAGTCCGGGAATCAACCATTGATTCTTACTTCGTTTCTCTCTAAAGAATGGATGTCCGTGTGAATTCTTTAGTATACAGATCATCATATCATGACTAGGATGTCCTAGTCGGTCATGCCAAAGCCAATATGTGTCAGAATCCAAGAGATCTTCTCTTATTACGTTATTGGATTCAATTGGTCGAATTGTAGTGACGTAAAGTCCACTAGATTGACACATAAAATTCTCTAAGATGCGCTTCCGTCCGCAATCATTAGAGGTAATGCAAAGGAACTCTTTAACGTTCTCAGTATGCGTTTTTGCATTTTCACATGGAATCCGTTAGCTTTTATATCTTTAAAGCTCAATAAGATTCGATTTCCTTAGGAGCGTAGATAGATTCTACAACATTAATCAAGGTGCCATTTGGTAATAGGAATTGGGTCATTCCATGTCCTTGAACTAAACCTGATGGCCTAGCCATCGTAGTCACAGAGGAATATGTAGGCAACATCTCTAAGAATAATTGCTTATGTCGTAGAATGGTGTGCGTAGTCGCACTATCCGCAAGACATTGTAGTTCTCCAGAATCCATTCCTAAAAGAAAAGCTAGTAATTAAAAAAGAGTCATCAAGAAAAGAACTCAACTTTTACTGATAAGCCAAACAGAATTACATCATTGTTTCTTTAGCCAAAGAAAATCTAATCCAATAAACTAGCTAATGCAAAACAATGGCAATCGTCTAACTTCTTTCAGTAACTCCAACGCAAATGTGACCAGGTGAATAGAGAGATGTCGGTGGAGCAAGGCTCGCTTAAGTACCATTAATCTCAAAACCTTCCTAGACATCACATTTACTTTGGGTGAGCCTACTTTGAAGAAAGACTAAACCATTGGCATTTACTACAAAAATAATATGGCAATTACCTACATCTCTTGAAAAATAAAAATGACTTAATCAAAATCACCAATTTCTTGGCCCTTGAAGTTGTCCATCCTAAGAGCGAGATCGTCATCTTGATCATCTTGCTCCATGTAATGTGCTTCGCTTGCTTCACAATACGCCTTGTATGCGTCTGCAACATTCTGGGATACTCTACATGCTTTGGCCCAATGTCTGGATGATCCACACCAAAGACAAACATCATTATGGTCAAGCTCCCTTGATTGAGGCACCTTTGAGGCGCCATTTGGACGACCATTACCCCTGGTGGCGTCACCACCATGGCCGGAGGCTCCGCCTCTCTCTCTCTTCACACGTTGACCTCCACGGTTCCGTGCACACCTTTCTTGGCGGTTTCCTTCCGCTTTAGGGCGAGTGTATGGACCAAAACGTCCAGAATTATCTATACTCTTAGGGTTTCGCTCCTTGTGTCCTACCTTGGGGGTGCGACTATAGTTAGACTCCGGAATAGACTTGGTTTCCACGGGTCTAGAATTATAGTTCTTCACAAGGATATTGTCGTGCTTCTCAGCTACGTTCATGGCACCAATAAGCTTATGAATCCTTTTGATACATCCTGCATTCACATCAATTTGATAATTCTTAGCAATCATCAGTGTAGAGACGAGGAAAGTAGAGAGAGTCTTCTCGATCAACATTGTATCAGTGATGTTCTTTCCACAAAACTCTATCAAAGACTTGATACGAAGGGCTTCCGAGTTATAGTCAAGTACAGACTTGAAATCACAGAAGCGGAGCCATGCCATCTCACTTCCAAAATCAAGAAGCAAGGAATCACAAACGTTGCCAAATCGCTGCTTGAGTTCCACCCATAGTTTTCTAGGTTCTCTTCATTAAGGTATTCACTTTGGAGCCCCTTCATTCATGTGCCTTGTTATGAGAATTATGGCTTTAGCTTGGTTTGCTTCAAAAGCGCCAGCTTGCTCGATAGTGAGTATGTTCTGACTTGGCTTTTGGATGTTTTCCAGAATTTCATCAGCCTTAAGATGTTAGCGCACATCACGAACCCACCTGTGGTATCCTGCACCTGTTGTCACTAGTGGAACAAAGTTCAATTTGTTCAGGTTACTCATCCTGAAAAACAACAAAAGATTAGGGGTAGTTTCGGAGCAAAAAAGGCTACCACGAAAACAATAAAAATTCTGAGCATAGTCGCTTCCAAGAAATTAGGGATTTATGAGCATAATTACTTCCAAGAAATCCAATTCCAAGAGGGGTTTGGATTAGATCGAAACAACGATATTTGTGGTTGATCGTTTCTTCTCAACAAGCTCTAAGTTTGGAGGACTCTACAAGCTCCAAGCTTGGAGTGAGCATGAACCCCCACAGTTCGGCTTTTGGTCTCCCCTATGAAGAAGAAAGGGGGGTAGAAGAAGGGAGGTTGCAAGTCCCCGAGAAAAAGAAGAGAAAAGAATAAAAAACTTCAAAAAAAGGAACTTTTAGAAAAATTTACCTTGAAAAGTCACCGGAAAATTTGACCGAAAAAAGGTCGCCGTAGATGGCCGGAAAAAGCTATCGGAGGTCATCGAAAACTGGTGGCCGGAGATGGTCTGCGGTGATCTGAGCTAGGCTGGGCTATGCGGGGCTGTGTAGGCAATCTGTCGGCAAGTGCTCGGCAGGGCTGTGCAGGGGTCTCGGCAAGTGTAGACAGATCTCGGCAGGGGCTGCGCAGGGCTCTCGGCAGATGTTGACAAAGGCAGGCACAAGGGTGCGCAGGTCTCGGTAGATGTCTGGCAGGTCTCGAAAGATCTTGGCAGATGTCGATGGATATGCAGGGGTAAGCACAGGGCAGGAGCCGGTTCAAGATTTTCCCATGGTCGGTTCAGGTGGATTCCGGCCTGTTCTGGTGGTTCTGCCGCCGGTTCTGGGCTCCTGGAGATTAGGGCTTCAATATGTGGGGCGGTGGATGCTGGATTTTAAGGGCTACGAAATTAGGCTTTCAGGGTTAGAGTTTCGTGTTGATATCGTGTTTTAGAGAAACGAGAATTGAGAGAAAATTGCTGTGTATTCTCATTGATAATAGGGGCCTTTTTATATAGAGGATTACAATGCATAGAATCTAAATTGTACAAAGAAATGTAATCATACATTGAATGGATATCTCTAAAATTCTCTGAGATTATCTCTAATTAAACCTGTATTACCACTAGGTCATGTAACCTAGAGTTTGGGTCAAACACACAATAGAGATTTACTTGAACAAAAATCATATTTGGCTAATAGGCCACAAAAAGTCAATCTTGTCATTCTATTTGAATCGACATATTAAGGGTACAAAACAAATATAAAAATATTACATCTCAAAGTAACGTTGGATCAAAATCACAGTTCAAACCTACTTTTCACGCGAGCAATCCAAAATGTCAGGGCATTATGGATAGATCAAAGTAACAGCTAGAAGTCTTAGTGTAAATTCTCAAATTCCCAGTTGTTGCGTTTTTAATCTTTTTATTTCCATGTGAACTGACCGCATATTCCATACATTAGCTATATTAGAGACCGTTCGGAAAGCAAAAAATTGTACCGGTAAAATTTAAAAATTGCAGACTTATTGACAATAAAACGAGTATTATCATTTTTTTTAAGGACACTGCAAATAGTAAGAGCTAAACTTTTTAATAAAAAGCAAAAGTTTCAACAGACGGACATATATAATATATTCAAAATGGTTTATCGACCCTAAAAATGAATAATTTAGATATTATCATGTGTTTCATTTAACTAAACAAACTGATCAAAAAAGAAACTAGTTAAGCGAGTCAAATGTAGTTTAGTGTTACTTGACCATAGGTATATAAAATGTCTTTTTAAATGTACCTACCAAATATCTTAGTGCACCGATGTAAATTTTTTATTTTCATAAGAATTTCTAAGTATACCAAGCAAATTTTCCTGAAATACCCCCTCTACCCAATCGTGACATAGCCGAAGGTTTTTTGAGATTGAGATCCTCATTTCTGTTCCATGACTTGTTTTCAGGATTCCATAGGCGAACGCCAACTTTTCACAATGGTTGGGGGGTCATAAATGCCATGGAAAGGGAAAAAAAAAAACTTGTTCTCAACCAGGAAAAAAATATATTTGTATATACATACGTATGGAAATTCTTCTATGCACCAACAGTGTAAGAGGCTCAACAGTAATAAGATGATCACAACCTTTGATATTTATAATCAACAGTTTTTTTAATAACCAAAAAGTGTATTTAAAGTAATCCAGTCATCTATTCATATTGGTGTAAGTACATGTTGATGTTTTAAATCCTTTCTCACATACATATAATTAATTAAGACTATCCTTTGGAATCTTCTGGAGTTTGCCTATTAACTTGAGCAAATATATGTTATGTTGCTTCAAGGTTGCATCGAACAAAGTCTATGATGCTTTGCCTGAGAATGAGGCTGAGCAAGCTTATGAACCATTTATTTTTCAAAAAAAAATAAAAAATTATGAACCATTTTCATCCAGATAGACGAACCATATGCAGATTAATTTAGAGATTATCAAATTTAAATCAAGAATCAAACTTGGGTTAGGATTTCGGATGGAAGAATTGGTACAGGATATTTGCTAGGAACAAAAGTTTTTTTTTATCTTAATTTATGGTTGTTTTAGGAACTCAAAATCCTTCGTAAAAAAAAAACGCTCTCTTTCTCTCTCATAGCTAGGGTTCCCCTCGACAAAAATCTTCCTCGTCCGGCGGCGCACCCGCGTCGGCGTGGGCCTCTGGTCTCGTCGGCGTTTGGCGCGTGCAGCCGGACGGGCACTTTCCTCCTCGGAATTCTCAGATTTCTGGCAACTTTGGCAGGTTTCAATCTCAAGCGTGGTCTAGGAGAGATGGAAGGGAGGTGGATGTCAGGGTGGGTAGATCGATTTCGATCTGACCTTCTTTGGTCGTGGGCGATCGTAGGTGCAGAGTGGCACTGGAGTGGGGTTGATCGGCGGCGGGATTGGGGTTCTCCTATCAGTGGTGATTCCAAAAGGGATATGCTGCTCTTTTGGGTTCGATCACTGATTTGGGCGGAGGTCTATGAAGGTTGGTGGTGTGGTTGGATGGCACCGGATCGTTCGCGGCGAGGCTGGCGGAGGAATAAGCGATCTGCAGCTCTGACGGTCTTGGCTTGGAAGATTGGTGGTTGGGCCGAGCTTGGCGGGAGGGATCTTGGTAATTCGCCGGAGGTTCTTCTTGGCAATTCTATGGATTCCGATGGTATTTTTTGTTTTTTAGTGCTATTTCAGTTTTTGGTTTAGGTTTTTGGCTTAGTCTAATAAGTCCCTACTCCTTTGAGCTAGGGTTTTGGAGTATTGCTATGGTAGGTGTGTCGTGTTATTCCCAGGAATTCAATTTACCTTTTTGTGGTCAAAGTAATGGGGAGAAGCTCCTGCACATGGTCTGGCGGTTTTGGGCCATGGTGTTGAAGGGAGTATCTTTCCTCTTGAGGTTGGCTGTGAGGATGTACTTTGTCTCTTGGGTTAGTATGGATGAAGTGTCGTTGATATGGCGTTATGTCCGGGGACTACATGTTTTACTCTCGGTGTTTTCTTGTTGTCAATGTGGTAGTGACTTGCTCTTGCACGTGGTCTGGTTGGATTAGGACACAGTGTGGATGAAGGGGAAGTGGCTGTTTGTTATGTTGGCTACAGGGATTTATCGTGACTCTCGGAAATTGCCTTATGCTGTAGCCCGAGTTGAGGGGCGATTGGTTTGGTTAGGGGTTGGGCCCTTTCGGCTCATGGAGGTCATTTTTGATGATGGACCCGTAACTGGTTTAGGTTTTAGGGAGGAGAGTGGGGAGTTCATGTCCACCACCGGTCATTCCCGTATGATGTAATTTTGGTTATTATCAATAAAGGTTTCTTATTCTCAAAAAAAAAAAAAAATCCTTCGTATCTGTCATAATTGGATAGAAGGGGTATTTTAGAGAAATTTATTGGGTGCATTTGGAAATTTTGATGAAAATAAAAAATTTGCTGGATGTAAAAATTTGTTAGGTGCATTAAGATATTTATTGAATACATTTATAAAGACTCTATATAAATTACAAACTTCCTTATACTTATTCGGTCAACAAAGATACAATGAATAACTGATGTTTCATGAAAATAAGGTATAAATTAAATAAATTTAGGGTTCCATGTTCTCAAACTGCTCGTTGGTCCCATTTACTTCCGAGTTAGTGTGATGTTATTTGAATGGTGTTTTTGATGGATCTCGTAAAAACAAAAATAAAACAAACCATCAGTAAAAAGGCAGTTAATTAACAAGTGTAGCATGAGATATATTCACACCACAATATCGTTTTAAATATGCATGCATGCATGCATGCAAATGATACCAATTCACATGTATCTTTGTTACTTTAAACATCTAGAAAAAGCAAAGAGTAAGAGTTCCAAGATGGCGGTAATACCATTGGATTTGGTACTTTCTTTCCGACACTAATCGGAGAAAGTGAAAAATGAAAATGCTTATTGTCATTGAGAAGCTCTGGAGCAATATCTTCCAGATTTTTTCTTTGTGAAATCCAAGAACCCATCTGGCCGGGGTTTTGAACCAGAGAGAGTTTGGAATTGGGTTTTACAAAAGCTTAATGATTATAGGAACTTTTGGAGAGGACAGAGGGTTTGGAGCAGAGGGAACATGATGGCCTCCATGCTTGCTTACATACATCTCCATGCCTGAGCCTGACTCTATAGTTATAGTGCCTTACTGATTGACCTTCCCTTGCTAAGCTTACTCAGACAAACACAGACACTCACAATTATTATCAATGGCTTCATTGGGTAGCTGCGTAGCCTATATCCTATAGGGAATGGGGTCTCTCAATTACATGGATCTCTCTTGGAACTCCCCCCACCTACCCTTTCTCTTAAGAGTCTCGACCCTACCCTGCCATTTCAGTGACTCATCATTACCAGTTAGCCTTCTAGACCTCCATGCACTGTTCCATGATGAAGAGTTGGTTGTTTTTTACCGTATGGACAATGAGTACGGCTACACTTGTCAAATCTGCAACAATGGTTTTTTTTTTTCGATTAAGTTTTGTTAAGTTCATTTGCTTCAAATGTACATCTGATGTCCTAGACTAATCTCGAGTTTGCTAAACTAATTAGTTACAAAATTAGTTTGTTACTTTTGTGTTGGCCACTGATGAATCTGTTACAAAGAGAGTAGAGACAATCGTCTAAACTCGAGGCCTTTTTATGCAAATGAATTTAATTTGAAGTTCAATTATTTATTTGATGTGTAATTCTTTAAAGATTTAAGTCAAGTTACTAGATGATTAGTCTCAAAACATTTAGAAAAATTCCATCACTTGATTAAAATATATTACATAATAGACGAGTTTGTATTAAACTGATAGCTAGAAAGAATTTTGAGTGCTAGTTTGTTTGTTTATCGGAAACTTTTTCAAATGCTTTAGTTCGTATTGAAAGAAAATATTAAAACAACCATGGAAGAAAATACCCATTAGATGTACAGAACTATATATTGAACGAGTGAAGCGATACTTTTAACCTACTGAACTATTAAAGGAATACCCTTAACCATGATCTGCCATCCAAAATGGATAAGAATTTCTTTGCTTCTGCTATGAATCATGGAGCTTTGAAAAGGAAGCGAATAAGACAGCGGAGAGACAAAGCCAAGGCAGCAGAAAACAAGTGAAGGAAAGGGAACAAGTCACGGAGCAGATCAATGATGCTTGCTTGGAGCAGCAATTGAGAGAGATTCGGTTTCTAGGCTTTGTGAAAAATAAGAAAGCACGAGAGGAATGATGTGCCGTGTTTGGAGGATTAATATATATCAGATATTGCATTATTCTCTCTCTTCCCTCGTCTCTTCTCTCTCTAACCCCATCTCCCATCCTTCGAGATAGATCTTGCACTTTGGTCTGGAAGAAGGGCTCGAGAACTCGAACAGTGTGTCCGTGCCAAACAAAACTTAAGAGTAATATAACGAAAATTCTACTATAGACCGTGGTCCACAGAAATTCTATTATGGACCATGGTCCATGTGGACCACGGTTATATTTGGCGCGTGCTGTTCATGCGTGGTTTGCTGACGAGTGGAATATGAATATGAGTTTGTGGGTCCCATCGCGCGCTGGATTTGGGTGATTTTTGTACTCATTATCGATTTCCGACCACGTGCAGAAACAAATCCGTTCAAATCTTCCTAAATTTGATTTTCAACTAGATATAGTTCCAAGCTTATCTAGCAATCTGTTGTCAAAGATTGCTAGAAAACCTGGTTAATCCCCAAAAGTCCCCGATTTCAAAACCATAAACATAGGCCTAAACGCCGGTAGAGCCAAACCCTTCTTCACCTCTAACAGTGCGGTCCAAATCCTCAACCTCCGTAACATCAGGGGTGATGATCTTCTCTATTATCAGCTGTGAAATCCTATCACCCGCCTTGATCTCAAAATCGACATCGGCTCCTCCTCGCAACCCTTGTCACAGAAATCCAGAAACCCAACTATAGATCATGTCGGAGTCGACGGTAGGCTACAGAACCCTGGTCTGAGCATGGATCCGCATGGAGAAACAAACCCTGGATTCATGGTGGCGCGAGGGGGTGAGGCGGAGGAGATCACATCCGTCGGATTCATGGTGTTGTGGTGGCGACGATTGTAAATCCGGTCAGGCAGAGAGAGGGAGTTGAAGCCGAGATCTTGGTTGAACTGAACCGACAGGAGATGAAGGCGAGGTTCTGGGCAGAGGGCAGTGAGGCTATATATATATATATATATATATATTACTCTACATAATCAGCCATGGTTATGTAACAGCGCTTGTCTGTCACGCACTGAATTTAGGCTTGGTGCAGGTGGACCTTGATCCACATAAGACTCTTCAGTAATATAATTGTTCAGGTAACCTTTGTTTTTTAGGTTTCACTTGGGTTAGAATATTATCTAGACCACGCAGACCAATATCTAGAAAATTATATCCCAAAATACTTTACACATTGTACTCAAACAACCAAAAATGACGATTCAGTCAATTTATTGACGAGTTGAGCCGATTTAGTGATCCGACCGCCTAAATTACAAATTTTTTCAACTTCGGTGCTATGTTTTTGTGACCATGTGGGGGCAAAATGTGACTTGGGAGATTATAGCCACTTAAAACTCCCTAACATGCCTTGTTTGCTTCAAGATCTATAACTTTAACACCTAGGATGTATCATATCATTCATTTTTTGGTGGGAGCCAATCCCCCATCCACTAGATTAGGGTTTGGGACAATTTCTTTTTCCTTTCAGAAAGGATGATTTTAATCCAATTGTAATGGAAACCTAAAAAAGGTATATATGCACCAATTAAGTTTTTTTTCTTTTTCCTTTTTTGGCTTGCTAATTAATTAAGGCCTTCTGGGTCATAAGTGGAGGCTCTAACCTAAAATAAAAATGCCAAACAACTTGAGAATACTAATTTCTTTACTAGTATAAAAGGTTTAGTTACGCTAGGCATGTCCACCATTCTAGAATTTGATTGGCCTTTTGGAAGCTCTAATTATCAAGGTTCCTCTAACATGTGGTTGACTTGTTATTTGCAGATTTCATTTACTCTCTGCCCACTTCACAATACAGAATGGCCGGTGAATAATTGAAAGTTTTTTTTTCGACAAAGTGAATAATTGAAAGTTAACAGTTCACTAATAGAATTTTTAATTTGAAAGAGAAGTACCTTTACATCAGTGACTACTTTTCAATTAAACTACTTGTATTTTTTTTTTTTTAAAGAACTTGTAACCTTTTTCAAACAACATATTTTCTAATTTGGGGTGGGAGTATAATTAGTTTACTTTGTCATGTCTTTTTTTTTTGGATACATGGGGGCCAAAAGGCCCTACTTTGCCATGTCTTACCTCATAAAAAAAAATTACTTGCAATTGAAAGTTACACTAAAAAAAGCTTCTGAATTTGCAAGGACATTTGGAGAAACTTTGTTCTTAAAAGATAATCTTACTGAATAAAAACCAAATTTAATGTCTTAGACTATAACTACATAACACAAGACCTCAAATGACTAAAAGCACCAAGAGACCAGAGAGAAGACTCGTATATAACTCTATGGTACAAGCATCCACGATAAAATATTTAATTGATAAGTGAATATTGTGCAGTTTTTGAGGTGTACCAGATTATTCCATGTAGGTAGAATCGATTCTAGTAGTCACTCATCAAGATTGGAGAGTTCGTTGTATACATGCATCTCGGGTAAGTCTTAGATATGGTTAGAAACTTGATTTAGTAATCTAGTTTAAATAGTGTTACTAAGTTACGTTGGTGCAACAGTACAAATCACATGAGAAAATCATGTTACTCATGTGTCCTATTGGGTTTGGTGGCAAGACATTTTGATTATGAAAGAAGAAAAGTCATAAAAAGACTTATCGGATCACACCACTCAAATCTTCTACCAAGAGCTTGATTTCCATTTACAAAAGGAATCAAAGCTTGAGAGTGAAAACCCATCAACAAGTTCATGATGAAACAGTAGAACCAAAATTTTCCAAGGCTGTAGCCATCTTACATTCTTACTTATGCTGCTTTCAGCCGTGCATCGAGTCACTAACAGAAACGCTGTATGAGAGAGTGGTGGGTTCCATACATTCAGGCAATATTTCTGCGCGCATGGTACAGTAGCACTCACGGATGCTCCTCAGTGCTTCAGAAAAATACACTCTTCTCAACACAATCTTAGTACGCCAAAGTGTGTGTGAAATTGCCTTTGCGCGAGTGAAAAGCATGACAACATATATGGCATGGCGGCTAAGCCCCCTTGTTCGTTCCATATATGATCCATCGGAGACTACTACAATTGTCAAATTTGTTTGCTTAACTAGAAAGGAGGTATGCACTCTTAATAAGATGACTTCTTTAGCTCGTCCGGTTACTTTATCTTCATTTATTGAAGAGTTTTTATCACCACTAAGGTCAAAATTTTCTTGCACTTGACAAATTGATTTCATAACTTTCAAAAGTGATCAAAATAACCTAATTTTTAAAAACAAATCAACTTAATACCCAACTTTCAAAATTGATCAAAATGATACCTAAAGTTTTAAAAACAAATCAACTTGATACCTAGGTTTAATTTTTTGTAACTTTTTGTTAAAATTGATTACGTGTGGTGCGGTGTTTTGTTGGGTTATAATAATATTTTACACAAAAAACTGTTTTTCAATTATTTTTTTTATTTTACTTTGTTAATTCTCTTCTTCTTCTATCTTACCTCTCTCTCTCTTCCCATTTTTCTTTATTTTTTTAGAAGTTGGGAAACATCCGAACTTTATTTGTTTATACGATCAATGATAGAATTGAAATTGAATGAAGATTTTTTTTAATTCTATAGAAGAAGAAGATTGGGTTATAGATGGTTGATGGCCCTCTCACCACAAATCACTTCAATTTTTGGGCTTGATTTTGCATTTGATTTAACAAAGAAGTTTCAAAATATAAACTGAGGTATCAAGTTGATTTGTTTTTAAAACTTTAGGTATCATTTTGATCACTTTTGAAAGTTGAGTATCAAGTTGATTTATTTTTAAAAATTGAAGTATCATTTTGATCACTTTTGAAAGTTTAGTATCATTTTGTTCGGTGCAAAAAATTTTGACCCAATAGTGATAAAAACTCTTTATTGAAAGCATTTTGACAACCATGCTTGTTATTCTGTCTTTAAAATAAATTACAAAGTAAAGCATTGCTAGACTAGTACGAGCATTATTTGGTGAATAAATTCGATGACTTAAAAGAGTTATCAGCATTGTTGTCCCGAACTGATGGTGTGGTGGGACATAATGTCTTCAGATTAGAACACAATGAGGGCCAAGACAAGGATGGACCGAGTGTGCCATGAAGTTAGGACACATGCTAGATGATGTGTATAGGCTTGCGGGGTCGTTCATGGTGGTTGTCGGGGGGTGCACAAGGAAAATTGAGTGGACCAATTATATATATATAGGGTTGGAGATGATGCAAATGCATATGATTTCATTGATTTGGTTTGGGTTGGGGTTGGAGGAGAACCTAGAGAAGAGAATGTGGTCAGACTTATAAGGTTTAAAAGGTCGGTTGA
This sequence comes from Rosa lucieae, assembly GCA_024704745.1. Lineage (NCBI taxonomy): Eukaryota > Viridiplantae > Streptophyta > Magnoliopsida > Rosales > Rosaceae > Rosa > Rosa lucieae. Next base: position 42,109,617 of record CM045495.1, read on the forward strand.
GTCATTAGTGGGACCAAATAAGGATAATGAGTTAAGTCTTTCTAAATGCATGTTAAAGACTAGTAAATTGTCGGACTCACCTCTTAACTACTTGTACCTTGAGAAGTGTTGCTAAGCATGATTTTAGAGCTTTTGGAGCACAATAGTTATTTAAATGGTTTCATATCTTTATCTTTACAAAGTCTTGTATTCAATCGACCGTATTTCTAATTTTTATTAATAAGTATTGATTTATCTCTCAATGTGCAAGATAAGAAATGATGTTATTCGATAATATATGTATGTTTTATAATGTTAAATCAACAAATCTTATCAATACTTATCTTTTTGTCCCTTCAAATTACCAAATTTTTAAAAAAATGAATCAAACCCGAGTTGAAAGTTAAGACGAAGATTTTGGACACTTCAACTTTTTGCTCTTGTAAAAGGTATGGGGGAACTTTTTGTTGATGGGGTTTTTGGTTGGGTTGAGACTTTTGAATGAGTTGAATCTAAATCGAAACAAACTGGTTGACCATTGGGTGATGTTGAGGTCTGTTTAAGCCAAGCAGAATAAGAAAGAGAGATATATATGAGGTTGCGTGCAGCAGAAAGAGTGAGTGAGAGGCTTGTGGGTTTCGATCGAGATAGATAGTGTGTTGAGTTTGGTGTGATGCGCGTGCAGCACAAAGAGGTGGGATTGTGGTCATAATGGGGGGCTCTGCCAGCTATATCTCCATGAGATTTATTCATGACACCATACACTTCTGCATCATTCCCTCTCTTCTTCAAACTGCAAATATTTGATTCTTCTAAACTCACATTTCTCCATCATTGCTTTCTCAAACCTCCCTCGATCTCCTAGTTTTCAAAATAGTTGCCTAGCCCTCTACATATATACACTTTACCTATACAACTATACTCGGTAGGGTATTTTCAAATTAATTGAATTTTACGAATGAGCGAGAATAAGTGACAAGCGGAACACATATAGAAGAGGATCGCCTACCGGAAGAACTTCCGGCTATTGAGTTTATTAATAGGAAATTATAGAGCAAAAAATAAGGTCGTTTTATTATTTGCCAATGTCGAATAGGTTTGTACCAAGTACTAGTATCCAGATAAAACACCTATAGTGGTAGGACAAGATATCAAGTACAAACAAGCACAAACCTAATCAATCTGAGAAGCAAAATTAGATTCAAGAATCCCTAACAACTCGAGAATCATGGGTTAATATAAAACAAACTTGCAAATTGAGGCAGTTCTGACCAAAGATAAATGATCTTACTACCCAAACCTAAGGTGCAATGATTTCCACACGATTGTTAAACAACACAACCGCAAGCCAACACGGAAAAGACTGATGCCGGCTAAGGGAAGTTGTGAAAGGGTGGCGGAGAAAGGCTACGCAAGACCTCGAATATGAAAAAACTAGTCTCACATGAAGCACGATTCCTACACTCTTAAGGTTTAAGTATTTTCTAATGAGTGGTTAAGTTTAGGACATATGTATTATCTAATTAGTAGTAGTTATAGAGATCACGGTTGTCACTGTTTAACAGGTTATTCATGAATACATATGAAGCTTGATTGTTGATATTATTTTTTAGGATTAATTACTGCTTACTCCTATACTTATAGGGTTTCGTCGTTTTAGTCCCTGACGTTCGAATTTCACCTAAAAACTCCTCGAACTCTCAATTTCCTCCCAATTGGTCCCTGCCGTCAAACTCCGTCCAAATTGTCCTTTAAATTGCTGACGTGGCATCCATTTCACGATGAAATGTCTATTTTACCCTCAATTACTTTTTCTTTTTCTTTTTTCTTTTCTCTCTCGTGTTTTTTTTTTCCTTTTTTTTTCCTTTTTACCTCTTCTTCTTCCACGCTCTCTCTCCTCCTCTGTTTATCTCCGTCTTATTCTTCCAAACACAGCAATCTTAGACATAGAGTGAAGCAGAGAGCACGGTGACAATGTGACGAAGAAGAAGAACAAGACAGTTATCATGCAGGGCCTGCAAAGTTGGCTTCTGTCCAGTTAGGAGGGTCCATCACAATACAAGGATCAGACTTTTCAAATTTAGTAACCTAACAACAAATCACAACCCATCAATCTTCAATTTCTAGCCAAAAATAATGGGTACTTATAACTTATGCCAGAGACAGTTCATGGAACGCAAAAGAATGCAGAACCCAAAACCACAACACATCAAACACCCCACAACAGATGCTAGACTCGGCTTTGATCTGATTTTTTTCAAACCACAAATCGCATCAGAAATTAAATCCCAACCATCGATCACATCAAAAATTTCTGAACTCGGAATTAAACCTCACGTTGGTGAGTCCGGTGTCGCCGCAGTAAAGGCAGTTGAAAGGAGCAGAAGAGTCTCTGCAGATGGTATGTTGAAGCAGAACTCTTCTGGGGTCGCCGTAAACTAACCCAACCATCGATCACAATCTGCACAACCATCGATCACAATATGCAAAAGCCACCGTCTTTCCACCACCACCTCCTCGTCCTCAGCCGCGACCCGGACCGCTCCGGCCACCTCCCTGCAAAGACATATGGGAAATCGGGATCGGGCTAGACCGATTCGTGAAGGTAAGAGAAGAGGAGTGGCAAAGATTTGGATTTTGTTGGATTTGATCAGTTTGGTTTAGGTTGAGGTTGGTATTGATAGGGATTTGGTTTGGTTTTGGGTATGGAAAGAATCTGAGGATGGTTTGGTTAGGGATTTGGTTTGGATTTTCGTTGATTCAGAATTGTCGGTGATAAGGAAGAAGAAGACGGGGAGAAACAAAGGAGTAGGGAGAGCGTGGAAGGAGAAAAGGTCAAAAGGAAAAAGGGAAGAAAAAAAAACGAGAGAGAAAAGAGAAAAAAAAAAAGTAATTGAGGGTAAAATAGACATTTCAGCGTGAAATGGATGCCACGTCAGCAATTTAACAGACAATTTAGACGGGCTTGACGGCAGGGACCAATTGGGAGGAAATTGAGAGTTCGAGGAGTTTTTAAGTGAAATTCGAACGTCAGGGACTGAAACGACGAAACCCTATAAGTATAGGGAGTAAGCAGTAATTAATCCTATTTTTTAATTCGTATTAATCTTCTAAAATTGCAAATACGACGCTCTAATGAAATGTTACCATCTCTCTGTCATTCATGTCCTATAACCTAACGACTATAAACAAAGAACTTTAAGGGAAGTTTCTTTATCAACGATCATTTAGAATTATTGACATAATCTTCAACCATAGTCTTGAATTAAAAGCCAAGGAGACCAGAAATGTGATGAGCTAACTGGCCAAGTAATTGAAGTCCTTAGGAGTTAGGATGGCTATGAAACTTGCGTGGAAAGCCCACCAAGCACTAATTACTTCCTTTTCCTTCAAAGTTACTGTACCTCTATATACTTTATGTCTGTCCAAAATTAACAAGAAAATCATTATAAGAGGATTACTGTTTGTCGGTAGCTTAGCAATTTAATAAAAATTTAAACTCAAAGTATATGGGTTGTATGAAGTTGTAAATAATTAGAGCTTAAGTTACATTAAAGTTTGGCTAATCAAACTTGACGCAAGTAATAATTTTCACTCTTTTTCCCTATCTTTTGGGGTCCAAAGTTAATTAGATTTGTTAGATAATGTAATATATGAGAACGTAACGCGAATATTAACGTTTAAATAGCTATGATATACTTTATAACTGATTTTACGAGAGAAAATTGAATGATTTAAACGTATATTCTTCATATTTATTCAAGCGAGAGGATATTTAATATTTACGTATCCTTTTACATGATCTATTTAATCTTACAAAACACCGACTTTACCACAAAAAAAAAAGTGACTCGAGAAATTAAACTTGTAACCTTGCAATAACATTACAAAGCAACATGCCCTCTTATAATCACAAAGTCACCTGGTGCATGATCCTTGAATTCAACCTGAACATATAGTTATATAGTAGGGAGTAAACGAGTATGTAAGAAAGAAAGGTAGTGTTACTAAAATACAAAGACACAATCTTAGTTTTAAGTTAATTAACGTTTTTGTTTAGTTCTAATTTGTAATAATTGGGGAACCATTGATAAAGACTTTTCTGAGTTTCTCTTGAGAGTATTGCTAATAGATTACAGTATATGTTTTTGGAGACTTAAAAGTGTGCGTGCTGTGAGAAATACAAAAGAAAATGATCGTGCCACCTATCTAGGTACATGAATTTGCATGGAGAATAAAAATGATGTGCGAGAATGGGGTTTTGATTTCGTTTTCACGTACTGGGTCTCCCCCTAATTCAAGGATATTCTCATTATTTATTAACCACGCCTGATTCTTTGTTTTCTGGGTTTGTGAAAACGAAATTATTATCATGACCTAAAATATTCATGAATACTTTTGCCACGTCTCCCTATCAGCCATTCAAATGTTTGGAGTGCTCATATCAGAGACTTTCCCCTTCTTTTTCTGAATTTGTTTATACCTTCTTGTACGCAAAATCTATAAACAGCAAACTGAGCTTAGCAGCAATGTTAATGATTCTTGTCATGCAAAGAAACAGATCTATTTGTAGCTTATTATTATGTCTGTAATTTAACAAGCTACGACTTAGGTATAATGACTTTGAATAGCCCATTTGATGACAGTTCCTTGAGCAATTTTAACCCAAGTTTCCCATAATTTGGCAGCGAACACATAATTACCTTCATCAAAACTTTGCCATCATAAGGGTTTTTGGTCCTTGTCACAACATTCACAATTTGCTGGCTAATCACAACCTACTTGTTAATACAAAACACGTATATGTAGGGTTTTGTAGCTCTGAAGGTCAAAAGCATTACCTATACTTTTGATGTTTCAAGTTTTAATTTTGATCATCGTTGCATATCGCTTTGATATATAAAAGAAAATGAAACTAATAAGGCCAACTCATTTGCCTAATGCTTACTATTAGTACAATCACTACACCAAAAATATGTTAAAGAAAACCATATTCAGTAAACCCTAGGAACCCTTTTAGGGCCTCCCCTGTTTTCTGCTGATTTCTGAAAATAACAAGAAACAGAATTGGGGGCAATAATGCATTGTTTTGGATTTGTTATCCCACATGTACGAGAAGATCGGACTAAGTGGAGAAGTGCTTGTTGAGATCATATAATTGAGAAAAGACCGAGCATTTAAAAAACTAAATTAGTATTGCGCATGGGCATAAATTCCGTTTCTTGTACCCGCCACTGTTTCTCTGTAAAAATCCCTGTGCTCAAAGATTTTGCAGAGAATTTAAAAAAAAAAAAAAAAATCGTTGTAAGCAACTCTCACTATTCACTAAGCATATCAATATCATCATCCTTATTCTCACTTCTTCATAATGCCTGCAATCATGATTCTTGGTTGCCTCACCCGCATGCTTCTCTCTCCTTCTCACTCACTCTCTCACTCCTCCTCCCTCCCTCCCTCCACCTACCTATAAATCCCACACACCCCACCTCTCTCTCTCACCTCACAATCCCTCACCAAATTCTCCCACCTCGCTACTCGTTTCTTTCCCGTTTTACTGTCCCAGTCCCTTTCTTCAATGGCACTCTCTGGTTTCGAAGGCTTCGAGAAGCGTCTGGAGCTCCACTTCTTCGGGGACGACCCTAAAAATGTAGGGCTCGGCCTGAGACTCCTCGACTTCGAGACCTTGGACGAGCAAATCCTACAGGCCGTGCAGTGCACGGTGGTCTCCGCCGTAGCGAATCACTACTTCGACGCCTACGTGTTGTCGGAGTCGAGTCTGTTTGTTTACCCTACCAAGATCATCATCAAAACATGTGGGACCACTCAGCTCCTGAAGTCAGTGGCGCCGCTGCTCCACCACGCGTCGAGCCTGGGCCTCACTCTCACCTCCTGTCGCTACACCAGGGGTAACTTTATCTTCCCCGCCGCACAGCCTTTTCCCCACGACAGCTTCCAAAACGAGGTCGTTTACTTGGAAGACTCCCTCCCTGACAGCCTCTGCTACCGGAAGGCCTCCGTCATGCCCTCCAAAACCCCATCACACTCGTGGCACGTGTTTTCTGCTTCAACTGAAGCGACGTCGTATCCCCTCAACGGCGACGTAATGTACACCATTGAAATATGCATGACGGAGCTGGACCGTGAACTGGCGCGGAGCTTTTTCCAGCGGCCGGGAGGTGGAAAGAACGGTGACACCGCCGGAAAAGAGATGACGGAGATCACCGGAATTGGAGAAATCATTCCCGGTGCTTTGATCTGCGACTTTGCTTTCGACCCGTGCGGGTACTCCATGAATGGTATCGACGGCGATCGGCACTCCACCATTCACGTAACTCCGGAGGACGGGTTTAGTTACGCGAGCTATGAGTGCGTGGGGTCGGTGTACGACTGCGACGACGTCGTTCGGGTGCTGAAGAGGGTGTTCAAGGTGTTCCGGCCGGCCACCATGTCGGTATCCACCACGTGCGCGAGCCACGAGGTGTGGACGCTCGTCGCCGGGGCTCTGGAGCCGCTAGGAATGAAGTGCCGGAGTTGCGCCGTGGATGAGTTCCCGGCGGCCGGGAACGTGGTGTACCAGACGTTCACGGCTCGCCGGAATAAGTAGGAATGATCGAGTTTCTTTATTAGAATTAGCTGGGAAAAACTTTAGGGTGATCGAGGATGATGATGATGATGGTGTTGATCAATGTGGTGTAGAAAGCAAAAAGGTGGGGGGATAAATTAGAGATGATGATGTGGAAGCAAGGATGGATGGGAGAGTATGAGCGAGCATGAAATTCGAATGGAAATGATAGTGCACCCCACTTACGCTTGTCACGCCTGAGAATTTTGAGGTGTTTGTGTAGTGGGGGTGTGTAAAAGTGATGCTGATATTGTTTCTTGTTGAGAGGTTTACTTGTTTCTATTCTAGGTCTATCTATCTATCTCAATTCTATTCATTTTCTTTCTTGAAATTGGTTTTTTTTTCCTGTTAATTCTCTCTATTTTGATCTTTCTTCCACTACATCATAATGCTCCCATCGTCTCCTCTCTTATCATGTTTTTCATCTTTTGTTTGTAATTAGACTACAAATCACACATTTCATATTAGTTTTTGCACCATTTTCTTTTTTCCTTTTCAATTATATCATGCCCATAATTCAGCAAATTAAGAAAATTTGCAATATCGATATCCTACTAGTTGCCACTTGTGGCGGATATAGATGGGACGAGCAAAGACAATAATTTTGCACTTTCATTATTAATCAACTAAATGATCGAGAATTATCTTCTTCGTTGTTCTTCCTCTTCCTTTTTTTGTCATTTTTCTTATGCGATAGGGTAAGAAAATGCGCGTGTAAAAGGTTTCAAACAAATTGAGGTAAGGGCCGATAACTTGTGCATTCCTCCTACAAGATTACAAGAAAATCCTAAAATGCAACCATAATTGAAACTAGCTGGTTCTAAAATCTGGAGTAATTTTCTCATCAAAATAGATTATTTCATCTAGAATCATCCTTGATACCCTGATTACCCTCAATTAATTACAAACATATTAATAGGCGATAAACTTGTCAATTTCATCGGAATATCGTAAAGCTTGTTTTTTATATTTTTATTTTAGTGGATCAATTTGCATGCATGGGGTTGGATGAACTTTTTGATGAACAATTTAATTCTTGTTGCATGATGATCCCACGCAATGGTGGCATTGAAGTCATGACACCCCTCACAATGATGTCATCCAATCCAACAGTTCCTAACCTATTCACTATTCATTATGAAAGGGTTTGTATGATTTTGTTTTCCTTTTTGGCTTCACGATTTATATGAACAATAAAAATGAAACATATATAACTTGCACGTGATAATTATTAACTTGAAAGTGGTACTCAGACACTAAAATCCAGTTTCAGATCGATTTCTGAGCTGCTTTTGGGAATGCTTCTGCTTTTGAGCCTAGAGTAGGGTGTTTGGTAAAATTTTCTAAAGCTGTTTTTGATCCAAATAACTTCTCCCTAAAGCTGATTTTGAGAAGCTACCAATTCGTAGCTTTTGGAGCTGCTTTGGGGAAAAACACGGAGCAACAATAGAGACTTAATGAAATATGTCAAACTACCAATTTTTTCCTCCTTCTTTCCAAAAAATTACATTGAAACAAATAGGGTTCATCTTTGATCTTCATCACGAGGCAAACATTCATTCTTCTCCCCTCTTTGCCATCAAAAATACATTGCAACATTCGTTGCTCATCGAACTTCTCCTCTTTCTCTCTCTGCTGTCATTGAAAGGTTCAATCTTTTTTTCGATTTCATATTCGTGCTCATGTGGATCGTTCATGCCATAAATATCTTAATCATGTCTTTCTCACTTGTAGTTTGGGCTTACTGGAGAGTCATTTTCAGTGACCTAAAATCCTGGTTATGGCGTTTACTCAAGATCAGCATGCAAATAAGGAGAAATTGAAGCAGTTGTTATTGCAACAAGATTCCCGATTTTGTATAGAATTAAGAATGGTATAGGCCTCATCATGGGCCGGGCTAGGGCCAGCCCTACCCTAAAATTTAGGGCTTAGGGTAGGGCCGGGCCGGGCTTTGACTAAGTCAACAAAACTTAGGGCCGGGCCGGGCCGGGCCGAGGCCTCAAAATGCAAACCCTTACCCGCCCTTAAGGCCCGTTCTGCAAGGGCCAAAAGGGCCGGGCCGGGCCAGCCTTTCCGAATAGGGTCGGGCCGGGCTTTTGTCTAACTCTGCATAAAACCAAATTTTGCTAATTATAAAATTAAAAAAAAAAAAAACATTACTGAGTACTTTGATATTTCAGAACCTGAGTTAATACAAATAATTACAAATCCCACAAACTCAAGTCTCAAACTCACATTCTCAGTTCCTCAGTCTCACTGATTAATTGCACTGAGGCACTAAGGCTACAAAAACTACAAAAACTGATTTGATACAAGAACTGATCAAGTCCTCATCAATTCCCAAAAACGTTGTAATGTTTGATACAAAAATTGTATCGATTCCCAAAAAGTGGCAAAGGTTTGTTGTTTGCACAATCAAGTCTTCACCAAACAAAGAACCTGCACAAAAACATATATAATTTAGAATCTGGACATATATTTCAGTTCACACAAACAAAACATATCAACTAGGCAACTAGACACATATATATACATATTCAGTGATTTAACGGACTGAAAATTTTGTCCGTTGCTTTATATAAACTCTTTAAAGTGTCAATTACTCAAATAATCAATACATAACATCACTGCCATCAACAAACTGAATGGGAATGAGAGATTACCTCACCAAGTGGGTTAAATCCACATTCCATACCTGTCACTACATGTCCAGCATTTAGGTACAGCCAAACTGTGAAAAATTTATTTTGTATTAATTCTGGTAATAGATAGGAAATGTTGAAAGATTCCTTTTTAAATTTTTACTACTACTTTTACATTTCTTCCAGTATGTAGTTAGAAATAAAAGCATGGATAACCAATCCAATTGCAAAATTCTGGGGAAAATTCACAACTTTCAGTCCACATTACAATTTGGATTTAAACACAGTTATCTTGCCTACATCATACAAGGCTCCAAAATTTGTAATCTCATTGATTGGGCAACCAAAGATTGAAATACCCAATAAAAAAGCAAAAGAAAATAGAGAAGTACCATTCGAGCTTCATAAAAGCATGTTCAATGACAAATAGCAAGATCAATGAGAAGACGACCCAATACGTATTTATCTTGTGACTATCTGTAATGGAATTTGCCTCGATTGCTCTAATGGAAGAATACCTGTCAGAATCATTGTCAGAATGATGATCAGGGAAAACCATCATAATCATCATGAGTTAAATATTACAATTGTTAAGTCAGAGAGGGACTTACAGAGGATAGACCAAAGCAAAAAAGGCCTGCAAGTAAATCATAAACAAAACCAAAATTGTTATTATATTCTGAGAATTTTTTCTCAACTTTACCAATTAAGGTGTTCATCTTCTTAGAGAAAGCGTACCATGCAAGAACAACAAAGCATTGGAGCGCAAATCCAACAAGACCCAGTAAGACAGAGAGAGATTCGAACCCAGCTCGCGTCAACAAGAACATTCAAACCCAGCTCGCGTCAAGGAATAACTGTGAGATTTCGAGAGCCAAAGAGAGATTCAAACCCAGCTTGCATCAACAAGAACGGTCTGAACCTGAGAATTATACTCAGACCCTCATCTCGCCTCGCAAGCTCCTCGATCTTCGATCCGTCGCAAGCTCCCTACAGTCAACATCACAACCTCAAATCGCCTCGCGTCTACTCCACCTCGATCTTCGATCCGACTCGTCGCAAGCTCGCCTAGCGTCTACGGGATACTGGGATAGCATCTGGCCGTCTGCTGAAGGTGGTGGCTGAGAGAGGCGGTCTGGATTCTGATGAAGGAACAGCGGGTTTGAGAGAGAGGCGGCCTATGTTTGAGACTCGAGTCTCTCTCGATAGTGGGAATGTGGGATAGCATCTCTAGGTTTTGCTTTTGCCCTATTGCTACTTGGACTTGGACAGTTGGGCTTCGTACCTTCAGCCTTTGGGCCTTAAACACACTTTTGAGACCAGTTTTGTAATATGACAGATTGCAAATTCAAATAATATTCATCAAAACTTCCATAGTATTTTACAATGTAATATTGTAATAGAAATAACAAAATATAATATTAAAATTTTAGGGCGGGTTAGGGCCGGGCTTTTAGGGTCGGGCCGGGCCTAGCCCTAAAGGGCTCAATCGGGCCGGGCCGTAGGGTAGGGCCGGGCTTCGTTTGCTTGACCCATACCCTACCCTAATTTAAAAAGGGTCGGGCCGGCCCGCCCTAATGGAAGGGCCGGGCCGGGCTTCGGCCCTACGGGCCGGGCGGGCTTAGGGCGGGCTTTGGGCCCAAGGGCCATATGATGAGGCCTAGAATGGTATTATCAAAAAGTTTCATGCATAGTGTTCTCATCCTATGAAGGATATTTGTAATGTGATATAATACATGCTGCACCAATCCTTGCACTTTTCCTTTCTGGAGATGTACCTATGGTTCCAATTTACTATATGCCATTATGTGATCAGTGTTGTGATTTGCCATCATTGATGACTTTTCAGTATTCAAAGTTTGGATCAATTAATTACTAGTACCTCAAATTGGAGATGGCCCAACATGTACTTGTGAATACACCCAAGGGATACATACAACTAGTATCCACGAATTAACCAAAATTACACGTATGAGGTTCTTGATTGTAAGGTTGTTGATCAACAGGTCTCTGGGCCAATGTCATTTCCAGTAATTAAGTAGATGAACCGGATTTGGATCAAATCAACCTAAATATGAATCCGTTTAGTAATAAAAAATTTCAACTCGACCCGATCTGATAACTCAACAGATCGTTGATAGTTCAAATGGTATCGGCGGATTAACAGATACCAGATCCACTAATCTGATCCATTTATAATAACAAATAATTTTAAATTTTAAATAATAATATTAAATTATTATCGTGATACTTCATAAAATATTAATAAAATATTAAACACAAAATGAAGAGTATCACCAAAAGTTGAATTACATAGCCAAAGTATTTCTTAAAACAATAAACTAAGTTAACCAAAATACTAAATTTCCAAAGCAATACTTCATTAATTGATGTTTTTGGATAAGAGAACAAAAGAAACATAGACATCAATAAGCTTCAACTTCATAAGTTCATATTCTCATATTTTCAATATTGATAGTACCCTTCATTGTCCCATATTCCTAATAGAGTAGTTCTACATATCATAATTTTTTTTACCAAATATAAATACAAAATGATGTGGCAGATGCCATATCGACACTCTTGTTTGCGAATATTAGTGACATGGGTTTCCTAAAAATAATTACGAAATACAATTATTTTCGTTATGATTTTAAAAAACTGAAACCCTAATTCATCAGTTCTTATGAGTTTCTTCTAAAACCTTATTTGTAAGTTTTTTAATTATCGTTGAAATGCAGGTATCTGACAAGATTGAAATCTCCATCATCTCCAAACCTTAGGACTTCATGAACCACCTATAACAGATGTTTGGTTGTTTTAATCAATATCCATACTAACCGAGTAGCAAAAATAAAATTCATGGTGATTAATTATGTGGTTGTCCTCCCTATCGGGGTTTTGAGATCTCTGATCTTGTAAATCCAATTGATGGAAGTCATTTTGTTTTGATTGTTGATTGATTCTAAATTTTTTTCTCCTATCAAACCAATTACCAATTGTTGTTGCAGTAGCAATTGAATGACTGATGTATGAAATTAATCATGATATCACAGCAGCAATTGAAGTAGCAATGGAATGCTTCGTTCTACAAAAGTTTTTATTATTTTTATTTTTTATATCAAAGAAGAACTTCATTGAAGATGAATCAATTACAACGAGTTGTGGAAATGCTAATAGCAATCACTAATAGGTAGAGATTGCGTAAAAGCTTCCCAAACTAGACTTCACACTGAAAGTCCATATTGACACACTGATGGAGCCATTCAGGCCCTGACACCAAACAAAGAAAAGGTTGACCAGGGCCAGCCCTGAGATTTCCAAGGCTGTAGGCGAATAAAAAAAATAGGGCTCATGAGGTTATGATCTATCTTTTACTTCTTTTTTCTTCTACCCTCATAATCATACTCCATAATAAGAGTAAGTTAGTATAGCAACCGAAAAAGATACATTGTAGTGAAATCAAAATTGAAATTTTGATAAAGGTAGAGAATTCAACAAAATGATACAGGCCTTCATCTTCTAAGAACTATATATTAACCTCAAAAATAATCAAATAATCAATTTGTGATATATAAAACAATCTATTCCCAAAAAATAACTAGCATGTCATTTGAATGAAACTCCAGATATGTGTTGCGTTGTACACCACTCACAGTAAAACTCTGGTGTTGTTCATCAGTTCATAATATCAGGTGAATCGAAAAACAAATCCATATTAATCTAATTCATCAAAGAGAAACCAAAACTTGAAATTTACCCAATGAATATCTATTTCGCTTAGATAGTAACTGATCGAATTCAATGGTTCCTTCTTGCCAATTGCCAAGGCTTCTATAAATTTAGAATAGATGAATAATAGAACATGAAGAAATCAAACGAAGTATTGATGCTGACAAATTTTTTTTTTTTAATTCTTCAACAAGCTTCAAAGAGAATGAAAAAGTGAAAGTAAGTCCTCCAATCTTCATAGGCTTTCCAATTCCATAATTGAAAACAATCTATGAAAGCCGGATTACTTGTAAGCAAAGGCGAGCTATTGTTTTGTTTTTCTTTTCTTTTAATTTTTTACATAGATATAAAGAAGGGTAAAAAAATTTTGAGGCCCATGATCATCAGGGGCCATAGGCACAAGCCTATTTGGCCTGTAGCCAGGGCCGGCACTGAGGTTGACTAATTTTCAAGGTTTCCTTTACTAACCGGTGAGCAATTCCATTGCCTTACTGTTTCACAAAGTGGCCACTATAGGAATTAAAAGATTGAACTAGAGACTTAACTTCATCAATAATGTGTCTCTCATAACTGAAATCATCAAAACTATCATTAAAACTATTAATCACTGAAAGTGCATCACCTTCCACTTCAATGTTGAGGAATCTCCCATGCTTCGTTCTACAAAAGTTCATTTATTTATCTTCAAATTATTTTCTATTTATCACATTAGTTTTATTTTAATAAAATAGATAAACAAATAATGAATCCACTAAAGCATAAACTCCATGTGATCATTTGGTAATGAGTTTTGGTATAATTCTTTGGGATCTCAAGCATCTTCCTTACTAATATTGGAACCTTAATTAAGAAAGAAACGTCATATTCAGGTTTCTGCAAAAGTTTTGTTATAATGTATAGTTATTTATTATTTTATATTTAAAACTAATAAGTATTCATAGGATTTCATATTTAATATTTTGAAAAAAATTATTTTATTGATACAAAAATAATATTTAATTATTATAAAAATGAACTAGATCATTAACGGATCAGATAAACCTAAATCCGTGTTTGGTTAGTTAAATAAACAGATTAACGAATCCGGACCATTAATGGATCAACGGATCAAATTTTCAATTCAAACACGTTCAATAACCACAGATCTGGAGCGGATACATATCAAAATTTCATCCATTTACAGGTCTACTAGTAAAGCAGAGCTAAATTTTATCCCTTGCCAATATTTTATGGTTTTACATTATGCTTTTTAAATTTGTAATTTTTATTTTATTATCATAAAATTTAGAGTTTATCTATTGGAACCTCCATATTTTCTCAGTTGACCTCTCATGCTCTTTACATTTCCTATTTATTTTTAAAAAGTAAAATTTGCTAACTATACCTCTTTCAAAAACCCAATTTAACTTTACTTATATAAGAGAATGTTCCCAGGCATTAAATATGACAAATAAAGATGAATTTTAATGCAATCATAATTGTTTATTTTCCAAAAAAGATTGAGATAATTATTGAAAAATGATAAAAATTTGTAACTGTTCAAGTAAACCCTAATTTGTGTTTGGCCCAAACTCTAGGTTAGTTGCTCTAGTGGTAATAGGGTTAAATTAGAAGGATCTAGATTCCTATTCAATGTACGATTACTTTCCTTGTATGATTGAGATTCTATGCATTGTAATCCTCTATAAAAAGAGGCCCCTATTATCAATGAGAATACACAGCAAATTCCTCTCAATTTCTGATTCCCTAAAACACGTTATCAGCACGAAGCCCTAACCCTGAAACCATATATTCGTAGCCTTCAAATCCCAGGAACCACCGTCGCCCACCTTGAAGTTTTCACCTCCAGGAGCCCAGAACCGGCGGCGCTGCCCCCAGAACAGGTCAGAAAATACCCGAACCGACCCCCGGAAATACCGAAAACCTTTCTATCCAGTTCGAAGCCTTCCTCCCTGCCTACTGCTGCCATACTCCACCAGAAGCTGCAATCTGACCCCAGATCACCGGAGCCAAAAAATGGCCACCGGAACCAGCCTAGAACCACCCGAACCGGCCGTCTGAAGTGACTGCACCACCGAACTGCCGCCTGCATCCTTAACCCTGCTCCAGTCAACGCAGCCCAGAAGCAAAAACAAATCCACCAAGCTCCAGGCCCAGAAGCAGAAGCGGATCCACTAAGCCTAGAAGTAGGCCCAACATCCATTCAGCCCTCTGACGTCAGCACCCAGTCAGCATCCAGTCAGCAGCCTACGTCAGCGTCAGAGTGCCACATCAGCACCTCCAGTCAACGCCGGTTAACCCTCCGATCAACGACCAGTCAACGTAGGTCAACCATTTTCTAGAGACTTCCGGTCACTTTTCCGGCGACATTTTTCCTGCCACTTTCCGGCCACCTTTTTTCCTGCCAACTTTTCCGGCCAAGATTTCCGACATTTCAAGGTAAACTTTTCTAAAAGTTCCCGTTTTTGAAGTTTTTATTACTTTTCTCTTCTTTTTCTCAGGGACTTCCAACATTCCTTATTCTACCCCCCTTTCTTCTTCATAGGGGAGACCAATAGCCGAACTATGGGGGTTCGTGCTCACTCCAAGCTTGGAACTTGTAGAGTCCTCCAAACTTAGAGTTTGTTGAGAAGAAAAACGATTGACCACATACATCATTGTTTCGATCTAATCCAAAACCCTCTTGGAATAGGATTTTCTTGGAAGCGACTACCCTTAGAAATTCCCTAATTTCTTGGAAGCGACTATGCTCAGAAATTTATTAGTTTTTCGTGGTAGCCTTTTCGCTCCGAAACTAACCCTATTTTCTTGTTGTTTTTCAGGATGAGTAACCTGAACAAGTTGAGCTTCGCTCCACTAGAGACAACAGGCGCATGATACCACAAGTGGGTCTGTGATGTGCGCCAGCATCTTAAGGCTGATGGGATCCTGAGTACGATCCAAGAGCCAAGTCAGGACGTGCTTACGCCTCAACAAGCTGTTGTTTTTGAAACAAATAGAGCTAAGAGAAAGGCGAATGAAGCTAAAGCCATCATTCTCATGACAAGGCACCTGAATGACGCGCTCCAAAATGAGTACCTCAATGGGGAAGACCCACAAAAACTATGGTAGAACTCGAGCAGCGTTTTGGCAATGTCGGTGATTCCCTGCTTCCAGACTTAGAAGTGAGATGGCATAGCCTCCGCTTCTGTGATTTCAAGTCTGTACTTGACAACAATTCTGAAGTACTTCGTATCAAGTCTATGATGGAATTCTGTGGGCAGAAAATCACTGATACAATGTTGATCGAGAAGACTATCGGATTGATGATAGCCAAGAACTATAGGATTGATGTCAATGCTAGACGCATCACAAGATTTCATGAGCTAATTGATGCAATGAACGTAGCTGAAAAGCACGATAACATACTTGTGAAGAACTATAACTCTAGGCCCGTGGGAACCAAGTCAAATCCGGAGTCTAATTATAGTCGCGCCTCCAAGGGAGGACGCAAGGAGCGAAACCCTAAAAGTAGGGATAATCCTGGACTTTCTGGTCCATATTCTAGCCCTAAAGAGGAAGGAAACAGCCAAGATAGGCGTGCACGGAACCGCGGAGGTAAAAGTGTGAAGAGAGAGAGAGGCCAAGCCTCCGGTTATGGTGGTGACGCCAACAAAGGCACTAACCGTCTTCATTGCGCTCCCAAAGCGCCTCGATCAAGGGAACCTGACCATAATGATGCTTGTCTCAGATGTGGACTACCTGGACATTGGGCAAGGGCGTGTAAAGCATCCCAGAACGTTGCAAACGCATACAAGATGTATCGTGAAGGAAAGGAGGCAAATTACATGGAACAAGAAGATCAAGATGACAATCTCGATCTAAGGGTGGAAGACTACAAGGATCAAGACCCAGAAACTGGCGATTTTGATTAAGTCTTTTTATTTTCCAAGAGATGTAGGCAATTGCCATGTTATTATAGTAGATGCTAATGGTATTAGTTTTTCTTCAAAGATGCGTACTCAATGTAAATGTGATGTCTAGGAAGGTTTTAAGATAAGTGGTACTTAAGCGAGCTTTGCTCCACCGACATCTCCATACTCACCTGGTCACATTTGCATTGAAATTACCAAAAGAAGTTAGACGACTACCATTGTTTTGCATTAGCTAGTTTATTGGATTAGATTCTTTTTTGTTAAAGAAACGATGAAGTAATTCCGTTTGGCTTATTAACAAAAGTTGAGTGCTTTTCTTTATGACTCCTTTTTAATTATGAGTTTTTCTTTTAGGAATGGATGAACTACAATGTCTTGCGGATAATGCGACTACGCACACCATTCTACGACACAGACAATTATTCTTAGAGATGTTGCCTACATATTCCTCTATGACAACGATGGCTGGGCCATCAGGTTTAGTTCAAGGACATGGAATGGCCCAATTCCTATTGCCAAATGGCACCTTGATAAAAGTCATTGAAGCTTTCTATGCTCCTAAGGTAAATCGAACCTTATTGAGTTTTAAAGATATAAGAGCCAACGGATTCCATGAGGAAACGCATAATGAGAACGGAAAAGAGTTTCTTTGCATTACCTCTAATGATTGCGGATGAAAGCGCATCTTAGAGAAGCTTATGTGTCAATCTAGTGGACTTTATGTCACTATAATTCAACCAATTGAATCCAATAACGTCATAAGAGAAGATCTCTTGGATTCAGACACATATTGGCTTTGGCATGACCGACTAGGACACCCTGGTCGTGACATGATGCTCCGTATACTAAAGACTTCACATGGACATCCATTCTTCAGAGTGAGAAGAAGCAAGAATCGAAAATTGATTCCTGGACTTAGCAAGACCGCAACAATTGCAGCTTCTGGCGCTGCAGCCGTCTTGGGGGGCCATAGGGCTGCCCAAGTCCCATGTGGTGACGCCATTAATGGCGCCAACCATGAGCATGACGCCATGGTTGCCTCTCCTCATGGCCATGACCCCACACACACCAATTTCCATGGCTCTAATGCCATAATGGGAGATGTAGTTACATATTTTGCTTCTAATAGCGCTACGGACGCTCAAGCCCAACCAAAATCATCATTGGTTGCTTCTAAGGCCCCTGCTCATTTTGCAAAGCATGTTCCTTCGGGAAATTAGGAACGAGACCGTCCTACGCAAAGGATCCTAAAATACTCATTCTGTTCTTACAGAGAATCCAAGGGGATATCTGTGGACCAATTCAACCATCATGCGGACCTTTTAAATACTTTATGGTATTGGTTGCTGCGATGACACGCTGGTCACATGTCGCACTGTTGTCAACTCGAAATACTGCTTATGCTAAACTCCTCGCCCAGATTATCCGTCTACGGGCTCACTACCCAGATCATCCTATTAAGTCAATTAGACTTGATAATGCTGGGGAGTTTACATCAAAAACGTTGATGACTATTGCATGTCACTGGGTTGATGTAGAGCATCAAGTTCCCCATGTTCATACCCAAAATGGTCTCGCAGAAGCTGCTATCAAATGACTACAGATGATAGCACAGACATTAGTTATGCGCACCAATCTCCCTGTTTCTGCTTGGGGATATGCAATATTGCTTGCAGCGACGCTAATTCGTCTACGACCTACTGCAACCCAATCTTACTCTGCGTTACATCTAGTGACTGGATACGTGCCTGATCTCTCGCACTTACGCATTTTTGGGTGTGTCATTTATGTGCCTATTACGCCGCCACAGCGTACTAAGATGGGTCCACAATGACGAATGGGCATTTACATTGGATATGAATCTCCAACCATCGTCCACTGTCTTGAACCCTTGATATGCGATCTCTTTACCGCAAGATTTGCTGATTGTCACTTTGATGAGACAGTCTTCTCATCTATAGGGGGAGATAGAACACATATGTTCAACAGGAATGACAGGAATTGTCGTGGTCTGTCCCCACTATGTCTCATCTCGATCCCCATGTCATACAGTCTGAACTTGAAGTGCGAAGAATAATCGAGCTCCAGAAAGTAGCAGACACTCTGCCTGATGCGTTTTCTGATGTTGCCAAAGTGACGAGATCACACATACCTGCTGCAAACGTGCCTGCAAGGATTGATGTCCCAAATAATGGACATAATGCCACTCATGTGACACCAGGAGATGGCGCCATTGCCCAGAATGGCAATGATGTGGCGTCTATGGCAGCAGGTATCGCAAGGAAGCGTCGTAGACCGATTGGTTCGAAGGATACTCTCCTTAGAAAGAGAGCGAATGAGGCACAAACAAATTCTTTGATCATCGATACTCAAAATAAGTCCCATGAGAATGTTTCAGATTATGGTTATGTCCAAGAGACATCATTGGGGGACTCCTCAATGTCAGAACCTATCCCTGAGAACGTGGAGATCTCCATTAATTACATTAGTGTACATGGGACGTGGGAAAGAAACTCCATCATCATTGATGATGTATTCGCGTAGTCAGTGGCGCATGAGATTATTGAGACCGATGACATCGAACCACGCTCCGTTGATGAATGCCAACATAGAGCTGATAGGCCAAAATGGAAAGATGCGATCCAGGCAGAACTTGATTCTCTAGCGAAAACAAAGGTATATGGCAATGTTTTACCAATACCGCCCAACACCAAACCAGTTGGTCACAAATGGGTATTCGTTAGAAAGTGTAATGAGAAAAACGAGATTGTAAGGTACAAAGCTCGCCTTGTGCCCTGGAATCGACTACGAGGAGACCTATTCTCCCGTAATGGACTTCATAACGTTCCGCTACCTTGTCAGTTTGGTAGTTTCTGAAAAACTGAACATGCAGCTTATGGATGTGGTTACAGCGTATCTATATGGGGATCTAGATACGGAAATATACATGACAATTCCAGATGGAATTCAACTACCTAAATCAAGTGGCTCCAAACCACGGAGCGCGTTTGCAATTAGATTGAAACGCTCACTGTATGGATTGAAACAATCCAGATGGATGTGGTATAACCGTCTAAGTGACTACTTGATTGGAAATGGATATGTCAACAATGAACTATGCCCATGTGTGTTCATAAAAAGGACAAGTTCCAGATTTACAATAGCAGCGGTTTATGTCGATGACATGAACATAATTGGCACCCTTAAAGAGTTAAGGGAACCGCTGAACACTTGAAATCCGAGTTTGAGATGAAAGATCTTGAGAAAACACGGTTTTGCCTCGGTTTAGAACTTGAGCACCGTAGAGATGGTATCCTGATTCATCAATCAGCTTATACCCAAAAGATGCTTAGGCGTTTCAACACTGACAAGATTAAGCCTTCAAGCACTCTAATGGTCGTCCGTAGTCTTGATCTAAAGAAGGATCCATTCCGTCCAAAAGATGACGATGAAGAAGTGCTAGAGGCAGAAGTTCCCTATCTAAGTGCAATAGGCACATTATTGTACTTAGCACTATGCACAAGGCCGGATATCTCATTTGCTGTGAACTTGCTAGCTAGATATAGCTCTGCTCCAACACAACGCCATTGGACTGGTGTTAAAGATATCTTTCGATACTTAAGTGGTATGATCGATATGGGCTTGTTCTATCCCTACAGAGAGGAGATGGATTCGGACCCATCTAGTGTCAGGGTGCCACATATGGTGGACCGTGTTCCCTCTCCCCATCCCAAAATGATATAAGTGTTTTGGAAGGTTTTGCTGATGCTGGGTACCTCTCTGACCCACACAAAGGTCGCTCCCAAACTGGTTATGTTTTCACCAAGGGAAAGACTGCAATATCTTAAAGGTCTACAAAGCAGACCTTAGTTGCTACCTCTTCGAATCATGCAGAGATTATTGCTCTTCATGAAGCAGTTCGTGAATGAATATGGCTTAGGTCTATATTTACGCATGTCGAAGCAATTGTGGTCTGAAGTCTACCACAGATGAGCCAACAAGCATTTATGAGGATAATGCTGCTTGCATTGAACAAATGAAGCAAGGCTACATCAAAGGCGACAACACCAAGCACATATCACCTAAATTCTTCTACAATCTGCAACAACAGAAGCTCCTCAAGATCAAAGTGAACCAAGTTAGATATGAGGACAATGTGGTAGACTTGTTTACTAAGTCATTCCCCAAATCCACGTTCGAGAAACATATGGCAAGAATTGGCTTGCCGAAATTATCTGAACTCCCATGATCGTAGTCATTAGGGGGAGGCGCAAACATCAGGGGGAGATGTCTACATGTTCGTCTCGAATCGTGAAGGGTGTGTTATGCTCTTTTTCCCCTTCGACCGAGGTTATTTTTGTCCCACTGGGTTTTTGTTACTCGGCAAGGTTTTTAAAATGGCAACAAGACAAGCACCGTGTTTGGGCAACACAAGGGGGAGTGTTCAAGTAAACCCTAATTTGTGTTTTGGCCCAAACTCTAGGTTACTTGCTCTAGTGTAATAGGGTTAAATTAGAAGGATCTAGATTCCTATTCAATGTACGATTACTTTCCTTGTATGATTGAGATTCTATGCATTGTAATCCTCTATAAAAAGAGGCCCCTATTATCAATGAGAATACACAACAAATTTATCTCAATTTCTAATTTCCTAAAAACAGTAACTAATTTAAAAAATCATAAAGACTTTTTGAAGTTCCCTCTCCCCATCCCAAAATGATATAAGTGTTTTGGAAGGTTTTGCTGATGCTGGGTACCTCTCTGACCCACACAAAGGTCGCTCCCAAACTGGTTATGTTTTCACCAAGGGAAAGACTGCAATATCTTGGAGGTCTACAAAGCAGACCTTAGTTGCTACCTCTTCGAATCATGTAGAGATTATTGCTCTTCATGAAGCAGTTCGTGAATGAATATGGCTTAGGTCTATATTTACGCATGTTCGAAGCAATTGTGGTCTGAAGTCTACCACAGATGAGCCAACAAGCATTTATGAGGATAATGCTGCTTGCATTGAACAAATGAAGCAAAGGCTACATCAAAGGCGACAACACCAAGCACATATCACCTAAATTCTTCTACAATCTGCAACAACAGAAGCTCCTCAAGATCAAAGTGAACCAAGTTAGATATGAGGACAATGTGGTAGACTTGTTTACTAAGTCATTCCCCAAATCCACGTTCGAGAAACATATGGACAAGAATTGGCTTGCATTAGGGGGAGGCGCAAACATCAGGGGAGATGTCTACATGTTCGTCTCGAATCGTGAAGGGTGTGTTATGCTCTTTTTCCCCTTCGACCGAGGTTATTTTTGTCCCACTGGGTTTTTGTTACTCGGCAAGGTTTTTAAAATGGCAACAAGACAAGCACCGTGTTTGGGCAACACAAGGGGGAGTGTTCAAGTAAACCCTAATTTGTGTTTGGCCCAAACTCTAGGTTACTTGCTCTAGTGGTAATAGGGTTAAATTAGAAGGATCTAGATTCCTATTCAATGTACGATTACTTTCCTTGTATGATTGAGATTCTATGCATTGTAATCCTCTATAAAAAGAGGCCCCTATTATCAATGAGAATACACAACAAATTTCTCTCAATTTCTAATTTCCTAAAACAGTAACTAATTTAAAAAATCATAAAGACTTTTTGAAGCCCAACTTGTTTTCGTGCCTTATGGTTGCTGGCATTTTAGCTAAGGTGTAGAATTAAATTTGCTCATTCTCTTGTTTTTTATTTAGATTTGTCGTATATGTCGCTTCACAAATTTATTTCATTTAATTTACATGAGGGTTTTCTATCCTCATTTCCTGAGCTTGTTACATTGATGGAAATGAACTTTGTCTAATTTTTTATCTCTAGCATCATGGTTTTGTTCTTGTATAATTCACCAAGCAATTTTGAATGCATTTTCTCTGTTTTTTTTTTTTTTTGGTTCAGAAGCTTTCATGAACAAAAATGAGAAGTGTGAAATGAGATATGAAAATGGGAATGAATCATAAAAATATTGTGTTTCTATTATTATTAACATTTGGAGAGAGAAAAAGAAAATTAACTTTTCTCAATAATTTGTTGTCTATGACAGTCATTTTATAGGGACACATAAGTCGTTTAATAATGAAAAACTAAGGGAGGTCTAGTGAGTATATTAGGAGGGTCCCAATAAAAACTTTCTAATATTTCTATGTAGACTAAAATTAATTTTTGATACATATATTTTGTATGTATATATTAGCGTTGCACTATTAAATACTAGACTCCAAACACAACCTATGAGTGTGGATAATTACGTGGGTGTTCCAGTAAAACTCTATTTTGTGTTTGGCCCAAACTCTAAGGTTACTTGACCTAGTGGTAATAGGGTTTTAATTAGAGATAATCTCGGAGAATATCTTAGAGATATTCAATAATTGTATGATTACCTTTCCTTGTACAATTCAGATTCTATGTCTTGTAATCCTCTATATAAAGAGGCCCCTATTATCAATGAGAACACACATCAATTCTCTCTCAAATCTCGATTCCTTGAAACACATTATCAGCACGAAGCCCTAACCCTGAAACCCTAAATTCGTAGCCTTCAAATCCCAGAAACCACCACTGCCCACCTTGAAGATCTCAACTCCAGAAGTCCAGAACCAGCGACAACACCTCTAGAACCGGCCGGAAAAACACCGAACCAGCCTCCGGAAGAGACGGAAACTCCTCTGCCATGTTCAAGACTGTTTCCCCCGCCTCTGACAACAGTACTCCACCACCTGCAAAGCATTGATCCCAGACACCCGGAACAGGAAAAATTATTCCCGGAACCGTCCAAAAGGCCCTCAAATCGACAACCAGAAGCTGTTCCATCTTGAACCGCCGGCAGCCCTTCTAGATCATCCCAGCCCCTGCTTCAGTCAACCCTGCGCAACCCAGCATGATAGGAGCATTTTAATGCGACGTTTTAACTGTTATTTCCACATATTTACTTAGTTATTTCCTTAAATAAATCCTTTTAGTTTAGGCAGGTTTCTATTTCTTAATTTTAGAAAGTTTCCGTTTTAGTTTAAGAAAGTTTCCATTTTAGTTTAGGAAAGTTTCTATCTCTTATTTTTAGAAAGTTTCTATTTTTGGTAATAGTTTCTATTTTCAGGTCCTTGGAATAAATGAGCTGAAATGAGCTCAAAAGTGGAAAGAGGAGCTAGTCAACGTTGAAGGGAGTTAAGACAAGACACAAAGGGCTGAATAAATAAGTTGAAACGAATAAATGAAGTTTTCCTGGTCCAGCAAGGAAATCCTGTTTCAACCAGGAAACCCTGTTCAGAAAATGAAACTTTGTCAAAGCAAGACTCCTAAGCCAACCAGGAAGTATGGTTGAAATAATGAAGAAAAATGATGATGATAGAAGAATCCTGGAGGCACTAGGAGACCTTATGGATTGAAAATGACACATGGAAGCCCAAGAATTTTCAAGATTAATGTGGATTTCGGCAAAATGGTGAAAAGCCCAAGTGATTTTGGGTTGTTGGACGTAATGGAGATATTTTTTAGAATTAAATCTGATTTTTCCATGGGAAATCATGAAGATAATGTGAAAAATCAAGAAGAAATCAAGGAAAAACGTTGGAAATATTATAGGGAGAGTTTCAAGGGATTGTGCAACAAGAAAAAGCGCAAAACAAGTCCAGATTCGTTCCTAAATCCCCTCAATATATTTTGGAAGAAAATAAGGAATAAAATCTGCATTTTTTCATGAAAATCAAGAGAAAATCAAGGGGAGACATTAAAGATAAGGCCATGGAGAGTTTTAAGGGAGAAAAGGTTCAAAATGTGTCCAAATTCATTGTCTAGGTTCATTCCTTGATATTTGGCCGAAAATGAAGAAGAAAATCAGATTAAATCCATATATATTTTGGCAACAATATATTAGGGACTTATTTTGAAGGCTTTTGATTGGTTGGGTGACACAACAAAGCTGACATGGTGTTACGTGATTGGTCGAAGCTGTGTGGAATTATTAAATAAATCTTTGGGAAAATAAAAGAAGATTCATGAAGCTTGGAGACCAAGCTCACGTCCCCTATATATATACCCCCCCCCCCCTAGGCTTGACGTTAGACACATTCTCTCATTCAGAAAAATCTCCCATAACGTCATAAGCTCTCTCCCTCTCTCCACTCTCTAGTTTTCAAGTTCTGCGTTTTCAAGCAAGGAGATGAAGAATAAGAAGGAGCCATGAAGATCATATCCTCCATCATCCACCTTGAAGACTTGCTTCCAAGATTCAAGAGTCCAACGTTCAAGCTCTCCATCTCCATCTCCACTCACGGTGTAATTCATGCTTTTTCCTTGTAATATTTTGATTTCCTTGTTTGATTTCGTATGAACTTGTTTCTAGTTAACAATAACGTTTAGGGCAAAGTTTAAGCCCAATTCTATGTTTAAATAAAGATTTTGAATTCCATGATTGTGATTCTAAGTTGCTTATGTGAGTTTGTTCAATTGAATTTGCTTTACAGAAAACTTAGGATATATGCATGTAATTGGTGCTAGATTTAGGTAAACGATTCACCTAATAGTTTTGTCAACCTATTTCATAAGTAATAAAGGCTTTGGACAAAGGTCGAATTCAATTGAAGAGGATTGCAAATAGGTGAACTTATTCATACTAGGTTGTGCACTTTTGATCTTTCTCTATGCTTCTTGCGTTGAACATGTTTTGATTAGCTATTTCTGACTTGATTGCACGTTTATAGGATTGATCTAGGTGCTTTCACTTAGGTTAATTAGTAAAGGAAAGTAAAATATGGAAAATCATTTGCTTCAAATGTTTTACATGATCAACTTTTTTCTCATGACTTAGATGATCGATTATAGGGTTTGAATCAAATTTGATTACATAGAATTGGTTTTGATCTTTGTTTCTTACGTTTCATTCTTGTACATGTGTTTTTATATTTTCTTTATTTTGTTTAGTTTAATTTTTGGAAACCCTAATGTTAAAACCCCCCTTATTTTATTATTTTGTATATATCTTTTATTTTATTTTTGTAAATATTATACTTTGTATTTATTTTAATTCTTTACTTGTTTTATAATGACAGGTGTACCCTCAATCCCCAGATTAGAACGATCCCTATTTACCATATACTAACGATGACATTTTCAGAGTTAAATTATACGCTTGCTTTTAGGCATATCACAGCCCAGAAGAAGACTAGCCAAGGCCCTGAAGCGAGCCCGCTTCCTTTGCCCAGAAGCAGAAGGAGACCATCCTTGGCCCAGAAACGAAGAAGCAGGCCTGAAGCCCACTGACGTCAGCCCAGAAGCCTTATCCGCGTTAGCACCTAGTCAGCGTACACGTCAGCAGCCAACTGCCACGTCAGCGTCCGACTGCCACTTCAGCAGCCGATGCCACGCAAGCTCCGGCCAACATTCCGGCAACTTTTTCAGGCCAAATTTTCCGGCGGCCCATTTCGAGATATTTTTTTTAAAAGTTCCCCTTTTTTTTAGAGTTTTTAAATTCAATTTCTTTTATTTTTATCGGGGATTTGCAACCTCCCTTCTTCTACCCCCCTTTCTTCTTCATAGGGGAGACAAAAAAGCCGAACTGTTGGGGTTCGTGCTCACTCTAAGCTTAGAGCTTGTAGAGTCCTCCAAACTTAGAGTTTGTTGAGATAAAACGATCGACCACAAACATCATTGTTTCGATCTAATCCAACCCCTCTTGGAATTGAATTTCTTGGAAGCGACTAAGCTCGGAAATTCCTAATTTCTTGGAAGTGACTACGCTCAGAAATTTTTATTGTTTTGGTGGTAGCCTTTTTCGCTCTGAAACTAACCCTTGTTGTTTTTCAGGATGAGTAACCTGAACAAGTTGAGCTTCGCTCCACTAGAGACAACAGGCACAGGATACCACAAGTGGGTCCGTGATGTGCGCCAGCATCTAAAGGCTGATGGGATCTTGAGTACGATCTAAGAGCTAAGTTAGGACGTGCTTACTCCTCAACAAACTGCTGCTTTTGAAGCAAATAGAGCTACGAGAGAGGCAAATGAAGCTAAAGCCATCATTCTCATGAAAAGGCATATGAATGACGAGCTCCAAAATGAGTACCTCATTGAGGAAGACCCAAGAAAACTATGGGTAGAACTCGAGCAGCGTTTTGGCAACGTTCGTGACTCCCTGCTTCCAGACTTAGAAGTGAGATGGCATAGCCTCCGCTTCTGTGATTTCAAGTCTCTACTTGACTACAATTCGGAAGAACTTTGTATCAAGTCTTTGATGGAATTCTGTGGATAGAAAATCACTGATAAGATGTTGATCGAGAATACTCTCTCTACCTACCCCGTCTCTGCATTGATTGTAGCCAAGAACTATTGGATTTATGTCAATGCAGGACGCATCACAAGATTTCATGAGCTTTTTGGTGCCATGAACGTAGATGAAAAGCACGACAACATACTTGTGAAGAACTATAATTCTAGACCCGTGGGAGCCAAGCCAATTTCGGAGTCTAATTATAGTTGTGCCCCTAAGGGAGGGCGCAAAGAGTGAAACCCTAAGGAAATGGATAATTTTGGACGTTTTGGTCCATATTCTCGCCCTAAAGAGGAAGGAAACGCCAACATAGGCATGCACGAAACCGTGGAGGTAAACGTGTGAAGAGAGAAAGAGAGAGGCCAAGCCCCCGGCTATGGTGGTGACGCCACCAAAGATAGAATCTGTCCCCAAAGCGCTTCTAAAGCACCTCGATCAAGGGAACCTAACCATAATGATGCTTGTCTTAGGTGTGGACTACCCGGACATTGGGCAACACAAGGGGAAGTGTTCAAGTAAAACTTTATTTTGTGTTTGGCCCAAACTCTAGGTTACTTGACCTAGTGGTCATAGGGTTTTAATTAGAGATAACTCGGAGAATATCGTAGAGATATTCATTAATTGTATGATTACATTTTCTTGTACAATTCAGATTCTATGTCTTGTAATCTTTTATATAAAGAGGCCCCTATTATCAATGAGAACACACAACAATTCTCTCTCAAATCTCGATTCCCTGAAATAGTGGGAAGTTTTTCCACAAAATGTGGAGAAAATTTTGTTAAATTTCTTTTGTTTTTCTTTTATTTGTGAATTGACCATTTTGTCTTTCTCAAATATTTCAGTTCAAATGTTTTTTAATATTTGAGGGATATTTTGGTAAAATTTTTCTGTTTTGACTGACCAACTTCTTCTCTTAATAATAGTATAGATATGAGCAAATTATCGATCTTGAAAAAAATGGGAGGTCGCGAGAGACAACCCAGAGAGAGAAAAAACCTAGAGAACACCGTGGGTTTTGAGGTTGCTTGTCCGGCTGCGCTTCTGCGCTGGCGCGGGCCATTGGCCTCGCTGGTGCATAGCGTGTGCCGAACGGGCTGACAATTTAGGAGTGCCCAAGTCCCCAAGGCTGCAGTTGAGGGGCGGTTCTTCCCTTCAAGTCCAGGTGCTAGAGGTCACAACACCAAGATCTGGGATGTGGGTGTAGGGTGTGATCAAGGTCAAGTGGATCCATGACGACGTGGTGGGACAGGCGGCGGAGCCACCACAGGTAAGGGACAGGTTGGAGATGAGCGGCGAACAGGGTAGCTATAACTCTATTTGGAGATCTGGAGTGAGGCTGTATGGGTCTGGGTTTGTGAAGAGGAATTTTGTCCCTTGCTAGTGGCCCGACGGCGGTGCTTGCTAGAGTGACGACAGAAGAGGTCCGACATCGGTGGTGGAGCGGTGGGCTTGGTGGTGGGTTGGTGCAGTGGCGTTCCCGGTTTGGGCTAGCGAGAAGGGGCCCATCTTCCTTGGCTTTCTGGGCTTCGGTATGGCCCTTGGAATCAGTTGGGTCAGTGTCCTAGTTATGGGCCTGGTCTTGGCCTGACGGTAGTTGGGCTTGGGGCTTCACCCTAGGTCCTTTAATTTCTATTTCCTTTAATGTTGTTTTAAATTTATGTTGTTTAGTTTGTTTGCGCTATTTGCGAGCAATATATCCCTACCGTAGTTGTATAGGGCTAGTCGGGCTTGTGCATGTGTATGCACTCTAAGTGTCTTGTCTGCTCTAGGTAGGCGGCGAGTTCCTGTCAAATGGTCTCTACCGCCTAGTGGCAGGGTGAGACTAAGTGTCGTCGGATCTATACTCCTCCGACAACATAGTAGGAAAGCTGTGCTTATGGTAATTATGCTACGTTGTAATCGGGTTACATATAGAGTTATCTTTCTGTTTGTCACCGCTATGTTAAAGCAAATGGTGTAGCCAGTAGAGCACTCTTTGCTAGTTGGTGTTTGTTAGAATACATGTCTTATGTAGAGATTTCTGATATTATTTCAGAAAATACTCTAGATGCTTATTGTAATCAGGGGTTTAAGCTCAATGCCCCACTCTTGTATTCAGCAGTTTCATTAATTAAGGCTTGAGGGCAGCCACACCAGCCCTTTATTAAAAAATAAAATAAAATAATAGTATAGATATATATTCTATTTTGTCATGGGGTTTGCTGCCGGACGGGAGATCTACTGCCCATGGGCCTCTATTCGAGGGATTTGCTCAGGTTTTGTCAAAAGGTCCGGTTAGGATGGTGGCGAAGGCGGTGATCGTGCTTTACAGTCCGGTAGTCGATCCCCGCTGCTGGGTTCTTGGATCGATAGTGCCATGGATCTCGATCGATGGGGATGTGAGGTTGTGAGGCCTGGATCAAGGATGGATTTTTGTGCTGATACCAGTCGCGAAGGCGTGGCTCAGGACGACTTGGATCATTGAGATGAGATGGTGTGGTGGGGCGGATAGTGGCGTCGTGGGTCGGAAGGAACTTGGCCGGATGGTGATGTACGATGGGGTGATGGGAAACGAAGGTGGACTGGCCCGAACCAAAATGATGGGCCTGGAGCAATTTTCCTTGGTGGACTACCTTATTGGGCCGCAAACTGTTGGGATAGGGTTCTGCCCTCGTCCATTGCTATTTTGGGCTAGGGTTTAGTCCTTTGGCCCAACCCTATGTTTTTAGCTTTTGTCTAATTATAATAATGTTTTCTTGTATTAGTAACTTAGATCTCTAGTGCCTTCGACATAGTACCAATGGAGGATTCTCGCTACCTTTACATATTTAATTGTGTAATAAGTAGGTCTGTTTCTATGTACTACTGTGGGTACTACCACTATCTTCTTGTCTGCCTATGTCTTTAAATGGCAGCGGAAGGGTTTGTAACAGTATATTCTGACTTGTGATGAATATATTATTTCACCCCGGGGTTTAACTTAAAAAAAATAATAATAATTAAGCACAATCAAACGCATTAAATGACAATAGCCCAGGTGAATGTACGTATGCATGCATGCATGTGCCTATTAATTAAGAACCACCATTGGATTCCAATGGTAATATATTTGTGGTCTTTGATTTGTTTCAAAGGAGAATGCAATTAATCAAATTCTACATTCCTTAAACCATTTTGTGGTGGCTTCCGTTGGAGCTAAAGAGTCACCCAAAGCTATATGCAGCTTTCTCATCCCCCTAATGACTTGGCCTCACCTTATAGCTAGCACTGTATGAATTCTTTGCAGTAGTCCAAAAATAGGTCAAGGAGGCTAAAAGGCCCAATGGCTCCTACTAGAGATGGCCTAAGCTAGACATGCCCAATTTTGCCCTCCTACTAGAGATGGCTTAAGCTTGACATAAAAGGTCATGCTCCATGAGAGTTGGGGGAAGAAAAAAGGCTAGGTGAAGTGTTAGCCCAACTCCGATGTAGAAGTGACTAGAGCTCCAAAAGGACATGAACCTTGAGATTACAGGCTCCATAAGGATCTAAAAATTACTTGAAGACTACTTGTTCCACACTCTACTAAGGCCATCTCCAGTAAGAGGGAGTTATATTGGGATCAAGGCTATAATTTAGTCCCCAGAAATATTATTCTTTATTCATGAACAAATGAACTATCTCCAGTAAGGCAAGGCTAAATTTTAGCCCTTTCAAGTATTTTATGATTTTACATTATGTTTTTCAATTTTTATGATTTTATTTTATTTTAATAATATTTTAAGGTGTATATTTGGATGAGGTATTTATGTGGTATTGTTGATAACATTTTCGGATAGGTTTTTTAAGTGTCACATGCCACTTCAGAATCCCGATTAGATATAGTGTCGACGTGGCAAAATTAATTATTACATATTCTTATCAAATTTACCTATAGGATTTTTGAATGCTACGTGTCGTGTTGTGATCAACTCTTTTGATTTCTGATTTGATTTTATGCATAGGTGGTGGTTCTATCTTCAACTTTAAACCCTAATAAAAAGGGTGGTTTTAGATGCATATCTCCTCTATCTCCTCTCTAATTATTCGTTAATTTTATAACTTTTCATTACATTTTGCAATGAATTTGAACTGGTTTTCTTAGTGGAAGACGAGTAAGATGACGAAAAAGATGAAGAATATGATGCGCAGTGGCGAAGAAATACAACACAAATTATGGTAGAAGCAGCTAGTTGGTTGGCTACTAACCCACTTCAACAACAACCTCAATGAGGTGGTTCTGTTCCAGGCTACACTACCCTTCATCGATCACGTGAGGTAGCTAATGAAAAATTGTTAAATGATTACTTCGTAGCTGACCTTGTGTACCCTGCCGAAACTTTCAGACAACGTTACAAAATGAGACGTGAAGTGTTCCTCCGTATGTTAGAGCATGTCTAGATGGCGGACCCATACTTTAGGCAGTCACAAGATTGTGCTGGGCATCCGGGCTTCTCGCCTCACCAAAAATTGATGTGCGCATTCCAAATGCTAGCCACTGCAAGCTCGGCTGATTCCTTAGATGAATCCTTCCGTATGCCAAAATCAACCGCCATTGAGAATCTTAGTCAATTTTGTCGTACCATTGTCACCATTTATTAAGAACGCTACCTTCAGGCTCTTACAACAAAGGATCTAGATATGCTCCTACAAAGAGCCGAGCGATGAAGGTTTCTTGGAATGATAGGTTCGCTTGACTGCATGCATTAGCAGTGGAAGAATTTTCCAGTGGGATGACAGGGTAGTTTTAATGGTAAATTGAAAAAGCCAACCATTGTTCTCAAAGCTGTGGAAGGTCCCGACATCAAGATCTGTCATGCTTTGTTTAGAATCCCGGGAGCTCAAAGTGACCTCATTGTTCTCGGATGCTCCCTTTTGTTTGATGTTGTCACAGCAGGTCAGTCACCATATCTTAACTACTATATCAACGGGACTCCTTATGAGTTTGGGTACTACATTGATGATGGTATTTACCCTAAGTAGGCGACGCTGGTGCAATCTATTAGACAATAACCTGAGAATGAACAGGAGGAGTATTTTTCCACAAAACAAGAGGCGTACCGCAAGGATGTTGAAAGGGCATTTGGAATTCTACAAACACGATTTGCAATAGTTAAGCAACCTGCAAGAGGTTGGGATAAGGATTCATTATCGATAATCATATTGGCTTGCATAATACTTCATAACATGATTGTGGAGGATGAGCGAGATGACTACTATAATGATGAGTTCAATGATGATGAACCAAACCCAGATAGGTCAAGGAGAGCTTGAGCAAGAATATATGATGGCCCAAATTTACCTATTAATTCAAGAACCGGGCAAATTACAATGGCCGAGTACATGTCTCGTTACCGGATGGTACGCTTTCATATTAGAAATAGTAATCTACGAAAAGATCTTGTCAAACATGTTTGGTTAAGAAGAGAGGATGATGAGGACAAGGCTACGGGTATGACAATTACATTGTCATCCTAATAATAATTGACAATTCATTGTCATGTCATAGTGCTCGGGTCTTAGTTTTTTTTTATATTTTTTATTAATGTGTGACTTGTTTTTATTTGCTTTAAATTTTATTGTGTGACTTATTTGGTTTCAATTGTAATGAATAAAAGTTTACATTAATTCTACTTTAATTTCGCCATTTATTTCATAATTAAAATATTACAAAAACTTCATTAACATGATATAAAATAAATAAATTAAAAATTACATGCACTTAAAAGAAACTCTCTCTTTTTAAATGTAAAAGAAATTAATTTATATTAACTCAAATTCGTTCGAATGACATTTGTGGATGGTAGTCATTCGATGTTGAGCCGGTATTCGAAAACAACTTCCGTGAGCTTAGCTTTTCAAGTGCTTCTCTTTTTTTACCATCAAAATAATTAATGCTTTGCATCATTAAAATATCTTCTTCTCTATCTCTTTCTCGTCAATCCTCCTTCATCTTCTCCCTTATTGCTTTTGCCTTTTCCGTCTTTGCATTATCTTCCGTCAATCGATCCATGTGAGCTAATAACTTATCTTCAAATGCTTTCTTCTCCTTTTCTTAGTCCTTGATTTGCTTTCTTCTTGCGGCATTTCTTTCCATCGGCCTAGGATTCGGACCCCTAGATGAAGTAGGTGTTGAATTACTATAGATAGGATCATCATCATCTTCTAAGGACACAGGGTGGTTTCTTCGCACTGGGGGTGGACCAAAATGTTCTTGTGAGGGTTTGTCAAATGTCACCCAACCTTTGCACAAATCGTAGCAACTATGAAAATTGAACGATTTTCTGTTCATGTCTTCCCTAAACATATCATCAGTGAGGTGTTGTTATAACAATATTTTCAACAATAATAAATAAGAATAATAATTCATGAAATGATATTGAAGAACAATACATAAAAATTATATATGAAAGAAATCTCACTTGATCTATATGATTTGCTCCACTATGAAGCCTCCTCTCAGAACGTGTGACACAAGAATGCCACTTATTCATGTATGAAAAGAGAAATTTTTTGCCATCGAGACTTACAAATTTCATCCGATCTTGCATTTGGAGGATTGCCATTGAATCCATCAATTAATTTTCGCTCCACTTGTTTCCAAATGCCGTCTCCCTTTTGGCCATTACCCAACATAGAATTTTTGGAGACTTTCATATATGCAACACAAAGAGCTTCATCTTCTTTTCTTGTCCAATTCACACCTTTGAGAGAAGGAGTGGACATGCTTCAAATAAGTAGAAGTGGTAAAAGAGAAGGTAGAAAGTGTGAAAAATTATGAAGATAGAATGTATGTATATACAAGTAAAGTGGGAAAAAAATGACCCTTTTTTTTCTTGGTCACACAAATGTTTT
This sequence comes from Rosa lucieae, assembly GCA_024704745.1. Taxonomy (NCBI): domain Eukaryota; kingdom Viridiplantae; phylum Streptophyta; class Magnoliopsida; order Rosales; family Rosaceae; genus Rosa; species Rosa lucieae. The sequence continues at coordinate 42,143,653 of CM045495.1, forward strand.
TTTTTTTTTTTAAAAAAAACCCTTAGCCCACCCCACCCTTACATATGTCAATGAGAATCGAACCCATGACCTTTACAATGTTGGAATTATAATTTACCAACAGGTCACAGCTCACACAAATGTTAAATTTAGGAATACATATTAAAAAAAAAAAAAACTGAACAATGATTAGTTAGCCGCATGCATGTATATTTATGGTCCTTAATTAGATACCGTTGGATTACAACGGTTCTTTATTATGGGTCATTGGATCTTTTTAAAAAAAAAATGCATGCAGACCACGCATTGCATCAGAACTAATTAATTGAGATTAGTTTTTCATGGGTCCCACAAAAGCTAAAGGGCCATAAGGCTATTTTCAGCTCTCTCCACCCCCCTCTTCACCTATAGCACTCTGGACCTCCTCTTGTTGGACCATATTTTAGCAAAACTGGCTAGAGGTCTCTATTTAGCCCTCTTATTGGAGATGGCCTAAGGTATACCCTTGATTCACTTCGTAGGTCACTACATGTAACGATTGCTCTCTAAAAAGAGGACACAAGACCTTTGTGGAGTCATAATTTACTTATGTAGTTGTGTCCCAAAACTATGAAAATTGCATTGTCTTTCATATTATTTTATTACCTTTAATTCATTTCCTTTTCTTTCTAGGAAATCATGCATTGAGGAGAAAAATGATCAAATGAGGCTTGAATTATGAAGAAGTAAAGCTAGGAGGATAAGACATGGAAATAAGGCGAAAAATGCAAATCAGATTTTCCAGTGAACTTTTTCGGACAATATTTTCCAGCGAGCTGCCACTCATGGAGAATCCTTTGTCCAGACAAGGAAGACCATGGTTGTGGGAATCTCCCACCATTTGAAATTCAAAAATTTTCCTACACCTTGTCCTTTTATCACCTTGCAAGTTTGGGATCATTTGGGGGACAAGAGTGTAAGAGCATCTCTTGCACATCTTGGGACCAAAAGGGACATAGCTTATCAAAGAGAGACCAAAGACCTTATCTCCATCATTTTTGACTCCATTCATTTTCATCTCACCAAGACATCTCATTTCCACCTCCATAACCACCATTTCCACTATCACACTCATCTTCCCACCAATTCCATAACCCTTCATCAGCACAAATCATTACTAGCTACTCTTATTTTGACCATTCTCACATCATCAAAAGCTTGGAGCAAGGAGAAGGAGACATCCACCACATCAACAGCTAGGATACCCATCTCCACCACCACTTTTGGCATCACCAAAAGTCACTCTTACATACTCGTTAAATCTTCATTCTCGGTGTATCTTAGAATGTTGAAATTTGTCTATCTAGTTATGAGTGAGTAGTGAATTTGTTGGGGCTAAGGTTGAAAGCCATAGCCAATCTTGTATGATATTGATGTGAACACTATGTTTGATGCAATTTTTCATTACCACCTTCACAAGCTAAATAAAAGAGTGAATGCTTATATTTGAATTTGACTATATTAAGTAAAATGCATTTGTCATCTCATGATTAGTGTTTTGAGATTAGTCACCTCTAGACATTAAGATCATGAAAGCACATCATGTGTGAATGTGAGGGTAGTGAGTTACAATCACCTAGATTGAGGATTGGTTTGCTTGCTTGGTTATCTAAACTCTAATCTTTAAGCATCTAGGAACAATGAATTGAAACTTACCAGGTAATATGATTTGTTCTTAGGTAGTTAATTCTAAACTTACCCGGTTTGAGTTGATAAAATCAAAGGAATTTAGGCCTTAGTACTCTTACCCAGATGCTAAGAAGGTAATTGAGTATTTGGAATTGCATCACTTGTAGTTTGAGTATCAATGTATGCAAGGGAGGCTATGGTGGATAACCTAAGCTCTAACTCCCATCCATTTGATGACAACTTGTTTAGCTTAGCATAGCTTACTTTACTTTCTCTAGTTGTTTCAATTTGAATCAAAACTATTTCCAACATCAAATCAAATCACTACACACCATCTTGCACATACTCAACGTGAACTTGGGTTCACTTGTGAGCATTTGTTTGTGATTGTACATTTGCATATTATTTCTAGTTTTCCTCTAGGTTTTCTCTAGCTAGGAAAGGATTTACCAATCCTCGTGGATTTGACATCTTTACTTAATCTCCTATTCTATAACTTGTACCTCTTGTAGTTGGTGGTGCCTCTGATGCTAACAACCCTCATCCTAAGATTTGCAAATCTTAGACACCATAACTCTCATCTACACTCTAATACTATTCTACTAACCAAGGCATCAGAGGATTTTTAATTGGCACGGTTACACCACACTACTGTCACCCTTGATAGGTTTTGTTTGTCTTGCAGGTTCTATTAGATGATCAAGGTGGTCACGTAGATCTGATTCGGAGGATTTGTGGACCTTGATCTTGAACTGGTCACTAATTCGTTAACCCTAGTTTTGGATATCAACAACTAGAAAGTGACATTGATTGTGCCACACTTGCCTAGTTAGTAGCTTGATGTTAGACATAGTTTTCCTCAACAAGGATAAGCACATGCTTTGCCTTTCGTAATAGGATTTAGTGTTTTTAGATGGAGAGTAAGTGAAATATGATGGTTAATTTTGTTTTGGTCAGGGTCATGCATTTTTTTTCACCGTTTCATTCAAGGATTCTGCCTCGTTTACTTTGATGCTTTTTATCTTCATTTTCCATATATGCATTTAAGCTTCTCAGTTTATCGATCACCTCTAAGAGTAGTAGCTCCAAGATTTAGAACAATTTGCTAGTAGCCTCGTCCACTCATTTAGCTAAGGTACACATAGATTAATCATTTTGAGACTCAAATATTGCAGGATTTAGAGACGTATTGACGGATTCTCAAGACTTGTTCAAGGGTGCCTTTGTCCATCAAGTCATAGTTTTTAGTGCCTTCGATGCAGAAATATTGGCGATCATTGAGGCCTTATATGTTACTTCAACTAGAGGCTGGACTTGTGTTTGGCTTTAAACAGATTCCACTCGAGTAGTTAATTATTTCAAGTCGTGTAATTTTAACTCTGTAGAGGTTTAGAGTGGCTTGGTTTTAATGGTCTACAGTTGACACGATCTATTCACTTTTGACTCTCTCTTATTTTTCACGAAGGAAATTCCTTAGACGACAAGTTAGCTAATCATGGTGCTACAAATGAAGACTCTATTTGGTGGGAATCGTTGCCTTAATTCATCGCTGGCTTATATGGGCGTGATCTCTCCTCTGTTTTACAACACAGGTTTTCAAAGCTTGCTGATTTTTCATCTGTGTATGTACTACTTGCAGTTTAAATCTAGTTGTGTACTCTGCATGTTGTTTCTTATGAGGCCTAAGGTCCATTGTACTTTCTACTTTTTGTTTGCTCCTTATGTGAGGCTTTTGGCTTAGTGGAACCAAATTCCCCCACACTTAGCTTTTGCTAGTCCCTTAGCAAAATCAATACATAGACACGACTACGACTCATCAAACTAAGATAGAGAGACTCAAACACTACAACAAACAAAACTCTATTGCCCTTCAATATTTTGTCTCATAAATCTCTTACTTTCACAACATCAAAATTAGCACTCAACCAAAAATCAATGTTTAGACATTCGAGAGTTAATTAAAACACATAATCTTCACATACACAAGTAGGACTTGGTTGGAACAATGGTGATGGGTTCTGTTAAGCATGTTTCAAATAAGTATGATTCATATCCTCACAAGGTATATCCACTCTTTCTTCTCTCAGATCAAGGCAATGCTTCAAAGCTTATGCACTCAAGTATATGTGAAAGATAGCAAGTATATCACATATTATAGAAACGAAAACACATGTATATCATAATTTTTTTTCAAAGATCTCATGAAATATATCAACTACTTGCACGGATGTACCTAAGTCATAGGTTCAACTCTTGTAACTCATCTCCACAGATCAAATGTTGTCCTATCTTAAGGATCAAGAAGGTCTTCTTAAAGGTTATAATGGGGCCAAGCTCAAGGTCTAAAGAAATGAAAGGTAAGGATTTAACAAAGTGTCCTAAAAACCTAGCAGAGCTCATGTAGATGTAGAGAGACTTCTGGAAACCCACTAAGCATAGCAAAATGTCATATCCTCCCTTGGACTTTATAAGGGCCAAATGTGTTCATGTTGGGCCCAAACTTCATTCTAAACTTCCTTTGAACTCCAGTGAATTGGACAAAGGCCGAATTCTCCAATAGTGGGCCTTCAATTCTAAGTAAACTCCATATTCACCAAGTATGGGGGACTAAAATCCATGAACATATATATATATATATATATATTTTTTTTTTTTTTTCTTAGCCGTACACATTTTTTCTTTTCTTTTTCATTTCTTTTTCACGGCTTTCACATATATTTTTCTTATGGACAAGTCTGCCCCCATACTTGAACTTTCACCTCTTCTCATCCTTCATCATTGACGCCAAATCCTCAAGTAAAGTCTCAAAATTAGCTCCACTAAGTTTCTAGAACAAATGGTAAGGTTGTAACTATACTAAGGTTCAGGTTAAAGATTTTCAGGGTGATGAAAGAAAAGACTTAACGTAGGCTCAAAGGGGTTTATCTAAGGGAGTCCCACGACGGGCACAAATGGGGACACAAGCTTATTTGGCAATGGTGGTAATTCCTAGAGTGCCTCTATCCTTTCCAGAATCAGGGCCATGTATTGATAAAAGTCTCAACAAGCACAAGAGCGAATTCTAGCATTCTCTAGTCCATCAAACTTAATCTATGGCAAGTAATCAATCAAATGAAAGAATAATGAGATCATCAAAATATCGCCAAGAAAATAAGAGTATATTTTTCATTTCACTCCAAGAAAAAGAGACATGGGCTCAAATATCTCACATGGGCTTTTATGAATCAAAACTCATCATAACATGCTCATATTTTGTACTAAGATCACGAAATCCATATCCACTACACATGCACATATTTTTCATATATCTCAATTAACCAAATAATACCATTTTAAAATCATCTCAATATTGTGATCCTCTTTTAGCCATAATTTCAGAGATATAGAATCATCCTAGACAGTTGAAAGGCATCCTATGACTCAAAAATAAAAACAAAAGACTAAGACTCAATAAAAGCAACAATTTATTTTTTTTGACATTTTTCGGTTTTTTTGTATTTTTCAATATATATGACTCAAAAAGTATAAATCCCTTCCCCCCACACTTAAATATTGCATTGTCCTCAATGTAATCAATCATAAGCATGCAATGAAACAAATAAGCATATAGGGATGAAATTTACGAAAAGACTACAAAAATAAAGAAGAAAATTGAAAAGAAAGAAGAATAGGGAAGGAGAAATCAAATCTGCGTGTGTAGACTTCTTCACAGATACTTCTGAATTGGGTCTCCTCCCAAGCAGCGCTTAATGTTTATATTCTTTCAGCCTAGACTTGGTTTCCTCTTGTCCTCAGTTGATTGGGCCTTCAAAGCCTCCCTTTGGGTTTGGAATTGTATTGCTCGGAAGCTTACCAGTTTCATGAAACTTGGTCATGAAGTCCACCACTTGTCCCATTTGCTTCTTGAGGTTTGCAATGTCCTTGGTATGATTCTGTTATCCTTGGACCAAGGCTTGAGTGGAACTGGTTAGTGCCTCAATAATCTTATCATAATTAGGATTGGAAAAATTATTTGAGTTAGAAGCAAAGTTTTGAGGGACCTGAGGCCTCTGAGAGCCTTGAGGATGTTGGAAATTTCCACCAAGAGGGTTCTGAATGTTGTCATTGTTGGTCCACTTGAAGTTAGGGTGGTCCCTCCCTCCAGGGTTATAGGTATTCGAATATGGGTCATACCTTGGACGTTGGGGTCCCCCTTGACTCCCTTGGTATCCTCCTATGGTGTTCACAGACTCCCGCCCACCATTCTCAATTAGTTGAGGACATTGATCCGTAGAGTGTCCTTGGGTAGAGCATACCCCACAAGCAGAGGCTCCTCCTTGTCCTTAAGTGCTCACAACCTGATTCATAAGAAGGGTAAGTTTGTTCAATTTATTTTCAATGGCAGAATTGACACTTACCTCATTTCCCCTTCAAGTTGATTGACCTACGACAGCATATTGTTGAACATTTTGGCGCGATTTTCAATCATGGCTTTCGCTTGAGCAGGAGACTTATCCACAAAGGCTCCTCCAGCTGCAGCATCTAACATGTCACGTTCCAGAGGTAGGAGACCTTCGTAGAAGCAAGTGAGTGGGTTTCGTCCTTCATTTGATGTTGAGGACACTGAGCGATCAGGGACTGAAACCTCTCATAATAAGTGGCATAAGATTCATCTTGTGCTTGTTGTATTCCACTTATCTTCTTGCGTAGCATGATGATTAGAGATGCAGGGAAGAATTTCTCCAAAAATGCCTTCATCATGCTGTCCCATGAAGTGATGGTCCCAGAAGGTAGCTCGTATAACCAATCTTTGGCTCTGTCAGCCAAGGAAAAGGGGAATGCCCTTAACTTCAGAATGTCCTCATCTGCCCCTTAAGGGGTCATACTACTACACACTAGCAAAAATTCCTTGAGATGCTTGTCAGGGTCTTCCATTGAGAGTCCATGGAAGATAGGAATCTTGTGGAGCAACCCTCCCTTGAGTTTAAAATTTGCAGTCCTCCCTTTAGCAGCAGGAGGGTAAGTGATGGAGGTAGGAAGCCCTCCTTGGACCACGGATAAGGAAAGTTCCCTAATAGATGCCATTTCCTCGTTCTCTTTTTCTGGGGGTGGTGAGTAAGCTGGTGAAGGTGAAAGAGGTGGTGTAATCTGAGGTGAGAGTGAGTTGGACGAAACAAAAGGTGATGGCGGAAGTGAAGGTGGAGAGGGAGTTGATGTAGGTGATGTGGACTCTTCAGAAGACTGTAAAATCCTCTTCCCTTGCTCGTTAAATATGTATTCCTTAAATTTCAAAGGAGAGGGTCTTCTGTACTCAAGTTGTGGAGGATTCTTTAAACAAGCAAGTCTTTCTTCAATCTCTCGTACACTAGGGATCTTAGAAGGCTCGGTCATTCATGGAAATCCTGAACAACATTAAAAATTAAATAAGTTAGTAAACTATACAATAAAAGAAATACAAATTAATGATTTATACAATAAATTGTCACTATTCATTTTTTTTTTTGACAAGTATAATTAGAAGTATAATGTACCTAATTTTACACAGAGATACAAGTACAAACGTCACTATTCACTATTCACTATTCACCATACAAAGATACAAAATGTCACAATCTTTACAAGTATAAGGAGAAGTAAAATGTACAAAATTTTCACACAATACCAAGAGTAATAAACGTCACATATATGTACATTTTGATTTAGGGTGTGAAATAAATAATTAATAAAAGCTTGAATCCCATTATAAGTTCTTAACCAAAGTTTAGACGTGCGGCCCAAGGGCTCGATCCTTAATACTAGTCGCCCTTCTCAATCTTTTAGTAACTCTTTTCACACAGAGCCAGATAGTAGAGGAACGATTTTGGCGGAGCTCAACTCACTTGTTTAGCAGGGGACGAACCCTTTGCTAGCACTTCTCGTATCCAATCAACCTAGACACCCTATGCTACTAAGGTGCGCCACATGAAGAAGAAGGGTGGATGACTAATGTTAAAGACAAAGTCCTTCACCTATTCCGTTATGGTCAAAAACTCATAATACAACTCTTACTCTCATAAACCATTTAGAACACTTTTTACGAAAGTCATGTACAAGTATCTCTTTTCTTTTCTTTTATTTATAATTATTTACAACACTTATGTATGGGAACAGAGAGTCTCGATGTGCAATGGGACTGAATAGCTACCCTTTTCAAGACTATGTTTAATCCAATATACCTTAGTATATCACAACATTTTCTTTTGTTATAAATATTATTGATATCAAATTAAATTCCAAGCGGTAAATCAAGTGGACGTGCGGCCCAAGTATAGCCGTCTAGACACAAAGTCCCTCAAGCATCTTTTGGGCAACCTTACTGAAATGGCCATGTAGGGGAGGACGACCACAAGAGGCAGAATCCATTTTGGCAAGAGCTACTCCCACATTGTGGTTTAGGCCCATTTGTAAGCACTTCTGGATTCAAAACCAGTTATGAACGTTGTCCCCTTCCTAGACACCATCCCACATAGACTGTACTTAGATGAAAAAGGTCCTAAGTGTGAAGACAGTTCAATGAATGTTAATAAAGGCCGCCCTCAACCTTAAGGGGCCTGAACTAGGTACCAATAAGGGGTTTAGGCCAATATTAATAAACATGACTTCACCTATTCCTCTCAAATTACAACTTACAATTAAAATTCGTTTTCAATAATATGAATAACAACCTAAGTAATGAACTAATTTCCGAAAATATTATGAACAAATAAGAATGTACTTACGAAAACACTATATATCCAACAATTATTCACAATTCAACAAGTGATTTTTCAATCCCCGGCAACGGCGCCAAAAATTGATACGCTCAAAGCAAGCACATAATTTAACCCTATAAAATGTCATCGTTAGTATATAGTAAATGGAGATCGTTCTATTCCGGGGATTGAGGGTACACCTGTCATTGTACAACAAGTAAAGAATTAAAATAAAAACAAAGTATAATATTTACACAAATATATACAACTTACGAAATTAAGGGGGGTTTTAGGTTTTCGAAATTTAAAAGAAACAAAACAAAGAAATAAAATTAAGTAAATACAAAAACACAAGTACAAGAATGAAACATAAGAAACAAAGATCAAAACCAATTCCATAATCAAATTCGAATCAACCCTACAATTATTCTTCCAAGTCATGAGAAAGAAGTTGATCATGTGAAACATTCGAAGCAAATGATTTCCCATATTTTACTCTCCTTTACTAATTAATCTAAGTGAAAGCACCTAGATCAATCCTATTAAACATGCAATCAAAGTCTAGAAAGCTAGTTAATCAAGACATGTTCAATGCAAGAAGCATAGAGAAAGGTTATCAACTTAAGTGCACAACCTAGTATGAATAAGTTCATCTATTTGCAATCCTCTTCAATTAAATTCGACCTTTGTCCAAAGGCTTTACTACTTTTGATTTAGGTTCACAAAACTATTAGGTGAATCGTTTACCTAAATCTAGCACCAATTACATGCAAATCCTATAAGTGTTGACCCAAATAAGATAAACACATAAAAGATATCAATCAAGTAAATTTTAATTGAACAAACTCACAAAAGCAACTTAGAATCATAATCATAGGAATCGAAAATATCATTCAATCATAAAATTTCAGAATTAAACTTTGTTCAAACATTATTGTCAACTAGAAACAATTCCACGAAAATCAAACAAGGTTACAAAGAAAGAGGTTGAATGACACCATGAGATGGAGATGGGGATGGAGGTGTTGACGTTGGGTTCTTGAATCTTGGAAGCGAGTCTTCAAGGTGGAGGATGGATGATGATGCTCACGGCTCCTTCTTCTTCTTCTTCTTCCTTGCTTGAAAACCATGGATTGCACTAGAGGATGGAGAGAGAGCTTGACGTTATGGAGAGAATTTCTTAATTGTCAGGTGTGTGAGACGTCTAGAGTCGGAGTATATATAGGGAATGGCAAACTTGGTCTCCAAGCCGTTTATTCATCCTTTATTTTCCACGGAATTAATTTAATAATTCCACATAGCTTCCACCAATGATAATTTGCCAAGTAAGCCCTAGTGTGTCATCCAACCAATCATAAAGCTCCAAAATGATTCCCTAATTTATAGTTGCCGAAATTTCATGAATATATTCTAATTTTTCTCTTTTATTTCTGCCAAAATACCTTTAGGGAATATAGGAATGAATCTAGACGCATTTTGAGCTTTTTCTTGATGTCCACACTTCTTCTTTCCTTAAAACTCTCCCTAGAAAAACTCTTAGCGTAATCTTTTATTTTTTCTTGATTTTCACGCCAACTTTCTCTTCCTCTTGGTATTTCACGGCAAACCCTCCAATAACATCTCTTATGCGTCACAAACCCTAATTTCAATGGGCTTTTATGGGCTTTTATCCAATTACCGAAAATCCAAGTTAATCTAGAGAATTCTTAGGCCTTGTTGCGTCACCTTCAAGCCTTGTCATCTTCCAACGCCATTTCTTCATTATTTCGGTCAAGTTTCTTGGTTAGCTTCAGAATCTTGCTTGATACACTTTTCTCTTTTGCACAGGTTTCCTGGTTGGAACATGAAAGCTTATTTCTTCATTTCTGCTCATTTATGTAGCCCTTTGTGTCTCATCTTTACACTTCTTAACGTTTGCTAGCTCTCTTCCCTTTCGTGAGTTCATTTCCACTTTTGAGCTCCAAGGACCTGAAAATAGAAACTATTACTAAAAATAGAAACTTTCCTAAAATGAAAAATAGAAACTTTCCAGAAATGAAAAATAGAAACTTTCTAAAAGTGAGAAATGGAAACTTTCCTAAACTAAAATGGAAACTTGCTAAAAATCGGAAAAAGAAACTTTACTAAACTAAAGGGATTTATTTAAGGAAATAACTGAGTAAATGTGAGGAAATAACCGTTAAAACGTCGCATTAAAATGCTCCTATCAGTATCTCTTGCTATTTGTACTTTTTTCATCCATTTTATAAATTCAAGCAAGAAAAAGCTCTTGTCTTGCTTCAAAAAAAAAAAATTAGTATTGGACTATTGGCAATAACGAGTGGTATTTGCTTAGCTTAGTATCCGATAGAGAAGCTTGTTTTTTTTTTTTTGAATCAAAATCACAACGATTTTCATTATCTCAAGCCAGAATGGCAACGCTACAAACCTTTCCACTGCATAGTTTGCAAATAGGAAAATAATGGCACATTCATGGCACCGCTTATTTAACAGCAAATGCTCACTTTTCAAAGTGAGCCTATGAACTATGAATAAAGCATAGTAAATTGGCTAAGTCTAAACAAAGAAAAAACTTAAATTTTCTCCTTGCCCTTAATGCTAGGTCTAGGAGGTTTTGTAAGATAGGCATAGCAGAGTTCTTGCGCTTTAGTCACCTTCTTTGTCTTAGGCGAGTTCTTGTTTTCGGATCCCAAAGGTCTTCCTCTCTTCTTCTTTGGAGCAGCATGCTCAGCCAGATGCTCCTTGGGCACCAAAATGCTACCTGGTGCCTCAATCATTCCCAGCGAATTAGCCGAGAACCTAGTAGTGAATTATGGCATCTTCACTTTCTTGGCATGTGGTATAGTAGGATCAAGTTGCTAAAAGAGCTCACGAAGGAGAATCTTCAATTTTTTTTAAAGGAGTAAGTGGAAGGGGGTCTGCTTCTCTTGTTTCCATCCTCCAACGGTAAAGATTCAAGTTCAATTTGTTTCTCCGAGCTTGATGGATCAACAGGAACAATTGCCAGAGAATTATCAGGGATAGCATTGTTGCTTTGTCCACGACGCAATATAGGTTTACAACCACTGCTACTCTCCTTTCCAAAGAGATTCTTCCCACTGTCGGTAGAATAGACGTCTGCAGGCCTTGAAACTTGAAGTTTCCATTAACAAACTAATGTGTTGAAGCTAATCGAAAGGCTTGAAATTTCCAATCTTTTTTTTCCCCTGGATTAGGCCTTGGTGTAACCTAAGCAATATTTGCAGAACCCGCACATCTATCATTCTCTTGTAAGATCAGATGGCACACATTACACTTCCCCACCAGATTTTTGAAGAAGTATGAAATCTCAGCCTCCACCCTAGGTGCTAACTTTTGTTCTGTAGAAAAATGGGTTTTGATATTTCATGAGAAACCCTAACGCTTACCTTGCCACGATTCGCGAACAACTTTTCATCATATTCAATATATTCTCCAGCCACCGCAGAAATGTCAAGGAAGTTATTCGGTACCTCGAACAATGGTGGAATGTTGGGGATATGAACCCAGAAGAAGAGTGAGTTCAGATCGAAAGAGTTGAGCGGTGCTACTCCATCCTGCAGCACAATGGGTGCTTGATTGAAACGTCAAGGTCCTCCCTTCAGTACCTTGTTGCGGTCACGTAACTGATCAAAAGCTAGAATGAAAAAATTGTTGTCCCTTTCCTGTATCTTGAAACTACAATCAAGGACCCATACACACTTGAAGAAGCATCTGACATCGTTCATAGTTGCCGACTTGGAAGCCAGAAGCCGTGCCACCACCACAACAAATATGGGCAACAGCCACATTTGTATTGCCACGAGCTGAAAGAACTGTGGAAATTGGAGTAGTTGGTGTCCATATCTCCCACGTATAGACACAAAGTGTGGGTATGTTTTATTTTATAATTGTTAAAATTTTCTTTCCTGCAAATCCGTACAGGACATGGTCCTAGCTTTTAATGAATTTATATATTTTCATTTTTTATTCATGAGTGGGTGTTTATAAGTTTATTTTATATTAAAGTTAATGGGAAACAGAACCTATTCGTTTCTCATCTCATCTCTCTTATCTATTCGTTCATCTCCTTCCCTTCTCCTTGAACTCACTGAAACCATCAGTCCATCTCTCGATCTTCTCTATTCTCTCTCTTCTCTCATCCCTTCCCTTTAGTTACAGAGTTAAGTGCCGGAAATTAAATGGGTTTCTTCTTTTCCCTTGTCTTTTAATTACTTTGTTTTGGTTGTTAGTGAGGAAGTGGGTGGATTCAACATGGCGTCCATGTATATATTGTATTCTCCGCCTCCTAGATCTGGGTCAACTCAGCAGTAAAACTATTGTTCTTAGCTGTATGATATCAAATTTGGGAAGTCTCTTGTACAGATCAGATTCTTTGCTCTATATATGTATTCAGTTTGCTTTGATGTTAATACAACTTCTTTGATTTTGAAGGTCACAGGTTGCTGGAGGCCTAGCTTGTGGAACTCCTCATATGATCAGTGCTACGATTGAAGGCCTTGCTTGTTGGCGTATGAGTTCTCTGACCTTGTTTTCAATTGCTACGATTAAGGTTCATTTCATTTATAATTTCTTTTAGATCTGAACAATTGCTTTGGTGCGTTGTCGTTTTCTGCTTTTCTTCTTTATGGTGCTTGCCGTGTTCAGGTAAGTTTGATATGAGTTTGGATCAGGCTCAAGCTAGTAGTGGTATACTTCCTCTGTGGGTGAGAGCTGTGGCCTTGGCTGTCTCGTTGGTGAGAAGTTGATGGGGCTAAGAATTCTGGCTGATCTGCTGAGTCGGTGGAGGTGGCCTTCATCGGAGACTTCTGGGATTGGGTATAAGGCGAGGCTTTCCTCATATGTTGTTAGGTGATGGTGATGCTGAGGATGAGGATGAGGATGAGCTCATTTCTTTAAAGCCACGGAGGAGGGCAATGGTTCTCAATTTGGGTGCAATTGCTGGTAGTGTGAATGGCAGCGGTTTGGCTGACCAGATCGACCTCATCAAAATACGATTTCAGTGTTTCAATAAAGTATGGATCTACGCCTGTCATCTCTAATCCAAGATCTGAAATTTCATCACTGAGTAAAGGCGCGCTGAAACCATGGCAGTGAGCCAGTGACTGAATCCAAGCCGATCATCGTTGAACCCATTCATCCCCAGAAAGATGAAATAAAATGAATACGATGAGGATATCTAAGGAATCTCGATATTGGACCAGAAGCAATTAAAAAATGAAAAACAATTATAATATTGATTCTTACCCACCGTTGTTGTTAGTGATCCCAACGTGTCAGAGCTTCTTCAGAAAAGCCACAGACAAGTAAATCGAGACTCTATTAAGGGGAAAGCCACCCCTCTACAGGGCACTGACCCTATTATAAGTGGCTGTAATGTGGCTATGGCTGTTAGACACACACATGTGTGTCCTTTGAGGTCTTTTTGTCACGCAAGTTGTGTGTGGCCTTTCCCCATAATTGTAGTAGTGCACAAGGTAGGATTGTGTCGCACGCCTCTGTGCTCCTCCAATCTTCCGCAAGATATTGACGACGTTGGAGCTAGCTAAGGCCAAGGAGGTAGCGAAGGAAGTCGTTACATCATCTATCGATGACATGGTGAAATTGGAGATGTGAGGTCGGCATAGATCGACGTTGTTTTAGGGTTTTGGTGCGATGCAAGCAAAGCAGCGCGTTAGGGTTTTTTTTTTTTTTTTTTTAAAACTAATCTTAAAAAACTCTCATAATTGACTAGGGATTCATAATGCAATTGAAAATTGTTCAAAAAAAAAAAACAGAAAATGACATATCCATGTGTATATTTTGCTTATGAACAAAGAAAGAAACATATTCACCAAAAAAAGAAGAAGAAGAAGAAGAAGGAGAAGGATGGCACAAGGAGTTAGTTCTTTTCCCTGTTTAAAAGTGCTTGCCTTCAAGTCTTCAACAGATAATAAAGCACTGAGATTATTAATTAATTAATTAAAATTAGAATATACTTTATCCATCCATCCATCAACTCCTTTAATTACCATCAAAAGCTAAAGACTAAAGACTAAGATGGAAACAAAAGCTAAGCATCAATATTTGAATGACAGAATATAGTGGGACTTGCGTTTGGTCCCCCATATTTATCTTGAAATTTGAAATTGTTTACCAAACCCTAGTACCTTTTTTTGAGTAAGAATTTTTTTGCTAACAAAGTTCAAGGGAGGAGATGAGATATTGTCCCATCGTAATTTATATATTCTCATAAGAGTTGAAGGAGAAACTTCCAAATTAAACAGATAAGGGATGCAACTAATCTTACCTTATATATTTGTAAGGTGATGACTGATTAAGTGTAGGATAGCACCACAGATTGGCAACTTGACTTTCATAGTTTCATATATAGGAAAAAAAGAACATGAATCACCATTAATTGACCAAATATGCTTGAATTTTGAACTTGGCCTAACTCAAAATTCAAGTCAATATGGACATGCTATTAGACATGCTATGACTTGTCCTTAACACGTTATTCACCATCATATTTCAAAATTACCAATTAAAGAACAATTTAAAACATAATTAAATTCATTTTCAATTTAAAAGTTCAAATCATAATTTAAAAATTATATAAAATAAAGTACATATGATCAATTATAATGTCTTCAATACAATTTCAAACTTATTTTTAACGAATGTATAATGTAGCAGCCGAAATGTTACAGAACTGAAACTGATATTGAGAATAACTTAATCATATCTATCTTGAGTAATGACCGTTTAGAATGGAAGATCATATTTGCACATTTTTTTTGTTTTTGTACATGAAAGCCCAAAAATAGAAGAAAATCTGGCAACATGGATAATACAATAAGCAGATTTACTCATCTAAGGGATAGTTGCAAAGGACTGTGAGGGACAAATGCATCTCAACCACATATATTAAATATAAAAGCAGAAATTATAACAACTTAAAACTGTGCATTTATTTTCAGCCGTCAGATTCACTTGTCCCTCACAGTCCCTTAAGTGAGCAAGTCTATGCAATAAGATGCCTAATTGATTTATTGAACCTTTCACATATAGTCTTAATGTCTTATATATATAGTGATGTAATCATAATTTCCAAAATATTATCATATAGATTAGAATAAATTGGCACATTTGAGATTTTGGGGGGGTATTTAAGAGTCTACAAGATTTTTTTTGTATTTTGAAAGTCTATGGGTATTCAATTGAGATTGTAAATAATCCTTTAAAATCTTGATGTATTCAATTAATATTTAAAATTATCCATTCAAATATTCAGATATTCAAAAGTATATGGATTTTTAAGGATTTCATTAAATGTTGGATTTTGGAGGATTTTATAGTGCTTTTTATATATATCAAAACTCAAAAACAATCCAACCACTTTCCAAGAGATTTTGATGGATTCTTTCTCACTCAAAAAATGAAGAAGCTCTCCACCAAAAAAAAAAATGAAGAAGCAGCTCCCAATAGGTGACACTCATCCATTTTGTCTTCTCACTATCCTCCATTCCTCCTTCGCCTCTGCCTCGGCTCTCATCTAATAATTTTTTTTTTTTATCACTATAACTCTGGAAGCCTTAATCATTCTAGCTAATTAAGCTCACTTTCAATGCTATTGTTAAGATGATACATACACACATGTTTTTTTTTTAATCAAACCCGAAGCCGGGTGCCGATATATACATATATTCATCTAAAACCAGAATAGGCCGTTACATACACACGTGTTTCTTTTGTAATTAGATATGAAATAAATTATGTCATTAGTTTACTACTTTATTTTTTGTTTAAGATTTTGTTGATTAGTTTTCTCTTATTATTCATATATCATTATACACAACATAAAGAATGGTAGATTGCCACACACACACATATATACTTTTTTGTCACTGATATAGCATTATAATTGGATCCATACATCCATTGCTTTTAAAGAAGAAGAAGAAAAAAAAAATTAACCTACCAAAAACATCGTAAGGACTTGTAAAATCTAAACAAATACTAGTAATCAATCTATTAGAATCAATCAGAATCCATATAGAATTTAAACAATCCGTAAATTAAATAAATCTATGAATTATAAAAACTCAAATAAAATATTTTAAAATCTGAATTGAATACACCTCAGTAAATGACGAAAAGGTAAGCACCTTTCCCTTCCATGGTTTGGTTGATTTCTTGGAACATGGGTTTCTTTCAACACACACACACTCCCCACACCCATGCACACATAGAATCCCATACCTCTCTCTCTCTCTCTCTCTCTCTAGAAAGAAACCCCATTTTCGTCACCATTTTCAGAGTCACAGACACGCAGAGACCCCATTCTATTTTGGACTCTTGTTTTTTTCCATTGGGTCGCTCGCATTTTCTTGAACAATTCTTGTGCTCTGTTCTTCTCGAGCCCTGTTCTCTTTTGCCCATAAAGAGAAACCAAGCGGCCAAGTTTCTTTGTTGCTTTCTGTCAAACTTCTGTGCAAACCCCATCGCGCGTGTGACCATCAGAGAAAGACCCACAAAGCCTCAACCTTTTTTCAGGTAATTCCTCCTTTTAGGGTTTTGCGTTGGATTTCGTTTCTGGGTGCAGCGATTTGTTCTTGCTCAAATCCATTCCTTTCTGAGGGAGAAGACCAAAACCCACAAAGCAATTCTCACCTGGGTCTCTCTTCTTTCTCCTACTCCAAAATTGCTTTTAGGGTTTCGTCCCAATTCCGCTACTGTGCTCAGAACCACCGCCTCTCATGGGCAGCAATGTCGAATTCGAAGGCTACCCATTTCACTACTCCCACCCAGAATCTCATTTCATTTAGGCATTTCGTCGAACACCTGGTCTGCACTTGAGCTCGAATTGGATTTCTCACATGGGTTGTGTCCATGGCAAGTGTTGCGGTCGTTTTCCCAAGTCCTCCGACGGCGATCCCCGGGAATTCAGAGACTCCGGACCCTACAGCGCTCAGAGGAAGCAGCACATACTCACAGAGAGGTCATTGGAGTTGGTCCCCGTTCCTTCACACGGCTTCAATTTGGAGTACACTGTCCTAACGCAGAGGGGTTACTATCCCGACTCGCCGGATAAGGATAATCAGGACAGTTTCTGTGTTAAAACACAGCTTCAAGGTAACCCAAATATCCACTTCTTTGGTGTGTTTGATGGGCATGGTCAATTTGGTACCCAGTGTGCTAATCTTGTTAAGGATAGACTGGTAGAGGTATTAGCAGATGATCCCACATTGCCTGATGACCCTGTGGAAGCTTATAATTCTGCTTTTTTAACCACGAATAGCGAGCTGCATAGTAGTGTAATTGATGATACTATGAGTGGTACCACGGCGATTACTGTGCTTGTGGTTGGGAATACGCTGTATGTTGCGAATGTGGGTGATTCGAGAGCAGTGATTGCGGTGAAAGATGGTAATAGGATTATTGCAGAGGATTTGTCTTGTGACCAAACGCCGTTTAGGAAAGATGAGTATGAGAGAGTGAAGCAGTCTGGAGCCAGGGTTTTGAGTGTTGATCAAGTGGAAGGACTTAAGGATCCAAGCATTCAGAGTTGGGGTGATGAAGAGAGTGAAGGGGGTGATCCTCCAAGGCTGTGGGTTCAAAATGGTATGTATCCTGGGACTGCATTTACAAGGAGCGTTGGTGATAGTACTGCTGAGAAGATTGGTGTTGTTGCAACTCCGGAAGTGTCTATGGTTCAGCTGACTCCCAATCATCTTTTCTTTGTCGTTGCAAGTGATGGGGTTTTCGAGTTCCTCTCAAGCCAAGCTGTTGTTAATATGGTACGTAACTTGACCCATGACATACTGCTTTAAAGATCTACTTCCATCTTCTGTTAAGTGTATGAACCAGTGATTAATAAGATTCAACTTTTGTACATTGGTATATCAATTTTTTGATTCACTAGTTGTTATTAAAGTTCTCATTATGCTAAGAAGACCTTGATCACTTGCTACTTCTGGTGGCTTATTGTTAGTTCATGGTATTTAGAGTTCTTATAATTTTGATGGGGTAGATCTGATAGCCCGACATTCTCAATTAACAAGGCAAACAGTTGTTTGTCTGCATTGATGCTCATATAGTTAGCTATCTATATGACAAATTAGGATTCACTAGCTCCCAAATCCTGACATAATAAATACGGAAAATATGGAAAAGATTGCCATAAAAAAATAAGTGCTTATTTAGCATTTTAGATTTGTAAATTTTGGATATGAATATCTTTGTGGATGGCCCTTGAAAAGGCTATCTTGCTGTTGATGATACGACTTTGGTCTTTGAGTCTGATCTCCAGATAAACATGTATTCTAGGTTGTTCATTAATAATTCACCTAATGCTCGTTGCTATATTTTTATAATAAACATATACCAAAAGCAGCAATTGCTTGTATGTTTTCCACTCTTCCCCTTTCAGCATGTGTGATTTGCTTGATCTTTCAATCATGTACTGTTTAAACCTTTCCAGCAGTTAGCATTATTAATTGCGTTTCTTCATCATCGTAGGCCTCACTGAAAGAAATAAAAATTAACAATCTCTTGTCCTTTTACTTTACTCAATCTGCTGCTTTATTACTCTTTTATTATTATTTTTTTTTCCTGCTTACAAATTGGATGCCATTCTTCATACAGGCAGCAAAATATTCAGATCCTCGGGATGCATGTGCTGCCATTGCTGGAGAATCATATAAGTTATGGTTGGAACATGAAAACCGAACAGATGATATAACAATTATCATTGTTCACATCAAAGGCTTGTCTAATGTATGAATTATGTAAACCTTCTTCCAGTTGTAGTTTTTGTTATCTTCCTTTTCCTTTAATTTGGACTAAATCCAGTATCCTTATTCACTGTGAATCTCTTATGCCCATTATGATACTATGTGGCAAGAACTCATGGCAGTGTGATATGTCTTCCCAAGATGGGCATTGGCTGGCTATAATATTTGTTTCAGTAATTACTAGCACTAGTGGTTGAAGAATATTGTTCTTTTTGTTTTGACTACCATAATAGAATTTGACATTTTAATGGTATTATCCTGATCATTTGATTTAGTGGGATTAAACCTCATGTAGGACACATGCCACCATGTCCAAAAGACCAAATTTACAAGTTTAGTTAACTTGCTAGTATCCGTAGCATGAAGGACGATTCATGTTACACGTACTGTTTACCTGTTTGTTGCTCCTACACACATGCCACCATGTCCAGAAGCAGTTCAAATTTACAATTTAACTAATGTGATAGTATTAGCTGTAGCATCAAGGGATAGACAAATCATGTTGCACACTGTTTTCCTGTTTGTTGTTCATACACACATAACACTTGCAGAATCTAATATTAGCTACAGAGGATATTCTTTCCTGACTGCACATGCAGGTGCCAACATCTTGTTTACGAAATTTCTTTTGTGTGTTATAGTCAGCTGGTGGTGCTACAGATGGAACAGATGGGAGCACTAATAGAGCTGCAAGGAGGAGGAGAAAAGGGAATTCTGGGTCATCATTTAACAGCGGTTCGGAAGTTTTCCGTTCAGTGAGAAGTGATTCCTCAGAGATACAGTCTTGTCAGCTTGTGCTTTCGATGAATCGAAACCCAGCTATTGTTGTTCCATCTCCTACATGTCAAAGCCCTAGAAATAGGTAGGTCTGTTAAGCTGGCTTATATCATTTGGTGACTAGTATGCTATCAACTAAGCACCATTTTCTCTCCATATTCTGCAGTGTTTGAACTGAAAGGTGTTGCAGAAGTTGCCACACATCTTCTTGTTATTTTTCTCAAGTGGTACTTCCCTACTTTCTTGATGTTGCCTCTACTCTTTCAATCTCTTGTACAATCACCATCAATCTTGAAGGCACATGGGTTTTATGTTTCCATTTTTCTGGTCAAATTATTATGGTAGATGTCACTTTGGAGTGCTTTTGTTCCAATTCCTAAATCAACTTTTGCTTATGGCAGGATGCGAGTTAGTGGTGCAACTCAACCAACAACAGAAGCAGTTGGTTCTGCATATACTGTATAATCTTGGACCCTAATCTTTGGGTTCTCTTGCTAATCTCACTAATGACACTGTTTCTGACCATATCATATCGAACTTGGAGGAAAACGGAAAACGTATTCTTCTTGAGCTGTAGCTGTGCATCTGTAATCCGGAGAGGGAGGAATGGGATTGAAGTAGGAGGATCATCATATAGGAGGTCTCTTTACACGTATTTGCAGGAGCATATTCCTTGTACTTAATATCATAGAAGTTTTAGCTTTGGTGTAACGCTTCATCCCTCAAAACCTTAAAGTGGATGAGTAAGTAATATATTGTCAATCTTGTCTGCACTATCCATTTTATGATTTCCCTTGGGCTTTGAATTGAATTGTCTATGTTGCTAGCTGATTTAGGCAATTATCGATTGATGAGCAATAGTACTAATGCAGTAGTCAGTAGTGAGAATGATGCTTCCTGTTTAATTTTGTCGAAGATGAGCAGTTGCAGCAATAATGGGGAGGTATGAAATTGTCATTGAATGTGACCTTATCGTGCTCTTTTTCTTCTTCCTTTCCTTTTGAAGTGACAGAACCTTGGTCTGAGAGTGGCTTGTTGTCTCACCTTTCTTGGCCACCTGAGAGACTTCTCCAAATAATGACTACTTCCTTTTGAAGTGACAGAACCTTCGAGTCTGAGAGTGGCTTTGTTGTCTCACCTTTCTTGGCCACCTGAGAGACTTGTCCAAATAATGACTAGCCCATGAGTAGTGTAGTGTCACCAATTATTGAAAAACAAGTTGGAGCAGCTCCTTTTTGGACCATTTCCATGGACTACTCTGTTGGCCAAGAATAAAAAATGATAGAGAATTAACAGATAAGCTAGCAATGGTGTACACAAAGATTGAAGGCATACACTATTGGTGGTTATGCATGCGGTTGTGGATTTATGGGTAATGGATGAAGATGAAGAAATACTCGTTAATTTCTTGTACTTGAGGAGACGAGGATTGAATGGAATAAACCAAAACCTCAGTTCAAATGATCCAAGGCTAACTTAGAATTCCTAAGATCGGTCTCAACATTTGTTCAAGACGGTAGTCTGAACCTGAACTATTAAGTAGCAGGCTCTTCATGCACCCAAAACTTTTGATTAGTGCCTAATTGTAAAATATATGAGCCACACTTCAACTACACGCTGGTAATAACTCTTTTGCTCCTTCACTGTTCCCTCTCTACTAGAGAGCATATAAAATAGGCAAGGGATCCCAAATTGACATTCATAAAACAAAAATGGAACAGGCACTCCTTGTAAGCCAAACCGAGGAATAGAATGGGCATTCCATAAGAATGGCATATGTTAAGCAATGTTGATTTCAATCCATTCCATAGAAATAGAACATGAAGTAGAGAGAACATATCCAACCAAAACACTGTAATGTCAAAAAACTAAATTGCCTCATGCATATTGCTACAAGTCAATCGAACAGGAATACTTAAATCTTGTTGAAGGCAACAATGTCACAGCTCTGGATCCACTCATCACACGGCTCAACAGTAAGACGCTCCTCGATGAGAGTATCCACAGACACCAGATCATCAACAATAGTGAGCATGATCTGGAGCTTCTTTATCCCATAACCAACTGCCACCAGTTTTGCTGTATCAATTCAATGGAGATTTAAATATATTAGAAAACATTCGAGTATATGATTCATTTAGGTAAAGCAAAACAATACATTGATAAAAGAAGCCATACATGCACCCCAGAAGAGACCCTCCATTTCAATGCTTCTAACAGCCTCTTCAAGCTTCTTCATGTCTGTTTCATCATCCCAAGGCTTCACATCCAGAAGGACAGAGGATTTTCCACCTACAGATCAAATTATATAATAGCAACTCATATAAGACTTGAACAGAAATTTATACAGAACCTTGAAAGTTGAAAGTTTTTTCTCAACACTAAAGTCACTCTACACTCATTTTGCACTTGCGTTGAGAACATGAAAGTACTATAACATTATTTATTTTTTGGTAGCGTTAATAATGAGATTCTGTTAAAATAGTCTGGATTACACCTAAATGACCTAATTGTATTATTTAACCATGCAACTCTACATGAAAGTAACTAGCTTACTCTCTTTCTTCTTGGCGGAAGGCTTCTTAGCTGCCTGAATCTCCTCTGCTGCCTTCTTGTCCTCCTCTGTTTCATCACCGAAGAGATCAAGGTCATCATCATCTTCTGCTGCAGCCTGAACAGGTACAAAAGAAACCATTCTAAGTAAAAGCTTCAAGGATTCACCCCTCAGTGCAATCTTGAAACAAACGTGGAAGTTACTCTTGCTTCTGATTTTCATTAGTACGATAGCCAATTGATTAACTACAATGGGTAAGAAAAATGCCCTCTAAGGGTAACTATTGGATTGCAAAACATCTACCATAAATTTCATAATTACTACTCCACTATAACGACCTAAATCCTGACCAAGTTTTCATAATTCATAATTCAAAATAAGTTTTCACTACCATAGGAAAGTAAAACGCCATCCAAGTGTAGCTACTGAAATGCAAAACTACAGTAAATTTCATAATGACTAATTGCAACCCAACGAACTAAACCTAGAACAAAAAAAATGGGGTAACTAACTTAAATCTAATCGGGACAGATTAGTTTTTGCTTTGTTTTACAGTTACTGAATCCAAGAATGTAAACCAATACCTATTTTGATTCGTGAAACAAAAATCATATCGAAAATTTGAAAAAGAAAGAAAGCGCAAACCTTCGGTGCCGCGGCAGGAATAGCAGCTCCTGCTGGAGCAGCTTGGTTGCTTACTCTGACACCAACAGCTTTTCCAGGGAAGCTACATAGCAAACAAACAATCGCAATTACCTACTAGTTCAACTGAATCGAATTTAACAATGTTTAAATTGAGCAAAGTAAACAGTAACAATTGAAAAGCAATCAAATTTACAACGTTCAGACAGTAAAAAATTGAAAAGGCAGACGAACCTTTTGGCGAGCTGGGACGAAACGCAGTCGTACCACTTGCTCACATTGGGGAAGGAACTCGCTGGCCTCTCCAACACGGCTGCGTACACCTTTATGTCATCCTTCGTCAGCTGATCTCTGCGGAGTGAAAAACGTTGATCAGAAAACCGAAAAAGAAGAAGAAGAAGAAGATCGAGCGATGAAAATCCGAAAGGAAATCGGAAAGTTACCCGGAGATGTAGGTTTTGCCGGAGAGGTAGGCCTCGAGGGACTTGAGGCCGGCTTCGGTGTAGAGATCTGTGAAGGTGACGGCCATGGTGGTTTAAGCGAGAGAGTGAGAGAGATTCAGTGAAGGGCAAAAGAGAGAGGAGTGAAGGCAGCTGATTGGATCTATATTTATATCACACCACAAACCCTAAATAAGCAGAGACTTTTTTTTTTTTTTTTGGTTACAATAAGCAGAGACTTTAGGCCAGACTGTTTTTTTTTTTTTTTTTTTTTTTTGGGATCCAATAAGAAGAGAAATGGAATATTGGGATATTCTCTTCTTTTTTGAAAAATTTATTTTTTAAGTTGAAAAAAAAAAAAGATGAAAACAATTGGAACAAGATAGAAAATATTCTCATACATCATATAACAGTCCTTCGCTGCTAAGGATATCCTTACCTTAGCTTATGGAATGGATTTCCATATTTTAACCACTTTTCGATCGCATATTCACATCTTAACTGTTCAGTTTTTAGGTCCTAATGAGTAGATCTACAAATTTTCAGCTAAATTGATCATCATTAAGGCATTCAAAATTGCAATTGACAATTATGAACATAAACGGTTCCGGTTAAACAGATTCGGTTCGTTCATTGCTTTAATCGAATTCGATACCTTAACGATCATCAATTTATCTGAAAATTTACATAAGTCAAAATATGGAAATCCATTCCATAAGCTAAGGTAATGATATCCTTACCCAAAGAATCACTTACCCTTCCTCGAAGCACGTTTTAGTGGTTTTACTTCATGACCTTCCATTGTTGACTTCGGCAAATGGTGGAGCTCTGAACGAACCCAACCACGCCATAGTCAAAACACGTCGATATCCAGAGTCGAGCCGTTTGGTTCACGAAACAAAGTAGCTAGCCTTGTTCCTCATACGTATGTCAATCTCGACGTTTAGAGACTTGAGTCAGTTATAGCCATAACTGACACGGAGTTTCACCTTACATACGAGTGGTTCGAAGAAACATAATTCGCAAAGCTGCTACAGAGGTCGCACTGTGGACACACACCCTTCTCCTTCTTCCTTTATGATAGACTTTCAGCCTCTGTTGAACGTGTACTAACTTGCTAAAGCATTCTCGAAGGGCCGGGGTCTACACTCTGCCAGGTGTACCATAAGGTGACTTTAGTCAAACCTATAAATTCTCTAATCGCGTAGCTTCCTTGGCTACCCCAGAGCAACGCTTATTATGGTACCACTCGCCAAAGCCATGCTTAGATTCCAGGGCGAAGGCCGATCAAGTAGTAGTGTGCATTCTTCTCCGTGCTTCAGAGTTTACAATCCTAAGATTCCACAAGCAACGTCAATTGGCAGGTATTAAAGCACAGTTAACTTCTCTCGCTTCACCTCGGAGTCGAGACTTCAAAGCGGAACCTGATTTTGTCCTGTTTAGTGGATAAAGTAGCTGAAGATTCAATTTTTCAAAACTCGCACCTCAATTAGAAGGGGTATCAACGAGTTACGCTCGTCATGATCTTCTTGAGGTGATCCGAACTCTTCGGGATTCCTTCCTCAAACGACATTTTAAGTTCGAAACAAGAACAACAATCAACACTACTCAACAACCAAAAGAAACTCACAAGACAATTTCCAAGTCCAAACATCAACTTTTCTTATAGGGACTCAAAGTTTGTCGTTAATGTACCTTTTCCCTTTTTACTTTTACCTCATACTGGGCCCACGTAATCTTTGTCGCAGTTTGTGCACTGTAGAGGAGCTTTGGGTGGCAATACTCGTTCAAATTCTATGAACAAATAAAAGGATGAATAGTAACTGGTCTCGATAAAGATTACAAGACATATGCAACATCGAGTCCTACCAACAATATTTCAATGAACAGGATTCACGTGAATGTGCACAATTTGAAAGTGAATCCATAAACTAATTCAACATAATGCATAAACATATAACAGTTGGACTTGAAAAGAATTTAAGACAAATCACAACAATCGAGTCTGTGGAAGCAATCAAGTAAACTAGACTCGACAGGATATCCAAAGAAGAATCAATTACCAAGTCCAACAACAATAGCAACAAGCACAATTTTCAACAAACCGGACTATGTCGAGTTTAGTGAAGATCGTGTGATAAATTATTCAACGATCTCGATAAATGTCAAGGTGCTCGAGGAAATTTTCAGAAATTTTCATACAGTGAAATCCTCAATTTAAGAGTTGGGTAATAAAGTACACGACACGACGAGTTCGTGAGAATTTTTTGGGAATTTTTCGGACACCCGGAGTGTTTATAATGAATTTCCAAAAATTTGGAAATTATGGAAATTCATTTAAATAAAAAGAAACTATTGCGGTGCAATTCTAGCCGTTGATCTATCCACCGCTTCATCCTAGCCCTTGATTACAATATAAGAGTTCCAGAAAACACGAGAGAGAGCTGGGAGCTCTGACCCGGACGCCACCGCGACCTGAGAAGGAAACCCGACCAGGGGGACCCCGTCCGGCCACCCCACGACGGCGCGAGGCCACCAGCGGCTTCGTCTCGGTGTCGTCTACGTCCCTGTGGTCCCAAATTTTACATGCAGCGACTGGGAACGGAGAATCGACGATCCAAAGCTTGAAGAACCTCCGGCGAGTTTCAACTAATTCCGGCGACTCCGGCCACTGTTTTGGGTGTATTCAGTATGGAAATGCATCCCCTCGTGATGCTCTACATGTTTATGTAATTATTTTTCAAATTGGATCATGTTTTGACAACTTCGTTTCTGGGTTCATCTCGGTTCTGCCGTGGTCTTCGACGCCGGCGACTTTTCCGGCATTTCTGGGCTCCGTTTATTGCTCAAAGATCAACCCTCGAGAAGCTTGCTGAGCGGCTAGCATGGAAGTCAACAGTTCACCACCATTCCAGTTTCGACAGTGAGCTCGGGAAGCTGAGTTTGGGTGATTGAAGTTGATTCCTTGAATCAAAGTTTGGTACTTGGTGGTAATCGGATGTTAATGAACTGAGTTGGTTGGTTTGGTGGAAATCGGATTACTGTCCCAAAAACATGTTTGCATAAGTAGGAAACTTGAGCTTACTGAATCATTATTGTTTTTTATGTATTCGTTTCTCTGTATGACATTGTATAGTTCTAAGAAATGCTGCCAAAACTTCAATAATCATTATTTTTTGTTTACTAGGGAAAATAGTTAACTTAGAAGTACATTCCATCTGATCTTAGTTGTCCCTGAGGATGCAGCGTCTGAAACTTCCACTACGGTTTCCCAAATCCACTTCCTATGGTTACAGAGCCTTCCACGATAAGACGCAGCTGGAGAATGTCGGGCCGCTGGCTTCAATCCTCAAGTCCCGGGCAGTGGTTCGGTTCCGAGGTCCAGATACAGTTAAGTTCCTTCAGGGGCTGTTGACGAATGATGTAAGGAGGTTTGGTGAACCCTTGAGTGAGAAGACCTCGACATTGGTCACACCCAATTTATCCTCGGAGTCCATACCACCTATGTATGCCGCGCTATTAACGCCTCAGGGAAGATTCTTATATGATTTTGTCTTGTATGGCCTGCCTAGGCCGGACGCCAAGCTTAATAGGGCTGGGTCGGGACCTGGGGCAGACCCAGATGAGCCGTTGGAGGTCTTTGCTGACGTAGATGCTTCAGTCTTGGACGAACTCTTGAGCACCTTAAAGAAGTGAGTTTGTGTTCACTCTACAGCTGTGCTTTCACTTAATTAAACTACTTTTATTCGGGTTTTATTTCCATGCTTTGTGGTTTTCATTATTGCATATATATATCGTATGCATGATAAGTTGGAATGGCTATTCAGAGGTCATTTGTGTATCTGCAAAACTTGATTTGTTATACTGTAACCAAAAAAAGTCTGTTAAGAGGGTTTGTCATCAGTCTAATCTCTTCATTGTTAAGTTTTATTGAATTTCGCCTCATCCAATATAGCTTAGAGCTAAATAATTATTACTTTTAGTACTGATTAAGTCATGCCCTATGCTTAGTACTCTAGCTTAAATACTTTAGAAATATGATCCAAGCCAATTCACATCCGTTTGATGCTTCTGATTTATGAGCGTCATATGCTTCCCTATCTTTTGCAGATACCGTTTGAGGGCTAAGGTGGACATTGAGAATGTGGCAGACGAGTTACATTGCTGGCAGCGTTATGGGGGAAAGCTATCTGAGAAGGACTCCTCTGTAGAAGAACCAGAAGCTGCTAGTGTTGGCTGGGGTGCTGGTGTTGATCGCTTAGGCATGTCAACTTCACGTGGAGAGCCTTGTGGATGGCAGTGGTTTAAGGATCCGAGATTGGATTGCCTTGGTTTCAGGGGGATCTTCCCGTCTAATACAACACGTGAGCTTTGTAAACCTTGATGCTTTGTAGAGTTGATGTGTTTAAACTTTATAGCATCACAAGCTTGCTTATTGGCTAAGCTACTCTTTTTCCCTTTCATTACAGCACCTTTGGTTGAAGCTGACAAAGAAACAGATGAACAAAACTACCTTCTATGGAGAATAGAAAATGGTGTTGCAGAAGGATCAACCGATATCCCTAAAGGTACAATTTTCACTTTCTGTTGAGGATATTCTTGATTTTCCAATAACTGCAAGATCTCTAACTTATTGTGTGAAATGCAAATATACTATCATTCTCAATTTGATTGCTAACTGTTTGGTCCATGTTCTGTGTCTCCTTGACATACTGTACCTGGGATTATTCTATTGTGTTTGAAATTGTCTAGCTAAGTTCGTCTTAACTACATATCGATATGTTTGCTTGTTACCAGTTTCTGCTTCTACTTCTGTTTGCTATGCAGTCTGAATTTGTTATCATCATGATTAGGTGAGGCAATTCCTCTAGAATATAACCTGGTGGCTCTAAATGCAATTAGCTTTGACAAAGGGTGTTATGTGGGTCAAGAGCTTGTTGCTCGAACACACCACAGAGGGGTCATTCGCAAACGCCTGCTTCCTCTAAAATTTCTCAAGGATAGCGGAGAAGGTAATCAAACTTCCTGTAAAAAATTTCAAATTTTTTATTTTGTCCGAATATCCCAGCCCTTACCTGTATATGTTATATGTTCTTCAGAAGCAGAGCAGAAGGTTGCCCCTGGCTCTGAAGTGATTGATAGTGTTTCTGACAAGAAAATTGGTACTGTCACAACTCAACTTGGATGTCGTGGACTTGGTGTCTTGCGTTTGGATGAAGCTTTTAAAGGATCAAGTACGCTAACCATACGAAGCCAGGACGATGTGAAGGTCGAGCCTATTAGACCCGATTGGTGGCCGCCTGAATGGTTGCAAGGACATCAGCGTCAAAGTGCAGCTGCTTAAAATTAGTCGCTTTGTATGGACTTCCTTGATCCTGCAAGTCGTTGTTGTGGTTCTAATACCTTAATTGATTTTGTTGAAAGAAAATAAGGGACATGTTGTCATGTTTCAAGAAAGATGATGTTGTATATTTAAGCTTACTCATCTTTAGAGCTTACAACAATGGAGTTTCGCTGTCGATATGCCACTAGTCAGTTGATTTCAACTCCTTTGTTGACCACACGAGGTTGTTAATGTTCAGTGCTGTTGGTAGTTTGAGATAAAATGCTAGTTTGAAAACCCTGATTCTCTATTTTTGTATGTAACTTCATATAAAGTGGTATCTGTACATTCTGATCAAACTAAGCCACTACCTTAACAAAAGCGTGAAAAATTATCCTACATACAGTAGGAAAAATTTCTCCGTAGCTAGCAGATCACTATTCTATTAGTAATTATTTAAGCACAGTGATACATACAAATTAGGCCATAGGAGCACCATCATCCACACCGATCCTGGTGCATCTTGCCAATTATGCGATTGCAAACGTTCTCAAGCTTTTTCATCTGGTCCTCATTCTTTGCATTCA
Source organism: Rosa lucieae (assembly GCA_024704745.1). Classification (NCBI taxonomy): domain Eukaryota; kingdom Viridiplantae; phylum Streptophyta; class Magnoliopsida; order Rosales; family Rosaceae; genus Rosa; species Rosa lucieae. The sequence continues at coordinate 42,173,129 of CM045495.1, forward strand.
GCAAGTCGGTTTTCGTTCTCGTCAAGCCACCGGCAGGTCTTTGCAACCTCAACCTCATCCTCATGTTGCATTCAAACACTTGTCCACAGGCTCCATGCATTTCTTAAAGAGATCCATGTTCAGCTCCTCAAATCTTGCTCTAGTTATTGTGGAGTAAAAGTCAATTCCATCATAAAAAGTATCAATCTCAATAATAGTTTGAGTACTGGAAGAAAGAATTCTCTTCGCTCTCTCACAAAGATGTTCTCAATCTCCTCAGTGCTTTGGGATTTTTACTAATGTCCTTTTCGTGTTTTTTCTTGTACTCTTGTACAAAATAGTTCACCATTGTATTGTCAAAATCTTCACCCCCGAGATGAGTATCTCCAGTCGTAGCTTTCACCTCAAAAATTCCCTCTTCAATTTTGAGAAGGGAAACATCAAAAGTTCCACCTCCCAGATCAAAAATAAGAACGTTCTTTCCTCCAACGTACAGTGGTGAATTTTCTATCAAGGCCTTAAGCAATTGCAGCAGCTATAGGCTCGTTAATAATACGTAAAACATTCATACCTGCAATTATCCCAGCATCTTTTGTAGCCTGACGTTGAAAATCATTAAAGTATGCTGGGACCGTTACAACAACATTCTTTACTGTCGATCCAAGATAAGCCTCTGCTATTTCCCTCATCTTAACAAGAATCATGGATGATCGATATCTCCTCAGCAGCAAACCGGCCGCTTCTCTTCATTATTGTAGTTGACCACAATCATTGGCTTGCTGTCGATACCACGAACTTTGAAAGGCCGAAACTTCATATCACTCTTGACAGAAGCATCGTTGAATCTCCTACCAATCAAGCGCTTTGCATCTAAAAAGAAAAAAAAATTAGTAAGAACAAGAAATTACAAAAAGTTGGATAACGCCAGAAGTTAGTTTAGTTACATCAGTTAATGCAGCATGCAGGTATGCGAGGATATCAAAGGTCAATGCATTCACACAATCACACATGGATATTAACATACTACATGAGTACATATGCATATCTATCAAATCAATGAAACTACGTTGATTATATTAGTTTACATATATATAGTTAAGAATATGAAGAAACGTGCTTACCAAAAAAAGTGTTAATGGGGTTCATGGAGGCTTGGTTCTTGGCAGCATCACCAATCAAACGCCCAGTATCCGTAAAATAAGCAACGTAAGAAGGCGTTGTTCTGTTGCCCTGGTCATTGGCTATGATCTCAACGTGATCGTGTTGCCAGACGCCAACGCATGAGTAAGTTGTTCCAAGATCTATACCAATAGCTGGACCTTCTCCTTTTCCAACCATAGACATTGTACGTATGAAAAAAAAAACGCTTGACAAAGAAAAAACGTCTTAAGTTGTGTTATTATGTGTGTGATGGACATGATACAGGAATTAATGAATATATACACAAACACACACGTTGAAAAAGCATGCTTAGTCCTAAGGAATCCTAATCGACATTGGGGCAGGGGTTTTAGGAATGCAATTGTAAATTAATTTAGAGTTGACCAATTAGTTTCTACCGGTTTGCCTTTTTTTTTTTCTTTTTTTTTTTGAGAATGAAAAAAAATTGATTTACATGTTAATCAACTCCCAATTAACATGCAAGTGTTGAGAATTGGGACAATTTACAAACTTCCAAGTTAATTGGGAGTTTGTAAATTGTCCCAAACTCCCAATTAACTTGGAAGTGTTGAGAGGCTTTCTTGGTTCGAATTCTTCATGATTGCAGAAACATTTGAATTCACTTGATTATATGTAATGTACCTCATTGTTTACAGTTATTCATGTTCTTTGGTAAACCGTCCAGCATAAAGCTACTGAAGGTCTCAACTCTCAAATCTCTTGGGGCCACCCCTTAGTCCTCACAGTGACAACTCACACGCACCATACATGAGATCTGTTTTAGCTGGCACAGCTCGTTGCTTCAGCTGGAGAATGATTCCCTGACCTCTTTCAGTCACTCAATAAGGAACTGAAGCCCAGGAATATATGTTTCCGAAGGATTTTGTACTGCCAAGTTTACTGAGATTTTATGCTTAATGCATTTTACTTACCAAACAAACACCAACGGAGGAGCTATAGTACGTGCGGTAGTAGAGTGAAAGACAAAAAGTGACTATGACATATGCTAATCTCGGAATGTTGTATTATCTGCCTTATTCTCGATCTTAACCTACTCCACTTGTTATCATCTCTCTCTTGACAAAAGCAGTGCAACAAAGATTTGAATTCACGTACTGGAACTATTTGAAATGGAGACCGGTCGCTATCCTTACTCTATAGTCTATATAGTCCTCTTCCCCTTCTTAAGATCTGATTTGACGCAGTTAGCACAGACGAATCTCTCTAGAGCAAATTTTTGGCACATAAAACCCATAACTTTTTCCAAATTAATTCACTAAGCTGTGATCAACCTGACTTCACAATATATTTTTCAAAAAACTGTGCTTACTATTCAATTCATGGGTACTGGCTAGAAATCGAAACCAAATATCACCCCCTAAGAAATATCAAGTTACGTACTAAGAACATCAAAATAAACGTACGTACACGTACTAAGAACACCATAACTCATTAAGACTACTTTTATCATCATCCAATATCCATAAGCAGCCTAGCTACTACATATTCTCTGCAATTATTCGATTGAAAGTGTTTTCGAGCTTTTCCCTCTTATCCTCATATTCTTCACATTCAGCAAGTTGATCCTGATTCTCTTCAAGCCAATGACGAACCTTTCTAACCGAAACTTCAATTTTCTTCTTGTGCCCTCGACTGAGATCTTTGAGCTCATCAGAAGAAACCATGTCCTTAATTGTATGCATATAGTGGACCAATGCAAACTTAGCCTCCATTTTCTTCGTATTCTCCTCGTCCTCTTACTTGTACTTCTCTGCCTCCTGCATCATCCTCTCGATCTCCTCCTTAGATAGGTTGCCTTTGCTGTTATTGGTAATTGTGGTCTTGCTCTTATTCCCTGTCGATTTTTCCTCAGCTGACACAACCAGAATTCCATCGGAATCGATCTCCATGCAAACTGTGATCTGAGGTACTCCCCTAGCAGCAGGTTGGATCCCTTCGAGCCTAAATGTACCCAACAATCTGTTGTCTCGGGCTCTTGGTCTTTCACACTCTATAATTTATACATGTTTGTCCATCTTGGACGGTTTTAGAAGCACTTTCTTTCTTGGTGGGAATGGTACTGTTTCTTGGGATCACAACCTTCATCTCTCCGGTAAAACGCTCTGTACCAAGTGAAAATGGAGTGACATCCAACAAGACCAAGTCCTGTACCTTCTCAATATTGCCTTCACCGCTCAAAGTTGCAGCTTGTATAGAGGCACCATATGCAACTGCTTCATCTGGATTGATGCTCTTGCAAAGTTCCTTGCCATTAAAAAAGTCTTGCAATAGTTTTTGTACCTTCGGAATTCTTGTAGAGCTGCCCACAAAACGACATCATCAATAATGCTCTTGTCCATTTTAGCATCTCCCCAATTTCCTGATTTGTAGAAATTTTGTATTCAGCGTTAGAAATAATGTCAAGTCGCTACAAGGGAAGGGAAGAAAATATGTTACTGGTTAAAGAAATACAACAAATACACCATGCATTTGTCCAGAGAAAATCTATCAGAGAGAGTTACGAGGTGTGATGTTATCCCTTGTGTATAAAAATAATCTCAAGGTAACATTACAGAGCTGTTTCTTATGCTAAAATACACGAAATACAAAATTGTTACAAGATTATCAACAGGTTAGAAATAAATGGACAACTTCTTATCTATCACATTTTGTAACATGTTACAGTGCTCCAACAATGTACTCAATTTATCATCTTCCTTGGTCTCTTTCCCAGCCACCACCAGTTCTCCCCCACCATTTTCTAGTCCCCTATTTACGTCAGGCACATCCTCTATATCATCGGTTAAGCGTGTCTCATCATCCATAAAAACATCTGTGTTCGGAGTCTCAAGAATTGAACCATTTGGTGATGTCTCAGGAAGAGTCGGATCAGTTTCTTGCAAGGACTGACCTCTCTGAAACATTAGAGGGCTGCGACAAACTTCAATGACTTCATCCAGAGTCGGCTGATTGAGATGATAAGCTGAAGGTTCACTATCTTCAAGCGTCAACTTACCCAAGTTTCCAAAAGTTGCATTGAGATGAGGGCATTCCAGGATATAAGCTGAAGAGAATGTCCCATTAGCCAAACCCATCAACCGCCAATTGAAGATTCGTCGAAAAATCATAGTCCATTTGGGCACAATGTAGCAGCATGAGTCGTGGCACTCAAGTCGACAACTTCTTTGTAGCATTACATATGCCTCCTTTATAGCAAGTTCAAGTCCCATCATCTTAGAATCCGCAAGGTAGCTGATCAAGCCATTTTCAAGTTCAACTTTCAGGCTCTCAATCTCCTTCCTTGCATATGAACATCTGGGCAACCATGAAATAGTATTAGGAAAAGTGGGAAGTCTACAATTCCCCAGAGCTGACATTAGTGGTTCTATTTTTGCTACTGAGCTCCATCCTATGCTTGGCAAGCACCACTTCACCAGCCTGTGTTCTTCACTGTACTCCTCCAGCAAAGCAATTTCAGGGCAAGGGAAACTAGCAGGATTTGCTTCGGCAGCGGCAGCAATTTCCCTCTGTGACTGATCCAAAGCTGCATTGAAGGATAGGATACAGTTGTTTGGACCTACTTCATAATCTTTCATTTTCTCTAGTGCCTCCAATGAGGAATTCAAGTGGGTCAGAATCAATTCATGTGTTTTCACATGATGAAGAATGGGTTGAGGAGGTGATTCACTTGCAAGCCATCTGAGCCCCTCCCTCAGTCGGTTGTCACTATAGAACCCATCCAATTGCTCTCTTTTCTGGTTTTCAACAAGGGGAACAATTCGAAAGCTGCTTATTCGGGACTTATCGAAGTCATGGAGACCCATATTATCAACTATAATGGAGGAAGGATCTGCAATGTCATTCTTGAATGAACCAGCTAGGATCAGAAGAGGTAAGCAGGAACCATAAGGTACTGACATCAGAAGGTTATGGAGCTGGGCTTTTTGCAATTTCCAAGGGATGCTTTCTGATACAAGAAACAAAAGCGCACTCATACCAGATACACACTCAATTAGATTATCACTACTTGCATCCTTAACTACAGACAAACAGCAGGTAAGGTCTGAACCAGATTGGCCTTGAACCCATTTCTTCCATATGGACACGCCAGGAGATGAAATTAAGAGATCTTCATGATCGTTTTTTGAAGGCATGATCTTTGAAAGCAACCAGGGTGCTGCTTCCAGGGCATGGTTCCTCTGCCAGTGTTCATCACCTTCTACATCATTCATCTGAGAACATACAACAACTTTCCAACATAGGCATCTAGCATCTGGGTTTCTTGTGCTTAATGTATCTGCTATTACATCTGAAACATTAAGTCTGGACCAGGACTGGCCGTGCTTTTGATGTCTTTCTCTCAAAATAAGATCAATGTCAAAGTCACCAGACATGCGTGGTTGCTGCAAAATACAGCATTGAAAGATTTTAAAATCATCAATTAGATTTCACAACCAGTAATACATTAATTTCCAATAGGTTAAACCACTCGCAGGTAAAGAACCAAAAGTAAAAAATTGTACACAACAACAAACATGGAAGAATTATAACTAAACAAATTTCAGGTTGAAAAAAGGAAGGGGGACAACTGAAAACTTGTCCACTGATTTTTAGCTTTTACAGTACTCCGTAAAGATTGAAAGACCGAAGTGAACTGAAACCTTTTCACCTATACAAGAATGACAAGAGGATACTAAAATTGAGGCATCAAAAAAGAAGAAAATCACAATATAGTCTTCTTGTATTTTATATATATATATATATATATATATATATATAACAAGAAAACACATTGTCTTGTTAAGCTTCAAATTTTTTTTTAATTAATTTTTTTTTTTTTTGGGGAAGAAGTTAAGCTATTTTCTTAAAATTACAAAGCACACAAAAATTGGCATATCAATGTAGGGGGGTATATTAATTTCAAATTATTTGAAAAGGCTTACATCTCTCTTCAGTTGAATTGGTGGTCCCAGTGATAAAGAACTCAATGCAGCATTTGCTGCCAACTGCTTTTGCTCTCGCAGTTCCCTTAGCTTCATAGAACGCCGCCTCCATAACCTAATGAGAAAAGAAGTGGGGACGTCAAGGGATATAGTAACAATATTCTTAACACGCAGAAAAAAGTGAAACAACAAGATAAAGTACCTTAACATCAACTTCAGTTTTGCCTCGGCAATTTCCTCATGTTGATAATCTCCCATAACATCATCATTTTCATTGTCCTGACAAAGATCTGTAGGTTCCTCATTTTCCAAGTTATTAGACACAATTTGGCCTACTGAATGTTGCGCAACATAACTATATGTACCAACTGGAGATTGCGGAGATGTTTTTGATCCAATCTGCAATGGCGTTGCTTCCATGCCAAAATGCATGCTTTTCACTGGAGAACTACTGTAAAGAGCATCTTTGTTGGGCTTCTCATTTAAACCAACTTTATCAGGCTGGGGTTTATATGATGAGAGATCCCACAGGGAAGGAGACACAGAAGCCATCTGACTATCATCTTCATGGCGTGGACCAAGAATTGGCATGTTAATCACCTGCTGCTTTTGTCTGATACCCTTTGGGGACGGAGCAATTGGTGTTTGAATCATATGCTGCTTTTGTCTGACATCCTTTTGGGGTGAAAAAATTGGTGTTGGAATTATTTTCTGCTTTTGCCTGACATCTTTTGGGGATGAAACGACTTCATAATTAGCCATTTCTTCATCAACTTCATGAATGGAGTTTGCTACTTCAATTGATAGCACATCATGGACAAGACTTCCCCTTTCACCATATGGAGCAGTTTTTGCTCCAAGCTGATTTGGTTTAGTCAGCTGAATTCCTTTTGAAGCTTCCGCAGGCAAGGATACGACTTGACCAGAAGCTAAAACATCCTCGATTATCCTTCTTGATTTTTTCATGTCAACAAGTTTAGAACACTTGGTAGGATATTCCTCATCACCATTTAGAAATGGACCTTCCTTTACCATATATGACTCTTTATTGTAAGACTTCATTTGGAATCCATGATACTCTGAAAGGCTTTCAATTTCCTCTTCCTAATTTCAAGCATCGAAGTGTAAGCATAAGAGAAGTAGAGAACTTCCTCTTTCTGCAGAGGGTGCAAAATAGAATTCTCATCAAAGAAAATGACGGTACCTCCATAGCTAGCCACTTGGCAACATCCGCAATAGGAAGACCTTGGTTATTCTGGAGCCCTGCTTGTAGAGAAGCAAGTGCCAGGGTTCTTAACTGGTCAAAACACAAAACGTTGTTAGTTAGATGTACCAAATTTTGATCAGAAATCTTAATATTTGCGCTAAATCAGAGACCCTATGGTCAAATCTAACTATCTCCCACTTGGTTTCAGATTTTGTTCTCTGGGCTCACATTGAGGGTCATTAGATTCCATACAAGCGAAGGAATGCCGTGAAGGAGGGGAGAGAAGAAAGTGCAGTTACCATTGAATACATGTATACATCAAGACACACAATGAGCATGCTTCAATTAACCAATACTCAAAGCTCAATCCAAGCTTCCATTGACCAAAGCATTTCATGTGAGTACAGTGTGTTTCATTTGAGACTACTTCCCTACTTTGAATTATAAAACTCCAAGCAAACACACTGTGCTGGCATAAACAAAACGCTTTGAAATTTGAATACTTAAAATCCAAGACAACAATAGAACCCCCCTAGGAAACCATTTTTCTTTACTATGTAGCCCTGAAAATCTGTACAGGTTTAGTTTTATTTTAATTATCAGACCGTACAGGCTTAGTTGAAAACTAAAATTCACCTGCAAATAACAAAGCCCATAATTCTTCAAATAATAGCTGAAATTCAAAAAATTTCTACGCCCTAGACACACTAAGACACATTGTTCATAGTTTTGTTCATGTCATTTCTCTTGGATATCACATACATAACTAATCACATGCATATATATGTGATGTAAAGGAGCAAATTCTTTAATACTGTTCTTCAATCCTAGAATCACTGCAAATTGTCTACCACTTGCTGCCTTGGCAACTGAATTCATTGCTGATAAATAGAGGCAAGTTTATAATTATTAATTATGAGGTCAGGATCCTAAAGGTAGTTGTAAATTGGAACACAAACCATAAGCAGCAGTTATTCATACCTTTGCAAAATGAGCATGCATTAGGCATGCTTGAAGATAAGTTGCTTTCCTTGCAAGTCGAAAGAAGGCAATAAAATTACCAGTTCTACAAGCTCTGCAAGACGAAATCAATTTAATATTTATATTGCAGTCAAAACCAAAACCAAAAATTATATTCAATAAGAATACCTCGCTACATCACGTGCAAATAGCACCTCTGAAGTTTGTCTTATTTCTGGGGTCATCTTTGCAAGATCAAGTGAGAGCTCTGCAGGTTCAACCTGACAGGAAAACCTTATTTTCATAGATGGCACAAAAATGAAAATCTGTATGACAGTGAAAACTCCAGATGACTCACCATATGCCCAGGATGTTTGTCCAGCTTGAGAAGCGCATAATAACCCCGAAACTCTTTTTCTGTAGGAATGCTTATTCCTTTCTTTCTGTGATCATCATACATTTGGAACAATTCTACTGACGTTTTATTCATCTGCTCAATATTAAGGTGAGCATCAAATCCTTCCGCAAACCCCTCTCCTTTTGAGTATTCACATAATTCATGCATGGCAATTATGTGAAGTCTTATCTGAAATAAAATACGTAATTATCAGCCATATTATTCAATCTTGAGATGATCAAACCGAGCTTTGGATATATCACCAACCAGATGCATATCTTTGAAACAACAATTCAAGGAATAACTTGAGTTGCTGAGATAATTTACTTGAAACAGATAAATGGTTAAAGAGTTTATAAATTAGCAAGATTTGCACTCCACTTTCAGAATTGCACTTCACTTTTAACTACCTAAAAGTGAAGTGCATGTGGTAAACCATGTTGAAGAAAGGTGCTAAAACCTCTCCAAATAAATTGTCCAAACAAAAACCAGATATGAATATAAAAGTAGTAATATTTAATAAGCGTGAAACTAGAAACTGTGACGAATCTGAGAAGACCATAAGCAACAAGAAAAAGAATCATAGAAGTTCTAAACTACCATTTATTCCCACCTAATCATATACCTCATCATATAAACAAACTCTCAAAGTCATGTTCATGATAAATGATGATGTAATTATGTAAATAAAAAAGATAAATAGTGCAAACAGGAAAAAAGTTCAGAAGATTCACCATTTGCTCCAACATATTAATAGCCTCTTGGTTAAAAATGTGTTGCATTCTTAGGTCCATTCGGATCGCCCGCATTCTATCCCACAAGAAGTTATATATGCTAAGAAACCTATCGCTATAAGGTGTATCAAGCAACTTGAGCAAATAATCCATTGTCTTCTGCAGGATCGGCATCGGTCTTATCAAGTTTGCATCCCGCTCAGCTGTCCTGTTATACTGTACAAATTCATATTAGCATCTATCATTCTTGATGTTAAAAATGGATTAATTTCTAGGGGACAAAAGGGAATGGCCTCATTCATGTGTAATATATACCTTTTTAACAGCAAGGGACAAGCTGGTTTGATTTCTATCCCCATCCACACGCTCATGCCGATCAAGATCCCCTTTCCTTTCTCGCTCCGCCCTTTCTGAATCTGAAATTAAGGAAAAGTCTTGGTCAGATTGAAGGATTCCAAGTCTTATACTCTTTGAGCATAAACGAGGAAAACCAAAAAATAGAAGTTACTAAAAATAAAATGGATAACCCCAATTAGCTTTTCTCTTAGGAAATAAGTTTATAGTAAATAGTATACAAAGACAAGAGGAGATGGCAAGGAATCCATGTACACCGAGAGAAAACATGCAAAATCAAAGAAAAATAGTAGATTATTGATCATATAACTGTCTCAAAGTTTCATACAACACTTCCACCATTTCTCTGAATTGTAGTGATGCTAATATATTGTTGATATTTCCTCAACTATGGACCATCAAAATTTTCATAGCACTAATATCTAGTATCTTGGCTGAAGGGCATACCTGGACACATATCTGGGCATACACCAATAATGATACCAGACGGTTCTACACCTTCACACTCGGATAAGGCATTGCCATCAGTAACATCCCTAGCCAATTGAGTAGAACTATACGCAACTGATCTGTTCCTCTCAACATTAGATTGTTCATTTCTAGTCGCAGAAACCCCCCGCTCTACAATATCAATACCACTTTGTGGACTTTTACTTAATTCAACCTTGAAGCGGGCTAATCGCTTTGCTTTGGCTTGCATTTCTCTGAAAAATTACATCAGGAACAAGATTAGAAAATCTCAAACTTTGAGTGAGCATGTAAGAATATAACTAATGCCCCCTAAAATTTACCGTTCAGTACCATCTTGAGTGGCATATGAGTTTCCCTTGAAGACTTGATCATCAGGAAGTAAAGGAGGTGACCTCATTCTTTTGGCAACCGGTATGGTGGTCAAATTGTTTGCAGCAGCTTCAGAAAAAGTATTGTTTGAAGACTGCAAAGACTGTTGATGAACCCGAGAATCACGAGTACTGAAAACTGCACTTGAAGTAGCATTTGACCCAATAGGAGATACAGAAGGCCTGAAAGGGAAGCAGACACCAGGCTCAGTGGCTAACTCAGATCTCTTCTCCCTTGTTTTGGATATGCTAATGCCATTAAGAAAAGTCACATTTTTTTTTTAAGTGGATCCAATTAGAGTTCTCATTTCCCAAACCTGAAACTAGCTGCCGTAACAAAAACCCCTGTTAGTTAATTTCTACATGATTGTATTGACAAAGGCCCTTTTATACAAAAAACAGAAGCTAAGAACTCCTTTACTTTCTCTGCTTGGGCATTTAGAAATACACCTTCTTTGCCCCTTTTTGGCTTCCCAGCAATACAAAAGCTCACCCCCAAAGTAACTTAGGAATCTTAGGTATCTCCAAATATTATGTTATTATAAACTTTATAGTCGTTCTGACGAAAATAAGAACCGTCATGGATAACTTCATTAAAGGATTGTAGAAGTAGGAACCTAGTTCGTTTCAGGACTTGAACATCATCATAGTTGACCGGAGTTCTTCTACCAGAGTCAAAAGTGCTGACAGAAGGTGATACTCGAGATGGTTCTTGATAAGCCTGCAATCTGGCATGATCAACTATCAACTTCGGCGAACTATTCAGTCCAGAAGAGGAAAATGCATGCCTGTATAGCAAACAACAGCATATTACAACAGAAATCACTACAGATAAAATGGGGGGAGGAGAAAAAAGTTAAAACTGTCTATAGATTGAAGCTATGTAGAAATGTGACACAGAAACAGCAACCACGCGAGCAGGATGAATGGAAGAAACATGCACTTCAGGAAAAACTGTTCAAAATAGAGTTTTATATTTTATGATGATTCCATAACAATGTACAGACACGAAAAGACATAAAAAGATCATTATATTAGAAGATAGTGTAGTCCACATATGGATATGCTCACATCAAAGTACCAACAGAAGATCAAGAGTGTGAAATAATTAGATCGTTTGACACACACAGAAACACAGAGTAGTACTTAGAACCTACCTTTCAACTCCACCAGAATGATCAAAGTCCTCAACAGGATGATGGTTATAGAAGCCTGAGGGAGGTGATTGTGTTCTTGAAGTAACCAAGTGACTGCAGATATTTACAAGAAAATCTGAGCAGCTATTGGATTTAAAAAAAATGAAAGCATCAAACCCAGTTTTACTTAGAACCCACCCTTCAACTCCACCAAAACGATCCAAATCCTCAACAGGATGATAGTTATAAGATGCCGAGGGAGGTGACCGTGTTCTTGGAGGAACTAAGTGACTGCACATATGTAGAAGCAAATCTGAGCAGTGATTGCATTAAGCAAATTAGAGCAGGACCTTTGAAGATGCAACATAGTGTAGCGCAACTATTATGCACTTGAATCAAAGTCTCGACCGAAAAGACACAGTTTCCGAGTACCATACATGGTGGTAGTGTTATGAAAGCACCCAATAGAATATCTCTATGCAGACGATTGATAGTGTAGAAGTCACTAGCTCATTTGAGACTCACAGACAGAGTTGAACATAGATCTCAGAACTTACCCTTCAACTGCACCAACATGATTGAAATCCTCAACAGGCTGATAATTATATGAAATCGAGGCAGGTGATTGCGTTCTTGGAGAAACTACGTGACTGCACTTAGTTGTTGGAACAAGAAAGTTAAAGCAGAACTAAGAAGGCAAAAACTCAAAGATATAGTTCAGGAGTTTATGTTCAAGGAAAAGTTTTAAAAGAAGTTGAAAAAGAAAATTCCTCTTCTATTGTGACGTTTAATCATAACTGCCTACATGATCACAAGATGGTAGAAAGTACATATTATGAATGAACAGACAGCACAAAATTCATCGTTAAAATTCAAACCACTGGGCCAAATCAAAGATTGAAGTCATAATACAGTTGTAGATTCACAGTTAAATAAGTGTAGTGGACAGATGGAGCAAAATACATGGAAAAAATCAGAAAATACAGAGAGAAAAAAAGTAACATATTGCTGTGTCATTAATACTATACAATAGAAAGACCATACCTTCTAGGAACACTTTGAGTGGAATTTCTTATATTTACATCTCTTGATAATAAGGGAGGGGATCTGGTGCCTCGCGTGTCTTGGAATCTGGCAACCTTGGCTGTAACACTAGTTCCAGAATTACGAGAAACAACAAATGATGTGACATCAGATGGCCTTTGATGAACCTTGGTATCATTATTTTTTAACAAGGGTCTCTGCCCACCATTCCAACTAGGAAGAGATTCAGGGGACCTGGCAGAAAACAATAGTTAACTATACGAGTTATGACAATTACTAAGCATGAAGACCTGAACATGCAATAGAAAATAAACGTAGATATAGTAACAAAGACCGATAATAAAGTACCTTGACCTCACAAACTATTCCACAGACTGCCTATTAAGGGCCTGGGAATATGATGTAGACAGATACTTATTTATCTGAGTAAAAACAAAAAACATCTAAACAGTGATCGTGAGGTGTTTGATGCTTGAAAAAAAGTGCACAAACAAGGTAGTCAAAAGTCAATCTTAAGGTGCCTGAGGTGCTAAGTGCCACAAAGGCACTTGCCGCAGTCAAGAAAGATATGTTAATTGATGTCTGTGTCCAAAACTGAAAGCAAAATTAGTATTAATATGTATAAATACAGATGTAATTGCAACTAAAAGCGAATTAACAACCCGAGATTCTAGATCTAATTTCAGAAATCATCCCATAGGACGTTCAATGATTTCTTTTTCCCTTCAAAGTAAAAGATCCCATTTGTCAACATCTCCTGCTGGCTCACCACTTCAACCAATATATCTCCTTAAATAAAAAATAAAAGCCGAACAACCTTGTACATTAGTAGACCAAATATGTGCACATACACATATAGCCCTTAGGTTCTAATCTACAGGAACCTTAGTAACTACAAATATGAATTGGGCAAATGTTGGGTGCTCAGACCTTTTCTCCAGCACAGAAAAATCACAAAATCAGGAGTGCAAGAGACACTCATTGGTTTTCTTTCCTCATCTCACTCTACACCTTTTCTAATACACTGAAAATAATGACCGCAAGAGACGAAAGAAATCACATCTAGGAATACATTCCCACAATTCCGAGCATAATTTGGGAAGTTACAACACTAAATTCTCAAAAACAATGTACTCAGCACAGGTATTAACATTGGTTCTTATGCCTAACAAGGAACATCTGTAAACAAGAAAAAATATTGCAGCACCAGATAAACTCTGATCTCCACAAAACAAAACGAATCCGTGGAAGCATTTTGACCGATAGCAATGGCATCAAAAACCATATATACAACATGAAAAAAACACAGAATAACTGTATTGACAAAGAGTTGTCTTTACCTTTGCACTCCTGCCGATCGATACGAAGGAGTTCCACCGGGATGAGAACTTTGAAATGCCAAATGTGGTTGCCCTAGAGCTTCAGGTCCACTGTGATTCAAAAGAAAATTGTCAATGTTGCACCCAAACCCAACTAATTACTCTTACACCACAAAAACGCAAACCCCAATGCTCAATCACAACCTAACTCAGCTTCGAAAACTACCCTTTAAACCCAAAAATGCAGTAACTAAACACAGATTCAATAGGCTCTCAATCAGAATCAGAATCAGAATCAACAAGTATCTAATACGGGCGCAAATTCAATATCTGAAATTCTAATGGAGGAGGAGAAAATACAAAGATTGAGACTTTGAGAGAGGATCGAACCCGGAAGGAGATCGCAGAGGGGCAGAGTAGGGAAAAGGAGGGGTAGTCGGAGAAGGTGAAGGAGGGCGGCGACCGGAAGTGCCGAATTGAACTGGAATGGGTGATTCTCCGGCAGGTCCGGTGGGTCCTGCCTGACTGGAGAAGCTTGAGAACATCTGTTACTTGCTCTGCTCTGCTCTTTCTGTTTCAACTTTCTCGAGTCGCAGAGAGAGAGAGAGAGAGAGAGCCAGCAAATATTTGAGCTTCGGAAGCTGAAAAGTTTCAAAAACTCCAAGACGAGGGCTTTAAACGCTGTCGTTTGCCCCGATTTAGGGATTCAAACGAGTCGGGTCGGCGTCGTCTTGGATATATGTCGTTGTTTTATCGGTATCCCGGACCGCTATGGTGTCAAAAACCTAACAACATCCCCCTCATTTTCCACACAGCTAACTAGACTATGTCTTTGATGAAATGTCCAATATACCTCTCTGTTATTTTTTTTTTAATTTTTTTTTCTTTTTTCTTTTATCCTTTTTTTATTTTTCTTTTTTCCTTTTTAATTTCTTTTTTCCTTTTTTTCTTTTTTCTTTTTTCTTTTTCCTTTTTAATGACCATCATATCCTGTTGCTTCAGTAGCGCCACGTCGGCGAACCAATCCAGATCAACCCGATACCCTAATTATTGTTCTCCACACCGGCAGCCATTTTTCTTTTCCATCACTATTCTTCTTCTTCTTCACTTGGCCATCAGAAACCACCATTTCCATTGTTTCCAAATTGAGGCCTGATGTAGAGAGAGAAAGTGGGAGAGAGAGAAGTAGGCTGTGAAAACAAGAGGGGAGTGGTTGAGCGGCGAATTTCAGAGCTGATTGGGATCTGCTTATATTTGAGAGATGGCGTCGACGACGATGGAGACGAGGGCGGATCCGCTAAGAGAAAACAGAGGGAGATGACTTCAGAGAAGGTGAAGAAGTGATTGATCAGCTCCTAGCCTCTTGCTTTTGCTCGATGTCCATCTATACACCGCCAAGCTAGGTCTTTGCTGGGTTTGGTTTCAATTTAGGGAGAGAAACATATGGGTTGTGGAGTTTGATCGGAATGGAATTGGTGGGTTAAGGAAAGAGAAAGTAGGCAGAACGAAAAGAAAAAAAAAGGAAAAAAATTAAAAAGGAACAAGAAAAAAAGAAATTAAAAAGGAAAAAGAAATAACAGAGGGGTATATTTGACATTTCACCCAAGGCCAACTCCTAATTTAACGCGGAAGGGACCTATTGGAGGAAAATTGTGAGGTCAGGGAGTTTTTAGATTAAATTAGAATGTCAGGGACTGAAACGATGAGAAATGCAAACTATAGGAACTAAACAGAATTTATCCCAAAAAAAAAAAGTTGTTGAAATTTTTTAATATAAAATTTCAACTCAACTTATTAATAAAAAACCATCTTTAGTTCAAATGAGAAGATGATACAGTATGTATTCTTTTTTAGAGCAACACAAACACTGGTAATTTAGTTACTACTCATGATTTAATTTATTGATAATTTAGTTTACTAATGTATCTATTTAATCAAGAGGGTGCGACTATTGCCACCCTACTAACTACTTTGTTCACCCTACAAGTTTATGATTTATTAAAATACTAAAATATCTTTATATGAAATTACAATAAGGGACAATATCATATTAAAAATTATAATTAATTTTTGGACAAAATACTGTTTACTCCCTATACTTATAGGGTCTCGACGTTTCAGTCCCTGACGTTTCAATTTCACCTAAAAAGTCCTTGAACTTTCCAATTTCACCTAAAAAGTCCCTGCCGTCAATTTTCCGTTAAAAAGTCTGTTATCTTGCTGACGTGGCACTATTTCAACAGTAAAATGACTATTTTACCCTTACAGACCCCAAAAAAAAAATTTACTCTTTTTTTTTCCTATTTTTTAAGTTTGTTCTTTTTTTTTTAACTCTTTTTTCTCTATTTTTTTAATTTTTTCTTTTTTATTCCTACTTTTTTTTTTAACTCTTTTTTCTCTATTTTTTTTTTTTCTCTTTTTTTTTTCCTACTCTTTTTTCTCTATTTTTTAAATTTGTTCTTTTTTATTCCTACTTTTTTTTTAAACTCTTTTTTCTCTATTTTTTTAATTTGTTCTTTTTTTTTCCTACTCTTTTTGTAACTCTCTTCTCTTTTTTTTTTTATTTGTTCTCTCTTTTTTTTAACACCATTTTCTCTTTTTTTATTTATTTGTTCGCTCTCCTTATATATATATATATATATATATATATTTCTTTCTATTTTCTATTTAGCTCTTCTTCCTCTTCCTCCTCGCTGCTCTTCGGCCTTATTTTCCTCCTCCTTGATCGCAACTCATGTTTTCGGCCACGCTTGGAAGCCGGAATGGTCGGGTTCTCTTCCCTTCAGATTCCGGCCCCTTCGTGGTGTTGGAGCTATATCAGAAGCTTTCTCTCGACGTCAATAACGTTTCTTTAGTGTTAGTTTGCTGAGATGATGAGCCAATAGAGATTCAAAGAGGATAAGATATTTGAGTTTTCCTGCGAGTTTCCTTGTTTGGTCTATTTGGCAGTTTTTGATCGTAACTTTAGAGAGAAATGTTTGAACTGTTTTGGCACCAAAGAAAGGGAGGTGGCACGTGAATTGATTTGATTTGGGTGTGCTCCGATTTGGTTTGGAACCGTTATATGGATAGGGGTGATTAGGAGAGGTGGTGATGCTTGCTAGCATGACGGGGATGATGGATGGACAGTGGAATGGTCAGCACTTGCTTGGAGCGGCGGGCACGCCAACGGTGATAAGGAGAGGTGGTGATGCTCGCCGAAAACTGGAGCTGAGATCAGGGAGGAGGAAAATAAGGCCGAAGAGCAGAGAGGAAGAAGAGGTAAACAGAAAAGAGAAAGAAATAAAAAAAAAAAACAAAAGAGAGAGAACAAATAAAAAAAAGAGGAAAAAAGTTTTTTTTTTTTTAAAGAGAAAAAAGAGTAGGAAAAAAAAAAGAGAAAAGACGGTTAAAAAAAAAAGAGAACAAATAAATAAATAAATAAAGAGAAAAGAGAGTTAAAAAAAAGAGAGAGAAAAGAGTAAAAAAAAAAAGAGTAGGCAAAAAAAAAAGAGTAGGAAAAAAAAAAGAGAACAAATTAAAAAATAGAGAAAAAAAAGTAGGAATAAAAAAGAACAAATTAAAAAAATAGAGAAAAAAGAGTTAAAAAAAAAAAGAACAAACTAAAAAAATAGAAAAAAAAAAGAGTTAAAAAAAGAAAAAAAAAGAGTAAATTTTTTTTTTGGGGTCAATAAGGGTAAAATAGTCATTTTACTGTTGAAATAGTGCCACGTCAGCAAGATAACAGATTTTTTAACGGAAAATTGACGGCAGGGACTTTTTAGATGAAATTGGAAAGTTCAGGGACTTTTTAGGTGAAATTGAAACGTCAGGGACTGAAACGTCGAGACCCTATAAGTATAGGGAGTAAATAGTATTTTGTCCTTAATTTTTCTTATTATCCTTTCATAATATGTACTTAAACTTCATTCTTAATCTTTTCATTCATTGTTAAACCTGGTGAGACTGATTGATTAAGACTTCAAGAGGTTGATTGACTAAGAAAGACGAGAAGGAAGTCAAAAACAACTGAGAGAGATGCAGGAGAAGCCAAATAGAAAAAGAATTCGAGTTAAACCCTACATTCAGTGGCGGAACTAGGAGCCGAACCTTGGAGGGGCCGAAAAAAACATACAATAACCTTTTTTTTTTTTACCTAGAAGACGATGTGTCGAAGTCAAAATAGGGTGACTCATTTTTGCTTTTTAATGACAATTTAATCACTTATAAAGTTATAATAATAAAATATGAAAAAGCATGAGGTCACTTGGAACAGTGAGACATTCAAAAGCCACCATTGTGAATAGCAAAAGGCTAGCAGAGTAGATGCCTAGAAGGGTGGAAAGTAAGAAACATTAATTAAGTAAAAAGCAAAACGGATGAAAGACAATTTTTATAGTAAATTGAGGGGGGCCATATAAGTACAAAACTGTTGACTTCATCGATTTTATATATGGTTTATCAAGGAAATTTGAAACCTTTGGGTGGGGGGGGATGTTCCATACCTGCCCCTATAAGGATCCGCCGCTGCCTACATTGGAAAAGGGTATTTGGAGTACTGCAAATGGATAAAAAAATATATATATATGTGTAGGGTGATAAGAGAATGTAGGGTGAACAAAATAGTTAGTAAGGTGACGATAGCCGTACCCTTTAATCAATCATTTAGACTGATTTCAATTTTGCACAAATTCTTCAATAATAAGAGAAGGAACGAACGTAAGTAGAGAAAGTAGCTTTCTCAAAGTAGCCATACTATGCGGACAAGTTGCTCTGTGACCGGCAGGGAACAACAAAGACTTAAAGGTTTTTAATTTTTTTTTAGGGAAATGATGCAAAAGGTCATATTAGAGTATGAAATGATAAAAAAATCACCTAGTTTCCCACTTGATAAAAATGTCCATAACAAATTGTTAGTAATATTAATATAGTCCTTATAAATAATGAGGTGATGTTAAAAAATGTCAATTTTTAATTTTTTTGATTCCAAGTATGCCCTTAAAGGCAATACCCCGTTTATAACTTTTCATTCAAAATTTTAGATATCTAATTTTCTCTCTCTTTTGATCAGAAAGCTTGATTCTATTTGATCGGAGATTCTCTGTTCGAGTTTCTCTCTCCGCCCCCAGCTTCCAATTGATCTTGGTCTCTCTACGACGATATGAAATCTCAGTTTTGGATCTTCAATCCAGAGCTTTGTTCTCTTTTTCTCGATCTCTGGCACCATCGCTCTTCGCCTTGATCACATCACTTTTTCTTCTTCTTTGTCTTCCGCCGTGATCAAGCCGAAACACGTCGCCCTTGGTGAGAATGGAAGGATTGAAATTGCAGGGATTAGATTATGAACAAGGCAAGGTCCTACTGGTTCAGCCAGAAGGCCACCAAGGAGATCTCCTCCGTCGACGATGACATCAAGGTAAGCTCACTTATCTCTCCATTTTGATTCAACTTGTTTGATCTGGTTTCGCGATCCTGAATTGTTGTGTTTTGGATCAGAAATTTGAATTCGTTAGCTACTTAATTGAGTCATTAGATTAATTCATTTAATTATTGTTTAATTGAATCTTAGGATGATTGATTTCCCTGTTATATGTGTTAAGATGATTGAATCTTAGTTGTAACGCTTGAAAATTGTATGGTCTTGCTTCCCTTGTGGATGAGATTTTTGTTATAATTCATCAACAAATTTCTTTGTATTGGCATGTTGTGCCTCATAATCTCCAAGCTAGTTACTTTCTGAGATTGTGGCTTCAAAACTGTGTAACCATAGAGGGAATGGAAAGGTCGTATTTGATGCTGTCAGCTATGTCATTTATTTAGCTCATTTTCAAACCTAACATGATGTGTTTGTGGTGGTTCAAGTCTGGTGTGAGATGCTGATATATTGGTCAACTTCTTTTCTTGATAATTATATGCAAGGGGGTTTATTAGTACGTTGCAGTATCTCTTTCCTTTATAGGCTTGTCAAAATTATGGATTGTTTCACATCTTTAGCATATATTAGGCATTGTCAAAACTAGGTACTAGAACATACATGACAGGCCTAAAAGTGTTTTGAAGTGTGGCTCAATTGAAAATTATGTTTTTTGTTATGAGGGAAGTCTGTCTACATGAAGCCGTTGTTTTTTAGTGCTTGGAAGAATTATTGTTGATGCTTATCATTCTTTGAATTGGTTTAGTAGAATTTTCTTAAGCTCACCCAAGTCTTTCATCTCAAACTCAGAGGCTAGCTGTCTCTGCAGTCTATCCATCTCAACAGTGTCATTAACAGTGATTACCATATCATCCACATAGATAATTAGAGCTGTTACCTTCCCCTATTGATGCTTGAGAAACAAGGTATGGTCTGAGTTGCTCTGCCTGTAACCAACCTTCCGCATGAACTGTGAAAATCTTCCAAACCAAGCACGAGGTGACTGTTTGAGACCATACAGAGACTTTCTCAATTTGCATACAAACTCACCAGGAGAAGCAACTACATACCCTGGTGGAAGGCTCATATATACTTCCTCGGCTAACTCTCCATGAAGAAATGCATTCTTGACATCAAACTGTCGGAGTGGCCAGTTTAAACTAGCAGCGAACGAAAGCAGAACCCGAATAGTATTCATCTTGGCAACAGGAGCAAATGTTTCATCATAGTCTATACCATACGTCTGAGTAAATCCCTTTGCTACAAGACGTGCTTTGTATCGATTCACTGATCCATCTGCATTATGCTTCACGGTAAACACCCAACGACAGCCTACAGCCTTCTTGCCTTGTGGTGGAGGCACAAGTTGCCAAGTAATGTTCTTCTGCAACGCCTCCATCTCTTCATCCATAGCCTTCCTCCACTTTGGATCCCCCAACGCATCCTGCACTTTGTTAGGTACTGATACAACAGATATTTGATTCACAAATGATTCATATGACTTGGACAACCTCCTAGTGGACATATAGTTGGCTACTGGATATGTTGATTTGGCAGTAAGAGTAGGTTCATATCTTTTGGCTGATTGACCTCGAGTGGTCCTATGTGGTAACACATATGGCTCAACATTAGACTCACTACTACTAGTATCAGTAGATGGACATACCTCAAATTGGTCATCTTCAATACCAGGAAGCTGTGGGTCAGGGGTAGAAGTGATGGCAGGAGGGGCAGTTATGTCTTCAACCTCATTCTGAGTGATGGGAACTGGTGCTTCTGCTGCTGGAGGCGGTGAGCTAATAGTTTCAACCAGATCCGTCAGAGTACCTCCTGGCTGTGTGACTTCTCCTTCTCCATCTGATTCCTCCCCCTCTCCATGATATAGCTCTTCAAAATATGAATTCTCCCCCTGAAGAGCTGTATCTGAAGAGGAGAAATAACTCATGTCTTCAAAGAAAGTAACATCCATAGTGACATAATACTTTCTGGTGGGTGGATGATAGCACTTGTACCCCTTCTGATGACCTCCGTAGCCAACAAACACACACTTAAGGGCCCGGGCATCCAACTTAGACCTCTGATTTTTTGGTACATGAACAAAGGCAACACAACCAAAAACACGAGCTGGAAGATTGTGAAAGGATGGTAAGGAGACATGAGAGGCGAGAACCTCAAATGGAATTTTGCCCTGAAGGACACTAGATGGAAGACGATTGATAAGATGAGAGGAAGCATGTATAGCATCGCTCCATAGATACTTAGGCATATGAGCACTAAAAAGAAGGGCACGAGCCATATCAAGTAAGTGACGGTTTTTCCGTTCGGACACTCCATTCTGTTCGGGTGTTTGTGGACACGTGGTTTGGTGAACAATCCCATGAATTTTAAAAAACTCTTGGAACACATGATTAACATACTCCCCCCCATTGTCAGAACGAAGGACTTTAATGGTGCTATGATATTGTGTTTGAACAAGATTACGAAAGGTTTGAAAAGCAGGGAAGACTTCATCTTTGGTTTTAAGAAGAGCAGCCCATGACAATCTTGTACAATCATCAACAAACAACACAAAATATCTCATACCCGATACAGTAGGCTCTCTAGAAGGTCCCCAAACATCAGAATGAATCAACTTAAAAGGAATAACACTTTTATTAGAAATACTAGGAGAATAAGTAGCACGATGACTCTGGGCCAAAACACATGTTTCACAATGTAAAACTGACTCATCCACACCAATAAACAGAGTAGGCATGGTTTTTTTCATAAGACTAAAAGATGGATGCCCTAAACGGCGATGCCACAACCAAATCTCACTTAGCTTATCAGAAGTCGAAGTCAAAGCGGCTTGGGACTGTGCTCCTGGTTTCTCTCCTGCGTATGTCTGATCCAGATGGAACAACCTGCCCCTCAAATACCCCCGACCGACTATCTCCCTGGTGAGAAGATCCTGAAAAATCACATACATAGGATAAAAGGTTACAGAGCATTTAGACTCAGTGTTCAATTGTGGGACAGATATCAAGTGATGAGATAAGTCAGGCACATATAACACATTGTGAAGTTCTAAAGTAGGAGTAAGACGCACCGACCCTGACCCTAACACAGGAAAAGCCTCACCATTGGCATTGGTTACATAGGACACTGATGGGGAAGACAATTCAGTAAAATATGATTTGTCATAAGTCATATGGTCGGAGGCACCAGAATCAATAATCCATGTATCAGAACCAACAAAGTTAGAAATCTGTAAAGCCATACCAATTTTACCTCGACCAGCTATAGAGGCTGTAGGGGTAGCTCCACCTGCTGTATGATGATCTTGGCCAGCCACTCCATAGAAATCCGGTTCTTGGACCAAGTGAACCGCAGCTGCTTTCCCCTTAAGGCGATAACCTTGCTTTTTAGGTTTAAGGTGTGGGTTCAACTTCCAACAAGTCTCCCAAACATGCCCAAGATTGTTGCAATAAGAGCATTGAGGACAATGACGGTTGGTGAAGCCTTGTGGGAAACCTTGCTGATGCAGTGGGGCTGAACTCTGTTGCTGAAGGAAAGGTGCAGGTGCCTTGGCCTGAATGGCTAGGCTAGAGACTTCAACCTGTGCATGTTTGACACTTTCCTGCTGAGACTCATCCTTGCGGATGTATGTAAAAGCTGTATTCAAACTAGGAGGATCTGTCATTCTGAGCAATTCTCCCTTGGCACTGCTATGCTTCTCATCAAGCCCTCTCAGGAAGACATGTACCTTTTCTAGCTCCTTCTCCTTCTGGTACCACACAAGATCTTCCTGATTCTTGATCTTGCAAGGACGCTTCTGATCAATTTCAGCCCATACATTCTTCAGCTTGGTGAAATACACAGCTACTGGTTGCCCATTCTGTTGCATACTAGCAGCTTTACACATCAATTCATGAATCTGTACGTATAAAATCAGACTCTTTGGTATACAAATCCCCCAATGTCTTCCATATTGTTTCAGCAGTCTCACACTCTTCCACCAACTATAACACATCTTCAGTTATGGCTTTGAATAAGAGAGCCATCACAGATCCATCATCATCCTCCCATTTAGCATAGGCAACCACATCTTCCTCACCAGGAGCTTTGGTTGTTCCATTTACATGCCCCATCTTGTGTATGCCACGAAGATGGACAGACATAATCTTCTTCCATGTTCGAAAATTGGTACCATTGAGTTTTGGACCACCAAAAGAACCACCATCTGAACTTCGAACAGAAACCTCAATCTTTTGGACCTCATTGATCTTAGAACTCTGTCCTTCACTATCATCACCACCCATTGCAACAATAAAGCAGTAAAATCACACAATCACAGAATATGCAGCAGAATGAACGTTTTTTTTTTTTTTTTTTTTGTGTTTGGAACCTGTTGTTAATCGGGCGGGTTGACTGGACTGACCGAGTTGACCGAGTTAACTGGGTTGACTCAGACCGAGTTAGACTCACGAAATAACCGAGCTGCTGCTGGTCTGACCGAGTGAGGCGAGCGACCGGAAGAGCGACGCCAGATTGAGTCGAGTCTGCGCACGATTGTGGACTAGAGCACGGCCGGAGATGGTTCAGGTGGCCGGACTGGTTTGGGTTGAGTCAAGGCACGGCCTGAGAAGACGAACTGAAGAGATGGCTCTCTGGTGTCGGAGACGGAGGCAGACGAAGGCGGTCTGGGCAAGAGACGAGGCCGGTCTGGACTAGAGAGACGACGGTCTGAGCAAGGGAGCCGACGACCTGAGGCTGGAACGATCTGGGTCTGGAGGATGAATCAGAGACGGCAGTCGCTGAAGACGAAGCCGAGAGAAAAGAGACGTCTGAACGACGTCGTTTTAGGGACTGACCCAAAAAGCTGGGTTTTAACCCAACTGACTTCCTCGAATTGAGAAAAGATTGAAAGAAAGAGACAAAGCCCTTTTCGGATCTTTGCTCTGATACCAAGTCAAATATAACAAGGTTGAGAGAATGAATTTTCTGATGATATTATTACACCCATTATGTGGTGTATATAAACAGATTACAATCGTACTACAACTATTGTGTACTACTGTACTACACAACATATACAAGGTAAGTAATTACAACAATATATTCCCTTGTAGTCTATTCCTAATATGGAACGATGACTCACACTAACATTTATTCTTGATTTCGTCCAACGGTTTAAGTTTCAAATACTTGAAATTAAGTCCTCCATTCCCCGCGCGCACATACACATTACACACACATATATAAGGCTAGGATATCCCACAATTGCATGCATCTGTCAACTTGCACAGAAGCCACACATGCAGACTACTTCCTTAAATGCTACAACTTGTAGCCATCAAAGCATTCAAATATTCCCTAGCTAATCTAAGCAATTAGCGGTGATCAAGTTCAATTTTAATCTCTTTTTTTTTTTTTTTTTGACAAGAACAAGAATTTCAGTAATATTATATTTAAGGTTGGAACAGAGAGTAATATTTCTCCAACAACTAGGGCCTAGGGAAGTACATACAATCGTAATATCAATGGGTACGTAGTGGAAATTCAAAAATCATCTCGAGAGCAATTCACAATCGAAATTCTCATTGCCCACATGGGGAAAGACTGGCTGAGAATGAGAAGTTAATACACAATACAGTAGGTAACTAATCATAATGATCATAGTTCCACAAAATAGTTCTACTACATCACTTGAACAATTGGTTTTTTTCATCCCTCCAGCAACAAATGGTTCATCTTTGCCTCAGTGCTAGCATACCTCTGTGCTTGAGCTATCCGAAAGAGTGAACGACTCTGTTGGGTTGCTAGGAAGCCCAATCATAAGCTTTTGTCTCTTCAAATCAGAGTCGGATGTTTCATAATCTAAGCCAGCTTCATCATGAATCTTTCGATGATGCCCAGATTTCTTCAAATTAGAGTCAGATGTTTCAGGATCCAAACCATCTTCATCACGAATCTTTCCAAGGTGTTCTGATTTCTTCAAATTAGAGTCAGATGTTTCATGATCCAAACCATCTTCATCATGAATATTTCCAAGGTGTTCTGATTTCTCATGTTCAAGAACTTCTGTAGCACCATCCTCAACAACATGGCCTGAATTCTCTGGGTCTTCCTTCATCTGGATGAGTGCCCGGCACTTGGTACAATTGAAGAAAAATGTAACTATTGGAGCTCCCAAAGAAGTCTTGGAGAGGGGGCGTCGTCTTACATAGTTCAAAGTGGTGCCTTGGGGCATGCGATTGGCACAAGTGTTGCAGCGGATGCTCACCGGAAGTATCATGGTCTTCAGCGGTAACCACCTCCTCTCTCCTTCGCGGAACAGATAAATTCTACGGCGGACAGTGAGACCGTAGGTCTTGCCGATCAACAGATTACCAAACCTCTTCGACATCGCCGCTTCTCTACAAACTCTCTTCAATTTCGGGATTTCTCTTCAAACGCTCTGACGCTCTCTTCAATTTCGGGATTTCGATGACAATTTTAATCCCTTAACAACGGTGAGGCTCTTTATTTTTCTCATGCCCCCTCTTTTTTCTTGCTTCTGATAAAGCAGATGAGAAAGAAAAATGCTCCAGCAAAGATGTGTAGTCTTTATTCTAGATTGTCCTTATACATATTCATACATAGAAACACATCATTCCATAAGTTTTGATTAACTAAATAGCATACTAATCTTGTCCGGATGCCATTGTTTCGATTGATGTCGTTAACTGAATACAAGATCTTCTAGTCTCTCCAGTCTCCTTATGCTATATATTAAGGGGCAGAATGTTTTAGCGTATCGACTGTGAGCCTAGGGACCCTGTATTTATATGGTCATATGTCTTAATTAAAGTCGTCCTAACCCATCGAGGATACAATTATAAGACACGACTCTACGTACGACCAAGTAACCTTAATAGCATATCTTTAGGATTACATAAATCCTTTATTTGTTAGGTCTCCAACCAATATATTATATCACATAGATAATATATTGTAACCAGATAATCATTATTATATTCCTAACTATTTAATCATTGCCTAATTGATTTCCTTAGTACCATTATAATACACGATATGTCCAATAAAAATACCTTACAAGATGACTAGCAGACTTCCTCTAATTCGGAAGCTTCACCATCTTTATGATGGTTTACCCATTTTGTCATTGAAAAACCTTTCTAGCCAACATGGATCACTCACGTTCTTACGATTAGGCTCACAATTTACTCTATTAGTGTACGTGACTAGTTTCTCAACCATAATGGCAAATGAAATTTTGAAAACTTATTTCCAGAAATAGATGACAGTTAGAAGAATATGTACGTACTATGGAAGTAATTTTTTAGAAGAACATGATATTGATAGATCTTCGATCAACCCTCAAATAAAATCACCTTTGCTTATCATAACGTGGTACTCTTACAATATCATCAAATAGATCGATCAATACTTTCAATCTGGTGGACTCACTCGACGCTGACCAAGGATGGAAATGTTTGCAAAAAACAAACAACAAGAACCTCTACAAGAAAAAACATGTTTAACAACATGCAATTTATGTTGTCAATTACTTTCGACAACATTCAGTCGCATGTTATAGTTGTCAGAGTCGTTAAAAGTTCAACAGACCTTATAACATCACCCTTGCATGTTGTCAAAAAGAGGCGAAAAAAGTTGTTGTAATTATTCAATAATGCGCTTTGCACGTTGTCATAAATTTTTTACAATGTTTCAAGCATGTGTTGTACTACACTCTTGGCATGTTGTCTTTAGTTTTTGACAGCATATATACATGACATTTTGTCATATTACTGAATACATTGTTATAACGTTTCAGTTTGCACCCAATTTGCTAGGTTCTTCTTTCATGTACCTCTATAAACGTACATTCACCATTACTTAAGCACATTCACATGCCAATATTAGTACACTTTAACCATGTAAAAGAAAAAAACAATACATGCATTTCATTAAAGTTCTGATACATAATTCTTTGCAAAAATTGTATGACAGAGTTCTGAATTCTTCTTGTGCATCTAGTACAGCAGAGCACTTCCAGTTTTCTAGTAAAGCCAAAGCATATCATAAAGAGGTAGGCTAAAGCAGATCCTCTGAAAGACAACAAAAATACTAAATTAAGCAGCAGAAATCCTTTAACTTAGCAAACACTCGCAGGGTACAAAAGAGTAAGAAATGTTGGTCCAGAATTTAGATACTTGTCATTGCTTCCAATCTGCAGCGTAAAATATGCAGCGTAAAATAAAGTGAAGTACCGCAATTGAATATCAACAGGAAACTGCATCAAGAACCATGGATTGCCATTGAGCAAATACTAAGTGATAACATTAGCTGGCATCAAGTGGAAGTAGTTTTGGTTACATTACTGCAAAAGTGCAAAGTAATAAACAGGATGTACCTCGGGAAGTTTAATATCGATCAGACTGAGACAGAAGATCATGAGCATTTCTGAAGATATCCAACAGCGATCGAACCATCCGGATTCTGCATATGAGTTCAACATAGCGATATTACCTTAAGGAGAAACATTACCCTCTGCACTGTGTCGCAACAAAAAGAGTACACTTCAATTTATACTCTCAGGAAAAGGAGACATAGAGCACTATTGCATACTTGGGGTAAAGTAGTAAATATTTGTCTGCATGCCTTCTTTTCCTCTTAGTATATGATATAACCCGTCTTCTTTTACTAAAAACAATAAAGGTATCAAGCTTATCTGCCAACAGTTAGCAATATAGTTGCTCATAAGCATCAAACATAACAGGGACAAGTAGTCAGAGACTCAGAGTAATATGCAATTTAAACAGTACTAATACCCTCAACGCCTTTATAATCTCTAGATGGACATGTATTAAGAAAGTTTTCTGCAATATTTTGCATTGTGCATTCTACCCTGCCACCAGGAACACTACAATACAAGGAAAGTCATTACGAGCCGGGCTAACATTATTCATGTGTGCAAGTCCTTTTTCTTTCATAGTGCAGTTTGTAATGATTAGCATACCATGTACTTATGCACCCGCTAAAAAGAATTTAAAAAAAAAAAAATTGTAGGTAGATGGAGTCTACCGAGAGGTTTTATCTTTGGAGGATCTGCCGTCAAGTATTATTGACACAAAACATAAAAATTAATTGTGAAAACAGCAGTTAAAGGTTTTAAGAAGTACCAGCTGTGTGGATTTCCAAAATTGTCTACAAATGATATTGCCTTATTAACATTTAACACCATACCAGGTAAGCTCTCTGTATAACTGTATTCTTACTTGAACCCACCAACTCCGTGGAAGGTAAGTCTACAAACAAAATGTTTGTATTGGCAGGGAACTCTGCCTGCAAACTTGAACATAGAAAGCATGGTTAATGTTGGACTATATATAGAACTGAAAATTTAAATTACCTAGTAAAAGTCATGGTGAAAGAAACGAATGGCCAAAAAATAAGAGAAAAGAATAAGACACGTTGATAAACAACTTTGGTGCTTTAAGTTAGAATATGTCTTGCATTTATGGTTACATGAATTACACAAAATCACAATTTTGTCACGAGGTTTGCAGTAATTAAAGGTCTAGATTCATGGACCAATTGACCGTTTGAGAATTAAGAAACAATATTGAACTATCAACTCTGCATCATTCTAAATATGTTGAACTTCTTTTCAAAAAAAAAAAAAAATGTTGAACTTATCAAGTCAAGTATCATGTATTTGCACCAAGTTTTGCATTTCATGACCTACTGAATCCACATTAAGGACGATTTCAGAACATTAGGGAGCATCACTATTCTTAATAATTTAAAGACTGTATGAAATGAGCCGGGAAAAAGAGACACCAGTGCTTCACTGGATATATAACAACATTGGATATTGTAAAGAAAAAAACCATACATAGTCTAAGTTGGCATGCTACTACATTGGTCTTATGCAAATTTCAAGGATAAAGGATATCAAATCAGACCATATATTATAAGTTATATTACGAATTTTTAATAAGAGATAATTACATTCCTATTACGAGAATGAGGTCCATCTGCTATCCCAAATTTATCAAACTATGTATTCAATGCAAAACAAACCATATGCCCACCTTCCATCCAGATTTGTCTTCTCGATTATAACATTAATTCCTTCTGTAGCACCGCAGTTCCTCTTACAGGAAGCAAACCCCAGTTTCTATTACATGCAAAGGTTAAAGTGAGAAACAATAAAAGAGCAAAAAAAAAAAAAGAAAGATATTCTAAGTGCACAAGGAGCTACCAGTTTTGATGCAGAACGGATGACAGCCCAATTCGAAGAGCAGTTTGATCGTGCAAGAGGAGGAAAACGAAAAGTTACTAGTAGCCACGATGGAGCTCGGTGTCCGATTGGAGCGCGTCATAGCTTTTCGGAAATGGAATTGCGCTAAGAACAAAACTCGTCGCTATGCCACGACGTGTGGGCTTTTTCGGCCTTTTGGGGTCGTTTAGGGTCTCAAAACTGCAATTTACTGTTTTTTCGAAATTTCGATTTCCTAGTTTATTTTGGGTTTGTTTTATTTTTACCTGTGGGTTTTAGGGTTTCATTGTTAGTCGCCCTAGGGTTTCTTTTCTCATATAAACGGTTGCAAAACTATCTTTTATCATATTTTCAATCAAATTGAGATTTATCTATTTTATCTCTAGTGGACTCCGGAACCTTTTGTTTTAGGTTTATTGCTTGTAAACCTAGGTGATCTTTCCGACTGCGTCAGGTGGTATAAGAGCAGGTCTTCCCTGTCTCTCTTATTTTCCTTAGTAGCAATGGGTGAAGTTACGAAAGCAGATATTGAAGCTCTTACAGTAGCGTTTACCACTGCCTTCAACTCCGTGAATACTCAGATTGGAGAAATTCGTGGACTGTTGGGAGAGAGGAATAACGACAACAACAACAATAATCGGAATAGAGGCAAACTGTGTGGACTGTGGCCGAAGCTTCAAATCTAGCATTGAAGGCAGAGTTGTTAGAGAAGCCTTCACGAGCTTCTTCTTTCCAGATATATAACTACCAAAGGAACATAGATTTGGTAAACGCCTCAATTGACAAGGGTAAAGCCTTACAGCATAATACAGGAAGTGCTTCTGGGGTTTCCAATCCCCCTTCTAAATGGATTGGCAGTTCTAGCAGTTCTAGTGGTGCTCCAAATAGGGCCCCAAACCAGAGGCTTACCAATCCTTATGCTAGGCCTACAACAGATGTCTGCTATAGGTGCAATAAACCTAGGCATAGGTCTAATGTGTGTCCTGAGAGGAGACAATCTGCCCTTATAGATGATTATGATGAAGATGAAGAAGAAGTTGGAAGAGGTGATGAATATGAAGGGGTTGAATTTGCGGTGGAGGAGTCTCCTGAGAAGGCTAATATTGTGTTACAAAGGATCTTATTATCTCCTAAGGAAGATGGGCAGCGGCGCAATATTTTCAGGTCACTTTACAAAGTGTGCAATCTAATTGTGGATAATGGGAACTGCGAAAATTTTGTAGCCAGGAAGTTGGTGGAGTATTTGCAGTTGCCTACGTAGCCTCATGATACACCTTATTCTCTGGGGTGGGTCAAGAAAGATCCACAAGTTCAAGTTGCTGATTCCTGCAAAGTACCGGTATCCATTGGTAAGCATTATAAAGATGAAGTTCTATGTGATATTATTGATATGGATGCTTGTCATATTTTATTTGGGCGACCTTGGCAATATGATGTGGATGTGACATACAAAAGCAAAGATAATGTGATGATGTTTATGTGGAATAGTCATAAAATTGCCATGGCTCCTATTTATCAATTTGAGAGATCTGGTGTGAAGAAAGGGGAGAGTTTTCTAACTTTGTCTAGCAGTGAACTCGAGATGGAGGAAGCCTTTAAAGAATCTAAAGTTATTTGTCTAGTGATGATTAAAGGGTTGTTGACTGCAAAAAAGGAAGATATGATGATTCCTAAGGAAGTGCAGAATATGTTGGGAGAGTTTGAAGAGCTGATTTCAGATGAGCTGTCCAATGAGTTACCACCTATGAGGGACATTCAACATTAGATTGATTTGGTTCCTGGAGCTAGCTTGCCAAATCTGCCCCATTACCACATGAGTCCTAAAGAGAACTAGATTTTGAGGGAGCAGATTGAATCAAGTCCTCCTTGTTCCTAAGAAGGGTAATCAATGGTGGATGTGTGTTGATAGCAGGCCTATAAATAAGATCACTGTGAAGTACAGGTTTCCTATCCCTCGTTTGGAGGACATGCTTGATGAGTTGGAGGGTTCCAAGGTGTTTACCAAGATAGATCTTCGAAGTGGATACCATCAGATTCGAATCAATCCAGGAGATGAGTGGAAGACAACCTTTAAGAGCAAGGATGGCTTATATGAGTGGATGGTGATGCCATTCGGGATGTCTAATGCACCTAGCACCTTTATGAGGCTCATGAATCAGGTTCTTCGTTCTTTTATTGGTTCTTTTGTTGTGGTGTATTTTGATGATATATTGATATATAGTAGAACCAAAGAAGAACATCTGGTACATTTGAGGTAGGTTTTAGGAGCCTTGCAGGAAAATAAACTGTACATTAACCTGAAAAAGTGTACTTTATGGACTAGTAAGCTGTTGTTTATGGGTTTTGTGGTTGTAGAGGAAGGCATTCAGGTTGATAAAGAGAATGTTCGAGCTATAAGAGAATGGCCAGCTCCAAAAATAGTTTCTGAAGTGCAGAGCTTTCATGGTTTAGCTACTTTCTACAGGAGATTTGTGAGGAATTTCAGTACCATTACTGCTCCTATTACTGAATGTTTGGAGAAAGGCAAATTCCAGTGGGGAGAAGAGCAAGAGAAGAGCTTTGCCTTAATCAAGGAAAAACTTTGTACTGCACCAGTTCTAGCTCTTCCCAATTTCGACAAGGTCTTTGAGGTGGAATGTGATGCTAGTGGCGTGGGAGTAAGTGTTGTGTTGTCACAAGAAAAGAGACCAGTAGCGTTCTTTAGTAAAAAGCCAAGTGAAGCTCGACAAAAGTGGAGTACTTATGATCAGGAATTTTATGTAGTGTTCCGAGTATTGAAGCAATGGGAGCACTACCTTATTCAGAGAGAGTTTGTACTGTTCACTGATCATCAGGCCTTGGGTTTTCTGCAGAAATTCCCTTTTGTGATTCAACATAAATCTGGTACTCTTAGTAGGGTGGCAGATGCTTTGAGTAGGAGAGCTTCCTTGCTGGTCACTCTAGCTCAGGAGGTTGTGAGTTTTGATCTGTTGAAGGACTTATATGAGGAAGATATTGATTTTAAGGAAATTTGGGCCAAGTGCAGTAGCAATCATGCAGTTGCAGATTTTCATGTGCATAATGGATATTTATTCAAAAGCAATCGGCTTTGTATTCCTAGTTCCTCATTGAAGGAGAAATTGATTAGAGATTTGCATGGAGGGGGTTTGAGTGGACACTTGGGCCGTGACAAAACTATTGCTAGCCTTGAGGAGAGGTATTTTTGGCCACAGCTGAAGAAGGATGTAGGAGCTGTTGTGAGGAAGTGCTACACTTGCCAGGTTTCTAAAGGTTAGTCCCAAAATGCAGGTCTTTATCTACCTTTACCTGTTCCTGAAGATATTTGGCAGGATCTTGCTATAGACTTTGTGTTGGATTACCCCGTACCCAAAGGGGTGTGAATTCTGTGTTTGTGGTGGTTGACAGATTCTCCAAGATGGCGCACTTTATAGCTTGTAAAAAGATTGCTGATGCGTCCAATATAGCCAAACTGTTTTTCAGGGAAGTGGTTCGTTTACATGGAGTGCCCAAGTCCATTACTTCTGATAGAGACATGAAGTTTCTTAGTCACTTTTGGATTACATTTTGGAGAATGTTTGGAACGGCTTTGAATCGTAGTAGCACAGCTCATCCTTAAACTGATGGGCAGACAGAGGTTACTAACAGAACTTTGGGTAACATGGTTCGGAGTGTTTGTGGAGATAGGCCCAAACAGTGGGATTATGCTTTGCCACAGGTAGAGTTTGCTTATAAGAGTGTTGTGCATACTGCAACAGGGAAGTCACCATTCTCATTCGTTTATACTGTTGTTCCTCAACATGTGGTTGATTTAGTGAAGCTTCCTAAAGTTCCTGGTGTTAGTGTTGCTGCTGAGAGCATGGCTAATGATGTGCAGTCTGTTAGAGAAGAAATTAAGGCCAAGTTGGGCGAAACTAATGCAAAGTATAAAGCTGCAGCTGACAAGCATCGAAGAGTTAAAGTGTTCCAAGAGGGTGATGACGTGATGGTGTTTTTGAGGAAGGAGCGATTTCCTGTTGGTACCTACAACAAGCTGAAGCCCAAAAAATATGGTCCTTTTAAGGTGCTGAGGAAGATCAACGACAATGCTTATGTTGTTGCCCTTCCTGATTCTATGGGTGGCTAATCTGCATGAGTTTCGTGAAGATGAGGTTCTTTATCCTGAAGTGAACTCGGGGTCGAGTTCTTCGGAAGTGGAGGAGACTGATGCAGAAAGGATGGCAGCCCAATTCAAAGAGCAGTTTGATCGTGCAAGAGGAGGAAAACGAAAAGTTACTAGTAGCCACGACGGAGCTCGGTGTCCGATTGGCGCGCGTCATAGCTTTCCAGAAAGGGAATCGCGCTAGGAACAAAACTCATTGCTATGCCACGACGTGTGGGCTTTTTCGGCCTTTCGAGGTCGTTTAGGGTCTCAAAACTGCAATTTACTGTTTTTTCGAAATTTCGGTTTCCTAGTTTATTTTGGATTTGTTTTATTTTTACCCGTGGGCTTTAGGGTTTCATTGTTAGTCGCCCTAGGGTTTCTTTTCTCATATAAACAGTTGCAAAATTATCTTTTATAATATTTTCAATCAAATTGAGATTTATCTCTTTTATCTCTGATGGACTCCAGAACCTTTTGTTTTAGGTTTATTGCTTGTAAACCTAGGTGATCTTTCCGACTGCGTCAAGTTTCCATAACATTAAATGAACACCGTGGCAAATTTGTACCTTCCCATGACATGTGGAACTAAGTTATAATTCGTTTGAAAAGACGAATAAGTATGGACATCATGCCTTGAGTCTTGAGATGGTCAACTTTTACAGTCACAGAAGCAATCACATCGCTCATTTTACCAATCTTTGTCTCAAAAATACTATACTTAAATGTTTTATCCATGTGTGCGCATTACATGTGTACATGCAATCTAGGAGCGCATATTGCATAATAACAGGTTCAGTATAGATACATAGTTTCATCAGTTCATTTTAAAAATCTGCAAACAAGAAACATAACTGTGAAATTAGAAAGTAAATTAACATCACATTATACTGGGAAAGCCTTTAAACAAAGAAGCGAGCAAAAGAACAAGAACAAAGAGTCTGGAGGGAATAAAAACACAGTTTGCAACTCTCTCAGGCTAGTAACAATCGAAAGGGCTAATTAAACAAGCTCAGAGGGTTTTCTCTTTCTCATTGATGTTATGAAGCGTACTATATCCCTGTATCCAATGCATCAGTCTCGCACCCAAAATAAATGGCTTCATGCCATTAGAAAAAACAGTTCCCTTCCAAGAATCAGGTAACCATCGAAGTCCAAACAAGTTGGTTTTCTGATTCTTCCCTAATTGAAACACTTTGAACCTGGTGGTCTCTAGTTCCTCCTCATATTGCCGGAGTTCGCCTTCTAGGGATGCCAAAAATCTGTCCGTCTGGAGATCACTCAAAGTCTTGAGATCACGCCGGCGGTGCGTTAAGTGAAATCTCAAAATGTCAATTTTCATGTTCAAACTCCTTATTCCTTTGTAGAAACTCGAGTAGTGATTGCTCATCTCCTGCAACGTCACCTCGTTCAAGTTCTCAGCTTCCAGTAAAGCTAATTTTTTTGAATTGAAGGCTTTAATATTCTCCAGTTGTGTGCCTGCCAAATCCGCCAGCACAGAAATATCAATATCCTCATCAAATAATTTTTCTGGGGAGTGGAGTGAAGGTATTAAGTAGTGTTGACACTTTTCTATTCCCTCTGATTCTGTCTTCATCGTTGTCATCCACAGAAAACAGAAGAACAAAATGCCTTCAGGGTTGAGCTCATCATAAAGATTGAAAAGGCGAGCTTTTAGAGTCTCCACGGCCTTCAATTTCTCTTGATCAAGTTCATCAGATTTGGAAACACGCAACTTTTCCATCCCCTTTACAAAACTGCTTTCAAATACTTAACCGGCACCTCCAAAAGCTCAGAATATTGGTCACCATAATTTCCAGGATTTTCATGATGGTCAACGCCACGGAAACGAGTCGTATTCTTGTCTTTCTTCTCCATTAATTGTTGATCGATGTTACTTGAATACAATCAACCCTTATATATATATATATATATATATATATATATATATATCATTAATCTCTCTTTGAACACTATCCAGAATAGAATCCTTGTCTATGTAAACCTAGGAGTTTTAGTTCAAATAACAAGGCGAAAGGCGAAA
Organism: Rosa lucieae; assembly: GCA_024704745.1. Lineage (NCBI taxonomy): Eukaryota > Viridiplantae > Streptophyta > Magnoliopsida > Rosales > Rosaceae > Rosa > Rosa lucieae. The sequence goes on from CM045495.1 coordinate 42,209,046, forward strand.
GAAGTGTTCTACTTCCCCTTGAAAGCCAGGTAAACCCCAATCATTATCCGTCCAAGCCCAATTCTACTCCCCAAACGCTTTGGAGTTTTTCTTTTATTTAATTTAGTGTATATGTCAATGACTAAAATATCGATACTTTGAGAAATGGAAATTTCGATGGAAATATCGATATTGATACATTTTCAAAAAATTGGTGGAAATTGAGAGAAAATTATTGAAATTTTAAGTGAAACCTTGTGACCTATGTCTTTGTTCCATTATCTATTATATTTGAAAAAAAAAATGGTGAACAACCTTCATTTCATAGTGAATTATAATAATTTAGAGTACGTATATTGCCGCCAATAAAATATATGGTACCAATTATAATTAGAAATTTAGTAAAGTTGTAGAACTATTCAATCAAATACAACTGAATTAATATTAAAACGTGACAAAAGTATTTAGGAGATCTTGTAAAGCATTAAACTATTTAGAAATGTTAGAGTCAACAAATTAAAAATACAAAATTGCTTGAAATTATATTTTAGAAGTTTAACTTAATTCTAAAAAAAAAAAAATTAGTAATACTTTCCATGGAAAACACATTCTAATAGAAACAAAAGTGTGCTAGAACCCAAAGCAACGGTTACTCGAGTTGGTTGGGGGCTTGGTGCCTTGCCTGGCCTTATTTTGGAACGTCACAGGTTCGAAACCTGTGTAATGTCAAAGTTTGTTGGATTTTCTTTGAGGAATATTTTGGCAAAATATCGCACATTTAGGAAAATATCCGGATATTTTCCGAAATATCGTAAGTATCTCACGATATTATGTGGTATGTGACGATAATTTCGGGGACTTAAAAAAACGAAATTATCGCCGAAATATCGGCGAAAATATCGATATTTTAGTCCTTGGTATATGTAGTTATGTACGTGTGTCAAATGTGAAACCTTCAATTATTAGATTGGCATTATAAACCATAGAGTTGTAAATAAGTTTGTTTGTGCTATTCAAAAAAAAAAAAGTTTGTTTGTGGCTTTAATATAAATTGTTGCCCAACTACTCTTATTTAGATTGTGGAGACAACATTAAGAGAGGTTTGCTCACCTAAGAAACATTTTTTAAGTGATTATAAGACTGTAAAAAACAAATGCACAATTTTATGTTATTATAATTTCAGCTTTTCAATTTATTAATTCGTGTGGTTGAGATGTACGTATCTGTCTCTCACAATCCTTTAAGTGAGCAAATATGCGCATGAAGATCAAGAATGTAGACGGATCTCTACGATCTCCAAATATGGAAATTAATAGTTGCCTTTGTACAATGATAGTCTTTACTCTATAGAACTTCTCATCTTCAAGCGTTTGATATGATGAGAATTTATGTGTTCCTCTCCAATGCAAACAATATTACACAAACTTATTTCAGAGTTGAGTTGTCAAATTATTTATTTTCATTGGCCACTTGTAAACTTTCATACTTACGTGACACATGTCCAGGTCTCATTGGATAGTTGGCACCATAAAAGAAATGACTTAATTAATCATAATTTGCGATAGTCGGTGAGCCGTGACTTGTTGGTTAGCTAGTCTAACAAATACCGTGGAGATTATGAATTTAAATCTCACTAACATCAGATGTGGGGTGGGGAGTTAACACTGTCGTCCACAATTAAAAAAAAAAAAAACGATTCAGGAAGGTGTTTGGGCCTTTTCGGCCGAGTTGTTATGGACCGCATACGAAGCGTTTCAAAAGGGCACAAAAACTCCGCTCAGTTCTTAAAACACCCCAACGTTACACTATCGTATAAAAAAAAACCGATTCGGGAGTGTGTTTGGGCCTTTTGGGTCGAGTTGTTCTGGACCCGCATTCGAAGCTGTTGTATAAAACTCCCCTCAGTTCTTAAACACCCCAACGGAATCAAAATTCTCCGGCTACATCTCTCCCGCCTCTGAAGAAAATGGCTACGAGTGAACAGGATTGGGTTTCCGTTTTTACCTTCTCCTTGTTGTTATCCATATAGAAATAGGAGAAAGATGGACTTTAAGACCTTGTTCTACTTGGGCTCCTTATTCTATACGCTTGTTTATAAAACGGCTTCTTTGGAGCTATAGATTGTCCATTGTTTTCAATTAATAGAAAATTAAAACGGACTGGTATATTGTAATCAACTTTACATGTATACATATGTCTAATTCCAGACTCAAATAACTCTTCTTTAGTTCTATTTCTAGAAGGATGATGTTATTGCACCATTTCTTCTTATCTAAACCGTTGAGTTAGAATATTGCAAAATGACATATAGCTTATAGTGTATGGATTATGGGGATTTACTGCATGCAGGTTATGAAGCCGGACAAAGAGTATCATTTGAGTACCATAGGACACCGAAGAGTCTAGCTCCGTTGAAAGAGGGATGATCTCAAGTGAAACATACTTCATTTTTGAGGCACCGAGTGGAAATGGAATAGAGGTGAGATTTTTTTTTCAAATGATGTCAGTCTCAATAGTTTTAAGGTTTCTACTTCACTTGTCTTGGAAGGTTACCTTGATTTTTTTATTATTAGTAACTGTTATTATCATTATTATAATTTTGGCTTGAGAATCATGTGATCGCGACTTTGTCATCAATCTGGTATGGTATTACAAGAAAACACATTCAACTGTGAATTGTAAACTATGTCAAATAAGGGTTAAAAAAATTGATACGTTGGCTTGTGCTGTCCAGTTTGTGAACCAAGGTTCTGATACGACTAGCAATATCTTTAAGCACAAGGAATTCAACCTTCAAACACTTGGCATTGGTGGCATAGGTGCTGAGTTTGCAGATATATTTCTAAGAGCTTTCGCCTCCTGTGTCTTCCCTGCGCATGTTACAAATAAGTGAGACAGTTGATTCTTCAAGCTGACGTAGTTTCCGTTATCTGTATGACTGTATACCATACTCTTAACTGAAAATTTTTGGTGCTTCAGACTAGGGATTAAGCATTTGAAGGGTTGGTTGCTTGGACCACCTGGTACTCTTATGGCACGTCAAATTGAAAAAAATGTTGAATGGGAAAGATCCAAAGGTTTGCAATTGGATTCACCATTGTTATTTATTTATTTATTTGCAAATTCATTTAAGAATTCAGCATGTCTGGATGTTTTCTGAAGTGTACCTTAGCATTATATTGTTTAGTTATTACTCGTATTGGTAATTGATGGGCTTTGGCTTATTTTTTTTTTTTTTTTATGAATTGCACTAGATTGCTAATGGTCCAGAAGTCCTGCGCAAGTTCGTTGGTGAAACTGAATAAAAATAAAAAATAAAAGTTGGGGATCTATTTTGCTGATGCTGAGTTTGATCAAGGGCTTCGTGGTAAGAGCAATATATCTCTCCAGTGCACTTCTATATTAGTTTTTCCATAATCTTTAATGTTGTCATTTCATTTACTCTCCAGGAGATGGAAATGAATTGCATGTCATAATCTTTGATGAAGTCGATGCTATTTGCAAGGTACAAAGTCTTTCTTACTCAATATTAAGATTCATTATGCATGAGTAGATAGATGGTGGCATCAATTTGCTGCTTATGGCGACAAAATTGACCCTACTCCTCCCTCCCTCCCTCCCTACCGTGTTCCACTGTGAACTTGAATATAGTGACAGTGATGCTGCTCTGCATCTGTCAACTGTATTTATATTAGCCATTAAGGCGGCATTAAGAAAATTATGTCCAATAGTCACTGATGAGTTTGGGATCCTCCCTAGTTGCATAGCTCTCTAAGTGTGGAGTTTATATCATGTTTGCAGCTGCTCATACAAAGAACCATAGTGGTGCAGAATTGAGAGGTGTTGGTAATGGTGCAGTATCATTTACTTGAATAGACAACTGAGTTTGGATGATCTTACCAAGCCAGTGGATGAAGAGGGTATTAAGGTTACCATGGATGATTTTCTATGTGCACTCCATGAAACTGTACCTGCATTTGGTGCGTCCACAGAAGACCTTGAAAGATGCAGTTATGGCTTTAGTTACTTATGGACTACTGACCTTTTCAGTAACTGCATAAACTGATAGGTTTAGATAGGTTAATTCACACCATGCCAGCTTGTTAAGTTATAGAAGAAATCTTGTTTTGGTATTTGTTTCATTTATCTTAATTTTGTTTTGTGCTCTTATCTTTAACTTAATTTATAGACTTAATGGCATGGTGGATTGTGGGGAGCAACATAAGCATATCTATCAAAGGGCTATCCCACTTGTGGAGCAAGTTAAAATCAAGTGACAGAAGCCCGCTTGTTACATGTCTTCTGGAAGGTCCTATTTGCAGGTAAGCAATCCTTTGGTTATTCCAGTTTAATGTTCATTTTGTTGTTGCAAGTGTTCTGACAGTTACTTATCATCTTGGACAGTGGTAAATCTTCACTTGCAGATACTATTGGCATCGACAGTGATTTCCCCTATGTTAAGATTGTAAGCACATGTCACATTTATTTGATATCATATCTCTAGGCTTGTCAAGAATCTGCTGTTGCTGTTGGTTTACTGAAAATCCTTGTGTTTCTACACACTTGTGAATGGGTGAAGCTGTATTGATATGGCTGCTTGTAATTTCTATTTTTCTTTTCTAATTATCCGATAGGTTTTTGAAGATGCATACAAGTCACCATTGAGCATTATTATCCTGGAGTATATTGAAAGGTAAGCTGGTCTACTTTAATTGATTTTTTTTTTTCTCATCTTGGCTACTTTCCGGGCACTATGTCTTGTGAATATGTTATCTTTGCTGCGCAGGTTACTAGAGTATATTGCTATTGGTCCGAGGTTTTGAAATTTGATATCTGAAACACCTATGCTCCTTCTCAAGTGTACTCCCTTCCAAAAAGGTTCATTTCCCCTTTCTTTATTGACATTCAGAGACCAGTGGATTTAGAATGTATTCGCTGAATCTATGAGAAACCTTCTATCTGTAAACATGATTATAGTTTGGGGTTTGTGTTTCTTTCTCTTACTGACATCTCAGACTTATGTGAATGTGAATAATCTTTCTTTCTAATATTTTTTTTCTTTTCTCTCACTGCAGGGGAAAAAGCTTCTCGGTTTTGCTACAACAAGCAAGTGCATTTTTCTTGAGTTTAGAGTAATAGCCTTTTTTTTAAAGAATTGGGCTTCTTAGATTCGAGAATTGGTACAACAACAGACCCTGTACTTATCAGTTAGGCCTGTTCAATATTTACAAAGAAAGTATTACAAAGAGAATTGGGCTTCTTAGACTCGAGAATTAGAGAAAAATTAAGTGCATTTTTCTTGAGTTTAGAGTAATAGCTTTTTTCTTAAGAATTGGGCTTCTTAGATTCGAGAATTGATACAACAACAGACCCTGTACTTATCAGTTAGGCCTGTTCAATATTTTCCAAAGAAACTATTACAAAGAGAAAGGCAGGGTACGATCTGAGTTTACTAGTAGTGTTTTGGTGCTATTTAGTAGGGCTGGGACTTTGGCACAGAGAACCGGCAGAACCGGACCGAATCGAATCGGAACATGCGGTTCGGTTCGGTTTTTCGTATTAAAAACACGTTATTTTTCAAGAGCCGAACCGTTTTCATGTGTCCGGTTCGGTTACGGTTCGCTTGTTTTTGAACATATCAGAACCGTAAGAACCGAGATATGAGGCCTAGGAAAATAAAAGCCCATATATTCAACTAATTCAAGCCCCATTTCCCTAAGCCCAAGCCTGTTTTGTTTATAACTTGACCTAATATTCCATCACTTCGATCAAGCACGACCTCAGTCCTCAGTTCCTCACTCGATCCTCAGCTCGACAGCTCCTACTCCTCAGTTCATCCCCAATTCCTGACCTAGCTTTCGAAGTCAAAATTGTTCTTCCCCAATTCAAAAAACTCAAATCATCCCAGTTTATCTGTGCTTCGAAATCCTAAATCCCAAATCCAAATCATCCCAAATCATCAGCATATGGCTTCGAATTCGATTTCTTCAATGATTTTCACTTTTTCAGTTTACCACTTTCAATTCAATGATTTGCAATTTCTGACTCATTTGTTGTGCACTTGTGGTTGTTAATTTGGTAATCACTTAATTCGGTGGTCTGTGTTCAGTTTGCAACTTTGCAATCTGCAGTTTGCTTTTGCATTGTGTTTTTACTTCTATTTTGGTTCCAGGTTTTGGGATTGTTTTGCAGCTTTTGCTTATGTTTTGGTTCCAGTATTTGGGACTAGTTTGCTTCTATTTTGGTTCCATGTTTTGGGACTGTTTTGCTTCTATTTTGGTTCAAGGTTTCATTATTTCTGGAGATGGAACATTGAAGTTCATCAGTTGATTGCATGAAGTTTATCAGGAACCGAAAACAGGTCAAAACCGAACCGAACTGAACGGTTCGGTTCGAGAACGGTTCCTAATAAAAGTAACACCGTAACCGAACCGGAAAAAGCTTAACGGTTCCGGTTCCGGTTCCAGCAAAAAATGACGTTTTCAGAACTGATCCCAGGCCTACTATTTAGACTGCTATAGAAATCTTCTAGACTCCCACTAAGCAGTGTTGGTAACCTTTGGCACTGATCACTGTGGTATTTGTAGCTCTTATCTTCTATTACAAAAGGTGTTTCTATTGAGATCATTCAAGTTCTTTGCTTTTGAAGATTTTTGATTCGGTCTATTCAATTAGAAAATACAATCGAGTCTATTTCAGTGTTATTGAAGTACCAAATTGAAAGCTATGAAATGGAAGGCAATCAAAATTACACAAATTTCAATCAGAATATGCATACTGGCTTTCAAACTCACCAAACTCAACACAAATCAAAATATCCATATTAGCTTTCACGACAATCTCAGAAGTATCTCAGATTAACCCCAATCTCAATTAGAATTTACAAATTTAGACAACAATTTCAGACTTGGCACCAATCTCAATCAGAGAGTTCACAACAATCTCACCTCAATCAGAATTCACAAACTTACGCGAACACAAATCTCAGAATTAACACTAATCTCAATCAAAATTCACGGATTTAAACCATGGGGCAATATAGACACAAACCCAGTTGGCGCTTCGCAGGTGTCAAAGGCCTTAGAGCCTTGACCGAATAAAACGCCGTGGCGCAGCAAGTGGCTGGGCTTCCGGCGCAAGCTGTGATGTAGGACGAGATTTTAGCCAACTTCAACAAAGAATATCGAAAAGAAAGAAGCGTCTGCACATTAAGAAGAATGATTTGAATATTGAAAATTGGTATTCAAATAGGCTTCTTAATGATGGAATTAATCATAAATTACTTTTTTGGATATATAGGAATTCTCGAACGAAATCTTGGTTGGAATTCCAAATATATGTTTGCGTAATATTCTTTAATATCTAGGATTTTATTTTCGATTTTTATTTAATTAGGTTTCCTAGTTTTAGTCTATAATAAATTATTCTTTTTGTTTTCTAGTTGTATTAGGTTTATGCTATGTGCCCTATATATAAGGCACCTCTTAGATTGTAATTTTCATTCAAGTTATCAATAAAAACCCAAATATTAGAGAAGTTTGTCTATCTTTCTTACGGCTGTGCCCGTAATTGTTAGTGGATTCTAGCTCATCTCATATGGCTTTCAACGCTTGACGGAGCCTCTTACTATCGTGTTCACGCTTCCCGCATCAGGCTGGTTAGCAGCTTCCGGCGCAGGCAGGTTGGCAGCTTCTGGCGCAGGCAGGTTAGCAGCTTCTGAGTCTGGCTGGTTAACCACTGGCTGCTCGCCTTCGTTCTGCTCGTTTTCTTGCGGATTGGGTTGCGTTGGTAGTGACTCGAGCTCCACCTCGCTCTCCCGTGGTTGTCCAGCCACCCTCCCTATTCCCACTAGCCCTCTGAGTAGGCCAGCAGCGCCTCCGAGGAATCGTCTTAGAAATCCAGGATTGCTATCTCTCACTGGGGCTTCAATTGGGCCTCTTTCGACGATTCCACCGTCGTTGCTGACTACTGCACGGCCAGTGAAGGCGCTAGTAACGTTGCTGACAAGTCCAGCGAACCCTTCCATGACCACTCTCGTCGTTGCTTGTAATCTGGTACCTCTGGTACTGGTGCTGCTACTGCCGAAAAGCTTAAGCATACCACAAAAAGCTAAGCATTTGAACACATTCGGGCACCACATATAAACACCCCACAAAACAGCTAGTACAGAGATGATGGCCAAACCATATTTGACAAGCGGTTGAGGAATGGAGTACCAAAAGCTATTGGACTGGGCATTGGAGACGTTGGCCGGGGAAACATGTGCCACGCGATGTGCAACGCGCTCTCGGGTGACGTGAGCGTTTGGCTCACTGAGAAGAGAGTTGTCCACGGTGAAATTCACCTTGGAGTTGTTGGTTATGATTAGGAATTTACCAGGATGAAGAGTCAGGAGGCGTGAATTGGTCTCCAAGAGGCGGAGGTCGGCGAAGGTGAGTCGCTCAGGCACCACGTGGTCCGGAGAAAAGAACGAGTGGGGGTCCGGTACGCCGTCGTTCTCATATATAAACACCGTCGCGATCCGTGGAAGCCAGAGTGGACTCGCGCTGTCCATCATGTTCTCCAAGATCCCCGGGTCACTGGAGCCGATCGCTGCCACCTCCGATTGTTGCGGCGTCACTGGAGGAGACTGCGGTAGTGAAGATGTAGGTGACGGCTGACCGGAGAAGGCGTGGTTTCCAAAACTGGCAAAGATGGCAAGAGAGAGTGGATTCACCGCAAAGAAACTTTCGAAGCCGCAGATCTCTGGAGGGACAAGGTCGTCGACTTTTCCCGTGGCCGAAAGAGATGGCGGCCCTGAGGCTTGCATGCGTACCACGACGTCGTTTGGCATGATCAGAAAGGCCATCGAGCTCAGTGTGGTAGAGGCGGAGGCGGCGGAGGATGAAGGGGCTGTGGAAGCGAAAGAGGAGGCGGTGACGATGAGAAGAAGAATCAAGAATGGAGATTCTTTGACAATTGGAGCCATTTGTGCTTGGGGAGAATCTTGGTTTTCGGAGAGAATTGGAGTGAGGTATTGAGGTAGAAGAAGAAGGAGCCGAGTCGGTTTTAACTAACTTTTAAGTGCCAATTTCAATGCTAACACCAACAAACTTTCAGCGGGAAATTGAACCGCACGTGATATGCACGAAACTCTAACCGAACAACGACTTCTAATTTTTTTTTCCTTCGGTTATAATAATAATTTTTTTTTTTTTTTTTTTTAAGGTTTGGATGACAGTAGTAACTACACACACCCTCATACAGTGTATCCCAGCATAGCCGGACTAATCACTGCACCACAGATGCACGAACTTTTGGTGTTTAATCAACCTAGGTCCCTCAAATTTGCTAGCCACGGGGTGGAGCTGAGATTCGAACGCTAGACCTGCGGGTTCCAGACTAGGCCGCTCGACCAACACACCACATCACGTGGTTAATAAAAAATTATTATATACATAGATAGTGCAAGTAATCTTAGTTTTTGATATTTGTAGTTAACGTTTTTTTTAATAAAAAAAATATACTTAATATTCTCTAATTATTTATTCCTATTCGTAAAAGTGCATGTCGATGCTTTAAATCTCTTCTATATAATAATACGAGCAAATTCATTATGTTAGATATCAAAATGAAATTTTTTTATATGCATCGCTAGAGTAAGTGACCCAACATCTAATATGTGATTTTGGCCCTGATATATGTCGTCAACCTTTCACCAAAATAATAAAAAATTATATTTGATGTTGCGCACTTGTCCATTTTTGTTGATGCAAGTGCAAGGCCAGGTGTTGCAAATCCATTCCCCAGCAGCACAATTTTGCAAATTAAGAAATTGGCCCTATCAAAATTCTATATAGCATAACCAAATTCTTTTCTGCATCGACAATATTGTAAGTGAACTTACACTTAATAAACAATCGTAGCCTTAACACTTGTGAGTTGCAAATTGTGATTATATCCAATTGTCCGCTTCTGTCGGTGCATGTCAGTGTTTTGCATCCCTTCTGTATAATAACATACTTAAACAAGTTCGTTACGTCACATATAAAATTTTCTATTTATAGCAACACAATTTCTGCAAATTAAGAAAATAGCCCAAGAGAGCCAAGGGTTCGCTTATTTTTATAAATTAAAAACCCCAAGCTGTTTAAGGAAAACTGAATTGGGAGAGAATTGAGTCGTACTTTCATTGATAATAGGGGTCTCTTTATATAAATGATTACAAACATAGAGATAGAGTTGTACATGGAAACATAATCGTACATTGATTGGATATCTCCTAAGATTCTCTGAGAATATCTATAATATAAACCATATTTCAACTAGAGCAAGTAACCTCTAGTTTGGGCCAGACACATATTCTGGATTTACTTGAACACTCCCCCTTGTGTCGCCCAAACGTGGTGCTTCTCTCGTTGCCTCATTAAAAACCTTGCCGAGTAACAAAAACTCAGTGGGACAAAAATAACCTCGGTCGAGGGGAAAAAGAGCACAACACACCCTTCATGTTTCGAGACCATACATGTAGACACCTCCCCCTGATGTCTACATCTCCCCCTGACGACTACGGTCATTAGAGTTCGGATAACTTCCGCAAACGATGCTACCAACATGTTTCTCGAAAGTGGAATTTAGGCAATGACTTAATGAGCAAGTCTGCCATATTGTCCTCAGATCGAACCTAGTTCACTTTGATCTTGAGGAGAGTTTGTTGTTGTTGATTATACTTAGTGTGGTCGCTTTTGATGTAGCCTTGCTTCAAAACAAGCAGCATTATCCTATATGCTCGTAGGCTCTCTGTGGTAGACTTCAAACCACAATTGTTCGAACATGCGTAACTATGGATCCAATCCATATACATTCACGAATCACTTCGTGAAGAGAAATAATCTCTGCATTGTTAGAAGATATAGCGACTAGGGTCTGTTCTGTAGACCTCCAAGATATCACGGTCTTTACCCATGGTGAACACTTAACCAGTTTGGGAATGACCTTTGTATGGGTCAGAGAGATACCCAATATCAGCAAAACCTTCCAAAATACATGTCGTTTTGGGATGAGGATAGAGGACGCAGGCCAGTGTTGGCGGCGTTCCTGGTGTGTGATGGGTCTGAATCCATCATCTCTCTGTAGGGATAGAACAAGCCCATATCAATCTTACATCTCAAGTACTGAAAGAGATCTTTTACACCAATTCTAATGGCGTCGCGTTGGCGCAGAGCTATATCTTAGCTAACAAGCTTATTGCAAATGAGATGTCCGGTCTTGTGCATTTAGCTAAGTACAATAATGCGCCTATTGTACTAAGTAAGACACTTCTGCCTCTAGCACATCTTCGTCATCATCCTTTCGACGAAGAGGATCATTTTCAGGATCAAGACTACGGACGATCATGGGGGTTCTTGAAGGCTTGACCTTGTCAAAATGCCTAAGCATCTATCGACACGATGCTCAAGTTCCAAATCGAGACATAATCGTGTTCTCTAAAAATCTTTCATCTCAAACTCGGATTTCAAATGTTCAGCGGTTTCCCTTAACTCTTTAAGGGCTTCCAATGAAGATCATGTCCAACATGAACCGCGATAGAATTCGAAACTTGTTATAAACATGCGTGGACATATCCCATCCCAATCAAGTAGGCACTTTAGTGAGCGTTTCAATCTTATTGTAAACGCGCTCCGTGGTCTAGAGCCACTTGACTTGGGTAAATGAAGTTCACCATGAACCTTCATGTATATTTCGTATCTAGATCCCCATATAGATACGTAGTGACCACATTTGTAAGCTGCATGTTCAGTTATTCGGAAACTACCAAACTGATAAGGTAGTGGAGTGCAATGACATCCATTACGAGAGAATATGTCTCATCGTAGTCGATTCCAGGACATTTTGTGAGAAGCCTTGCGCCATAAGGCGAGATTGCCATCTCTTTTTCTTATCACGCTTTCTAACTAAGACCCATTAGTAAATAGGTTTTATGTTAGGAGGTGTTGGCATCACTGGCTCGAAAACCTTCATCTTCGTTAGAGAATCCAACTTAACCTGGATCGTATCTTTCTATTTAGGCCAGATTTCTCTACGTTGGCATTCATTCATCAACGGAGCGTGGTTCGATCTCAACAAACTCATGCGCATGCGCAACTATATCATCATTATGATGGAGTTTCTATCCCACGTCTCACGTACACTAGTGTAATTTTCATAGAGCTTTATATTCTCAGGAATAGGTTCTGACATTGAGGCGTCCCCCAACGATAACCATTACCCAGAAGATTCTCATGAGACGGATTTTGAGTGTCAATGATCAAAGAATTGGAGTGTGCCAAAGCATCCTTCGAACCTACGGGCCTTCTACGCATCCTAGCTGGGGCCATGGCCTGTAACGCCAGAGTGTCACTCTTTTTGGTGTTGGCGCCATGCCTACCTCCGTGTAGGGTGGCGCTACGTCTTCTCTTAGGAACGTCCTTCCTTGCAGGCTTGTTTGCATCATATTTGTGTGATCTCGTCACTTTAACAGGGATCGAGATGAGACATAGTGGGGACAGGCCACGACAATTCCTGTCGTTCCTACTGAACATCCTTGTTCTTATCTCCCCCTAACGACGGGAAGACTGTCTCATCAAAGTGACAACCCTCAAATCTAGCGGTAATGAAATCGCCTTGCAAGGGCATTAAGTGGCGGGCGACTGTTGGAGTCTCAAATCCAACGTAGTTGCCCATTCGTCTGTAAGGACCCATCAGAGAGCGCTGTGGCGGCGCAATTGGCACATAAATGACATACTCAAATATGCGTAAGTACGATACTTGTACCTAGTCACTAGCTGTAACGCAGAGGTAGATTGAGTGGCGGTGGGTCGTAGACGAATTAGCGTAGCTGCATGCGATATTGCATTACCCGAAGCGGATATAAGGAGATTGGTGAGCATTACCAATGCCCAGACTACTATCGTAGTCGTTTCCGTAAGACAATTTGGGTGTGTACATGGGAATATGATGTCCAACATAAGTCCCATTGCAATATCCATCGAAAGTCTTTCGATGTAAACTCTCTAGCATAGTCAAATTCAATTGACTGAATAGGATGATCTGGGGAGTGAGCCCGTTGTCATATGATATGTGCTAGGAGTGTAGCATAAGCAACATTTATAGGTGGACAATGGAACAACACGTGGCCAGCATGTTTGCCTGTCAACCAACATCATGAAATATTTAAGCGTCCGCAAGTTGGTTGAATAAATCCACAGAATCCCCATGGATTCTATGTAAGAACATAATGAGTATTTTCATATCCTTTGCATAGGACAATCTCAGTCCTAATTTCCCTAAGGAACAAGCTTTGTAAAACGAGCGAGAGACTTTAGAAGCAACCAATAAGAATTTTGGTTAGGCCTGAGCGTCTGAAACGCTATTTTAAAGCAAGTTGGTGATTGCAGCATCACCTGGGGTGCCATCACCATGATGGACGCCATCCATGGCTTTAGGGACTACGCCAGCCCTAGGCTGGTGGTGGAAGAAGGCGATGCCCTAGGCAGCAGCGTCGGTCACACTTAGTTCAGGAATCAACTTTTGATTCATGCTTCATGTCACTCGAGAGAAAGGATGTCCATATGAAGTCTTTAGTAGATGGATCATCATATCATGACTAGGATGACCTATCCTATCGTGACAAAGCCAATATGTGTCTAAATTCAAGAGATCTTCTCTCATAACTTTATTGAATTTAATAGCTCGAATAGTGACATAAAGTCCACTAGAGAGACACATAAACTTCTCTAAGATGCGCCTTTGTTCACAATCATTAGAGGTATTGCAAATGAACTCATTTCCGTTCTCTACATGCATTTTCGCATGGAATCCGTTTGCTATTCATAGGGTACGATGTGCCCTAAGATCGTAGAGAGTTTCTGTGACAGTAATCAAGGTGCCATTTGGCCGGGGGAACTTGGGCTATTCCATGTCTTTGAATTAATATTGATGACCCAGCCATTATAGTCACAAAAGTAATATGCTCAGAATCAAAATTGAGTCATATCGAAAAGAACTCGAAATTTTATTCATAAGCCAACGGAGTTACATCATTGTCTCTTTAACTAAAGAAAATCTAATCCAGAATACTAGATAATGCAAAACAATGGTAGTCATCTAACTTATTGTGGTAATTCCAAAATAAATGTGACCAGGTGAGTAAAGAGATGTTGGTGGAGCAAGACTCGCTTAAGTACCACTAATCTCAGAACCTTCCTGGACATCACACTTACTTTGGGTTAGCCTAATTTGAAGAAAGACTAAGCCATTGGCATTTACTACAAAGTATATGGCAATTGCCTATTACATCTCTTGGAAAAATAAAGACGTAAACAGAATTGGCGATCAATTGATCTCAGTCAGATTTGTAGTCTTCAACCTTTCACTCTAGATCATCTTCTTGATATTCTTGTTCCACATAGTGAGCTTTTCTTGCTTCACAATATGCTTTGTAGGTGGTGACTAGCTCTTCACGAGCTCTACAAATGTGTGCCTAATGATCAGACACTCCACATCGAGAACATACATCTCTTTGCTCAAACTCCATTGATTGAGGCGCTTTGAAAGCGTCATTTAGATGGCTCTTAGTGTTGGTGGTGCCACCAACATCGCCAGAGGCGTTGTCTCCCTCTCTCTTTCCACGTTGACATCTTCGGTTTCGTGTTCGCCTATTTTGGCTATTACCTTCCCAAGTAGAGCGATTATATGGACTAGAAAGTCCAGAAGTATCCCTAAGGTTATGGTTTTGCTCTTGGCACATTCTCTTAGGGGCGCGACTATAATTGGATTCCTGAATATGCTCTATTTCCACAGATCTCAAATTATAGTTCTTCACAAGGATGTTGTCATGCTTTTCTGCGACATTCATAGCTCCAATGAGCTCATGAAACCTTGTGATCCGTCCTGCAGTAACATCAATTCGATAGTTCTTAGCAACCATCAATGCAGAGACGGGGAAGGTAGAAAAAGTCTTCTCAATCAACATCGCATTTGTGATCTCTTTATCACAGAATTCCATTATGGATTTACTACGAAGTGCTTCCGAGTTGTAGTCAAGAACTGACTTGAAATCATAGAAACGGAGGCTATGCCATCTCATTTCTAGGTCAGGAAGCAAGGAGTCATGGACGTTGCCAAATCTTTCTTTGAGTGAGACCCACAAACTTCTGGGGTCTTATTCATTCATACACTCATACTGGAGCGAATTATCCATATGACGAGTCATTAGGATGATGGCTTTCGCCTTATTTGCATCTAAGGCTGCTCTATTTGCTTCCAAAGCTTTAGCTTGCTCAATAGTTAGCACGTCTTGGCTAGGCTCGAGAATCGTATCCAAGATTCCATCGGACTTGAGATGTTGGCGGACATCACGAACCCACTTGTGATATTCAGAGCCAGTTGTTCTCAATGGATCAAAATCCAATTTGTTCAGGTTACTCATCCTGAAAGAGAACAAGAAATTAGGGTTAGTTTCAGAGCGAAAAAGGCTACCACGAAAACAAATCAACTGCTTCCAAGAAATTAGGAATTTTCGAGCATAATCGCTTCTAAGAAATTTGATTCCAAGAGATATTGGATTAGATCGAAACAATGACGTAAGTGGTCGATCATAAATTCTCTACAAACTCTAAGTTTGGAGATCTCAACAAGCTCTAAGTTTGGAGTGAGCACGAACCCCCACAGTTCGGCTTTATTTGGTCTCCCCTATGATGAAGAAAAGGGGGGTAGAAGAACGGAGGTTGCAAGTCCCCGAGAAAAAGAAGAGAAATTGAATAAAAACTAAAAAACGGGAACTTTTAGTAAAAAATACCTTGAAATAGGTGGTCGAAAAAATGACCGGAAAAGTCGCCTGAAAGTTGACCTGAATCGGTCAACCGGCGATGACCGGTCGCTGACTGGAGTTGACCGGTGGCTTATGTGGCAAGTCTGCTGGAGCTGACGTGGCAGGAAGGTGATGAAGTGGCAGTGCGAAGCTAATGTAGGTGATGACGTGGACGCTTGCGTGTTAGGCTGACGTCAGCAGGCCTTTGGGCTTACTTCAGCGGGCTTCTGTATTGGGCTTCTGGGCTGCCTCCTTTTCCTTTTCTCTTCTGGGCTTGTAAATTTTTGGGCTTGTAGGCTTATGGGTTTTTGGGCTCGGTGGTGCTGCAAGTGCAGGGATTGGCAGTGGCTGACCGGCTCAGGATTTCCGATCTTCAACTGTCCGATTCAGGGAGTTAATGGCCGGTTCAGGTGAGTTTCTTCCCGGTTCCCAAATTCTGGGGTAGGCCTGCAGCTTCTGATAGAAGATGGCAGTGAAAGGTGGACGGAAAGCATGTGAACCAGGCAGGAGAACTACGGGTTCTTCATGGGGCCGGTTTAGTCACTTCTAACGGCCGGTTCTGGGGTGGCACCACCGGTTCTGAGTTCTTGGAGTATGTGGCTTTAAGGTGGGCGGCGGATGTTTCTGAGATTTTAGGGTTATGAATTTAGGGTTTTAGGGTTAGGCTTCGTGCTGATAACGTGTGTAAGGAAAACTGAATTGAGAGATAATTGAGTCATGCTTTCATTGATAATCTCTTTATATAGAGGATTACTGATAGAGTTGTACATAGAAACATAATCGTACATTGATTGGATATCTCCTAAGATTCTCCGAGAATATCTCTAATATAAACCATATTTCAACTAGAGTAAGTAATCTCTAGTTTGGGCCAGACACATATTCTGAATTTACTTGAACAAGCCATATTTTCTAAAATTATCTGACTTATGAATTGCAGTGCTATTTTGATCTTTCGCTATCCGCACCTAGGCTTTCTCTTCATCATCATCAATTCATCGTCACCAAAAAAAAAAAAAAAAAAAAAAAAAAAAAAACCTACAACTCTCTCAACACCACAGATATAAAGCACCGATTTGATTTGGGGAAAAAAAAATTACAAGGAGATTCATCAATCACGGATGTATATTAACCCTAATTTTTTTTTTTTAGGTTCTTTCTTCCTAAGTCGGATTAGTGGATTACACTAAGCTCTGTTGATAGCGGCAATGGTTTATGCGGATCGAAATCTGATGAAAAATCGAAGTTTGGGAATAAATATTTGATTTTTAATTTTTTTGGGGTGGTTTTGAAGATGCTTAAGCTTCTATATAAAGGGGAAGGGTTACTTGAGGAGGTAGAGGTATAACCAAAAGCGACCACACGTGACAGACCTGTTCTGTTAAGACGCCTTTTTTTTTTTTTTCTTTTTTTTCTTTTGGCAATAGTTAGAACTTAGACGCCTAAATCTGGATTTGGGTACAAAATGCCTACTGAATTTGGGTTGGTCTTAGAAGATGAGACCAGTTTTTTTCTTTTTTTTGAGAAGAAGAAGATGAGACCACTTGATTTGGCCTTTGGGGACAGTTTTATTTTAGGTGGCGTATTTCACACCAAAAGAGATAGAGGTTGAAGGCTTCGTAGTAGTTCATCCAAATAATTTAGCAAAAGTTTTTACAATATAGGAGACTGGGCTGCTTACATCTTATCAAAGTAACTGTGACAATAACAAATTTGCATATCCTCCATCGTCCTAACATAGAAAGCATAATTTACTAGGTACTTTGCTGTATTGCTGAATGATTACCAACTTTTATCTTATTAATCATAAACAGTTGAAAGCAAAATCATCATTTCAAGTAAATGTCATCTAATAATGAGTCCATACCAACGTACGTTTAATATGTGTAACAGGCTAACAGCTACCAAATCTCGTTTCTATTTAGTTCAGCTCACCCATCATGATTTAGAAGTAAGATACACGCACAAATTTCCCTTAAACGTACCATTACAAGAGGAGCAAGTGTGATTTAATAACAAGCATTCAAATTCTCTGGCTTGAGCTCAAGTTAAAGAAATTATAATTGGGACGGTTACACTTTCATGACTGGAAAATATCATTCAGGACATCAGACAAATTGTTTATGCCTTTTTGTCTATCACCTTCAACCATATCCTCAAAAAAGCAAATTTCGTGGCAAATGCTCTTGCTTCCTTAGATCAAACCTTCAATGAACTTATGTCTTGGGATGGTCAGCTTCCTCCTAGTGCCAGATCGGTCCTGAACTTCGATTCTTTTTGTGCAGATGCCCTAGAGGAGTTTTGTAAGTCTTCTCGTGTAGGAAAAAAAAAATTTTAAAAATTTTCTGCAACTGCCAGTTGTACACCGCCACATGTCATACATGCATGACACCTGTCCAGGTCCTCATTGGATTGTTGGCACCTTGGCAGCATAAAGGAAAGTACGAAGGCAAAAGCAGAGATGAGCAGGTGTTTGGGCCCTTTTGGGCCGGGTTGTTCTGTAAAAGGCTTGACATTCAAAGCTCCTTCTTCTGTGTTAAACAAACACCCCAAACGGAATCAACTCTCCCGCCTCTGAACTTTGAAGAAATGGCTCCGGCGACGATGATCGTCATCAACACTCCGGCCACCGATCTTGCTCTCACCTACTTCTCACCGATCGATCTCCAGACCTTCGCCATTCCCGGCACCAAGCTCAACCCAGCTCTAATCGCCGACTCGTTCGTACTCTCATTCTGATATCCTTTCGGTTTCCACGCTTTTCTGATTTATATTCAATGTCTTCGTTTTCTTCATAGCGATCGGTTTATCACTTGATTCCGAAGCTTTTTGATTATGCTTGTACTCGGTTATGGAAATCGTTGCTATTTTGGTTAAGCGTTTGTAAAATTGAACATGTTGATGTACCGGAACCGCTTGATTTTGATGTTTTGGTGGCCTTAACTGAAAGAAACTCCTCACCAGAGCATACAGAAGGGTTACATTGCGCTGAATGCGATTCAACGACTGCATGCTAGGGTTTCTAGCGGTGACTTATTATCTGTGAGCAGGTTAGTCACTGATTCGTTCAACTTTACGAGCTGTGGTAACTAAATTTTGATGGTTTTTATACCAGTTTGTAATTTTGTTGTGGTAATTCTGTTAGGTTTACTCCGCCTGATGATTTCAACCTGACTGTGCTCACTCTGGAATTGGAGTCGGTGAAAAAAGGGACTAAGAGTGAACAGGTATTTGCATATTTCCGTTTTGTACCTTCTTTTGGTTATCCATATAGAAATAGGAGAAAGATGGATTTTTAAGAGCTTGTCGGCTGTATTTTTAGATTGATGCTGTTGCCTTGTGGAGCCAACTTAAAAAGAGGTTTATCAACCAGGTAGCTACGACCTTCTACTTGGCTACTTATTTTTTACGCTTTGTTTATGTTGACCGGCTTCTTTGGAACTATAAATTGTTCAATGTTTGCAATTAATAGAAGATTAAAACGGACTAGTATATTGGAATCAAGAGTGTATACATATGTTTAATTCCAGACTTAAATCAATAAGCAAGTAATGAAACAACTGTTATATTTCTAGAAGGATTATGACAGATAGCTTATAGTTTACGCAATATGTGGCTTTACCGTATGCAGGTTATGGCAGCTGGACAAAGAGTGTCATTTCAGTACCATGGGACTATTTACATTTTTACAGTCAATCAAGCTGTAAGATCCAAAGAGTCTAGCTCTGTTGAAAGAGGGATGATCTCAAATGAAACATACTTCATTTTTGAGGCACCGAGTGGAAATGGAATAAAGTGAGATTGTTTTCAAATGATATCAGCCTCAGTATTTTTAAGGTTTCTACTCCACTTGTCTTAGAAGGTTACCTTGATTTTTATTATTATCATTATCATTATTGTTATTATTATTTTGGCTTGAGAATCATGTGATTACGACTTTGTCATCAATTTGGTATGATAATACAAGAAAACACATTCAACTTTGAATTGTAAACTGTATCAAATAAGGGTTGAAAAATTGATACATTGACTTGTGTTGTCCAGATTGTGAACCAACGTTCTGATACGACTACCAATATCTTTAAGCACAAGGAATTCAATCTTCAAACACTTGGCATTGGTGGCTTAGGTGCTGAGTTTGCAGATACATTTCGAAGAGCTTTTGCCTCCCGTATCTTCCCTGCACATGTTACAAATAAGTAAGACAATTGATTCTTCAAGCTGACGTAGTTTCCGTTATCTGTATGACTGTATACCATACTCTGAACTGACAATTTTTGGTGCTCTAGACTAGGGCTTAAGCATGTGAAGGGTATGCTGCTTTATGGACCACCTGGTACTGTATACCAGTGCACTTCTATATTAGTTTTTTTTTTTTCATAATCTCTCCTGTTGTCATTTCCTTTACTCTCCAGGAGATGAAAGTGAATTGCATGTCATAATCTCTGATGAAATCAGTGCTATTTGTAAGGCACAAAGTCTTTCTTACTCAATATCAAGATTCATTACGCATGAGTAGATCAATGGTGCATCAATTTCTTGCTCATGGAGACAAAATTGACCCTACTCCCCCCCTCCTCTTCCTCTCCCCCTCTTCTCCTGTACAAAGATTTGTTGTGGAGGGGTACCATGGTATGTTTATAATTTTTTATGTTTTAATGTACTGATATTTAAATATGTAATTTCTTCTGGAACATTGGACCGGGAAATGATAATGTCACTAATGCACGTTCCACAATGAACTTGAATACAGTGACAGTGATGCTGCTCTGCATTTGTCAACTGTATTCATATTAGCCATTAAGGCGGCATTATGAAAATTATGTCCAATAGTCACTGATGAGTTTAGACTTGACATCACCTGGGGATCCTCCATAGTTAAATAGCTTTCTAAGTGTAGGAATTGATATTACTAGCAAAAAAATCACAAGTATTTATATATGTTGGATTTAATAGTTTTTGGTTAGACGTTTAAGTTATTGCACTATATAACATGTGCTTTATTTCGCACATACAGTGAAGAGGATAAACTAGAGATGGCACAGGAGTTCATGATAGTATTGCAAACCAGTTAGTTACAAAGGTTGGTTGATTTTTCAATTTGGATTGCAGTCTTGCAAAAATGAAAAGAAAAAAGAAGAAGAAGATTCTAGGCCATTATTGTCTCGTGTTCCTGAGCTATGTCATCAGTGTGACTGAAAGACTACTTGCTTGTGCAGAACTGGAAGGTGTTGTTAAAAGTGCAGTATCATTTGCTTTGAATAGACAACTAAGTTTGTATGATCTTACCAAGCCATATCTTACCAAACCAGTAGATGAAGCGAGTATTAAGGTTACTAGGGATGATTTTCTATGTGCACTCCATGATATTGTACCTGCAGTTGGAGCCTCCGCTGATGACCCTGAAAGATGCAGGTATGGCTTTAGATACCTATGGACCACTGAGCTTTTCAGTAACCGGGTAAACTGATAGGTTAATATATTTAATTCACACCAGCTTGTTAAGTTATAGAAGAAATCTTGTTTTGGTACTTGTTTCCTTTATCTTAATTTTGTTTTGTGCTCTTATAGTCTTATTTTTATCTTAATTTATAGACTTCATGGCATGGTGTATTATGGGGATTGACATAAGCATATCTATCAAAGAGCCATCCTACTTGTGGAGCAAGTTAAATCAAGTGACAGAAGCCCACTTGTTACATGCCTTCTGGAAAGTCCTAGTGGCTGGTAAGCAATCCTGTGTTTATTCCTATTTAATGTTCGTTTTGTTGTTGCGAGTGTTCTGACTTCTGACTGTTACGTATCTTGGACAGTGGTAAATCTTCACTAGCAGCAACTGTTGGCATCGACAGAGATTTCCCCTTTGTTAAGATTGTAAGCTCATGTCAAATTTATTTCATCTCATATCGCTATGCTTGTCAAGAATTTGCTGGGGCTTTAAAATATATCTTCTTTTTATGCCTGCCACAAATTTTTATTGAAATTTTCTGTTTTGATATATCTCGGCTGAGGCAATGATTGGTCTTCATGAGAGCACTAAATGGGAGCAAATCGCAAAGGTTTGTTGGTCTTCTCAAGGGGTTCTGAGAAAACTAGCATTTTGGAAAGTGCTAATTAATGCTCAAGTCTAGAGATGTCATTTTGTGTCTCTAATTTTGTAATCCAACAGCAACCTATAGGATGATCTGTTGGTTTACTGAAAATCCTTGTGTTTGTACACACTTGTGAATAGGTGAAGTTGTATTGATATGGCTGCTTTTAATTTTTTTTTTTTCTATTCTAATTATCCGATAGGTTTTTGAAGATGCATACAAATCACAATAATGCTCAATAATCATGGATAATATTGAAAGGTCTTGTCTACTTTAATTAATTTTTATTTATGCATCTTGGCTACTCGCTCCCCCACTGATGTCTCTTGAATGTGTTATCTTTGTTGTGCAGGTTACTAGAGTATATTGCTATTGGTCCGAGGTTTTCAAATTTGACATCTAAAACAGTGATGCTCCTTCTCAAGCGCACTCCAAAGGTTCTTCATTTCCCCCTTCTTTACTGACATAGAGACCACTGTATTTAGAATCTATTGGCTGAATCCATGGGAAACCTTCTATTTGTAAACATGATTATAGTTTGGGTCCTTTGGGATTTGTGTTCTTTCTCTCATTGACATCTCAGACTTTTGTTAATGTGTATAATCTTTCTTTCTAATATTTTGTTTTCTTCCTATTCTGCAGGGGACAAAGCTTCGGGTAGTGAATTGGGCTTCTTAGACTCAATTGATTTTGTGATACCTTCTCCGTCACTTACAATGTTCCCACATTAAAGACAAAGGATGCAAAGAAGGTAACCGCATATTGTTGGTTCCGTTTTGGTATTCTTTTTTGGCTTTTAAAGTTCAAACCTATTGTATCCAAGTTGAATAGATCTTGTCTCTCGGATATGATTCTATAGCCGTTTGTGTTTCAAAGTAGGCTGATAACACTAGTGCAAGCAATCTGCCATATCACTGTAGCTTTTCTTCAGTAAGAATTATGGTGATGTGTTAAATTCTTTTACAATTGGATTGTTTCATTATATATGGTGTTGTCACTAGTAACGAGATGTCTGGTTATTCCCCTAATAGCCACTCTTGTATTTCCTAGTTGTCTCATTATGGGCAACATACGCTGAAAATTGTTATTTTAACTGTATGTAAATTTATAATATTTTTGCTCGTTTTCTCCTTATAGGTGCTAGAACAGTTAAATATCTTTGCTGATGAAGACATAGATGCAGCTGCAGAGGCCCTAAATGATGTAATCTAGAATGAGGTATATATCAATCATATTATTCATATATATGCTTTGCTGTTTCTGTACTGAACCCTAGCTTTTTTTGCATGCTGGTTATGACCTCAAGATTTTCCATCTCTGGCCCAGAAGGAATATTATTAGTGTTGAGTTGAGAACAGCACTAGTAGTACTATGTACTTATCCTACACATAACATGTGCAGCAGCATGGAAGAGCAAAAGATCCGCCCTTCAAGTATATGGAATATTCGACATCTTCGATGCATTGGTTGAGATTGTATTCCTTACTATATTAGCATACTGGTAGTCTGGTACTCGCAATACTTCTTGTTTGCTGCAGTTTGATTTGGCAATTTATATCATTTCACCCCCACCAGCACTGTTCAAGACTCAATGGGAAAAATATATGCATGCACATTTAAACTTTACCAAAGCAATATGTATGATATTCGTTACCATTTCACTGAGTAGCTGTACAGATTATATTATCCGTGGCCATGCGGTTTTTGAATAAAGTTGGGAACCAACCAGCGGGCAGTTCACATGCCTTTAAAAATATAGATCGATCTACACTATGAATCTGAGAACTTATCTTTTCTTTTCTTTCTTCGTCCTTTTTGTGTTCACATGCACTCTATAAACTGTGCCCTAGAGCTATTATTGACATGATTGTTTAGCATCTCTGATTGTCAAATTGTTTGAGATGAAAGTGGTCTTATATGAAGCATTGAAATACAGAAGCATAATAAGGGCTAGTTTGGGGTTACTGTGACTTAAAAAAAAAACTGTTGTTGCTGTGTTGTGAGAATAATCAGCTGTGAATTAAAACAGTTTCGTGTTTGGTAAATAATATTTTTAAAAGAGCTGTCAGTATATAAAACAACTGCAGAGTGTGTTTTGATCCACATCAGCTTCTAAAAGCAACTTTTGGGCTGTTTCTAAAATCTGCTGCCAGTGACCTATAACTTTCAATTAAAGCTGGTTTTTATTTATTTACCAAACACAATAAAATCTAATTTTTTTTTAACAAAAGCTGATTTTTTTTTTTAAAAAAGAGAAGCAATCCCAAACGGGGCCAGAGTAACATGTCATGTAGAAATCTTGACAGAAGCATATATATTGAATAACATCTCAGTAAAATGTGGAAAGGTATATTATGCGGACCAGAGAATTACCCTAACAGCAGTAAAAAGGCTAAAATATACAGTGGAACACTCCTTATCTTGCCCTGATGCACCACGGAACGAGCCTAATCTGGCAAGGCCTACTAGGGCTGGAAATGCGCAAGTTGGGGCCGTTGCTGGTAGTGTAATTAGCGTCGAGGGTGGAGGATGGATGCCGAGAGTGAAAGATGAGAGGCAATAAACTCCTGCTGCTGCAGTATGTGCTTGTGCTCCAGCTCGAAACCAAGGTCTAATATTCATGGTGAGTCCTTAAAAATGCAAAAGGTGCTGTTTGCAGCTTTCTAGTTTGAAGGAACCGATCATATCCCATTTCCATGTGGTGCAGCTTCTAAGTTCTAGTTGTTTGTTCCATTTCTTGACTGGTGCAAGCAGCACATGGAAGCCATCTGAGGTCCCAATTGATGAGTATTAGATTTAAACACAAAAGTTCTGAGGGATAGTGCTTAAATAGGAAAATTAGCGCTTAGACTGAGGTCATGCCACAAGTACTGTGAACAGAGCGTCTAAAAAGTTTTGGAGGCCCTGTGCGAGATAGAAAATATGGCCATTATACATGAATATATCATTGAAAATTTTTGTTATGTACAAACAAATATAAATACATAATTAATTACTTTAGTTTTTTTTTTGGCCCTCTTTTCTGTTTGGGTATTTTTGACCCTGCTTGTAACCAAAAAAAAAAAAAACAAAAAATTTAAAGAGAAAGAGGACTAAAGCTTGTTAACAAAAATCCATTTACAGACAAAATTACAATTGAATTATGAATTATTAACGAAGATAAATACAATACTATCCAAAAGACATAAATAAATGAAACAAGGATCAAGGATAAATGTAGTATCTACCATAACATACCTACTGGAACAAGAAAATGGAGGCAGAAAAAGGGGCCCAAAAAAAGAAGAAATAAAAAGCAAATCGCCTGCAATGAGGAAAAGGGGCCCAAAAAAGAAACTTTTTACAGCTGCAATGAGAATCGAACTTGTACTACTAAGTTGGAAAGAGAGCTAATTGCTAACTAAACTACAAAACTTTCAAGTAGTGAGGGCCTTTTCATACAAAGAAGTATATATAGGGCCCCAAAATTTCGGGGTCCTGTTCCATCGCACACTTTACATAGCCTCTAAGTCGACTTTGACTGTGAAGGTTATTAAAATTTCTCATTAAAAAATACAAGGACCATACACTTTGTAGACACTTCATTACTCAGTTATTGAAAAAAAAAAACTCATCAATCCCAAATCTATTAAAAAGCAAAAATAATCAATTTCATGAACATTTTCTTTTACCAATTTGTAACCCTCCTAAATTTACACTACCTCATACGAAGCCAAAATGGCAAATGAAACCTCCAGGCTGTAACCAAAAAAAAAAAAAAAACTCCAGGCGAACAGTCAAAGATCAACAAGAATCTCATAAGCAGAACCATATACACTGTTATCCAATCCCCACATCCCACGTACCACCTCACTCAATCTCCAAGCCGCCCTTCCCAATTTCACAAAATCACCCCCAAAATCTTTCAAAGTTCAAACGCGTCGCGTTACTTCCCGACTCGTGTAATAATATTTTTTTGAAATAAACTCGTGTAATAATATAAAATTATTCTATATATGATAGTGCAAGTACCTATTAGGTGAGCTTTATTTTGTAATATTTTTAATTAATATAATAACAAAAGATATGTTAAAGGAAAAACACATTATGTGTCTTCGTCAAAGTGATTGACGGAGAGGGAATCAATGAATTAGCGATTATCATCAATCAACAAGGATTACGGACCAATCAGCATTTAATGTCATCATTGTAATTGATATTTCCGTTGTAATTCTCTCCCTATATAAAGGGCTATGAAATGAAATGAGTAGACCAATTCCAATTCTCAATTTACTTTTACACGTTATCAGTACGCTCAGAGCAAATAGCCAAGAGAAAAAACCCTAGCTTCAAAAAAAAAAAAACCAAAAACCTAGAAGAAAAAAAACTTTTTTTTCTTTTCTGCCGTCACCCCAATTCAAAAAAAAAAAAAAAAAAAACTTCCAGACCGGCCCCGTCTGGACCAGCCTCAGCCCCCGCACTTGCCTATCCCCGAGCGCCTGCCCATCCCTGTGCCTCAACCCACCTGCGCGGCCTCTTTCCCAGCACGCACAAGCCACCTCCCCGCTTCAGATCTTGTCAAGATAGCAGCAACCATCTGGGTTATCTCCACCATCGCAGCACCCTCCCTCAGTTCCAATTCCGAACCCAGAATCCCACTGTGTCGTCCTCCGCCTAGTACCACTGCGTCGCCTACCTAACCGTGTTTGGGGAAGGCCAGTGGTGCTGGAAACTCCATGCACGTGGTCACCGGTTTCCATTGGTGGTGTCCCTGCAGCAAACCAGAGGAAGACGCGGAGAAGAAGAAGAAGAAAAAAAAGAAAGAGGAAGAAGAAGAAGAAGAAGAAAAAAACAAGAGAAATAAAAAAAAAATGAAAAGGAGGTGACCCGGCCCAAATAAAAAAAAAAGAGAAAACGTGACCCGGGCCAAAGTAAAGACCCGGCCAGAAAAAAAGAAGAAAAAAGCTGGCCTCTGCGGCCCAGCAAAAAAAGAAGCAAAGAAAAAATAAAAGGCCCTGAGGCCCACAGAAAAAAACAGTTAGAAAAAAAGGGCCCAAAGAACAGAGCAGGCCCAAGAAAAAAAATACAGAAAACAAAGAAAAGAAAAAAACGAGAACAAGGCCCACTGCTGAAAAGAGCGAGGAAGCGGCCCAGTTTTTCTCAAGCTCGAAAACATCGCTATACACGCCTGCATCAACACACGCGTGCGCTAGAATTGTTTTATTTTCTCGAAACCTAGTATGTTTTCTTTTATTTATTTAATTTCATATTCTGATATATTTAATTGTTTATAATTAGAACTTTTGAGCATGTTTAGTTAGATAATTTTGATCATTTTAAAGCATGTCTTGTTATTTATGCTTGAGAAAATGTTACAAACAGTACCCGAACTAAGGCAGACTCCTAACTTCAGTACCCGACTATGCAAAACTATCACTTTGGTACCCCAAGTTTGAAGCTCGACCCAAGAATGGTACATGCATCCATCATAGCGTTAGGTTTTTGCTACGTGGGAAACCATGAGGGCCCTCAAAATATGCCACGTGGTTAGCTAGTTAACGCCTTGATGGACGGAGTGTACCATTCTTGGGTCAGACTTCAAACTTAGGGTACCAAAGTGATAGTTTTGCATAATCGGGTACTAAAGTTAAGAATGAGCCTTAGTTCGGGTACTGTTTGTAATATTTTCTCTTTATGTTTTATATGATTATCTTTAAGCATGATTATATATTTTGTTATATAGTATTTATGAAATTTTGAGTATGTTTTTATTTTATTTACGCTTATATAAATTATGCCTACGCATGTTTTATATTATGCTATTGTTTATATTTTTACACATGATATATTAGGTGTAACATATATTTTGTTGTATATTTGTGAAATTTGAGCATGCCATATACTTTGTTTTTATATATGCTATGTTCTATTTATTATTACATGTGCTACTATACATATAAATTCCGTTTTGCCATGATAATGAAAATTCATGCGCATTATAAACATATACTTACTGTGATAAAGTATTTTCACATAGCATCGAAAAAAAAAATGTGACCATTACGAATCTTGGTCTTGAAATCTAATTCACATTTTTGGAAAATAATTTACGTGGATGTCTTTATGACTGCGTAATTTATATCTTCTATCTTGTTAATGTAGATGGCTGATCCAACTCGACCTGAATTTGACATCTTGGACTCAGAAGGACTTGAGTACCATCGTTGGGTTTCCGATGTGGAAACTGCCTTTGTAGCAAAATACTACACTACCACCATTACCGACCCCAAAGACGATGAACCGTCTAATTATAAGGTGAAAGCAAATGCCTTAATGTTTCTGAGGCGACATATTGATCCTAGCCTACCCTGGGAGTACCTTCAGTTAAAGACATCCAAAGAACTGTGGGATGCCCTTAAGGAACGTTTTGGGAACATTCATGACACCTTGCTCCCAGAACTGACCATTCAGTGGAATGTAATCCGCTTGCTTGACTATAACAAGGTTAATGACTTCAACAAGGACATGTTGCGCTTAAAGGCATGTCTCAATTTCTGTGGAAGGGAAATCACAGAAGATGATATGATCTACAAGACTCTTTCCACATTTCCTACTTCAGCGCTTATACTAGCGAACCAGTATAGGGTGGAGTATGACAACAAAAGAATCACAACCTTCAATAAGTTGATCAGCCTACTGCAAGTGGCTGAGAGGCATAATGAGGTTCTCTTGAACAACAATGTCAGGCCCACTGGGACAAAGAAAATTCCCGAGGCTAATTATGGAAAAATGAAAGGTGGAAAGAACTCCAATGCAAAGGGGTTTGGACGTGCTGATCCCTACCCACGTGGCAACAATGCACCACGTGGAAAGGGACGTGGGGGTTGTGGAAACAACGTGAAAAAGGAACCTAAGAATCCTTCTGTCAAAAAGGAAAGAGTTGACAATGAACTATGCTATAGGTGTGGAGTCATTGGGCATTGGTACAAAAACTGCCAAGCAAGTACCAGAGTAGCAGCCAATTACAAGAGGTATAGAGAGTCTAAAGAACAAGAGACTCACTGATGCGGCGAAAATAGCATCACAATTTAACCTTGCAAAATGTAGTTGTCAGTATAGGATAAGCAGAGATCGTTCAGTCCGAAGATTGTAGGGTACACCTACACGAAAAGGTCAATTAACAAATAAAAGAATAAAATGGGGGGTTTTGAAATTTGGTTCCTAATCTACTTAAAATAAAAACAAAACAAATAAACCTATATACAATGATCGACTTCCCTAACCTAGACCAATACCACTCGGAAATTACTAAGTATAAAAACAGAAAATCCATTTCAACATGCTACAAAAATGTGCCCATCTTTAATGCCTAGATAAGAGCTCAAATGAAAAGCCTCAGCGGATCAATTCACTTATCTGATTCATTCTAATGTAGCTTGGATCGGAAAAGTCCTTACCAAGCCTAATACTACTAATTTTTGAAAACACTCAGCGTAATTCTCTTAACTAGTAGTATTATCTAACCCTTGAATCAACTCACACGTGCAAATTAACCATTACACATAGAATTTAACACATAATTTCCATAATCATTTAATCATTAAAGCATGATTTTTACCACCCTTTAGAACTAATTACTACTTGTTTAACTCAGCGTCTTAACAAATAACAATTACTCTTGGCAAATTAAGCAAACACACAAGAACTCTCACCGTTATTCTAGCATGCACACTTATGAACCTAACTCTGAAAATTACCTAAACAAGTAAAAGGGCACAAGATTGTTACATGCATCATAAAAGAATTCTAGAAATTAACTCAATAATAAACTGAAAATCTCAAAAATATTAATAAAAATATTCTGAAAATCTCATGTCTCAAATTACACAACTGCAAATCCAAACACACAAAACCGAAACAAAAATTGTAAGTAGAGTCATAGTTACACTTTGAAGCTTTCCTCAGCGGCTTGGCAACAAGGTGATGAACTCGTCTCTGCTATGGTGGTGGAGCGTCCTTGACTCAGCGCCTAAGAGCTTCGTAGATTGATGGATTTAGGTGATGGAAGTTTAAGGAGTGAATTGGGCAGAGTCTCGGAAAAGTTTTTGGCCAGGAAGTGATAGGCCAGGAAATGATCTTGGCTGGAAGTGATGCAAATTCAGTTCTGGACGTTGCCTATTTATAGGGGAGCATTGGTTGGCTTTTGTCGATCATACCCTTCATCATTGGACGGATGAGATTGCATCGTAATTCCTTTAATTTTCCAACTGAAACATCTCCTTTAAGGCCTTAACTCCTCTCATAATGGGGCAATTCCTTTAATTTCCAAGCTGAAACATCTTTCTCCTTTATTCTCCAACTGAAAATGTCTTTCACTTTATTTCCCTTCTTCATTGCTTGGTCAACCTGATTTAATAAAGGGCACAAAATTAAATTCTTTTAGAGAAAATAAAAGAAATTAAAACAATTTAATTTCAGAAAAATACACCCATAAATTCTCTCTTAAGGCCCACAGATTAGCATGACGGTGAGGAATCCTGATCCAACTAGGATTCTTCATGAATTTTGCGTTTTCTGCCAATTTCATGCCAAACACTCTACAAGACTCTTAAAATGACTCGATGACTCAAAACAAGAAACTTAAAGGAGAAACAAGGCTAAAATGGAGCATATACTCATTAATATCGTCGCACATTGTGCTCCTATCACTCACTATATGGAACAAGGAGATCATGACCTAGACGTCAACCTTACAATTGCAGACTTCAATGGCAACGAGGAACTTGCTCAGTCAATGAATGCTCTCAAGCTTGACTGATCTGCTTTATTCATTTTATTTTCCAAAAACAGTTGTGAAGGCATAATGCCTCATTTTTAATTAGACTACTACTTGGTCTTAAAATTTATTTCAATAATGGTTTGATGAATTAGATTTATGAACATGACATTGATTTGATTATCGTTGGCTTATTAATAAATTTCAAATTTTATTCTGAAGCACTGAATTTATTCAAATTTATTTACTACACATATTTACATGGTTCGAAATAGCACTATAAAGATGTAAAGCAATACATCTGGAGAAAAATTATTAGAATGAAAAGATTATCATTCTACCTAAATAGAAGGGTTATTATCACAAATGGTACCTGAACTATACCTCAATTTTATCGATGGTACCTAAACGTCAATTTTGATCACAACCAGTACCCTAACTTTTCGATTTCATTTTAAATGGTACCTAGAGCCAACTCCGGTCACTATTCCGACTAAAAACTGCATGGGAGGCAATCATAGTGATGATTTTTGATGATTTCAATGGTTGCAATCATATATAGTGATGATTTTTTGGTAATAGACTTGCCTTGAACTTTTTTTATTTTTTATTTATTTTTAGATTTGGCTTTTTTTTGCCGGAATAGTGACCGAAGGTGGCCTTATGTACCATTTAAAATGAAATCGAAAAGTTCGGGTACTGGTTGTGATCAAAATTGAAGTTCAGGTACCATCGATAAAATAGAAGATAAGTTCAGGTACCATTTGTGATAATAATCCTAAATAGAAATACTCTAAAGAATATGAGATATGCTCTGTATGCACGAAGAGCTAATCGAACCTTGTTAAGTTTCAAATATATTCGTGCCAATGATTATCATGTAGAAACACACTGTGAGAATGGAACTGAATACCTTTACATTACCTCTAATGAAGGTGGAAGGAAACGCATTTTAGAGAAACTTATGAGTCAATCTAGTGGACTGTACCTCACTACAATTCTGATCATTGAATCCTATTCTGTCACCAACAATGAAATGAGGGATATTGACTCATACAGGCTTTGGTATGACCGCCTAGGGTACCCCGATCGTGACATGATGATCCATATTTTAAAGAACTCATATGGACATCCCTTCTTTCGAGTCAAAAATAAAATGGGACAAAAATCCGTCACACTGTAAGGTGTCGGTCTTAGTACTGCTCCAATGTAGTCATTGCCTTCTGAAGTACTAGAAGCACTACCTCCCTCCCATTATGCCTCATTCACTATTTCAAAGGCACATCACTCATTTTGCAAAGCCAGCTCTTTAGCAAAAACAGGATCGAGACCTTCCTATGCTAAAGATACAAAACAAAACATTCCATTCTTACAAAGGATACAATGAGATATCTGTGGACCTATCCATCCAGAATGCAGACCATTCAAATACTTTATGGTTCTAGTGGATGTTTTGACACGCTGGTCACATGTCGCTTTATTGTCCACAAGAAATGCTGCATTTGCAAAACTCCTAGCGCAGATTATACATTTAAGGGCTCCCCACCTGAATCACCCTATCAAGTCTATAAGGCTTGATAATGTTGGAGAGTTTACATCAAAATCATTTGATGATTATTGCATGTCTATCGGGATCGATGTAGAGCATCATGTACCCCATGTGCATACACAAAATGGTGTCGCAGAAGTCACCATCAAAAGGCTACAGATGGTGGTTAGGGCACTGGTTATGCGTACTAACATGCCTATATCTGCCTGGGGTTATGCAATATTACACGCAGCTTTACTTATTCATTTCAGACCCACTGTTAGTCAACCATTTTCTGCGTACCAGGTAGTAACTGGATATGAGCCTGACATTTCACATTTATGCATATTTGATTGGAAAGTATATGTGCCTATTGCGCCCCCACAGCGCACCAAAATGGGTCCTTAGAGACGATTAAGTATTTATGTTGGATACGAATCCCCAACAATTATCCGCTACTTGGAACCCTTGACAGACAATCTCTTTACCACTAGATTTGTGGATTGTCACTTTGATGAGACAGTCTTCCTGTCGTTAAGGGGAGATAGGAAAAAGGATTTTCCAAGGGAATGATAGGAATTGTCGCGGTTTGTCCCCACTCTGTCTCATTTTGATCCCCTCACTTCACAAAGTGAAAGTGAAGTGAAAAGAATAATCGATCTGAAGAACGTAGCAGATTCTATGCCTGATGCGTTTACTGATATCGCAAAAGTGACGAGATCACATATACCAGCTGCAAATGTGCCTACAAAGTTAGAAGTCCCCAACAAGGGGCACAGTGTTGCAGATAGAGGCACTGCAACCACACTTAGTGGAGGTGTGGTTGAGGCCGTGGCTCCCCAAAGGAAGAGGGGGAGACCACTTGGTTCGATTAACACTCACCCAAGGAAGAAGAGGGGGAGTAAGGCACAAACCAATCCATTAATCATCAATGTTGAGAATCCCTCTCATGAGATTGTCTCTGATTATAGTTATGTCCATGAATCAATACTGGAGCACGCTCCGATGTTTGAAATGATTCCAGAGAACAAAGATATCTCAAAGGATTATGAGAGTGTGTATGAGTTGATAGAAAGATCTTCCATACACATTGATGATGTATTTGCATACACTGTTGCGCAAGAAATCATAGAGCACGATGAGATCGAACCACGCTCTGTTGCAGAATATCAACAAAGAGCAGATTGGCCTAAATGGAAAGAAGCAATCCAGGCAGAATTTGATTCTCTGACAAAGAGACAGGTATTTGGTCCGGTAGTGCTAACCCCACCAAGTGTAAATCCTGTAGGACATAAATGAGTCCTTGTCAGAAAGCGTAATGAGAAGAATGAAGTCCTGAGGTACAAGGCTCATCTTGTGGTGCAAGGTTTCTCACAATGCCCTGGAATTGAATACGAGGAGACATACTCTCCCATAATAGACGTTATAACGTTCCACTACTTAGTTAGCTTGGTAGTTTTCGAAGGACTGGAAATGCAGCTCATGGATGTGGTTACTACATATCTCTATGGGGATCTTGGTTCAGAGATATATATGAAAGTGCCTGATGGCCTTAGATTACCCAAGTTAAGTGACTCTAAACCATGGAGTGCGTTTGCAATTAGGTTGAAACGCTCACTTTACGGATTAAAACAATCCGGGTGGACGTGGTATACCCGTCTAAGTGACTACTTGATTTGGAAGGGATACAAGAACGATGAATTGTGCCCCTGCTTATTCATAAAGAAAACAAGTTCCGGATTTGCAATTGTAGCTGTATATGTCAATGATATGAACATAATAGGTACTCTTGATGAAATAAGAGAAACCGCAAGCTTCTTGAAATCCGAATTTGAGATGAAGGATCTTGGGAAAACTCGATTCTGTCTAGACCTTGAACTAGAACACCGAGTTTGTGGAATACTAATCCACCAATCTGCATATGTCCAAAAGATGCTCAGGTGATTTAACATGGACAAAGCGCATCTTGCTAGCACTCCCATGATCAGTCGAAGTTTGGATGCAAGGAAAGATCCATTTCGTCCAAAGGAAGATGACGAAGAGGTGTTAGGAGCTGAAATTCCCTATCTAAGTGCAATAGGCGCATTATTGTACTTAGCCCAATGTACTCGATCAAACATTGCATTCTCAGTGAACTTGTTAGCTAGATTTAGCTCAGCGCCAACGCAGCGTCACTAAAATTGTATCAAGAACATTTTCTGATACCTAAAAGGAACCATTGACTTGGGACTGTTCTTTTCCTACAGAGAGACAAGAGGGACCGCAGATGGAACTGCAATCCTTAAAGGAAATGTTGATGGCGAAAGCGCCACTCACTACACTGAAACACCAAATGAATTTTGGTTGGTTTTGCTGATGCTAGGTACCTCTCTGACCCACATAAAGGTCGTTCCCAAATTGGTTATGTATTTACCATTGGGAACACTGCAATATCTTGGAGATCAACCAAGCAAACCCTTGTGGCTACCTCCTCGAACCACTCAGAGATCATTGCTCCACATGAGGAGGTTCGTGAGTGTATATGGTTAAGAGCTATCATTACACATATTCGAGGGACTAGTGGTTTGAGTTCTACCACTGAAGAGCCTACTTGCATTTATGAAGATAACGCAGCTTGCATCGAACATATGAAGCTAAGTTATATCAAGGGTGATAACACAAAACACATATCGCCAAAGTTTTTCTACAATCAGCAACAACATGCTCTCCTCAAGATTCAAGTGAATCAAGTAAGGTTTGAGGAGAATGTGGCAGATTTGTTCACCAAATCATTGCGTAAGGCCATATTTGAGAAACATGTGAAAAACATAGGAATGCGAAGACTTTCCAAGCTCCCTTGATTAATGTAAGGATCAGGGGGAGTCTACCACACACATGTCATCTTTAAATGTAAAGGTGCGTTGTGCTCTTTTCCTTAAACCAATGTGTATTTTTTGTCCCACATGGTTTTTATTGTTACTTGGCAAGGTTTTTAGTGAGGCAACAACTCATGCACCATTTCGTCTTTGACTTGGCACAAGGGGGAGTGTTAAAGGAAAAACACGTTATGTGCCTTCGTCAAAGTGATTGACGGAGAGGGAATCAAGGAATTAGCGATTACCATCAATCAGCAAGGATTATAGACCAATCAGCATTTAATGTCATCATTATAATTGATATTTCCCTTGTAATTTTCTCTCTGTATAAAGGGGCTATGAAATGGAATGAGTAGACCTATTCCAATTCTCAATTTACTTTTACAAGATACACTTGTTATGTTATTTAACCGTTTATTTTCGTTGGTATAAATACATGTCGGAGCTTTAAATATCTTTCCTATAATAATAGACTCGAGCAAATTCATTGTGTTAGATATCAAAACGAAATTTTTTTATGGATCGACACTGCAGGTGACCCAACAGCTAATATATGGTTTCGTTGTGATATTTATCGTCAACCTTTCACCAAAATTATAAAATACTACATTTGATGTTATGTACTCATCCATTTATGTTGATGCAAGTGCAATGTTAAGTGCTCTGAATCCATTCCATTCCCTTATCACCATTCTTTTTATAGCAACACAATTTCTACAAATGGGTTTGGATTTGAAAAGACTCCGAGGACTGTGAAATTCAGTGGTTTTTTGGTTTTGTTCTTCTTTTTACTTTTGTCCAATCACAGTTTTTCTTTCCTTTTGTTTTTCTTGATTATATCTAAAAATGGGGGTATTTTGGTTATTTAATGAAGGTTTTTGGATATGTAGGGTACTGGCAGAGCAACCAAAATGATGAGAGTATGAGGCGCATGTCGTTTGCTTGGGATGTTAAGGTTTGATATTAACGGGAAAGTAAGGGTCGCTTTTTGGAGATCAGAAACCGAGAAATTACCGGAATTGGAATGAACTGGCTGATAGGTTATCGGAACCGAACCGAGCTATTTTCTGGCCCAACAAAAAAAAAAAAGTTTTCCACTGAAAGCACTTCAAATCCTGATCTAGATCGCTTTGATCTTGATTTGTATTAAAGGTTGTGGAAAAAAAAAAAAAAAAATCTTTACTACAATTATTGATAAAGAACAAAAAATTCTTGTTTTAAGCATTAAAATTTATTAATAGGATTACTATAAGGTTATTAATGTAGCTCGAGGTCAAGGTTTTATGTTTCTCTAATGCAATCTTACTACTATATAATGTACAATATAATTTTAAAGAAAGTGGTTAGTTAACTCGAAGTCATAATGTTGTGATGATGATCATATTAATAAGTCATATATCCCAACAAGAAAAATAGAGATTAGAGGCTGAAGATGATGACAAGTTTCAAATAAGAGAGCTGATAATTCGTCATGAAATGACTAAAATGATCGGTGATGGTTACAATTTGAAAATATTATACTAAAAATATTATGTTATAATGATTTTTTTTTAATCAATGAATTAACTTTATGGAAATAGCTTAGTGTAGCTGATTATAATCGAAGTGTAAAACATCCAGAATGCACTCTAGAGCATTATCAAACCAAAATGATATGTGACTATCCTTAAAAGCTAAACTACTTAGACGATGTGCTATTCCTGATATGGATTAGCAATATCAGTAGTTGCTTCAAGGCAATCAGTTTCAACAGCTATTGCTTGCACCTCAAAGACTTAAGAAATTAATGCAATCCCGATCTTTAGTGGGAAGGAGCTCTACTTGTTTGGCTGTAGCTACATGTTGAATAAGCAGAGCAAATGCTGCTTTAAACAGTCCATTGCCGTCACGAAGTACCCCGCCCAGGCCGCCATTAGTTTGGTTTGGCAAAAAATTGTCATCCACATTTACCTCTACTAACTCTAAGAAGCCAGCTGCTATCTCTTCCCATTACTTGTTGTCGGTTTGTGCACTGGTTGTTTGGCCTTCCAGAATTCATCCAATCATGAAAAGTGAACTGCAAACAATGGCAATGGGAGTAACCATGCATTCCAATAACTTATTGTTTTCATTCTTCCAAATTGCCCATAGTATCATTAATAGCTTTTCAAAGACATCTTGCTAGCTTGAGGTTAACAACATGATAAGCATCCATTCTTTAAAATTGTTGTTTGGTAGTAAGCTGTTATGCAACTCAAAAGAAGGTGATGAAAGTATAGTATGAGCAGTGTGACACTTATAGAAGATGTTAGCACCATTTTAGTATTGTCAGGGCAAATCAAGCAATTGGTGCCCCCTATGTAACCTTTTTTGAGCAGTTTAGATGTTTAGGTAGTAAATCAATGTATCGTATGTTTTAACAATTTGTTAGGAGCCTAAAGCTCAAATATTCATTCTCATAAAATCAAATCAACTACGACATAAAAAAAAATCACCTACTTCTTAAAAAAAATCATTGTAATTAGGGGATTAAAATTTAGAAAATTACATACAAGTGTCAGCTTGAAACTTTAATTAGCCTTAAAGCCACCTAATTTTTTTTTGTACAAATAAGGCCACTTCCATCCACAGATTATTTCATCCATGACAATATTACCCTTCTACCTAAGAAGCCTAATTCCGTCAGCCTAACATCGATCACATTTTGACAAAAAAAAAATCGATCACAGATCTCTCTCTCTCTCTCTCTCCCCCGCCCCCCTCTTTTCTCTCTCTCTCTCCCCTCAATAACATCGATCATAGATCTCTTTCCTCTCTCTCTCCCCTCGATAACAGATCTTCACGTTTTTGCCTCTGCTTCCAATTCCGGCGAACACCGGCAAGGCACTATCGGATCTTACACCATCATCGTCACCTTCAATTTCCAGAAAATGAAACTGATCAAAAAATTATAGATCGAATGAAAATGAGAAAGGTGCAGGCGTTGGCGGCCGTCTAATCGCTGCTTGATGATTGTGATCGGAATGGTGAGAGGAGGATCGCGATGATGATGAAGGTGCACGACGAGGCGAGGCAAGGCAGCCCAGGCATCGATGTCGTCTAAGGCTCAGTTTGGTGTTGACTCCTTCAATCCTCCTGATTTTCAAGCCACCTGATTCTCATGAAGGTAATCGCTATCCTAATTGCTGTTTTGATTTTTATTCCTGGAATTGTGAATTTTGTTGTCATGGAAAAACTGGATCGCGTTGGCCGACTGAAATTGAATCTCAGGTGCATGGCGCCGTTTCGCGACTGTATCTTGTGCACGGCGTCGTCAGTGTAGATTCGAACGCCATCAACGTTGCCTCGCTTTCTCGTGCTCTTGCTTGGATCTCCAAGCCTCTGCTCCGTTGTCTACCTAATAATTTGCGTTTTTCATTTGATTTGATTTGAATTTGCTGGTGCAAATTATTTTAAAAATCATAATTTTGATTGCTGAATTTTCACGCAGGGTCTGTTTGGATGATGACGATGAGTCTTCGATGGTGAGATTAGGCGTAGGGAAGAGCGGGAGTACTAATTCCAGAGATTAAAGCTTTGTTACACATTCAAAACCTGGAATTATGAATTGTTACAGTTTTTGGATTAGGTAGAAACTCATTTGTTGATATTTGTCAATTTGATAGCTTTAGTTTGATTTTGGTAATTCCTACGGATTTTACGGCTTACTCCAGTGAATGATGCTCATGGATACAAGTTATGTTGATCGATTATGATATGTGCAATACGTGCAAGGTTGAGCATTGCAAGCTTTCGACATTGTAAATTTATAGTTGTTTTAATGTTTCATAGTAGTTTTTGTGTAGGTTGGTAATAGCTTTTTCAGTTGGTGATAGTAGCTTTGTTAGTCTTTTGTGAGAGTAACTTTTGGTGGTGATGATTATAGCTTTTGGTGGTGATGATTGTAGCTTTTTATGGTGGTGATAGTAGTTTTTAACATTGATGAGAGTAGCTTTTGAAGTGGTGAAAGTAGTTTTTTGCCTGGTGATAGTAGTTTTTTGCGTTGGTGATAGTAGCTTTTGTTAATGGTGAGAGTAGTTTTTGATACAAGAGTAACTCTCTAATGTTAGTGAGAGTAGCTCGTTGGTGTTAGTAACAGTAACTTTTGTTGTTGGTGAGAGTAGCTTTTGGTGTTGGTGAAAGCAACTTTTGCTGTTGGTGAGAGTAGTTTTCTAGTGTTGGTGACAGTAGCATTTATTGCTGGTGAGAGTAGCTTTTGGTATTGGTGACAATAGCTTTTGTTGATGGTGAGAGTAGCTTTTTGTTTTGGGGAGCATAAGTTATTTGATAAGCAGTAGCTTTTATTGTTGGTGATAATATCTTTTGTTATCTCATTGGAGGTTGCTGGAAATCTTACTAGAGTAGCTTTTGTTGCTAGTGACAGTAGCTTCTGTTGTTAGTGATAGTAGCTTTTGTGACATCGCCGGAGATTGCAGAAATTTCATCATAGTAGCTTTTGTTGCTAGCTACAGTAGCTTTTGGTGTCAGTAACAACAGCTTTTGTGGTTGCCGGAGTTCGCAGGAGGTCGGCCGGAGACCCGCTGGAGTTGACCGGAGACCTTGCCGGAGAGGAGAGAGAGAACGAATGTTGATTTTGTACTCCAGTGGCATTTATGTAAATATATTAGTTTTTAATATCCAAAATATAACATCTTTTTTAATCTAGCGGCTTTATGGCTAAAAAAACATTCTAAGATGCACTTATATGTAATTAACCCTATTTAAATTCCTCCAAAATCAAAGTGGTAATAGGAATGCGCTACTATGGAAATCCAACAAGAGGGAGCAATAACAAAAGAAAAATGAAGAGAAAAAGAAGTAAAAATGGGTCGGGCCTGACAAGTATAAAAAACGATTGTTTTAGGAAACTTGAGCCCACCCTTTGTTTGCATTCGTCTTCTTCCTCGGTCTCTAACAATTTTCCTTCCATTTCTCTCTCTGCAACTTACAAACCGAAAATGGCAACTCGCCCAGAATTCACCAATTCTCAAAAAATTGATGATTTTTCCTATAAGCTAAGCCAAATTCTTGCAAAAGCTGACTCCAAAGTCAGTGACCTCCTTCAAGAAAATGGTGAGGCTTCCCTTGAAGTTCTCCAAAAGCTTCGTCAAGCCCAGAGATCGAGCAAGATCTCATCTTGGAGTGCAACAACCCCATTCCCAATGTTGAGAGCTTTCTACAAACCCTTTTGCATTTCTGGAAACTTTATCAGTCGGTTTTTGGAATCTTGAAGGTGACAAAAACAATGATGACTCTTCTGGCGACCCTTCCCTGCGGCGGCATCATCGGCACCGACGTCATCAGCTTCTAACCAGCGTAACTCGCTAAGGAGTCAAGGAGCTTCTTGGTGATCTCACTCAGATTCTGACAGCTATGGCCACAAAGAGAAAACAACAGGTTCAAGCTTGCACAGTGACTGATCATATCATCTCAACAGTGACTATGGAACTCGGTTAATATTGCCTAATTGATCGAGCATCGTCCACCTCTTTAGTGGGAAGGAGCTCTATTTGTTTGGTTGTAGCTACATGTTGAATAAGCAGAGCAAATGTTGCCTAAATAGTCTATTGCCGTCACGGAGTACCCCGCCCAGGCCGCCATAAGTCTTGTTTGGCAAAAAACTGTCATCTACGTCTATCTCCACTGATTCTCAGAAGCCGACTGCCATCTCTTCCTCTTGCTATCATTTTGTGCACTGACTGTTTGGCCTTCCAGAATTCATCCAATCATGAAAAGTGAACTGAAAACAATGGTGATGGGAGTTTGGAATGTACCATTCCATAACTTATTGTTTTCGTTCTTCCAAATTGCCCATAGTATCATTAATAGCTTTTCAAAGACATCTTGCTGGAGGTTAACAACATGATCAAGCATCCATTCTTTGAAATTGATGTTTGGCAGTAAGCTGTTATGCATATCAAAAGGAGGTGATGAAAGTATAGCATGAGCAATGAGACACTTAGAAAAGGTGTCAGCACCATTTTCAATAATGTCAGGGCAAATCAAGCAATTAATTAGTGTTTCCTATGTAATCCTTTTTTTTATCAATTTGGCTTTTTAGGCATTAAATCATTGTATCGTATGTTCTAACAATCCGTTAGGAGCCTAAAGCTCAAATATTCATTCTTATAAAATCAAATCAACTACGACATAAAAAAATAAAATCAATTCAACTACTACATAAAAAAAATTCATTGTAATTGGGGGAATTCGAGTTTCTCTAAAATCAAAGTGGTAATGGGAATGCGCTACTGCAGAAATCTAACAAGAGAGACCAATAACAAAAGAAAAATAAAGAGAAAAAGAAGTAAAAATGGGCCGGTGCTTTTTCGGCCTGACAAGTAAAAAAAAATGATTATTTTAGGAAACTTTAGCCCAACCTTTGTTTGCCTTCGTCTTCTTCCTCCGTCTCTATCAATTTTCCCTCCATTTCTCTACCATTCAAAAACCAAAAATGGCAACTCGCCCAGAATTCACCAATTCTCAAAAAATTGATGATTTTTCCTATAGGCTAAGCCACATTGTTGTAGAAGCTGATCCAAAGTCAGTGACCTCCTTCAAACAAAATGGTGCCACCTCTTCAACTTTCGTCACACTCACGCCTGGAGGGGATAGCATGCCTGCAAGGCTAAGATAATTTTCATGTTCAAACTCCTTATTCCTTCGTAGATACTTGAGTAGTGATTGCCCATCTTCTAAAACGTCACCTCGTTCAGGTTCTCAGCTTCCAGTAAACCTAATTTTTTTGAATTGTAGGCTTTAATCTTCTCAAGTTGTGTGCTTGCCAAGTCCACCAACACATAAATATCAATATCCTCCTCCTCAAATAATTCAACTGTAGACTGGATTAAAGATGTTAAGTGCTGTTGACACTTTTTTTCTTCTACCTCCCAGTTTTATCTCTTCCTTGTTGTCAGCCACCCTTTTTGTATAATCATCATTGTTAGGAATTACAGCCACACAATAAATAAATAAAAGAATGAAACGTCTTTAGGGATGAACGCATTATGAAGATTGAATAGTCAAGAATTTAGGGTCTCCATGACCTTCAATTTCTCTTGATCAAGTTCATCATTGAACATGTTTAGATTGTTTCATGGAACTGGTAGGTAGGGTAGAAAATAAACTGTTGGATCATAACTTCATAAGTGGAGTACCATAGAAAAGAAAGAACGAAAAAGTAGAGTCTAGGGATGGGCTTCTCATTACTCATTACTTTATATCTGGGAGTTTGATTGTATCAGTGTTTGCTCTATTGCCATGATTGTTCTACCGGATTGTAGAGTTGTGAATGTTCTACCATTTTGTAGAGTAGACTACGATCAAGTTCTTATACTAGCTAATACAGTGATTTCAGAAAATAACGAAATAGATTATGGAATTGGAACTGGTGGAACTTGCGGGTACCTCATGCGAGGTAGCAGAGGCATGTTGCGCATCTCTGTAAGAAACTGAAAGGTGCTACGTCCAACATAAACAGGATCTTGATCAGTCCCGATCGTCGAACGAAACCAGGAGCAACAAACTGGTCTTCTAAAGTATTATGAGGACCACGATCTGCTACCTGGTTGACATGGGTGTAGGCTTCGTTGGCTCTTTGTTCATCCTTGAAGAGGACGAGGTGAATGTGGATATCCAACCTCACTACAACAAAGTGATGCGCTTGAAGATCGTCTCATGTCGCCTCACCATTAGGCCTGACAGAAAAATATAAAAATTAGTTTTTCAGCAAATGACATGGCCCTTTTTATATAAAGGCCTACATGATTATATAAAGGTTTAGGAAACACGAAAGTTTTCCATCCCTTTCACAAATTTGATTTCTTCTAATTCAACTTGACCTTCCATTCAACTGCTTTCAAATACTCGACCGGCACTTCCAAAGGCTCAGAATATTAGTCATGATAACTCCCATGATTTTCATGATGATCAACATCACTAAAACGAGTTGTATTCTTGTCTTTCTTCTCCATTATTGATCGATGCTACGTGAATACAATCAGCTGTCTATGAAGATCATCACAGAATAAAAATCATTGTCTATGTAAACCTAGGAGTTTTAGTTCAATCTCAACTAGGAGTACTTTTATCACCTTTTTTCTTTCTTTCTTTTTCTTTAAAGGACATAAAACTAGGAGTGCAATAAATAAGAATTTGTAAACGAGACTATTAGATTACATTGGTGTTAACTTTTTTTTGGAGAGATTTTATATTTCAAAACGCTATGTGATAAGAACTGTCATGGCTCTTTGCAACTTTTCTGAGTGGAAATATTGCCTGTTGTGCCATGATGGGCTTTCAATACTTAGATTATTGAGAATGCTTACGGTTTAGCTGACCCATTCTCTCAAAACTTTGAAGAGACAGAGACAAGAAAATCTTCAAGGACCTACATAGGTCAATTTCCTCATCTCTGAAATCACCTCGGAACTGGGTCGTGAGTATTGCCTCATTGAATGAGCACCGTTCACCTCCACATCCGACGGCGGAGGAGGCGCATCAAATTCTGAATAGACAAACTTTTAGTTTCCTCTAATATTTCAACTGAACAAATAAGACTGTACAATTCGAAACGGAACTGTTTGTATGGTAAGAAAAGTATAACACACGATCATGGTTCTAAGAGAGTGAGAGATTGATATAGGGATTTGATGTTGAGAATAGCCATGAAAAATGTGTTTAGAACGATGAGTATTGTGGGCCTTTGAACTGATGAAACTATTAATATCTAGACAAGGAGAACCAAAGTAACTGCACTTTATCTTGTCCCATGAGAACTAGGAATCTTATAATACAATCTAGTTAGGATGAAGATGTAATATTTAGGGGGGGGGGGGGGGGGGGGGGTGCGAAATTTGGTGGGAGGAGAATAACATGAACAAATTTGGCCCGCTTCATTTCGTTCTATTGCCATATCTTTTGAACAATAAAAAAATTGGTTTCATATTTCTCTTCTTATATCGCATTTAATTACTTTAAAAATTTTCACTCATGAATGATCTAGTAATACATTTAAATATGGAACAACTCGTAAATTTGAATGAATTCAATATTTATTGAAGGGTTAAATACTTATTACTCCTCAAACTTTTCACTGAAAAACAGTTTAGTCTCTCGGCTTTTAAATTTAACAGGTAAGTCCTTAAGCTCTCATTTCTCACACTTAAGGTCTATGCCGTCCAATATCTCTGTTATCCACCTGACGTGGCAAACGTTCTGACACCACCCCAGTTCCACATAAGCCAGATAGACGGTAAAAAGTCAAAAATGCCCCGAATCGAATTCAACCCTAACCCCGTTTCGAATCAGCCCGTTCCCCATTTCCCCCAAAAAACCCTAAAAATTCAAAATCGCTCCTAAACCACTGTTACCTCTTAACCCCGAAAATCTGCATCCATAATCTCATATCTTGAAGATCGAATCACTCATCGTCGAAGACTATAGTGAAAACTTGAGTGGAATCCAAGGTTGTTGGCGGCGGATAAAGAGAGGTGGATGTGGCTGGGATGGCGGACAACGATATCTAGGTTCCTCGAGATGTAGAAGGCGGCAATAATGATATCCCACAATATTGTGAGTTCTATTTTCAAATCGAAATGGTTTTAAATCCTACTTTGTATGGCTCGATTGTTTCCATACTAGGGTTTCAAAATTTTTTGGGGTTTTTAAACTTTTAGTGCTTTCTGGGTTGTTCTCTGAGCTATTGATAAAGGATTTGGTTTTATCGTCTTAA
The DNA here is from genome assembly GCA_024704745.1 of Rosa lucieae. NCBI lineage: Eukaryota > Viridiplantae > Streptophyta > Magnoliopsida > Rosales > Rosaceae > Rosa > Rosa lucieae. Next base: position 42,253,835 of record CM045495.1, read on the forward strand.
AAATTTCTGGGTTTTAAACTTTTGGTTAGGGTTTCGAGTTCTAGGGTTTGCTAATTTTAAAATTGGTGTTTATTTCTTTATTGGTTTCTGGGTTTTGGGTCTAGGGATTTTGGGTATGAAAATTGCTTTGTATGCATGACTTTAGCTGCAGAATGGATAACCATGGTTATTGAAATGGGTTGGTTCGATTTAAATATTGTTAGTTTTGTCACAGTTGAAAGTAGAAAGTGCAACTACTTTTAATATTGCAGTGAAAGTGGAATTGTTGGTTGTGGTCCAATTTGTGGGCTAGTGGTCCTATATGGCTGTAAAGGGATATGTTTGGCGTTTCCCTCTTTATGGCCAAGTATAATAAGTAGTTGGATTATATTTTTTTGCTTGCATGCTAATTGATTATCATTCACTGTTTTGCAGCTCACCCCGACTATTTCACCATGAAAGTTTTTCATGGAGGCTGCATACTAAACAATGACTATGTAGGAGGGAAGGTTGACTTCTACGATAACGTAGACAAGGACAGGATGTCCTTAGTAGAAGTTGATAACATGGTTAGGCAGCTTAATCAAGGCTATTCTGATTAGAGAATTGACTACTGGTATAGGGTGGGTGATGAGCATAATTCATTGACCAAACTGAAATCCGACGGTGATGTTGTGACAATGTGTAAGGCAGTGCCCCTGGTTAGGATAATTACACTGTACTTGGATCACATGGAGGTTAAGGGTGTTTTTGAGGAAGATGATGACGACATCTACATATACGAAGACTTCTTATTTAGTCAAGGCAGCAGTGTGGTGATAGAGGAGCTGCCTGATGAGCCTAGGAAGCCTCCAAGTTGTGTCATCAAGGAGTTGCCAGCTGAGCCTAGACCAAGCAGAAGCAAAGGGGTGATTATTAAAGAAATTGATGATGTGTGTCCTACTACTCAAGGAAGTTGTGTTGCTGGAGGAGATGCAAAAGACAAGGGTACAAGGTAAACTCGTGGATGAAAGGTCAGTTAAAAAACCATTGCTGTTGGAGTATCCTGGATTTGGTGTACCGTGTAGTTCAGGTGGGGTAACTGGCAGTGGTGTAGGGGCTAGCAGTTCAGGTGGTATGCAGAGTGACAAACTGATAGATGATATGGATTATCTTCAATCTTTTGGGATTGAGCCGGAAGAGTTGAGTGAGGATGGGGATAGTAGTACAGATGGTGATTATGATCCACAATTTCATGACGAAGAGTACGAGCATTATGGTACTGATGAGGAGGACTGGTTGGAGGAAGCCCAGTTAGATGAGGCTACGAAGGGTAAGGGTTCAGGGGTAGGAAGTAGTGATACTAGTGGTTTAGGGTCTACTGCACCTGATATGGAGGATGATGATGATGAGGATATGTATAGGGTTGATGATTCTGATGAAGAAAGGATGCAACATGCAATTGATTCAGATGAGGAGTTTGAGGAAGTTGGTATAGAATTCAACCCAAGCACGGATATGAAGAAACCTAATTTCTGTTTAAAGATGCAGTTTGCAACTGTACAGATTTTGAGGGATGCATTGAGGGAGAAGGCAATCCAAGAGGGGTAGGAGTATGTCTACATAAAGAATGATAAGACAAGGTTGAGGGTGGTTTGCAAGGAAAACAACTGTCCTTTTGAGTTGTTTGCTTCCAAGATGCAGCATGAAAGCACCTTGATGATAAAGAGGTACAATCCCAAGCATAACTGCTATAGGAAGTTTAACAACAGCATGGTGCGGCAGAAATACTTAATAGGCAAGTTCAAGGATCAAATTGCTCGTAATGAAGCCATAAAACCAGGTATACATTCGAAACAATTTTAGACATAAATTGTTGGTTATGTTTCACTTTTTAAACTGATTCACTGTTGTTTGATAATGTAGAGAATTTGGCTAAGACTATGTCAGCAAGCATTAGGGCAGGTGTTTCCAAAAGTATGGCTTATAGAGCAAAAAGAGCTGCATTGTTAGAGGTAGAAGGGGGCATCAAGGAGCAGTATGCAAGGCTGGCTGATTATGGGAAGGAACTTCAAAGGGCTGATCCAGGAACCACAATTGACTTGGTTTGTGACTTCAGCAACTCCGAGAAGGCACCTGTTTTCAAGAGGTTGTACATTTGCTTGGGAGCTTTGAAGAATGGATTCAAGGCAGGTTGTAGATCAGTGATTGGTTTGGATGGAGCTCATTTGAAGACATGTTTTGGTGGCCAACTGCTAACTGCTGTCGGAATAGATGCTAACAACACTTCATGGGTTGTTGCTTATGCAATGGTTGAGCTGGAGACAAAGGACTCTTGGATTTGGTTTTTACAGTTGTTGTGCAAGGATCTGAGCTGTGAGAATAATGGTAGAGGCTGGATATTCATAAGCGATAAGCAAAAAGGTTTGAAACCTACATTACAAGAGGTGGTTCCATCTGCACAGATCAGGTTTTGTGCAAGACATTTGTGGACTAACTTCACCAAGAAGTTTCCTGGAAAAGTTATGAAAGATCAGATGTGGAAGTGTGCAAAGGCAACAACTTTGCCTTATTTTCAAAGGAGATGGAGGAGATGAAGACCCTTGATAATGATGCTTATAATTGGTTGTCAGGTGATGTGTTCTCGATAAATGTCTTAACTTAGTATTTTAGTGTATTTTAGTTTTCTGTTGACTAATTGGTTCTAGCTTTGTATGCATGAATATCCTTTTGTTTTGCAGAGCCCGAGAGGCCCCCAAAACATTGGTCAAGGGCATACTTCCCTGCTGGTTATGATTGTGACATGCTCATCAACAATGGTTGTGAGAGTTTCAATGCATTGATCGTGGACACAAGGACCAAGCCCCTGTCACTATGTTGAAAGAGATAAGGCTGAAGATAATGAGGAGGATTCGTACTCGAAGGGACAAAATGGAGGCTTACCATGGAAATGTATGCCCCAAAGCAAGGAATATCATTGAGAAGAATAAGGTGAAAGCGGCGGAGGATTGCATCCCAACATTCAATGGTGGTGGCAAAGCTGAGATTGAGAATATTGAAGGCACCAAAAATGTTGTGGACACTAACTTGAGGACTTGCAGTCGCCGAAGATGGGACTTAACCGGCATACCTTGCAAACATGCCATTTGTGCAATTAATGGCATGAAGGCTGAACCCGATGACTACATTGCTCCTTGCTATCTCAAGAAGACGTACATGAGTATCTACAGTCACCTCATTTAGCCAGTTAATAGCATGGACATGTGGTCCAAGGGTGATGGTCCAAGTATCCTACCTCCACAATATACAAGGCAGCCTGGTAGGCTGAAGACAAAAAGGATTAAGGATGTTTCAGAGGTGGTCATCAATGGTACTGAAAAAATTGGAAGAATACAAAGATCCCTTAAGTGTAGCAACTGTGGCCAAGAAGATCACAATATGAAAACCTGTCAAAGACATTTGCCAAGTAAGGGAAAGAAGACTTCAACTGCCGGTATTAAGAAGAGGAAGCTCAACACTGATGAAGGAGAAAGTTCCCAAAATATGGTGAGTTGAGTGTTTCTGGTATATGACTTGTTTTGCTAATTGAAATGCTTTAATTTTGTGATTTAATATGGTTGTTACTTGCTGCAGTCAAAGAAAGGGCAAAAAGCACCTATGACTGCAAATGAGTTGAGGCAAAAAGCCAAGGAGAGGGCTGAGTATCAAAGGGTAATAATCCACTTTATTATATAGATGTTTTGTATATGTTTGCTCTAATGGGCTGCCTTGATTCATATGCCTCTAAATTAATGTGTGTCCAGAAAAAGATGGCTAACTTGAGGGCAACAAGGCTTGATGCAAACAGACCTGCAAGAGGAAGGCCTCCAAAATCTAGTACTGAAAATACAAGACCAAGGCCTCCAACTGCCCCAAATGCCTCGACAACATCAAGACCCGTACAAGCTACATCTGGCAGTATCAGTTCAAGGCCTGTACAGCCTTCTAGGGCATCAAGAGACAAGGTTGCAACACCATCAAGGTCTTCACAAAGGATCAAGAACAATTCAGGTAAAGGAGATGGAAATTAGTTATTGAAATGGAAGATTAGTTTAGCTGCCCAGCAAATGAATTAGATCCTCTTGTTTTGGGCAACCTTGTGCTGTGTCACTTGGTTGCTAGCTCTAATCTTTTGATAAGATGATTAGAGCTATGTTAGTTTTCTGAACCATTGAGGATGTAATGCTCTGATTTTTATTTTTGGTAAATTAGAGCTTTGTTTTAGGGCTGGATTATGCTGCAAAAACTTTGTATTTTTGGGACCATTATGAATGAAGGAAAGTTGCTGGTTTCATTGTACTTTTTGACTATTTTTGGTATCGTTTTGAATCTGATCAATATTTCTGCTACAATGTGTCCAGATTTTTTTTTGGCTATTTTTGGTTTCTTTTTGGCTGCTTCATATATGTTTTGGTGGGAATTTGGGATCAAGAAGGGTGAAATTAGGCCATGGGTAATTTGGACATTTTCTACTGACGTGGCAGGCATCCAGCTGAGCTGGCAACGCAGTATTTGCTATGTTGGCAACTTAACAGAATTTTCTGACGGGTATTGGACGACGTGGACCTTAAGTGTGAGAAATGAGAACTTAAGGACTTACCTGTTAAATTTAAAAGCCGAGGGACTAAACTGTTTTTTAGTGAAAAGTATGAGGAGTAACAAGTATTTAACCCTTTATTAAATACATAGTACTGACCAACCTTGTGCAATAATTTTGTTATAAAAAAGGACTAACATGGTCGGGTGAGAGTTACAATTGAAACAATTTTATTAAAATATCATGTTCTAAAGGGTTGTTAAAGTTCAAATATTACTACTTATAAAATCAACTAAATTACCACATAAAAATAAAATAAAAATTCATTGTAATTGTGGGATTTGAAATTCCTACGAACTGGTAATGGGAATGTGCTACCGTGAAAAACTAACAAGGAGCGCAATGAGAATTATATATACTTCAAAGAAAAGAATAATAACAGAAGTAAAAATGAGCCCGTGCTTTTTGGGCTTGAAGTATAAAAGACATTGGTCATTTTAGGAGCCCAACCTTTCATTTCCTTCGTCTTCTTCCTCTATTTTCCCTCCAATTCTCTGTAACTCACTAACCCGAAATGGCATCTCGCCCATAATTGGTGAATTCTCAAAGACTACATGAAATTTCCCAACAACTAAACCACATTCTTGAAGATACTGAGTCCAAAATCGTTGATCTCCTTGAAAAAAATGGTGACACTTCACCTGAAGCTCTCCAAAACCTTCTTCAGGGCCAGAGATCGTTCAAAGATATGATATTGGAGTACAAAAACTCCAGCTTAAATAAATACTGGTTCAGCTTTGAAGCACCACCTCATTTTCAAGCCATTCCTAATGTCGAGAGCTTTCTACAACGCCTAATGTTTGAGTATAAGGGTCAGCCCCAGCCCCAGTCCGTTAAGAAATAGGCCGACTCGGGCATACCATGTTGGTATTGAACTCAAATGTTAAGGCAGCTAACCTACGAGATACCGTGTTAGCTGTTCTAGGAGCAAAACAGAATGACATATCCTTCACTTTGTTGCATTTTTGAATATCAGTTAGGATGTTGGCACTGTAAACACGAAAATCCTGCAACGAATGAAAGAAGAATACGTATACAAAATAATATAATTTGTTAATGAATTTGAGGATTACAATCTCTGTAGATGCTATTTCACAAGAATCTCCCCTGATTCGATCTCCGACATTGATTTGATCCAAGGGTGGCAAGCACTTGATCTTGAATCGAATGGTTGTAGTGTGAACTTCTTGTTATGTTGACGATTTGAGGAAGACGATTGACCAAGGGCTATAGAAGCTTGATCTTGATCGGATTTAGGCCACGAGTTGCGTCACGTGGTGAACGTTCTTCAGCTTTGGTAGGGGACGAACCGGCACGTGTGTTTGGTGCTTATTGATTCTCCACGAGCTTGATGAAGAATTTGTAGAGGATTTACTTTGTTGAAGACGGCGGATGATCAAGGGCTATAGAGGCTTGATCTTGATCAGACTTGAACCACGAGAAGTGTCACGTGGCAAGTATGACTTTGATGGAGGATGAATAGGCAAGTTTGCTTGGTGCTTGTTGATTTTCCGCAAGTTTGACAACTTCTGAGCTTGCAGGTGATTTCCCTTGTTTTTATGAAGTTGGTGAGGTGAAGAGACCGGCTATTTGGCAGTTTGATGGTTCTTCACGAGCTTGGGAGACTTCTAAACTTTGGAGAGGTTTCTTCCGTCTGCTTGCGTCCCTCCTTCTGTCACCCCGAGAAGGGGTATTTATAGTGTTGTCACCTCCCTCAATTTGGAATGCATTGATGACATAACATTAATCATATTCCTTAATTGTGTAATTAAATCAATCAGTTTAAATTTATTGATTTAATTATTTTTTTATTTAAGGAATATGTCATCAATTTTGATTTCATTTAATGCCCGATTTCAATCAGAATTAATAAATTTAATTTGATTGATATTTGTATTTAATACTTGATTTCAATCAGAATTAAACAATTTAATCTGATCGATATTTGTATTTAAACTTGATTTCAATCAGAATTAAACAATTTAATTTGATTGTTGTTTGAATTTAATACTTGATTTCAATCAGAATTAAACAATTTAATCTGATTGATATTTGAATTGCTTTCAATCAGAATTAAATAATTTAATCTGATTGATATTTGAATTTGATGCTTGATTTTCATCGAGATCAATCAGTTTAATACGATTGATCCGCTTTAAATGCTTAACTCGAGCAATAATCAATCAGCAATAAACCGACGCTTCCACAATTGATGCTTTCGCGTCATTCAATCGATGGATCACTTGTGTTTTGATATGTGTCATCCTCGAAGCTCACATAATTTTGGTGATATACGATCCATGTGTACCTTTTGTAGGATCCATGTGCCAACTAAGCTTGTTTAGTCAAAATTTCAAAGATTGACCGATTTATTAAATGAATTTTATTTTCATTAAATTTCTTGTGTCTACAAATGCCCCCACTTCAAGGTGCACCGTAAACATGTTGTCACGTGTTGGAGGTGTGACTTGAAGTTTGAATTTGCTTCCTTTTATTCTTTTTTTTTTTTGCTTCAATTGTGACCTTCTTTCCGTTTTAGTTTGTCATAGTGCTTCGCTTCACTAGAGCCCGCTTCTATAATTCCAAAGCTGTAGAGATTCCCTTGAAATCTTTATTTAATTTTGTAGAGATTCTCTTAAAGTCACCTTGAAGCATCTCTAAGCAGACTCATCCTCTTGCTTTGATATGACCGTACTCAGAATAACTTCCCGAGCAAACTCATCTTCTTGCTTTGGTATGACTAGACTCGGACTAACTTTCTGAGCTGCCTACGTACCCTTCTAAAGAAAGAGATCAAGTCATCACGTAGTTCAAGGATTTATGGATGATGATGATTTTTTTTTTCTGGTCCTTATTTTTCTTGAGCCGCCCTTTCCGGTTTTTAACTCAACGGACTTTTTTTTTTGGGTGCCACGTGCAGTTTAGGCTCTTGCTGGCTAGGAGCATTGCAATTCTTCTGTGCTCTAAGAAAATTTAGGCAAGTTGCATGCCCCCCAGCAAAGGCGATGACGACACTACTTCGAGTTGATCAAAGATGATGGCAGCATGATTTGATTAAACCACGTCATCTTTAATGTCTAAATTTTTTTTCTTTATTGTGCGAGCTTCATGATGAGGTCTTTCTTTCAACACAAAGCACTTCTCCGTCGGGTACTGATAACACGGTGGTATTTGCAATAATTTGGTTCATTGATGTGATACGTCTCTTCCGGAAGCTTGCAGTCTGGCAGTTTAATTACTTTCTTTTGAAGCAAATCTTCCAACATGTCAGCAACATCGGAATCTGGAAAAGGGTAACTTTTAGCTTCTAGCTCTTTAAGAGTGCGTCGCCTTGTTTAATCATGAGTCGGCTCCAACTTGTTTTGGTTATCTGACTTGATTTGTGCTGTGACTTTGACAGGAGCTGTGATTGCCAAGGACTCCATGACATGTTTCTGATTTTGTGGTTCAACAATTTCACCTATTCTTCGACTATGACTAGCGATGCTAAGTTCCATGTCATGAGCTCGAGTGACAAGTTTTTCAAAGGTGCGAGGCTTTATCCCTTGACGGATGTACAGTAAGTCCCAATGCATGCCTTGAATACACATTTCTACTGCTGACAACTCTAAGAGTCGATCATTGCAATTGAGGCTTAATGCACGCCAACGGTTGATGAATATTATGGCTGGCTCGTCATTCCATTGTTTGGTGTTGGTGAGCTCTAACATGCTCACAATGCGACGTGTACTGAAGAAACGATTCAAGAACTCCTTTTTTCCATTTGCTCCCAGCTGCCAATGGATTCAGACTCCAATTCTGTAAACCATTTGCATGTTGTCCCTCGGAGTGAGCAAACGAATTGTTTCACAAGATAGTCGCCATCTGTGCTAGCGCTATTGCATGTCATGATGAAATGCGCAATGTGTTGCTTGGGTTTACCTTTGCCATCGAATTGTTGAAACTTGGAAGGTTGGTACCCAGTTGGCATCCTCAAATTGTCGAGCTGCTTCGTATAAGGTTTGGAGTACTTTAGCGTATCCTGAGAGGGACCACCATATTGAGCTCTGATTGTGTTAGCAATTATGTCTTGAAGTTGTTGAATTGACCCGGAAGCTAGGATGGAATTTGAATTTTCTTTTTGTTTAGAAAATGATCCGCCATATGAGCCTTTCTTATAACCATGCGGACCTTTTTCTAAGTCATTGCCACCTTGAGTTTCTAACTTCTCCATGAGCGCAGCAATTTCCATATCCTTCTCTTCAATAGTTTTCTGTAGCTCCTCAACTGCTTCAGCTAATTGGGCTATTTGGGTAGCCTGTTCTTCCTCGGTGGTGACCCCTACTACCATGACTTGCATAGCGAAAGAGGCGTCTTCCAAAATCTTTTCCTTTTGGTTATCAGGAGATGATTTGGCGCATAGGTGTGTATGCAGCTCAACATTGGCAGTGGGCAAAGGAGAATGTTCTGTTGAGTTGCTTAAGCATGTTGAACACCCTTTCTTGGTGATGTTTGCCCCCACTGTTGTGAAGGCGGTGATCATCTTACACGACTTAGATGGATGAATTGTGAACCTCGCGAGTTGAGACGACTCACTTCGACCAGTATAGTTGTTAAGGTTTCTACTCATTTTTTGAGTAGCCACCTTATTGGTCTTGTTTGTTTATTTGAGTTGAATCATCTTTGAAGCCATATGCTGAGGATGACGACTCTAGATTGTCAGAGATGATCCCATCGGGCGTGCCAAATTGTAAACACGGAAATTCTGCAACTAATGAAAGAAAGATACGTATACAAAATAATATAATTTGTTAATGAATTTGAGGATTACAATCTCTATAAATGCTCTTTCACAAGAATCTCCCCTGATTCGATCTCTGACGTTGATTTGATCCAAGGGTGGCAGGCACTTGATCTTGAATCGAACGGTTGTAGTGTGAACTTCTTGTTATGTTGACGATTTGAGGAAGACGATTGACCAAGGGCTGTAGAAGCTTGATCTTGATCAGATTTAGGCCACGAGTTGTGTCACGTGGTGAACGTTCTTCGGCTTTGGTAGGGGACGAACCGGCACGTGTGTTTGGTGCTTATTGATTCTCCACGAGCTTGATGAGGAACTTGTAGAGGATTTACTTTGTTGAAGATGGCGGATGATCAAGGGCTATAGAGGCTTGATCTTGATCAGACTTAAACCACGAGAAGTGTCACGTTGCGAGTATGGCTTTGATGGCGGATGAATCGGCACGTTTGATTGGTGCTTGTTGATTTTTAGTGAGTTTGACAACTTCTGAGCTTGCAGGTGATTTCCCTTGTTTGTCTGAAGTTGGTGAGGTGAAGAGACTGGCTATTTGGTAGCTTGATCGTTCTTCACGAGCTTGGGAGACTTTTGAGCTTGGGAGAGGTTTCTTCTGTCTGCTTGCGTCCCTCCGTCTGTCGTCCTCTCCCCCGTCTTGATTTGAGAATGGGTATTTATAGTGTTGTCGCCTCCCTCAATTTGGAATGTATTGATGACAAAGCATTAATCACATTCCTTAATTGTGTAATTAAATCAATCAGTTTTAATTGATTGATTTAATTATTATTTTTATTTAAGGAATATGTCAATCAATTTTGATTTGATTTAATGCCCGATTTCAATCAGAATTAAACAATTTAATTTGATTGATGTTTGAATTTAATATTTGATTTCAATCAGAATTAAACAATTTAATCTGATTGATATTTGAATTGATTTCAATCAGAATTAAATAGTTTAATCGGATTGATATTTGAATTTGATGCTTAATTTTCATCGAGATCAATCAGTTTAATACGATTGATCCGCTTTAAATGCTTAACTCGAGCAATAATCAATCAGCAATAAATCGACGCTTCCACAATTGATGATTCCGCGTCATTCAATCGATGGATCACTCATGTTTTGATATGTGTCATCCTCGAAGCTCACATAATTTTGGTGATATTCGATCCATGTGTACCTTTTGTAGGACCCATGTGCCAACTAAGCTTGTTTAGTCAAAATTTCAAAAATTGACCGATTTATTAAATGAATTTTATTTTCATTAAATTTCTTGTGTCTACAGGCACATTCATTCAAATCAAAGGCATCAGAACCAACCTCCTTGATGGCAATTTGGCAGTCACTTTCTAGGCAAATCTCTTGCAATTTGAGCTGTTGTATAAGATCAACACCAGCTCTGATAGCTTGTAAGGCCATCTCCAGCTGTGGGGGGCTAAAATAGCCCCCGATAATCACTATTTATGTAAATAGTAAGAGCTATAATTTCTACTATCTCCAACCCTTAGGGCTATAAGTTTAAATACCATGTTATTTTATTGTTTGTCCTTTAATCTCAGCCATTGATTTTGTTGATTAGAATTTTGGGCCACCAGCGTGGTCGCCACGAAGAAAAGCTTAAGGGCTAAACAAAGGGCTATGTTTAGCCCAGCCCTTGGCCCTTTTAGCCCCCCAAATCAGTTTTTGTTATAGCATAGCATTGGGTTGGAGATGAAAAATGATGTTTTTTGGGCTATACCAACCCCTTAGCCCAGGGTTGGAGATGGCCTAATAGCAATTGCTTTGCCGAAGACACAAACTGAACATGATGTGCAAAAGCAGCTACAAGAGCCATCACTATGCCATTCAACCTGTGATTGCTGAGCTTTAAGAAATTCACTATGCCATCCATCGTGGAATGAATGTGGTGAAAAGTACAATGTTTAATTTTACGAATAAAAGATTTTTACTTTTTAGATACCTGGTTTCGATGACACGCTGCCCATCATCACTCGCTTAATGTACAGTAATCAATGCGAAAAGCCCATCTAGTCGATTTCGCGTCCATGTTCATTTCCCCGGTATCTATATAAATCTTTCCCAATTGAGGAAACACCCATCTCCATTTCCGTCGGTGATCCTTTGTGTGTTGAGTGTGAAGGACTTACTGTAGCTAGGACAGTTGTGATGGCTGGACCAGGCTCAGTTCACAAGACCGAGGAAGAGTGGCAGGCTATTCTCTCCCCTGAACAGTTCAGGATTCTACGCCAGAAAGGGACAGAGTAATTCCTATTTCCTTCCTTTTCTTCACTACAACATGCCATATCATGGTTGATTTAGTCCATATCTTTAATGGGTTCTCTCCCTTTTGGTGTTTTATGATCACTCTGAATCATTGCAGTGAAGTTGTAAATGTTTTGTCTCTTTAATTTTGTGGTCTGTGTATTTGTGCCTTTAGACTTTGCTTTTCTCCTTTTTGTCTGAAAAGGGTAAAACCTTCAATTCAATGCATAGAATTTGTAACTGAATATTGATTCTTAGTACTTGTCACCCATAAAACTATACCACAAGGGATCAATTGGCAGAAGCCTATGATGGGTTTGTTATGTTTTGGCGTTTAACTGGATAATTACACAGGTTTAGTTCACAACGGTATTAAGTTGTAGAAGTTAAAGTTTTGGCCTTTACATCTTTTAGAAGAAATTATAGAGTCCAATCTGTTGTTACCTACAAAGCCTTGCATTCTAATGATCAATTGGGTCAACCCTGTGATGGGTTTTCTGACTATGATCTGTAATTAGATCTTAGATTAAAGAGCTAATTTTGCAATTAGCATATTAAAATGTCATCTAATTCTTTGATCATAATGTGAGGATTATTAGTTTTGGGACATATGCATGAAAGGTGTTTGATAAAATGCACAGGCCAAAATTCACTGGGGAATATGACAAGGTTTTCGAAGAAGGGGTTTATACTTGTGCTGGTTGTGGAACACCACTTTACAAGTCTTCAACCAAGTTTAACTCTGGATGTGGTTGGCCTGCATTCTATGAGGGTTTGCCTGGAGCCATTAATCGTTCTGTAAGTTTCTGATGCTGCTAAAGATGGTGCTGTTTCTGTGATTGCATTTAATGCATTTTATTGAGGTTTAATTGAAACAAAACTACTGTGTTTCAGCCAGATCCGGATGGCAGGAGAACTGAGATTACCTGTGCAGCTTGTGGTGGTCACTTGGGACATGTTTTCAAATGGGAGGGGACTAAGGTGCCAACAGATGAACGCCACTGTGTCAACAGCGTTTCGATTAAGCTCGTTCCAGAAAATTCTGCGTCATGAATTGAAGTCTTCTGGGCTATCATCATTTCAGCTGCATTTGTACTCTTGAATCTTAGTGTAGTGTTTTGTATTCTATGATGACCAAGGTTGGCAGCGATTGTTAGAGTGACGAATGATGTATGGTTATAAGTTTCGAGTACGTGCCAATAAAAGTATTGATCATAAGCTGCAGTCACAGCAGATCACACCTCATGAAGGCAAAGAAAACGTGATCCATAGCTTCAGTCACTCTGTTATAGCTCCTAGAAAACCATAGCAATTCTGTTAGTCCTTCTAGAATTATGTAAATGATTGTAGTTTCCTGTTTCATGGCTTGGTTTGATTCATGGCTCATGGCTTGGTTTGATTCATGGCCGGCTATTCCTACCATACAAGGTGTGTTTGTTTATCCATCAGAGTACCTCTCTATTAAGTAGCGAAACAAAAGTAGGCCGTTTGCTCGTTCATCCAACTACAAGACCAAACAACTTAAGATGTGTACCAACAATAGTAGTACGAGTTCCCATCCCTTGTTTCACCTTCAACTCACGGTTGATCCATGTTGTACTTTTGAAAGACAAGGCCAATATATGGTTATTATTCATCGGCGGTATTGATGGCTTGCTTGATTACCACTCCTCTTGTCAGTATTGCTGAGGAGAAGCACATTTAATCTGCAGGGTGTGCCATTTACGTTATCTTCCCCATCTTTCCGAGCACACAAGAAGAAGATATTTTCTTTTGGCTTCCATCAAAAAGCTTCATTTTTATTCAGGACTTCACAACCTTAGCATTTAAACCTCCACTACTGCAAAAACACTAGAAATCAGTGCAAGGATAAGCATACTTTTGATAGGTCAACTTTTTCATTTGACAATGTGTCAAAAACTCTAGCAGTAGCAGATGAGATCAATCACATAGATATGTTGCTTTCACAAAAGAAGAATCAATAATCACATCCAAAAGTGGTATAATGAAACATTTAGCTGCAGATAGAAGAAACTAATTATTTTCTTTTTAGAGCAGTAAAAGACTGGCTGTATTTTAATGCTAAGAATTTACTAATCACCCAAACAAGACAACTATAAGCAGATTATGAAGGTGTTTGATCGGGCTATCATTACATCTTAATATTGTTCAGATGTAAATGCTTGAACAAAAAAACAAATGATTGCCAAAATCAAATGCAAGCAATTATTCACTCAGCTATGAATGTAAATTCAAATGCAAATTAGATAACAGGAAATTAATAAACCTATCAAGGGATTCAACAACACTTATACAGATTTAGAGCGCAGTAGCACCAACTAGTTTTCCGAATGTGGTACTGGTACATGTAGAAAATTTCCTCTTATGATCCCGCTTGCTAGTGTATTCAAGGTGGCGAATAGTGAGCACACGGTACTCTTATGTCCAAAGATTCGAAGTTAATTTCATATTCAAATGTTATGAGAATAACATTCCCCTTGTTTCTGCCATGAAATGCAATCTCCTCAAACTGAGGCAGAGACACATGTTGAGAGCCAGGAATAGTTTCCGTTGTCAAAAGGTAGAAGAATTTATGCAAAACAAGGCCAATTTTTTGACCCCCTAGATGGACAAATTGATAATAAAGTGGAGCGGAAGTGTTGGGATCATCACTCAAAAAGCTTGAAAGCAAATCTGGGACCTCTGGCAATTGCAGAGGTTGGTTCAGGGCTTGCAACGAGAAATGAGGAAGACCTTTATGGGGTGATTATGTGCTACGGGATTAAAGGTGAACATTAGACAATTGTTATTATTACCATTAGGGCTGCCACTTGGTTTGGTAATTACCAAACCGACCGAATACCAACCGATGTTTTAGGTTTGGTAAACGGACTTTTTGGTAACCGAGACCGATAAAACCGAAATCTAAAATTACCGAAAAAGTTGGTTTGGTTTTGGTAAATACCGAATTTACCGATTATCTAAATATTAGATTTATATACTACAATTTTCAATACAAATACATATATATTAAGAAATAAACATAAAAACTTTTATAATGGTATGAACATTACAACATATACTACATTAATAGTACATGTATTTTAAGTAACTTAGTCAAAGATGGTTAAATAACCTAGTTTTATTGCAAATTGCTAAAACTTGATGTCATATATACAAAAAAAAGCTATAATTAGTAGATGAATACAAAGTTTATGACTATAAAATTCAAATGTTCATTCTAATTTATATTATAAAGAATTAGTTGTTCTAAAGTTGGTAATACCGAAAACCGAAATATCGAATTTGGTATATATAATTAAAAACCAAAAATTTTGGTTGGTAATTGGTAGCTCAGTTTTGAAACCGAAAGCTTTGATTTTGAAGTTGATAATACCTATAACCGATTCGAACCGACCGAGTGACAGCCCCAATTACCATGCTTATGCTCGAGAGTGAAAGGGTAACATCACTAACATGCAAGCAAGAAAGGGAATACGCAGCTTCCCAAAGATGGTGGGGTTGATGACCGTGCTTTCTCCGGTTGGGTGACATCAATGGTTGAGATTACTTAGTAAGTGATGAGTTACTTGCACCGCCGGTGTATAAAAGAATTTTCGCAATAGAAGTGATGTCAAATTGGCTTAAAAACATCTTCAAAAGGTGATTCGTAGAATGATCCGTTTGGATTGTGGATCTATAAGAGTTAACTATTAACGTTGATTAATCACAAACAATGTAAACGAACAAGTCAAGGAGATGGTACAGTGGACATTGATTCGTGATTAGTGGTTGATTACTTAATTGAACTACAGACTTTAGATGGTACAGTGGACATTGATTACTAATCAGTGTCGATTACTTAATTGAACTAGAGACTTTTCTTGTGTTGAAATTATCAAAGAAAAGACTTATTGTGGAGCGTAGAAGAGAAAAAGAAAGAATCATGACCTAGTCATTGAAAAGTTAAATGACATTTTAATCAATTATATCAGAAATGTATTTTTTTATATTAATTCCATTTAATCTCCCTAACCTTTATACCTTGGGGTTTTTGATCTAAAACACTAAAATTAGTCAAAATTATCCCACTTTGCCCCAACAGTAGATTTTTATTCCCATTTTTAAACTAAAATAACTATTCTGCCCTCAACCTGATTAAACAACTACTATCATGCCACTCAACATCGATCTCTCTCTCGTCCCTCTCTCTCTTTCTGCAAAATCACGACTTCTTCTTCTCTCTCTCTCTCGCCGTCCCTGTTAGCTCCTGCGACACTCATGGACTGCAGTTTCCGAGCTCGAACTGTCTTCTTCTCAACCTTGGGTCTCAAACCTGAACGAAATCATATCTGGACCATCACAGACTCCTCACTATACTTGTCTAGTTTCCGCTTAGAAGACAAACGCGCCGCCGTGGTCACCGGAGGCTTCTCTTCAATTTCGTTTCTCCATTTGATTCCGCTATCGACACCGACAGAGGCTTCTCCTCACTCGATTCGATGTTGCAGTGAGCGTTGGGTCACTCTGATCCTGATCAATTGAGATGATTCTGCTGTCGACATCGACGGAGGCTTCTCCTTGCTCGTTTCGATGTTGCATTGAGTTTTGGGTCACTCCGATCCAGATCAATTGGAAAAAGCGGCGAAAGAGGTGCAGGGATTGAACCCTTCCGACATGAACAAGCAGCGACTCGAGATAAAGCAGCTCATGGAGGAGCTCAAAACATCGTCCGCCGAAGATGAGGAGATTGCTGCACATTTACAGGTGGGCCCGACCCGCTAAATAGGTTCTGTTATAAATTTGATTGAAGTAACAAAACTCTAGTAGCTATTTCAATTTAAGCTGCATTGCTTTCTATTTTTTTTGGTTTTATTGCCCCTGCCTTTATTGTCCTCTAATAAAATAATTTGAATTGATGCAATCTCCTCATTTTCGACCTTAATCAAATTTTTATTTGTCCAATTTTAGAGAAATTAGTCTCAATTCTCCCTTATAAACCTTTATTGTCCCTCAATAAAATAAATTTTATTGAGGAGCAATATAAGTTTATTGGGGGTAATAAATATTTATAGAGCGGCAATAAAAATCTCCGGTGACTTATAAGATCTTCATCGACCTCTTTGGGACCTCCGGTAAGGTTTTCAGAAAAATTTGGCAGCCTATGACCGGACTCTGGCGAAGTCTCCTATGGATTCTCTCTCTTCCACACACACACACACACACACACTCTCTCTCTCTCTATAACAAAGGAGTGAGAGCATAATAGTCTAAAAAAAAAAAAAAAACATAATTGGGTATTAGGGAAGACCTTATTAGAGTTTTGGGAAAATTTCACAAACAGTACACCAAGTAAAGGTCACTAATAATTCTTATACATAAAGTTCCAAACCAATCATTTCGGTACATGAAATCTGAAACTCGACCCACTATCAGTATACGACGTCATTGACGCCGTTAATTTGACACAAAAATGTCTATTATGCCCTTAGTTCTCTTTCTTCTGTTTTTCTTTTCTTTTTCTTTTTTTACCAAAAAAATGAATTAGAGTGTGAGAGTACCAAATTACCCTTTTCTGCAAGGTAATATTTAACGGCGTCATTGACGTCGTGGCTACATAGTGGGTCGGGCTCAAAAGTCCATGTACCAAAATGTTCAGTTTGGAACTTTATGTATGGAAATTATTAGTGGCATTTACTTGGTGTACTGTTTGCAAAATTTTCCCTAGAGTTTTTATGGGTAAGTGAGAAAAAAGAAAGTGAGTGGTGTAAAAGAGAAAAAAGTCCCAAAAAATAAAAAATAATAATAATTCAACCCTTCCAGGAAACAGCAAATAAACCAATAAACAAATATTCTAGGTACTGTTGGAAGAGTTATAGAATAAACCAATGAGTGTTTCTATTAAGACCTCCAAATCTACTCACTTGACATCACTCTATTATAAATTATTAAATGACATATATAACCTACTATAAAATGACTATTAAGGACAATAATTATACCAAAAAAATATTATGTTTATTTTATGTAGACTTTCCAATTCAATAATATTAGATTGTATTGTTTATTATTTTCCTTATTTTCATTTTCCAATTTTACTACATACTCATTAAAGTTTTCATATATATTTAATAAGAAGTAAAAATATGAGTAAGATCATGTGATAGAAAAATCTATGTTATATATGTTAAACGCATATTGGTGAAGGAAAACAAAATAAATCCTATTATGATTTTTGACCTAAATCTAAGTTTATCCATTATATTTTCTTTAAATAAAAAGAAAAAGAAAAAAAAAGAGCTAGCAATTAAAAAAAACTAAAAAATATTTAAATAATTAATCATGAGGTACAAAAAAAAAGAGAAAAAAAAATAAACATTAAAAAAATGATTTCTTCAAAAAAAAATTTTACACTGCTAAAATAGAAAAAAAAAATTTAAAAAAAACACAGAATAGTTCATATTATTTTCTTATGAATTAGAAATTAATTCTTGAAACTCAATACCTTTGTGTTTGATTTTTGTTTTTTATTGGAAAAGAGATTTATGCATGTTGTTTGATTAAGAAATTTATATGCAGTCATGGGTTCGAGTCACCATGAGGGCAGGAGTGAAACCCTTTGATCCTCTTTTTCAAAAAGAAAAAGAAAAAAAAGAAATGTATATGCAGTTAAGATTCATAGAGTAATTGTGGTTTATAAAATTGGGTCCAAGGTTCTAGCTAATCGCTTGAAGCCAATGCTTGATTCACTTATTTCACCGTTCCAGAGTGCATTTGTCCCGGGTCGGCTTATTTCGGATAACTCTTTGATGGCATTTGAGATTTCACATTGCTTGAAAAATAGACGGAGTGGAAAGAAGGGTTATTGTGCTTTGAAACTGGACATGAGCAAAGCGTACGATAGGGTGGAATGGGTGTTTCTTGAGACGGTCATGCGGAGAATGGGTTTTGGAGAGGAGTGGATTAGATGGATCATGCGGTGCGTTACTACGGTCTCTTATTCGTTTATCGTTAACGGAGAACCAAGAGGGCGGTTGATTCCAACTCGGGGATTAAGGCAGGGTGACTCAATCTCACCATATTTATTCTTACTATGCTCCGAAGTGCTTTCCCGGTGTATCTTGCAGGCAGAAAGACAAGGTGATTTGCATGGGGTTCAGATTTGCTTGGGGGCACCTAGCATCAATCATTTGTTTTTTGCGGATGACTCTTTTATATTTTTCAAAGCAGAGAAGGTAGAGAGTGAGGTTTTGAGGAATATCTTGCTGGCGTACGAGAGCTCGTCCGGTCAACAGGTAAATTTCCAGAAAAGCTGTATCTCATTTAGTAAAAATGTGGATATGGAGTTACAGGAGGAGATTGTTGATTACTTTGGTGTTGAGAGAGTGGAGAAGCATGACAAGTACCTTGGCCTTCCTACTGAGATAAGCTACTCCAAAACAGAAGATTTTAGTTTCTTAATTGATAAAGTCAGAACACGAACCCGGGGTTGGCGTGAGAAGACTCTTAGTGGTGCGGGGAAGGAGATTATGATCAAAGCCGTGGCTCAGGCTATTCCCTCCTATGTGATGAACTGTTTCGAAGTGCCTAAACATTTATGCAGTGAGATGCACAGGTTGATGGCTAGATTTTGGTGGGGTGAGGCAGAGGAGGAGCGGAAAATTCACTGGGTGGCCTGGGAGAGGATGTGTTGTCCAAAGAATGAGGGTGGTCTGGGTTTTCGAGACATGCATGTATTCAACCTAGCCCTTCTAGCTAAACAAGGGTGGAGAATTGTACAACATCCGGACTCGATCATTGCTCGACTGTTGAAAGAAAAATACTTCCCTAGATGTTCTTTTATGGAGGCTGAACTAAAGGGCGGCGAATCGTATACGTGGCGTAGCATTTTGTCTGGTAGGGAGGTGCTCAAATTGGGGCTTCGATACCAGGTCGGAGATGGGAAGAGTATCTCAGTGTGGAACGATCCATGGATGCCACTTCCTAGTTCGTTCAAGCCTTATTCTCCAATTATGGAAGGGACGGAAGATTTGAAAGTGAGGGATTTGATTGATGAGGAGGCTAAGGAGTGGGTCGTTGAATTCATGGAGGAGTTGTTTACTCCAGGTGAGGTAGTGTTGATGGCGTCTATTCCACTTAGTGTTCGAGGTGCAACTGACAGGTTTGTATGGCAACATGACAGAAAGGGCATGTTTAGTGTGAGAAGTGGATATCACGTAGCAAATTATGCATGGAATTTCATGGGAAGGGGTTCATCATCCTCAGGGGAAAGTGGTGGTGTCAACATGAAGTATTGGACCATGATATGGAAAGCTAGAGTTCCACCAAAGGTGAAAATTCATGTTTGGAGACTTCTAAAGGGTATCTTGCCGACTAAGGTAGGCCTCCAGCGTAAGCATGTCACCTTGCCAGATCTACGTTGTGTTTTCTGCATGGACGAATCGGAAACAGATACTCATCTTTTTAAGTCTTGTCCTGCATTGTCGTGTTTTTGGTTGTTTGGACCACTGGAAGCCCATGCGAGGGAACACCCAGCCAAGGATGCGATTGCATGGGTTATGGATATGTTGGATGCATTGCATGCGGACCACCGTGATCGGTTTTTGGTGTGCCTTTAGGCCATCTGGGCCGAGCGGAACAATGTAGTTTGGAAGAATGCCTCCTTCCAACCAATGAATTTGATTTGGTGGTCAACCCGGGTCCTAGAGGAGTTTCAGAAATATCACCCGAAGGCGGTAAAAAAGAAGAAGAGGTCGCCGTCTAAGTGGCAGAATCCTCCCAGAGGTAGGCTAAAAATAAATATTGATGGGGCTTTTAGAGTTGATAGTGGTTGTGGAGGCATTGGAGTAGTAGTCAGAAATGATTCTGGTACGGGTATTGCTGCGCTTGCTAGACCTTTTGTACATGCACACTCGGTTCTTAATATGGAAGCGGAGGCGTGTAGAGCTGGTCTACTTCTTGGGATTCACCAAGGTTGGGATGACATTGATGTTGAAAGCGACTCTGCCATACTGATTGCTGCTCTACAGAGTGAGGAGAAGAATTTCTCAGAGGTAAGTCGGGTTCTTGATGATTGTAGAGATTATCTTGATGCTTTCCAATCAGTTAGAATTCGGCATATTTACCGTGAAGCAAATGGTGTTGCGGATAGACTTGCACACCTTGCTAGTTGTTTTGCTATTGATGATGTATGGTTAGAGAAGACTTCTGCTATTATTCAGGACGTTCTCTACGAGGATATGTGTCATTGTTCTTATGTAGCTCGAGGTTCAGGTTTTATGTCCCCCTCGATGCAAAATTTTACTACTATTAATATAATAAATGGAACCAGGCGTGGGGCTGAGCCTCCCAGCTAGGCTGGGTTCCAAACCCCTATTCAAAAAAAAAAAAAGATTCATAGAGTAATTAAATCATTGAAATGACTAAGTTTTTTTGTTTTAAAGATAATAATTTGTTTGCAAATTATATAAGTGAGGTTATTTGAGGAACTTTAGTGAGATGAGTAAATTTAGTATTTGGAAATTTGATAAGAGGTGTAAAAAGCATAGAGGTCAAGTGAGTAAATTTGAAAGTTCCAATAGCAAAATTCTAAACCAATAAAGCAGATTACCTTCGGACGCGGTTGGATTGGGTGATTTCAATATGGAGATTTGGACTTCAGCCTTCCAAATCCAATAGTCCCCACCATCTTAATTTGGACGTAAACAATTGGGCAATTGTAGGACAAATCTTCCACAAGATATTGATTAATTCTTGGTAGAAAAAGTCTTCCACATCCAATAGTCCCCACCATCTTAATTTGGACGTAAACAACGGGAAATTTTGAAAAATGACCTTTTTTTAGTTACCAAGTTAATTTCTAACCTTGTTTTCTAATTTAGTTTTAAAATGACCATATAAGAAGGCAAAAAGTCATGTAAACCCTTATTAAATCCCTGCAACAAAATCTTGTGTCTCTCGTTGGCTTCATATATCTTTGAGATATAGTAATATACTGGCGTACTTTCTAGTTCAATATGATCAGTGTACGTCCTCATTTTGAAAAGCTCAAAGCCAATGTTGCTCATGTTTTTTATTCTTTCAATTAAGTTTTTGGAGTGTTCAACTACTTACTGCATTGCTTGACATGTTTCCATCTGATCGCTTTAGTCCCATTTTGATCTCAACCCAAAAGAGAAAAATAAAAAAGAAACTACGTATGTTCGATCATTCCCTTATATCTCCATTTTCCTCCATTTGGAACCCACAAGAGAAAAATTAAAAAGAAACTATACGGGTCAACCATCATGTTAGGAAAGGCTTTAAGCTTTCATTTTGCTACACAAACAACTATTACAATGATCTAGATGGGCATAGGAAATTTGAACGATGCCTAATATCATGTTTACCTCATCTTTTCCATCACAAAACATGTATACAATTTGATAAATCTCAAATACAATGTTCAACAGAAAAGAGCAGAAAATACACTGCTACTGGGTTATAGGAATCCATGCATGCCATTTTCTTTTCTAGTACAAGAATCCCGAACTCCTGAAGTACAAGACTCCTGAAGAAGTAAAAAAGCAGAATATAGGAAAAATGAATGCAATTGTAAATTGATAAAGAAAATGACAGATGAGAGCAATTCCACACCATATTACAGGACAAAAGTGCTCCATACCTTCCTCCCTAACTCTTCCCACAAATTATTAGCTCTTCTTGTTTCTGGAATGGGGTACAGCTGGTAAATTTATATCACGAGGGTTTTACAAATAGAGACCTGCAAAGCTCAGTTGGCAGTATGCTCACCTCCGCATATCTCCACATAAACACAGAAATCTCGATCGAGATTTATAGGAGGTGTACATAACTCTAATGAACTCTTTAAGAAACCCTTTGTTGAACCCCACATGAAGATCTTGATCATATAATTTCTCAAAAACTGTGATCGACATATCCAAAGTCCAAACTAACAAACGCAGCCACTGATGGACATGATAGAAATACGTAAAAAGATATATGAAATTTTCTGTTTTCCTCTTTCAAGCTCTGTTGAAGGTAGCTTCCAATCATAAAGCATCAACTTTCAATATTTGTAGATTTACATTTTTCTTTTTACTTTGTTCGACTACGCTTTTCATAATAACGAATTTGAACTTTTTATATGAAGTTCGGGATCATGTTTAGTTCTTCTGTTTTATGGCTAAGCAACTTAACTTTAGCTTCTAATCGCATGAGAACTTTTGCACTGACTGTTTGAATAAATAAATTACTTCTGAAAACTTTAATAAATGACGAAACAATCTGAAAACTTAATCTGAAGTAAGCATAACAATATGAAACTCTTGAAGAACCCTAAATTAAACCCTAAAACTTCAAGAACATAATAAAAATACAGCAAGCATTGGACCTTTATTTGACCACTAAATTATAATCTAATTCAAGAAAAGAAAAATGAAAAGATTATTGATGTACATACCTCGGACAAACAAGAATTTTTGATAATGTTCCAAATCAGAAAGTTAGATGTTTAAGTTTTAACTACATGAGAAGATGATTGTTGTGGTAGAAGTAGAAGGAATGAGAGATAGAATGGTTCATTAAGAGTAATAAAGACTTTTTGCCTTCTAATATGGTTATTTTTCAACTAAATTAGAAAACAAGGTTAGAAATCAACTTGATTACTAAAAAAAGGTCGATTTTCAAAATTTCTCGTAAACAACTGGGCAATTGTAGGACAAATTTTCCAGAAGATATTGATTAATTCTTGGTCAAGATATTGATTAATTCTTGGTCAGCAAGTGGGGGACCATTTTTTCTGTGTACCTTCCTCGATCAGCAAGTGGGGGACCAGTTTGGCTCTTATAAATGCAACCAAGAGACTTTATAGTCTTCACAAGCATTTCAAGTACTTTCATTATTCTCAACTGTGCTGAAAGGTGAGCACTCCAATTTTCTCCAAATTTTCATTTTCAGGTACTGGCTTTCTTGTTCCCTTTCTCCTTTTTTTTGTTTGTTTAGTTTCTCCTACTTTTTATGCGTCTATGCATATGGTTTTTATATTTTCTCAACTTATTGCTTTAATTTGGGATTTCAGTGACAGTTTGACAGATAATGGGTGGAAAGAGAGAGTTAATCCGCAGGTCGTGGATGTCACTTAAGGACCTTTGCAGGCGTGAAGCAGACTGGAACTCATATAAGGTCGCTTGCGAGGAAGATGCAGATTTGAAATCCTTTGACGCCGACGTCCAAAGCCGAACCACAAAGGTCATCAGCACCCTTCAGAATGGAGGTGTTTCAACTGATTATGTGAGTGATGCCATAGCATATGTGACAGAATTTAACAAGCAGACTGTGGACGCAATCAGGGTATGCAGAGAAGATATAACGAGTGGTGCGTGGAAGACTAAGAAGAAGAAGATGAAGAGTGAAGAAAGCTTTAAGGTGGTGGTGGAGGAGTACGTCGACAACAGCCAGGAGATGCTGGATTTCTGCTCTGTATTGGACAAGTTCCTGAAATCGGCTCGCAACAACCATTTTGAGATTGAACAAGTAATTCAACAGTGCGAGATGGAGACTGATCCCGAGGGAGGAAATAAGTACGTGAGGATTTCGAGGAAATTGAAGAGTCTCAAGGCTAGTGCACACCATTACGATTCTGCAAACAGATTACTAGAAAAGATTCAAAGCTTGCAGGCCAAGAATCAAGGGCTGATCGATAAACTGAAAATTGAATATGAGAAGCTGGCAAACAAGCGGAGGAGCGTTCGCGCTTGGAAGAAGGCGGTGAATATGATATTCATCACCACAGTGGCTGCCCAAGTTATTTCTGCAGTCGCTGTGCTAGCTATGGCTACTCCAGCTGCTTCTGCAGCTATTGCTGTTACCATTGCCCCAGTAATTGCTGGACATCACTGGGCTCTTGGTTTGCTGGCAGAATACGAAAAAAGTTTGAGTGATGACAAAGTGATACTGCAAACAATGCATGATGCAAGTGTGTTTTGCATCAAGGAGTTGGGCGACGTAAAGTTTCTCATCGATAAGGTTGTAAATGAGATCGATGCTGTCTTGTTTCACGATTGTCATGCTGATTCTGCCATGGAGGAGGGACAAGTGGAAAACGCTATCAAGAATATTAAGAGTAAGCTGGACATGTTTCTCAAGAAAATTGAGATATTGGAGGAAAAAGCAGAGACTTGCAGCTCTGAGGTATTGAAATCAAGGGATCAGGTTGTGAGGAGCATGAAAGCATAGATAGCAGGCAGCTCTGGCTGGTATGTAAAAATGCTTTTGATATTTTGGTAATAAAACTGGAGAATCTTCTCCATCATGCATGGTCAAACTTTTAAGATTGTATGATCGATAATACGGACTGGTGAAATTAATTCATATATATTTTATTCTATGTTTTTATATATGTATATTGGCCAAGTAGTGAAGTGGGGTATGCCTGTATCTAGACTGCGAGAGTTCTGTCCTTTTTGGTTTTTAAAGCTTTAAACAGTGAATAAGTCATCGACAAAATGTGGATCTCTTTCTAAATTAGTAAATTTCAATATGTTCTTTATTTATGGGTGTTCATCGGCCATGATTGACTTTGCCATTTTTATTTTATATCTAGAAGTTTTTTTGGTTTTTTTTGGAAAATCATCCAAAAAGTACATGATTTTTGGCTCATTTTAAACTTTGATACCTCAAGTTTCAAATAGATCAGAATGGTAAATTCATCGATTTAAGTATTCTTTAATAGAAACGAGGGATATCCAATAGTCGGATTCCCGTAAATCGACAACCGAAACTCCGCACTTCGGAAAATCACAATCAACACCAAACTTCCTCCGATTTCCACTAAAGTCATCTCTACAAGTACTACACGCTACAATCAACCAAACCAACCAAATTAGGAGGCCAAAATCAGCCCCCATGCGCCATCAACATTGCCAATTTCTTTCTCTCATCAAGCCCTGCGAATTCCATAACTACAACAACCGACCCAACAATAGTACTCGGAGTTGTTAGCCCAGTTACGAAGGCTGTCAGTTGCCATATTTTAAAGGGTAGTTTCATCCTTTCACCATTCTTGTTCTCCAAAGTTTCTAAGTAGATCCAGAAACCATATTTGCAGCAAAGCCCAATGCGATTTCAGAAAACCCAGTCAAGGCAGAGTAAAATAGAAAGCAATTTTGTATGTATTTGTGGCAATCATAATTTATAGACTCAAATCGGAGAAGAAGACTAGAGGCTCAAAAAGATTGGATTTTGATTCCAGTATCTGAAACCCAATAGGTCACCGCCACCACCCACTTTGATTCTTTTCAAAGCCAAATCATTCATCATAACCAAACCCAAATTCAAAATTAAAATCCAGTTCCATGAGGAACCCATTTCCATGAGTCCCTTTAAATCAAGGGGGACCATGTTCTCAACTCACAATTAGAGTTGAAATTTAATTAAGGGTCCTTGACGAAAAGCCCCAAAATGAGTCAAAGTTATCCCACTTACCCCAGCAAGAGATTTTTATTCCCACTTACCCTATTTGAAGTAAAATGACATTTTTGCCCTCAGCCTAATTGGAAAAAGACATCGATGCCATGCTCCTCTATTTCTCCTCTCTCTTCGGCACGAGCAACACACTCTCTCTCTCTCTCTCTCCCCCTCCTCACCCTCGCCGACGAGGACAACCATATAAACAAACCTTCGAATCCCTCCCCTACTGGTCCTCCAACGACTTCGACCTCTACATCTCCTCCGATCCTGATTTCCCGCCTGCCCAGTTCGTCACTGTCCACGAAGAAGACGACGAAGACTTTGACGGCGAAGACGACATCTTTTCCCAGTACCATTCCACAATCCACGCCGAGCAGAACCGGGACGACGTTGTTTCGGAGCCCAATTCCATTTCCAACACCGACGACTTGTCTTCGGACCGCGAGAACCAGGTCAATTTCGTCATGGATCTGTTCTAGCAGTGCGTCGAGCAGTCTCAGGTAACGGCCCGTTCCATTTTGGTCTCCGGCGACTCTGATTTTAGGGTTATAGGGTTCTGATTTGATTTGATTTCGAATTTGATGCTTCGAACATCGTTTGCTATTTCTGATAGTCCAACAAGCTAGCTTAGCAGCAAGTTTGGCTCATCTCCGGCGAGATTTGGCACTCGAGCTCGACCAAAATTGGGATTCATTGCGATTATGGGCAAATGAAGCAATATTGCTCCGTGTTTTGTGGTCAGAGAAGTTTGTTTGTGATTGCACACTAAAATTGCTTCCGTTGCGTACTATTGATGCAGTCAAGAATGGAATTTTGCTTCGTATTTAGAAAATTGCAGATGGTTCTGCATCAGAACTTCATAATTGCATGAATTATCCTCCTTTAGTAATTTACGAAACTTGTTTTATAAATTTTGTTGGATATTGTCTACATATGTGAATCTATGTCTCGATGCAGGTCTATCAAGCAATTGTTGCTTATACAAATAACAACAACTTGGTGTTTTTCTCGCTGTATTGATATTGTTGTTTATAATAAGTTGAAAATCAAGGAAGATGGATATGTGGCTAGCTTTCTGGGAATATTATGGAAGATGGAGCCATAGCACCTTTTTTACGGTAAAATGGGTCAAAAGCCCAAAATGAAACGAAAAAAAAAGTTCTATTGGGGCAATAGAGGCTCGTAAAAGGTCTATTGGGGGACAGTAAACGTCTATTGGAGGGCAATAGACGTTTTGAATTTATGTAATCTCTTCATTTTTTTTTCTTTAATGGAAGTTTTATTTGTTTAATTTAGAAAAATTAGTTCTCATTCCGGCGACCGAAAGTTGTATTGGGGGCAATAGACATCTATTAGGGGGCAATACAGGTGTATTGGGGGACAATAGACGTCACGTCTATTGAGGGGCCATACATGGCTGATAGACGTCTACTGGGGGGCAATAGACGTCTATTGGGGGGCAATACATGGCTGATAGTCGTCTATTGGGGGCCAATAGACGTCTATTAGGGGGGCAATAGATTATTGGGGCAATAGACGTCTATTGGGGGGCAATAGACGTCTATTGGGGAGCAATAGATGTCTATTGGGGGCAAAAAAACTTTCCGGTAAGATTTTTAGCAAATTCCGATGGGTGGCAGCCGGTGACCGAAATCCGGCAAAAGTTGGCCGGATTCCGGCCACCAGTGACCGGATTCCGGCGAAAGTTTGTCGGATTCAGGCGACCGGTGACCGGATTCCGGCGAAAGTTTGCCAGATTCCGGCTACAGGTGACCGGATTCTGGCGGCCGGTGACGGGCTCCTACGAAGTCTCCTATGGTTTCTCTCTCATCCATTTTCTCTATCTCTCTCTCTAAGTAACAAAGGGGTGAGGGGTAAAATGGTATTAAAAAAAAATTAAAAAAAAAAAAAAAAAATCTTAATGGGGTATTAGGGAAAACTACCTTAGAGTGTATTGGGTAAGAGATAATTAAAAAAACTTAATGGGGTAAGTAGGAAAAAAAATCCCTAGAAATGGCGTAAATTGATAAAAACCCTTTAATTAACCAGTGAAGGCGGGAGAAAAGGGTGTATATTTTACATAGCAGTCGGTAGTAGCAACATGCCGTATTCATATTACAAAGCAACGCAAATATCTTCAATCCAGTAGAAGCTCCAGAAAGCACAGAACCTAATATTACCACCATAGCAAGTTCCATCCTTATTTTTTAAAGAGTTAATTTGATTTAAGTCCAAAACTCACAACCCGTATTGGATATAGCCCGGATGATGAAAGAATTAATTTAAAGATTCCGGATGTAGTCCATAGAAGGTTTCATCGTAGTTATTAAAGAGCTAATTTGATCTAAGTCCAAAACTCAAAAGTCACATTTCGTATTAGATGTAGTCTGGATGAAGTTTTTGTTAATCACGGTTCTATGAGTCAGCTGCCACATTGGACTTATTCCCTTTTCTATCTTACTAACTCAATTCATAACACACCCTTATTTAATATATTTTACATAATAAATAGTAAAAATCAATATATTAATTGCAATATTAAATTATTGCAATCTTGTTAATGTAAAATTAACAAATTTAATATGTTGACTTTAATTTATATTATTCATTTTTTTATTGAATTCAAAAGAGGAATCTATTTATTCTTCCTTCATCTTACCTGTTATGTGTTTGGCTCCAGTTTTGTTGCAGCTGGTCAACAGTCTCTTTTCTGCGCGGGCGTGCCAGCACCGTTCGGGTGCGGTCGTCGGGGATGTCCCTTGACCTGACTTCTATCAAGCGATTGTGGACGAGGAGAGCACCAACCTCGTCGTGGGATTCTTTGTGCCTCGTGGTGAGGACTTTTGCTAATCTTCTTGCGTCACCAAATCGATACTCGATGTTGTAGATCGACCAGAGCGAGAAACCACCGGGAAGTGAGGAGAATTTGCTAAAGCGTGATTTTAGCTTGGCTGGGTTGCTAGGGCGTTACCCTTGCTTGGCTGGTTCTGTAACCGTTGTGGTCGCGGCACTACCGTCGGCTCCCGAGGAGACTAGGACCGAAGTACGTTGATAGAGGGTTTGGTGGCACTAATAGTCGGCTTCTGAGGAGACTAAGACTTAGAGTGTGATCACCGATAAGAGAAAGAGAAGGAGAGGAGTTGCTCTTAGAGAGGTTTGCTCTAGAGAGAACTTAGATCATCTTAGAGATGTTGTTGTTGAATGTGAATGTGTCTTGGTGTTGGTGTTTGGTCGTGGTACTATAATCGGCTCTCGAGGAGACTAGGACCGGAGTACGTTGACAGAGGGTTTGGTGGCACTGAAAGTCAGCTTCTGAGAAGACTAGGACTAGGAGTGTGATCACCGGTAAGAGAAAGACAAGGAGAGGAGTTGCTCTTAGAGAGGTTGCTCTAGAGAGAACTTAGATCATCTTAGAGATGTTTTGATGTTGTGAATGTGTGTCTTAGAATGAGAGGAGAAGGTGTTTATATAGGGAAGAAAAAGAAGAGTGAAATGATGAGTGGAAGAAAAATAATGAAAGTGGAGTATGAAAGTGATTTGTAAAATATGGAAAAGATAGAGAAATGATGAAATGAAAGCAAAGCATGAAGGTGCAGAAACATGGAAGTGATGATGATCTATTAAAGAGATTGTAGTAGAAAAATATATCCAAGGAAAAAAAGAAAAGCATCTAGCTTTCTTCATGTGGGTAGGAAACATGAACATGTGAATATTGAGCTGGTTTTAGGTCAGTTTCTGCCCCTTTATTCCTTCAATTATTTCTCTAATAAGACTTCATAATGAGCCTTCGACTTCTTCATAAAAAATGTTCCAATATGAGTGTAGATCATCCTGACAAATTTTCAGAGATTTATTCCATGTGGTTGGGTAGAAAATGCTGCTGGACCTCTTACAGGTCCAGTTTTCCAGTTTTGCTTATGTAGAAAATTGGACTGATTGTTTGAAGGCCTTCCACTCAAAAATAGCTCTGGCACTCTTCATAAGAAATGATCCTTGGGATATCTAGTATTAATCCGGAAAGTTTTAGCTCATTTAGATTTCATTTGGTTAGTCTGCCTCCCCTCCTTCCTTGTTTAGCTCGGTTTCTCCTAGCCGAAGTAGGAAAATGTGCTAAAGTTGACTTTCCATGCTTCCATGCTTCCATAGTAGGCTTTATTTAGCCTCTAAATATATATTTCGAGCTTGTCGACAATATATATCTTGAGCCACTGATATTGGCTCAATTTCTCCAAGACGTGCCTTATCAGGCCAAAATGTTCATTTTGGGTCCAAACATTATGTAATGCCTTCTCCTTCTTCTTATTCTCCTTCTCTACCGAATCATCTTTTTTTTTTCTCTCCTTCTTCCATACATATCTTCTTTCCAACATATACTTTTTTTTTTGTACTCATAAAAGAGGATTAAAGGATTTCACTCCTACCCCCATAGTGACTTGAACCCATGACTTCGTTATTAGGTATTTTTTGTGTGGCTTCTCCATTCTTAGTTCGTTCTTCAATTCGCAGCTATAGAATCAACTATGAGAGGAAAAGAAATATCACTGGATTTGAGCATATGAGAGAAAAAGCTTAGATGAATTATCTTAGTTCGTCCCTCAATGAATACCAAATTGTCTTGCCTGTAAGCTATACATATGTCAAAGGCAGGACCAAAAAAAAAAAAACAAACAAATATCACTGGATTTGAGCATATGAGGAAAGATCTAAAGCTAGGAAGAGTGGGTTTGGTAGTTTTGGCTTTCAGATTAGAAATGAATTCAAGAGGAAAAAGAAAAGGGTGTGGCTATTGCCACCCTATCATTTTCTTTGTTCACCCTACAAATATTTGAATTATTGAGAGACTATATTATCCAAATGCAAAATGACTAATAAGTACATTAATTTTCTAAAATTCAAAACTGTAAGGACAACTAAATACATAACTAATTAATTAAATACAAAACTGTTTAAGGATATCTCTATTTGTGTTTGGCCCAAACTCTAGGTTACTTGACCTAGTGGTAATAGAGTTTAATTAGAAGAATCTAGAGATTATCTTTCCTTGTATGATTCTAACTCTATGCATTGTAATCCTCTATATAAAGAGGCCCCTATTATCAATGAGAATACACAGCAAATTCCTATCAATTCTCGTTTCCCTAAAACACGTTATCAGCACCTTCCCCTAGCCCTGAAACAAATAGCTAAACCCTGATTCAAGAAACTAAAAACCTTGAATCCGAATACAAAACCTTGAACCCTTTTCTACCTCCATCTCACACATTGAAGAACTCGATCCTAGGAGTCCAGAACCGGCGGCCCCACCCCAAGAACCTACCGAAAACTTACCGAACCGGCCACCGGAAGCTCCATACAACTCGCAGCAAATATTCCACCTGTTCACCATCTTCCGGACCTCCAATTTCAACCAAATTTTGGCAGCAGAAGCCCATTGATCTGAAGTTTCAGGAACCGGAAGAAAAAGTACAAAAACCGGCCTAATAAGGAGTGAACCGAGCACCTGAGCTGCTGCATCTTGAACCGGCAGAAAAGAAGAAGAGAAGAAAAAAAAAAGTAGAGAGCAAAAGAAGCCCAAGCCCACTGAGGCAGACCCCACTGCCACGTCAGCACCCTGACCCACTGCCACGTCAGCAAACAGGGACCCACTGCCACGTTAGCAAACAGGGACCCACTGCCACGTCAGCATAGGTCAACTGTCAACAGTCAACCTCCGGTCTACAACTTTCGGCGACTTTTCCGGTCGATTTCCGACAATTTTTCCTGCCAATTTCTGGCCACTTTTCGGGCGATTTTTTCAGGTCAAATTTTCCGGCAACCTATTTCGAGGTATTTTTTTATTAAACGTTCCCGTTTTTAAATTCAATTTCTCTTCTTTTTCGGGGACTTGCAACCTCCCTTCTTCTACCCCCCCTTTCTTCATTATAGGGGAGAACAAATTAAGCTGAACTGTGGGGGTTCGTGCTCACTCCAAGCTTAGAGCTTGTAGAGTCCTCCAAACTTAGAGTTTGTTGAGAAGAATACGATCGACCACAAATATCATTGTTTCGATCTAATCCAACCCCTCTTGGAATTGAATTTCTTGGAAGCGACTACGCTCGGAAATTCCTAATTTCTTGGAAGCGACTACCCTCAAAGATTTTTATTGCTTTTGTGGTAGCTTATTTTGCTCCGAAACTAACCTTACTTTCTTGTTGTTTTTCAGGATGAGTAACCTAAACAAGGTGAGCTTCGCTCCACTGGAGACAACAGACGCAGGATACCACAAGTGGGTCCGTGATGTGCGCCAGCAACTTAAGGCTGATGGGATCCTGAGCATGATCCAAGAGCCAAGTCAGGACGTGCTTACTCCTCAACAAGCTACTGCTTTCGAAGCAATTAGAGCTACGAGATAGGCTAATGAAGCAAAAGCCATCATCCTCATGACAAGGCACATGAATGACGCGCTCCAAAATGAGTACCTCAATGAGGAAGACCCAAGAAAACTATGGGTAGAACTCGAGCAGCGTTTTGGCAACGTCCGTGATTCCCTGCTTCCAGACTTAGAAGTGAGATGGCATAGCCTCCACTTCTGTGATTTCAAGTCTGTACTTGACTACAATTCAGAAACACTTCGTATCAAGTCTTTGATGGAATTTTGTGGACAGAAAATCACTGATATGATGTTGATCGAGAAAACTCTCTCCACCTTCCCCATCTCTGCATTGATGGTAGCCAAAACCTATCGGATTAATGTCAATGCTAGACGCATGACAAGATTTCATGAGCTTGTTGGAGCCATGAACGTTGCTGAAAAGCACGACAACATACTTGTGAAGAACTATAACTCTAGACCCGTGGGAGAAAAGCCAATTCCAGAGTCTAATTGTAGTCGCGCCCCTAAAGGAGGGCGCCAGGAGCGAAACCCTAAGGAAAGGGATTATTCTGGACGTTCTGGTCCATATTCTCGCTCCAAAGAGGAAGGAAATTGCCATGATAGGCCTGTACAGAACCATAGAGGTAAACGTGTGAAGAGAGAGAGAGACCAAGCCTCTAGCTATGGTGGTGACGCCACCAAATGGAATAGCCATCCCCAAAGCACCCCTAAAGCGCCTCGATCAAGGGAACCTGACCACAATGATGCTTGTCTTTGGTGTGGAGCGTCCGGACATTGGGCTAAAGCATGTAATGCACCCCAGAATGTTGCTAACGCGTACAAGATGTATCGTGAAGCAAGGGAAGCAAATTACATGGAGCAAGAAGATCAAGATGACGATCTCGCTCTAAGGGTTGAAGACTTCAAAGGCCAAGATCCAGAGACTGGCGATTTCCATTAAGTCTTTTTATTTTCCAAGAGATGTATATATACTTTGTAGTAAATGCCAGTGGTGTAGTCTTTCTTCAAAGTAGGCTCACCCAAAGTAAGTGTGATGTCTAGGAAGGTTATGAGATTAGTGGTACTTAAGCGAGGCTTGCTCCACCGACATCTCTCTACTCACTTGGTCACATTTATTTTGGAATTACTGAAAGAAGTTAGACGACTACCATTGTTTTGCATTAGCTAGCATTTGGATTAGATTCTCCTAATGGTTAAGAGACAATGATGTACTTTGTTGGCTTATGAATAAAATTTCGAGTTCTTTATGACTCCATTTTGATTATAAGCATATGACTTTTGTGACTACGATGGCTGGGCCATCAGTATTAATTCAAGGACATGGAATAGCCCAAGTTTCACTTGCCAAATGGCACCTTGATTACAGCTGTCACAGAAACTCTCTACGCTCTTAGGGCAAATCGTACCCTATGAATAGCCAACGAATTCCATGCGAAAATGCATGTAGAGAACGGAAATGAGTTCCTTTGCAATACCTTTAATGATTGCGAACAAAGACGCATCTTAGAGAAGTTTATGTGTCCCTCTAGTGGACTCTATGTCACTATTCGAGCTATTAATCCAATAAAAGTTATGAGAGAAGATCTCTTGGATTTAGAAACATATTGGCTTTGTTACGACAGGATAGATCATCCTAGTCATGATATGATGATCCGTCTACAAAGACTTCACACGGACATCTTTTCTCTCGAGCGAAATGAAGCATGAATCAAAAGTTAATTCCTAGACTAAGTGTGACCGACATTATTGCCTAGGGCACTGCCTCCATCCACCATCAGCCTAGGGCTGGCGTAGTTCCTATCCATGATGCCATGGATGGCATCCATCATGGTGATGGCACCCCAGGTGATGCTGCAATCACCAACTTGCTTCAAATAGCGTTTTAGACGCTCAGGCCCAACCAAAATCCTCATTGGTTGCTTCTAAAGCCTCTCGCTCGTTTTACAAAGCCTATTCCTTAGGGAAATTAGGACTGAGACCATCCTATGCAAAGGATATGACAATACTCATTATGTTCTTACATAGAATCCATGGGGATTCTGTGGATTGATTCAACCAACTTGCGGACACTTAAATATTTCATGATGTTGGTTGACACGCAAACACGCCGGTCACTTGTTGTGCCATTGTCCACCTATAAATGCTGCTTATGCTACACTCTTAGCACATATCATATGACAACGGGCTACTCCCCAGATCATCCTATTCAGTCAATTGGATTTGACTATGCTAGAGAGTTTACATCGAAAGACTTTCGATGGATATTGCAATGGGACTGATGTTGGACATCACATTCCCATGTACACCCAAATGGTCTTGCAGAAACAACTACGATGGTAGTCCGGACATTGGTAATGCACACCAATCTCCTTATATCCGCTTGGGGTGATGCAATATTGCATGCAGCTATGCTACTTCGTCTACGACCCACCACCACTCAATCTACCTCTGCGTTACAACTAGTGGCTGGGTATAGGTATCGTACTTATGCATATTTGAGTGAGCCATTTATTTGCCAATTGTGCTGCCACAACCCTCTATGATGGGTCCTTACAGACGAATGGGCAACTACGTTGGATTTGAGACTCCAACAATCGTCCGCCACTTAATGCCCTTGCAAGGCGATCTCATTACCGCTAGCTTTGCAGGTTGTCACTTTGATGAGACAGTCTTCCCATCTTTAGGGGGAGATAAGAACATGGATGTTCAGCAGGAACTATAGGAATTGTCATGGCTGTCCCTACTATGTCTCATCTCGATCCCTGTTAAAGTGACGAGATCACACAAATATGCTACAAACGAGCCTGCAAGGAAGGACGTCCCTACGAGAGGACGTAGCGCCACCCTACATGGAGGCAGGCATGGCGCCATCGCCAAAGAGAGTGGCACTCTGGCGTTACAGGCTATGGCCCCAGCTAAGATGCGTGGAAAGCCCGTGGGTTCGAAGGATACCTTGGCACAAACCAATCATTGGATCATCAGCACTCAAAATCCATCTCATGAGTATCTTTCGGGTTATGGCTATCGTTTGGGGACGCCTCAACGTCAGAACCTATTCCTGAGAATATAGAGCTCTATGAAACTTACACTAGTGTACATGAGACGTGGGATAGAAACTCCATCATAATTGATGATGTAGTCACGCACTTCGTTGCACAAGAGTTTGTTGAGTCAGATGATATCGAACCACGCTATGTTGATGAATGAATGCCAACGTAGAGAAATTTGGCCTAAATGGAAAGATGTGATCCAGGTTAAGATGGATTCTCTAATAAAGAGGAAGGTTTTCGAGCTAGAGATGCCAACACCTCCTAACATAAAACCTGTTGACTAATGGGTCTTCGTTAGAAAGCGTGATGAGAAAAAGAGATGGCAATCTCGCCTTATGGCGCAAGGCTTCTCACAAAACGCCCTGAAATCGACTACGATGAGACAGATTCTCTCGTATTGGATGTCATTGCACTCCACTACCCTATTAGTTTGGTAGTTTCTGAATAACTGAACATGCAGCTTACAAATGTGGTCACTATGAATCTCTATAGGGATCTAGATACGGAATATACATGAAGGTTCATGGTGAACTTAATTTACCCAAGTCAAGTGGCTATAGACCACGGAGCGTGTTTACAAAGAGGTTGAAACACTCGCTAAAATGACTATTTAATTGGGAAGGGATATGCCCGCGCGTTTCCACAACAAGTTTTGGATTCCATCGCGGTTCATGTTGGACATGATCTTCATTAGAAGCCCTTAAAGAGTTAAGGAAAACCGCGGAACACTTGAAATACGATTTTAAGATGAAGGATTATGGGAGAACACGATTATGTCTCAGTTTGGAACTTGAGCATCGTGTCGATTGATGCTTAGGCATTTTGATAAGGTCAAGCCTTCAAGCACCCCCATGATCGTCCATAGTCTTGATCCTAAAAAGGATCCTCTTCGTCGAAAGGATGATGACGAAGATGTGCTTGGGGCAGAAGTGCCTTAATTAGTACAATAGGCGCATTATTGTACTTATCCCAATGCACAAAGCCGGACATCTCATATGTTGTGAACTTGTTAGCTAGATATAGTTCTGGGCCAACGCGAAGCCATTGGATTGGTGTAAAAGATATCTTTCGATATTTGAGATGTGTGATTGATATGGGCTTGTTCTATCCCTACAAAGAGATGATGAATTTGAACCCATCACACATCAGGTACGCCGCAAACACTGGCCTGCGTTCTCTATCCCCATCCCAAAACGATATAAGTGTTTTGGAAGGTTTTGCTGATGCTGGGTACCTCTCTGACCCACACAAAGGTCGCTCCCAAACTGGTTATGTTTTCACCATGGGAAAGACCGCGATATCTTGAATAGACCGTCGCTATATCTTCGAACCATGTAGAGATTATTGCTCTTCATGAAGTAGGTTCGTGAATGTTTATGGATTGGATCCATAATCACGCATGTTCGAACAAATGTGGTTTGAAGTCTACCACCGATGAGAGTACGAGCATTTAGGATAATGCTGCTTGTTTTGAACAAATGAGGCAAGGCTACATCAAAAGCGACAACACCAAGCATAATCAGCAACAACAGACTTTCCTCAAGATCAAAGTGAATTAGGTTCAATCTGAGGAAAATATGGCAGACTTGTTTACTAAGTCATTGCCCAAATCCACGTTCGAGAAACATGTGGCAAGAATTGGCTTGCGGAAATTATCTGAACTCCCATGATCGTAGTCATTAGGGGGAGGTACAGACTTCAGGGGGAGATGTCTACATGTTTGTCTCGAATCATGAAGGTGTGTTGTGCTCTTTTTTCCCTTCGACCGAGGTTATTTTTGTCCCAATGGTTTTTGTTACTCGGCAAGGTTTTTAACCAGGCAATGAGAGAAGCACCGCGTTTGGACAACACAAGGGGGAGTGTTTAAGGATATCTCTATTTGTGTTTGACCCAAACTCTAGGTTACTTGACCTAGTGGTAATAGAGTTTAATTAGAAGAATCTAGATATTATTTTTCCTTGTATGATTCTAACTCTATGCATTGTAATCCTCTATATAAAGAGGCCCCTATTATCAATGAGAATACACAGCAAATTTCTATCAATTCTAGTAGCTATTTCAATTTAAGCTGCATTGCTTTCTATTTTTTTGGTTTTATTGCCCCTACTTTATTGCCTCCCAATAAACTTTTATGGCACGTTTACTTACTTGGAATGGAAACTAATCATGAATCTGTTAGTATAGATTTTATTGTATATTGGGATTCCTAATACAAAACCTAGAGTCTTAGGTCTAAGTTAGAAGTGTGCCAATCATTGGAGTGAAGACCTAGTCGAATGAAAAGAAAAACACTCAATGCTTCAGTTGACTCCTCAAGGTACTTCACAGGTAATTGCATATGCATCTCATACGTTTTGTGTCTTTATGCATACTGGGATTGATGCATGTGTTGCAATCCCGGTTAGGTCAGAATATGTGAGTTGGTCTGTGTTCGATTTCTTTAGTTAGGATATCTTTTGTGCATTATTGCTGTCAGTCATTAAGTTGTAAAAGGATATTTTTTCTACATGATTTGTTCAGTTAAGTCTATCTTTTTCATTAGGGATAAAATCATGTTTATTTGTAGAATATCTTTTTAGGATTTGTCCCTTCCATAGAAGGAGTCAATTAGGTTTTGGTGTCATTATTGTCCAAAGTTTTAGGGGGAGTCTGCATATTATAAACAGCAATAAAATGCGTTCATTGTGCTTGCCTTTGATGTGAAAAAGATTGTATTCATCCATTGTGATTTAGAAAAAGGCTTCATTCATCTTTTAATAGTGATGTGCTTCAAATCGTATAAGTAATCTACTTGTTCCATGTTAAAGTAGATTGGTGAGTCAAACACTTTTTCATTTATCAATCATATACTGCATATCAAGTACTCTCGAGGTCAGTTGGAGTTGTTGATGTGCAAAGAAGATTGAAGGTCGAGGTCAGTACCTATCAATCCTACCAGTGAGAGCAGTTCATCAGTGGAGAAGATTTACGAAGACGTGATCATACATCCTTCTAGAATGTGTCTAGTAAGTATAGCCAAGGTCAGTGCTATTGGTTGTTTGTAAGAGTACTCGTATCTTTCCATTAAGTGAATTGGTTTTCACTTGGGCTTTAGAGAGTTAAGGCCCCGCAGTTGTTTTCCTCATTCTGAGGTTTTTACTGCGCAAACAATTCTGGTGTCTCTTGGTTGCTGTGCATCTGTGATTATCTTGGTTTGCCTAGTTCTCTTTCTGCAATTTTGGAATCCATACCTGTACTTCAATCCTTGTATTGTCTTTCTGCTATTTTGGGATCCATACCTGTGCTTCAATCCTTGTATTGTCTGTTACATTTTGATTTGACAGAAAGTGTGATTTCTCCAAGAATAGCCTATTCACCCCCCTCTAGGCATATTTGTTTCATCCTAGTATTTTCAATTGGCATCAGAGCGGGTTACTAAGGTTTCTTAGTAAGATTCGTGGGAGGGATGGAACGAGATCGAGCCTTGGGTTCAATCAACAGTCCACCTTGGTTTGATGGGGAAGATTATTCCCAATGGAAAATTATGATGAGAGCATTTTTGTACTCTCAAGATGAAAATATGTGGAAGATTGTTGAGATAGGGTGGGTTTATCCAACCAAACCTGAAAATTCTAAGGCTATTGAGTCTTCGGGGGCCAAAATGATTCCTAAACCAAGGGAAGAGTGGAGTACGGAAGAGGTCTGTGATTGTAATCATGATTTTAAGGCTAGGAATAGTTTATTCACTGCCTTATCAAAAAAGGAAAGGGTTAGGATTAGTCATTGTGAGACTGCCAAGAAAGCTTGGGATCTTCTCCAGGTTACTTATGAGGGCAATAAGAGAGTTAGAGCACAAAAGCTTCAGAGGTTGGTCCTAGAATTTGAGAACATGACAATGGGGAACGATGAGTCAGTTGATGACTTTCATGCTAGACTTATCAATGTG
The DNA here is from genome assembly GCA_024704745.1 of Rosa lucieae. Taxonomy (NCBI): domain Eukaryota; kingdom Viridiplantae; phylum Streptophyta; class Magnoliopsida; order Rosales; family Rosaceae; genus Rosa; species Rosa lucieae. The sequence goes on from CM045495.1 coordinate 42,293,285, forward strand.
ACAAGTCAGTGTCATAGCTTAGGTGACCCGTTTGAAGAACATCGTATTGTTAAGAAGTTCCTTAGATCTCTTCCACCTAGCTTTCAGTCCAAGCAAACAGCCATAGAGGAAGCTCAGGATATTGACACCTATTCTCTAGATGAACTTGTAGGCAATCTCAAAACGTTTGAGATGAGAATTAAACCAGAAAAAAACGGTGAAAAATATAGCGTTTAACTCTGTCAAAAAGGAAGAAGATGTTGAGGTTAGCACTGAAGATTTGGATTACTTGACAAAACAGTTCAAGAAATTCTTTAAGTCTAGGAACTCCTCTGGTCAAGGGTCAAAAAGTGTTTCTGAGTCTAATTCAAAACAAGGTCAAGCTTCTGACAACTCCTATGGGAGGAACTCCAAAAATAGTAAATATCCCCAAAAGAAAAACTTTAGTGAAAAACCTAAATGTTTTGAGTGTGGTGGGATTGGTCATTTAGCGATTGATTGTGGAAACAAAAGGTACAACTCACGTGTGGGTAAAGCCTTAAGGTCTACTTGGAGTGATAGTGAGTCTGATACTCACTCTGAAAATGAAGGAGAGAACATTGCACTTACCTCAACTCTTCATAATGAATCATCTAATGAATCAGACGATGAGGAGCATTCAGATGAAGCGATGAATGGTAAGTACAAGGAGCTTTATGAAGCCTCAAGACAAATCCTTAAGAAAAATGAAAAATTGAGTGAAGAGATTGTTTTGATTAAGAGAGAGAAAATGGAGGTTGAAGAGAGATTGGAGTCCAGCGTCAAAAAATGGGAGGTTGAAAGGTCTGACTTCGTTAGTCAAATCAAGGTTTTAGAAGAAAATTTGAATGCTCAGGCCACTCTTGTTGGCTCACTTGCTTCTGAAAAATTAAGCCTTGAACTTGAGTTGAAAGAGTCTCAGCAAAAGTTTTCTAAATTCTCAATTGGGTCAGACAAAGTGTCTAGAATGATTGGGATGGGAAAATCTGAAGGTGACAAAAAGGGCATAGGTTTTAGTTCTGGTGAGTGCTCTAAATCTTTGAAATTTGTGAAGAGTTCAGGTTTCCATCAACCTGAAAATGTCAATGATAGAAAAGGCAGAGAGTTCAGTTCTAGTGAGCATGATAGACATTCAGGTTTAGCAAAGAATTTTGTTCTTCCTCAACTTGGATATCATTCTTTGTCTAGAAAGTTCACCCCTATTTGTCACCATTGTGGAACTCCAGGTCACATCAGACCTAAGTGCAACTATCTTCGGAGAAATGCACAAAGGGTCTGGACTCCTAGAAAGAGTAATCAAAACCTCTCTCTGCTGACAAAGTTGAAAGAACACTTGAGAGAAATTGATAGGATTGCTCACTTGGTTTCAATCCCAGCGTCCTGTATGCCTCAGATGAAACAAATTTGGAAAAGAAAAGAATCTCATCACCCTACGTTTTCTCATACAGGTGATTGAACTTCCCTCTGTGTTTTTGCATAGGTAACATGTTCTGTTTTAGTGTCCATGTAGTGTAGATGCATAAGTAAGTGATTTGCTGTTTATTTTTTAGGATTGCATATAGGACTTCAATCCTGAACAGGACAACTTCAGTCTAAATGGTTTGTTATTTTTTCTTCAGGATTGTTCATGTCTTTTAAGTTTTGTTTTTCTTAAAGAGTCTTTTCTAGCTTGCATGAGTTGTATGCATTCTATTTTTGAAAAAAAAAAAATGTTATGTTCGTTAGTTCATCTTGCATTCTTTTTTACCTCTTCTTGCATATTGCATTCGCATAGGGGGAGCTTGGTTCAAAGAAGTTTTAATGTTTCTATGGTGTATAATCCGCTGCACAATCTTGTTTGGTTATCCTTGTTTGATGGTCACTTGCTTGATGAAATTGGTTGCCATGATGTATTTTGTTGATCAATATTCATTGCAAACTAATTAGTTTTGTGTATCTTGGCTATGCTAATCTATACCATACTATGCTTCATGGGTGTTTTGTTTGTGAGTGTTAAAGTGACGCAGGTCCAACAAATGATAAATGAGACACTCAACTTGTAGATTAATCCGTCTCATGACCTTGTGAAGAAATCGATGATGAACAAGAGTTATAGAAATCAAGATCAAGAATGCTAGATCACATGAAGAGGTCATAGATCACGTGGTTATGAACATTTGGAGCAAGAGAGATTTTGGAGGAAGCAAATGGTCAAAGTTTATATGGTCATCCTCCAGGGAAGTAAACTATCTTATCATCTTGTGTGATAATCTGAGTCTCATTGATATAATGATATCTCTAAGAATCCAGTTCAACATTCTTGCATAAAGCACATTGATATGAGAAAACATTTTATTTGTGCCATGATTGAGAGATATTTTCTGGAACTTGTGTTCGTGCCTTCCAAACATCAATTGATTGATCTTTCTACATACCTTTAGACAATGCTCGTGTTGAGTCACCTAGAAATGCTATTGGAGTGTGTTCTCAGGACTGATAGTCTGATACTCTCCCTCAATAGGTTCATCTGCATTTATAGCTTCTGCATGTTCATTGTGTGCCTTCATTTAGATTAGACGAAAAAAAAAAAAATTGTTTCAGCATAATGCAATTGTCTCTACTAGGATTGCATGTGAGATTTCACTCCTGAAGTGTTTGGTGGAAAATTGATCTTAGATTGAGATTGTTGCCTCTTGCTCTCCTTTTCGATCGTGGGTCCGGGTTGCAGGGCACTATATGTTCTTCTTTCTACCTTGGGTATTTAGTCAAAGATTAAGGCTAGCTCATTCTCCCAAACTTTGCTCTATTCACTTGTACACTTAAGTCTTTTGTGGGGGTAACAACTTGTTCTACTTGATCTGGGATTAGTCCTTCACAAACTATGCTCTTTTTGGTATTCGTAATTCTATGCTCCTTTGAAAAAAAAAAATATATATATATATATATATATAATAAATAAATAAAATATTCATTGCAATATGGAGCTTGGCCAGGCTATTTCTAAAGTAAACAGGCCTCGGTCGTGACCCGATATGAGGATTGGGCAGAAACAGGAATGGCTTGGTCTCCAGGTGGTTTATCTTGTTGCTTTTACATGACTCGAGTTTATGTGTCCTTTGGAGTGTCCTTGTTACACTTAGTGCCCTAAAACCAATTGGTTTAGGAGCCACTGACATAAGGCTCGCTACATGAGTCACTGCACACACACAAAAAAAAAAAAAGGTGTGGACGGCTTCAAAAGAAAATATATGAGCCCACACGGTGATATAAGGAGGACTTGAGAAACGAAAAGTAGTATTTGTCGGTGAACTCTAATTCTGGTTGATCATAGGTTAAGTTGAAGCCCCATATTGACTTCTGATCACTTTCCCACAAAGTTAAGAGGTGTTTTAGCCCCAGTCTGTGTCTAAATGCTTGTTGCTCAAGATTACTGTGTAGTGTTCCTTATGCTTGGCTCATTGTTGTCTTTGAGAAGTCATCGAATCACTTTCTCTAAATGCTATGCTTTTTTCTTTTTCTCTCACTCCTGCGACTAATCTCACCTCATTGTATCATGATCATTTTTATTTATTTTTATTCATTATGTTCAGATGAATGGATTAAGGGGGAGTATGAGTACTACTTGTTAATTTTCACGTTTCTGGGTGATTCAAAATGAGTGTTGGATGAATGTTGATTGCATCTATATATGAATTGGGAGTTTTGGTACTGTTTCATGCCTCTTAATCAACATGTTCAGGTTTCTTATGGCATCGTTCTCTCATGAGATAGTATTGAATACGGTTCTTGTAGTTTATAGCTCAGAGTTTACTTTATGAACTCCACCATGTTTTTCACCATAAGGTGATGGTACTTCTACCCTGTTGGTGCCCTTTGTCATTCCTAGACAAAAAGGGGGAGAAGTTGGGCTAATTCTATGTGTTACATGCTTTTCACTGGTTTGTTTGTTAAATGTGTTTCAGGAATGATCAATGGTGAATTGCATTGAAGAACATCAATGGTGGATTGGATTGAAGTGGGAAAAGCATAGTTCAAGAGAGTTATTGTTGTCTCTTTGATGTGAGGTCTTTGACAATTGGTGGTTTGTATTAGTGTTTTGTATAGGAATGCCAAAGGGGGAGATTGTTAGTATAGATTTTATTGTATATTGGGATTCCTAATACAAAACCTAGAGTCTTAGGTCTAAGTTAGAAGTGTGCCAATCATTGGAGTGAAGACCTAGTCGAATGAAAAGAAAAACACTCAATGCTTCAGTTGACTCCTCAAGGTACTTCACAGGTAATTGCATATGCATCTCATACGGTTTGTGTCTTTATGCATACTGGGATTGATGCATGTGTTGCAATCCCGGTTAGGTCAGAATATGTGAGTTGGTCTGTGTTCGATTTCTTTAGTTAGGATATCTTTTGTGCATTATTGCTGTTAGTCATTAAGTTGTAAAATGATATTTTTTCTACATGATTTGTTCAGTTAAGTCTATCTTTTTCATTAGGGATAAAATCATGTTTATTTGTAGAATATCTTTTTAGGATTTGTCCCTTCCATAGAAGGAGTCAATTAGGTTTTGGTGTCATTATTGTCCAAAGTTTTAGGGGGAGTCTGCATATTATAAACAGCAATAAAATGCGTTCATTGTGCTTGCCTTTGATGTGAAAAAGATTGTATTCATCCATTGTGATTTAGAAAAAGGCTTCATTCATCTTTTAATAGTGATGTGCTTCAAATCGTATAAGTAATCTACTTGTTCCATGTTAAAGTAGATTGGTGAGTCAAACACTTTTTCATTTATCAATCATATACTGCATATCAAGTACTCTCGAGGTCAGTTGGAGTTGTTGATGTGCAAAGAAGATTGAAGGTCGAGGTCAGTACCTATCAATCCTACCAGCGAGAGCAGTTCATCAGTGGAGAAGATTTACGAAGACGTGATCATACATCCTTCTAGAATGTGTCTAGTAAGTATAGCCAAGGTCAGTGCTATTGGTTGTTTGTAAGAGTACTCGTATCTTTCCATTAAGTGAATTGGTTTTCACTTGGGCTTTAGAGAGTTAAGGCCCCGCAGTTGTTTTCCTCATTCTGAGGTTTTTACTGCGCAAACAATTCTGGTGTCTCTTGGTTGCTGTGCGTCTGTGATTATCTTGGTTTGCCTAGTTCTCTTTCTGCTATTTTGGAATCCATACCTGTACTTCAATCCTTGTATTGTCTTTCTGCTATTTTGGGATCCATACCTGTGCTTCAATCCTTGTATTGTCTGTTACATTTTGATTTGACAGAAAGTGTGATTTCTCCAAGAATAGCCTATTCACCCCCCTCTAGGCATATTTGTTTCATCCTAGTATTTTCAGAATCAGAGACAACTGGAATAGGAAAAGAAAGAAATTAGTATTGATTCCGGAGGAGTTGATTCCTAAACCCATCTCTCCCCTTCGTAATCAAATTCCTGAGTATTCAGGAATCGATTCCTTATAAAGAGGTGGAACCTACATCCATTCCGATTCATTCATGCGTTAGTAAACGCATGAATACTTTTACCCCGTAATCATTCCCTCCTATTCCAAGTAAGTAAACATGCCCTTATTGTCCTCTAATAAAATAATTTGAATTGATGCAATCTCCTCATTTTCGACCTTAATCAAATTTTTATTTGTCCAATTTTAGACCATTCTCCCTTATAAACCTTTATTGTCCCCCAATAAAATAAATTTTTATTGAGGGGCAATATAAGTTTATTGGGGGTAATAAATATTTATAGAGTGGCAATAAAAATCTCCGGTGACTTATAAGATTTTCATCGACCTCTTTGGGACCTCCGGTAAGGTTTTCAGAAAAATTTGGCAGCCTATGACCGGACTCTGGCGAAGTCTCCTATGGCTTCTCTCTCTTCCACACACACACACACACTCTCTCTGTCTCTATAACAAAGGAGTGAGAGCATAATAGTCAAAAACAAAAAACCTAATTGGGTATTAGGGAAGACCTTATTAGAGTTTTGGGAAAATTTCACAAACAGTACACCAACTAAAGGCCCCTAATAATTCTTATACATGAAGTTCCAAACCAATCATTTCGGTACACGAAATCTGAAACTCGACCCACTATCAGTACACGACATCATTGACGCCGTTAATTTGACACCAAAATGTCTATTAAGCCCTCAGTTCTCTTTCTTCTGTTTTCTTTTTCTTTTTCTTTTTTTACCAAAAAAAATGAATTAGAGTGTGAGAGTACCAAATTACCCTTTTCTGCAAGGTAATATTTAACGGCGTCATTGACGTCGTGTCTACATAGTGGGTCGGGCTCAAAAGTCCATGTACCAAAATGTTCAGTTTGGAACTTTATGTATGGAAATTATTAGTGGCCTTTACTTGGTGTACTGTTTGCAAAATTTTCCCTAGAGTTTTTATGGGTAAGTGAGAAAAAAGAAAGTGAGTGGTGTAAAAGAGAAAAAAGTCCAAAAAAAAAATAATAATAATAATAATAATAAAACCCTTCCAGAAAACAGCAAATAAACCAATAAACAAATATTCTAGGTACTCTTGGAAGAGTTATAGAATAAACCAATGAGTGTTTCTATTAAGACCTCCAAATCTGCTCACTTGACCTCACTCTATTATCAATTATTAAATGACATATATAACCTACTATAAAATGACTATTAACACTACCAGAAAAATGGTCTTTTACGGCCTGCAAAGAGCGCCGTAAAAGACATTTTACGGCACACAAAAATGCGCCGTAAATGGACATGCCGTAAAAGACAAAACTCTTTTACGGCATGTTTCTGAAACGCCGTAAAAGACCCTACCAGCACGCCGTGAAAGACAAAAAAGAGCGCCGTAAAAGGGTTTTAGAGATTCTTAATTTCAATTTTCAAATACAAAGCGCGCCGTAAATGACCAAATATGTGCGCCGTAATTGATATCAAAAGCATGCCGTAATTGATCTCAAAAGCACGCCGTAAAAGACAGCAATGAACGCCGTAAAAGGGTTTTAGAGATTTTTTTATTTCATTTTGAAATAGCAAAGCACGCCGTAATTGATATCAGAAACACGCCGTAAGTGATCTCAAAAACACGCCGTAAATGTAGTTGTAGGATATATTTACAGCATGTAATATTTGCACCGAGTTTTTTTTTTCCTGTAAATTTTGTGATACCATTTCAAAATCTGTATAAATCTATACAATTTATTGAGATAAGAAGAGAGATAACAAACTGCAATATCACATAGCAAAATGTAAATTAATATGCCAACAGCAAAAGGAAAACCAAGAATTCACCACGTGCAAAACAAATAAAAGGAAAGAATCGACAACCAGGTCATTTTTCAAGAACTGAAGAACCTTCTCTACATCATAGTCATCCATTGCCCTACCAATTAAAGCATGTCGATTCCTTTGTATCAGAAAGATAGCCACCATTCCAAGAAGGTTGCCAACTACAATTGAACCTATAGGATCGTAAATTCCATTTCCTGTGACATTTACAGCAACCAATGATGCTGCAGCAATAGCAAGACCACTCTGCAAGGTAATATTTAATGGCGTCATTGACGTCGTGTCTACATAGTGGGTCGGGCTCAAAAGTCCATGTACCAAAATGTTCAGTTTGGAACTTTATGTATGGAAATTATTATTAGCCTTTACTTGGTGTACTGTTTGCAAAATTTTCCCTACAGTTTTTATGGGTAAGTGAGAAAAAAGAAAGTGAGTGGTGTAAAAGAGAAAAAAGTCCCAAAAATAAAAAATAATAATAATAATTCAACCCTTCCAGAAAACAGCAAATAAACCAATAAACAAATATTCTAGGTACTGTTGGAAGAGTTATAGAATAAACCAATGAGTGTTTCTATTAAGATCTCCAAATCTGCTCACTTGACCTCACTCTATTATCAATTATAAAATGACACATATAACCTACTATAAAATGACTATTAAGGACAATAATTATACCAAAAAAATATGATATTTATTTTATTTAGACTTTCCAATTCAATAATATTAGATTGTATTCTTTATTATTTTCCTTATTTTCATTTTCCAATTTCACTACATACTCATTAAAGTTTTCATATATATTTAATAAGAAATAAAAATATGAGTAAGATCATGTGATAGAAAAATCTATGTTATATATGTTAAACGCATATTGGTGAGGGAAAACAAAATAAATCCTATTATGATTTTTGACCTAAATCTAAGTTTATCCATTATATTTGCTATAAATAAAAAAAGAAGAAAAAAAAGAGCAAGCAATTAAAAAAAAATAAAAAAAAATTTTAATAATTAATCATGAGGTACAAAAAAAAAGAGAAAAAAAAATAAACATTAAAAAAATGTTTTCTTCAAATTTTTTTTTTGCACTGCTAAAATAGAAAAAAAAATTATAAAAAAAAAACACAGAATAGTTCATGTTATTTTCTTATGAATTAGAAATTAATTCTTGAAACTCAATACCTTTGTGTTTGATTTTTGTTTTTTATTGGAAAAGAGATTTATGCATGTTTGATTAAGAAATATATATGCAGTCATGGGTTCGAGTCACCATGGGGGCAGGAGTGAAACCCTTTGATCCTGTTTTTTTTTTTTTTTAAAGAAAAAAAAGAAATGTATATGCAGTTAAGATTTATAGTGTAATTAAATCATTGAAATGACTAAGTTTTTTTGTTTTAAAGATAATTATTTGTTTGCAAATTATATGAGTGAGGTTATTTGAGGAACTTTAGTGAGGTGAGTAAATTTAGTATTTGGAAATTTGATAAGAGGTGTAAAAAGCATAGAGGTCAAGTGAGTAAATTTGAAGGTTCCAATAGCAAAATTCTAAACCAATAAAGCAGATTACCTTCGGACGCGGTTGGATTGGGTGATTTCAATATGGAGATTTGGACTTCAGCCTTCCAAATCCAATAGTCCCCACCATCTTAATTTGGACGTAAACAATTGGGCAATTGTAGACAAGATATTGATTAATTCTTAGTCAGAAAAAGTCTTCCAGATCCAATAGTCCCCACCATCTTAATTTGAACGAAAACAACTGGGCAATTGTAGGACAAATTTTCCAGAAGATATTGATTAATTCTTGGTCAGCAAGTGGGGGACCATTTTTTCTGTGTACCTTCCTCGATCAGCAAGTGGGGGACCAGTTTGGCTCTTATAAATGCAACCGAGAAACTTTATAGGGTTTAGAAGCATTTCAAGTTCTTTCATTATTCTCAACTGTGCTGAAAGTTGAGCACTCCAATTTTCTCCAAATTTTCATTTTCAGGTACTGGCTTTCTTGTTTCCTTTCTCCTTTTTTTTTTTTTTTTTGGTTTAGTTTCTCCTACTTTTTATGCGTCTATGCATATGGTTTTTATATTTTCTCAACTTATTGCTTTTGGGATTTCAGTGACAGTTTGACAGATAATGGGTGGAAAGAGAGAGTTAATCCGCAGGTCGTGGATGTCACTTAAAGACCTTTGCAGGCGTGAAGCAGACTGGAACTCATATAAGGTCGCTTGCGAGGAAGATGCAGATTTGAAATCCTTTGACGCCGACGTCCAAAGCCGAACCACAAAGGTCATCAGCACCCTTCAGAATGGAGGTGTTTCAACTGATTATGTGAGTGATGCCATAGCATATGTGACAGAATTTAACAAGCAGACTGTGGACGCAATCAGGGTGTGCAGAGAAGATATAACGAGTGGTGCGTGGAAGAATAAGAAGGAGAAGATGAAGAGTGAAGAAAGCTTTAAGGTGGTGCTGGAGGAGTACGTCGACAACAGCCAGGAGATGTTGGATTTCTGCTCTGTATTGGACAAATTCCTGAAATCGGCTCGCAACAACCATTTTGAGATTGAACAAGTAATTCGACAGTGCGAGATGGAGACTGATCCCGAGGGAGGAAATAAGTACGTGAGGATTTCGAGGAAATTGAAGAGTCTCAAGGCTAGTGCACACCATTACGATTCTGCTAACAGATTACTAGAAAAGATTCAAAGCTTGCAGGCCAAGAATCGTGGGCTGATCGATAAACTGAAAATTGAATATGAGAAGCTGGCAAACAAGCGGAAGAGCGTTCGCGCTTGGAAGAAGGCGGTGAATATGATATTCATCACCACAGTGGCTGCCCAAGTTATTTCTGCAGTCGCGGTGCTAGCTATGGTTAATCCAGCTGCTTCTGCAGCTATTGCTGATACCATTGCCCCAGTAATTGCTGGACATAACTGGGCTCTTGGTTTGCTGGCAAAATACGAAAAATGTTTGAATGAAGACAAAGTGATACCGCAAGAAATGCATTATGCAACTGTGTTTTGCATCAAGGAGTTGGGCGACGTAAAGTTTCTCATCGATAAGGTTGTAAATGAGATCGATGCTGTCTTGTTTCACGATTGTCATGCTGATTCTGCCATGGAGGAGGGACAAGTGGAAAACGCTATCAAGAATATTAAGAGTAAGCTGGAGATGTTTCTCAAGAAAATTGAGATATTGGAGGAAAAAGCAGAGACTTGCAGCTCTGAGGTATTGAAGTCAAGGGATCAGGTTGTGAGGAGCATGAAAGCATAGATAGCAGGCAGCTCTGGCTGGTATGTAAAAATGCTTTTGATATTTTGGTAATAAAACTGGAGAATCTTTTCCATCATGCATGGTCAAACTTTTAAGATTGTATGATCGATAATACGGACTGGTGAAATTAATTCATATATATATTTTATTCTATGTTTTTATATATGTATATTGGCCAAGTAGTGAAGTGGGGTATGCCCGTATCTAGACTGCGAGAGTTCTGTCCTTTTTGGTTTTTAAAGCTTTAAACAGTGAATAAGTCATCGACAAAATGTGGATCTCTTTCTAAATTAGTAAATTTCAATATGTTCTTTATTTATGGGTGTTCATCGGCCAAGATTGACTTTGCCATTTTTATTTTATATCTAGAAGTTTTTTTTTTTTTGGAAAATCATCCAAAAAGTACATGATTTTTGGCTCCTTTTAAACTTTGATACCTCAAGTTTCAAATAGATCAGAATGGTAAATTCGTCGATTTAAGTATTCTTTAATAGAAATGAGGGATATCCAACAGTCGGATTCCCGTAAATCGACAACCGAAACTCCGCACTTCGGAAAATCACAATCAATACCAAACTTCCTCCGATTTCCACTAAAGTCATCTCTACAAGTACTACACGCTACAATCAACCAAACCATCCAAATTAGGAGGCCAAAATCAGCCCCCATGCGCCATCAACATTGCCAATTTCTTTCTCTCATCAAGCCCAGCAAATTCCATAACTACAACAACCGACCCAACAATAGTACTCGGAGCTGTTAGCCCAGTTACGAAGGCTGTCAGTTGCCATATTTTAAAGGGTAGTTTCATCCTTTCACCATTCTTGTTCTCCAAAGTTTCTAAGTAGATCCAGAAGCCATATTTGCAGCAAAGCCCAATGTGATTTCAGAAAACCCAGTCAAGGCAGAGTAAAATAGAAAGCAACTTTGTATGTATTTGTGGCAATCGTAATTTATAGACTCAAATCAGAGAAGAAGACTAGAGGCTCAAAAAGATTGGATTTTGATTCCAATATCTGAAACCCAATACGTCACCGCTACCACCCACTTTCATTCTTTTCAAAGCCAAATCATTCATCATAACCAAACCCAAATTCAAAATTAAAATCCAGTTCCATGAGGAACCCATTTCCGAGAGTCCCTTTAAATCAAGGGGGACCATGTTCTCAACTCACAATTAGAGTTGAAATTTAATTAACCAGTGAAGGCTGGAGAAAAGGGTGTATATTTTACATAGCAGTCGGTAGCAGCAACATGCCGTATTCATATTACAAAGCAACGCAAATATCTTCAATCCAGTTGAAGCTCCAGAAAGCACAGAACCCAATATTACCACCATAGCAGGTTCCATCCTAGTTTTTTAACGAGTTAATTTGATTTAAGTCCAAAACTCACAACCCATATTGGATATAGCCCGGATGATGAAAGAATTAATTTAAAGATTCCGGATGTAGTCCATAGCAGGTTTCATCGTAGTTATTAAAGAGCTAATTTGATCTAAGTCCAAAACTCAAAAGTCACATTCCGTATTGGATGTAGTTTGGATGAAGTTTTTGTTAATTACGGTCCTATGAGTCAGATGCCACATTGGACTTATTCCCTTTTCTATCTTTCTAACTCAATTCATAACACACCCTAGCTTATTTAATATATTTTGCAGAATAAATAGTAAATATCAATATATTAATTGCAATATTAAATTATGACAGTCTTGTTAAAGTAAAATTATCAAATTTAATATGTTGACTTTAATTTATATTATTCGTTTTTTTATGGAATTCAAAAGAGGAATCTATTTATTCTTCCTTAATCTTGCCTCTTACGTATTGCCTTCTTCTTCTTCTTATTCTCCTTCTCTACTGAATCATCTTTTTTTTTTTTTTTTTCTCTCCTTCTTCCATACATATCTTCTTTCCAACATATACTTTTTTTTTTTAATACTCATAAAAAAGGATCAAAGGATTTCACTCCTACCCCCATAGTGACTTGAACCCATGACTTCGTTATTAGGCATTTTTTGTGTGGCTTCTCCATTCTTAGTTCGTTCTTCAATTCGCAGCTATAGAATCAATTATGAGAGAAAAAGAAATATCACTGGAGCATATGAGAGAAAAAGTTTAGATGAATTATCGTAGTTCGTCCCTCAATGAATACCAAATTGTCTTGCCTGTAAGCTATACATATGTCAAACGCCGGACAAAAAAAAAAAACAAACAAACAAACAAATATCACTGGATTTGAGCATATGAGGAAAGATCTAAAGCTAGAAAGAGTGGGTTTGGTAGTTTTGGCTTTCAGATTAGAGATGAATTCAAGAGGAAAAAGAAAAGGGTGCGGCTATTGCCACCCTAGCATTTTGTTTGTTCACCCTACAAATATTTGAATTATTGAGAGACTATATTATCCAAATGCAAAATGACTAATAAGTACATTAATTTTCTAAAATTCAAAAATGTAAGGACAACTAAATACATAACTAATTAATTAAATACAAAACTGTTTAAGGATATCTCTATTTGTGTTTGGCCCAAACTCTAAGTTATTTGACCTAGTGGTAATAGAGTTTAATTAGAAGAATCTAGAGATTATCTTTCCTTGTATGATTCTAACTCTATGCATTGTAATCCTCTATATAAAGAGGTCCCTATTATCAATGAGAATACACAGCAAATTCCTATCAATTCTCGTTTCCCTAAAACACGTTATCAGCACGAAGCCCTAGCCCTGAAACAAATAGCCAAACCCTGATTCAAGAAGCTAAAAACCTTGAATCCGAATACAAAACCTTGAACCCTTTTCTGCCTCCACCTCACACATTGAAGAACTCGATCCCAGGAGTCCAGAACCGGCGGCCCCACCCCTAGAATCGGTCGGAGACTTACCGAACCGGCCACCGGAAGCTCCATACAACTCACAGCAAATATTCCACCAGTTCACCATCTTCCGGGCCTCCAATTTCCACCAAATTTTGGTAGCAGATGCCCATTGATCTGAAGTTTCAGGAACAGGAAGAAAAAGTACAAAAACCGGCCTAAAAGGGCGTGAACCGGCCACCTGAGCTGCTGCATCTTGAACAAGCAGAAAAGAAGAAGAGAAGGAAAAAAAAAAAAGTAGAGAGGAGAAGAAGCCCAGAAGCCCAAGCCCACTGACGCAGACCCCACCGCCACGTCAGTACCCTGACCCACTGCCACGTCAGCAAACAAGGACCCACTGACACGTCAGCATAGGTCAACGGTCAACAGTCAATGGTCAGCAACTTTCCGGCGACTTTTCCGGTCGATTTCAGGCGACTTTTCCAGCCGATTTCCGGCCACTTTTCGGGCGATTTTTTCGTGTCAAATTTTCTGGCGACCTATTTCGAGGTATTTTTTTATTAAACGTTCCCGTTTTTAGAGTTTTTAAATTCAATTTCTCTTCTTTTTCAAGGACTTGCAACATCCCTTCTTCTACCCCCCCTTTCTTCATTATAGGGGAGACAAAATTAAGCCGAACTGTGAGGGTTCGTGCTCACTCCAAGTTTAGAGCTTGTAGAGTCCTCCAAACTTAGAGTTTGTTGAGAAGAATACGATCGACCACAAACATCATTGTTTCGATCTAATCCAACCCCTCTTGGAATTGAATTTCTTGGAAGTGACTACGCTCGGAAATTCCTAATTTCTTGGAAGCGACTACGCTCAGAGATTTTTATTGCTTTCGTGGTAGCTTATTTTGCTTCGAAACTAACCCTACTTTCTTGTTGTTTTTCAGGCTGAGTAACCTGAACAAGTTGAGCTTCGCTCCACTGGAGACAATGTTAGCATTAAAGCCACCCTCAAGTGCAAGAGGTACAAGTTATAGAATAGGGGATTAAGTAAGGATGTCGAACCCACGAGGATTGGTAAATCCTTTCCTAGCTTGGGAAAACCTAAGGAAAAACTAGAAGAATATGCAAGTGTACAATCACAAACAAAGGCTCACAAGTGAACCAAAGTTCATGGTGAGTATGTGCAAGATGGTGTGTAGAGATTTGATTTTGATTTTGAGATTGGTTTCTATTCAAATTGAAACAATGAAAAAAGTAATATAAACTAACCTAAACAAAACAAGTTGTTATCAAATGGATGGGAGTTAGGGCATCGGGTTTCACCTTTTGCCTCCCTTGCAAGCATTAAAGCAATTGAATATGAATGATGCAAAGCTAATTGTCCAACTACCCTCTTAGCATCCGGATAGGACTACTAAGGCTTAAACCCCTTTCATTTTATTAACTCTAACCGGATAAGTCTAGAGCTAACTACCTAGAGACAAATTCAATTACCGGATAGGTCTCAATCATTTGCCCCTAAATGCATAAAGCTTAGAGTTTAGGTAACCAAGCAAGCAAACCAATCCTATCTCTAGGTGATTTTAGCTCACTACCCTCACATGCACACATGGTGTGCTTTCATGCTCCCTTTTTGCCTAGAGGTAATCAATCTCTAGGAAAAACTTCATGTCATGGCAAACACATAACTCAAATTGATTAGGTCTAAGTAATGCATTCAACTATTGACTTAGCATGTGAGAATGACAACATGAATTTGCATCAATTTATAAACAAAAGCATCAATCCAAGCAAGTTTGGCTAGGGCTTTCAACCCTAGCCCCAACTAGTTCACTACTCACACATAGCTAGATACACAAGCTTCAACATTCTATTAAACATCAAATACATAAAGAGATAGAGAGTAAAGGGTGACTATTGATGATGCCGGAAGAGGTGGTGGAGATGGGTCTCCAAGAACATGATGTGGTGGTAGTCACCTCCTTCTCCTTGCTCCAAGCTCTTGATATTGGTAAGAATAGTGAAATTTGGATCTCTAAGATGAGTTGTGGTGTTGAATGGTGGAGGAAATGAAGGTTGTAGTGGTGGAAATGGAGGTTTTAGAGGTGGAGATGGTGGTTTTAGTGGTGGAAATGGTGGTGTCTTCTCTAGAGAGAAAAATGGATCTTGGATAGGATGAAGATGATTGAATGGAGTCAAGAATTCTGAATAATTGGTCTTTGGCCTCTTTTTGATCAGCTAGGTGTGTCATCTTTGGTCCCCAAGTGTGCAAGAGATGCTCTTACACCATTGTCCCCCAAATGGTCCCAAATTGGCAAGGTGATAAAAGGACAAGGTGTAGGGAGATATTTGAATTTCAAGTGATGGGAGATTCTCACCACCATGGTCCTCCTTTGCTGGAGAAAAGACCCTTCATGAGTGGCGGCTCGCCGGAAAAGTTTGCCGGAAAAGTCGCCGGAAAATTCGATTTGCAATTTTCTTCCAATCTCCGTGTCTTCTTCCCCTAGCTTCAAATCTCCACATTTCAAGCCTCAAATAGTCATTTTATTCTCAATGCAAGGTTTCCTACAAATAAAAGGAAATGGATTAAAAAAGGTAAAATAGCATGGAAGACAAATCAATTTTCATAATTATGGGGCACAATTGCGTAAGTAATTTGTGACTCAACAAATACCCCCAAACTTGAATATTGCTTGTCCTCAAGCAAAAGCATTAACCCCAATCCGAAACATAACAAAACTAACACAACCTAATCCTTCCAACATTATCCTCAAAGAACACAATTTGCTCAAGGCTAGAAAATCAAGTCATGTCTCAAAAGTTTATGAAGCTATGGGACAAATGCTAGATTAGAATGTATGTCATGCCATGATTGTCACTTTGATGCACCAAAACCAAGCTTGCACAACAAAACCGTGCTAACCATAAACTCACTAGATTTTCACTCTAATTTTCACACAAGTGTTTAAAGGTTAGCTACACTATCACTCAAACAATCTCATGCAAATGCCGCCATATGCTTGCTTTTCAATCTCATCTCCACGGGTCATGCACAAACCATCTTGGATCAAAAAGGACTTTTATTAGGTTGTAATGAGGCTTAGGGCGAGGGGTTAGAGAAATGAAGTGGATAGGAAATCACAAATTCCAAGCAACTTAGCAAGCAACTCCCTTATTGAGATTTTACGAACTTAAGACCTTAAGATGCTTCATATGATTCACTCTCTTAACCATTCCCCCAAACTTTAAACTAAAAAACTATTTATTGAACTAGAGAAACTTTCTTTTTGGATTTTCTTTCTTTCTTTCTTTGCTCTTTTTTTTTTTTTTTTTGACTTTCTTTCTTGACTTTCTTGAAATGTAAAGACAAATTACAAATGCACAACAAACATAATACTCCCCCACACTTATTTCTTTTCAAGTACCCCCAAACTTTGTTTCTTGAAGCATCTTGACATATACAATCTCACATTGCTCACTAAGAAAACTTAGAAAGGGTAAGGCTAGTGTTTAAGCTAGAAGGTAAGACATTTGTGGTGCAAAGAAATGAAAGGCTAACAAAAGGCACAAATTGGCAATCTTTTTAGGACAAGAGCTTATTTGGCCATGGTGGAATTCCTATTGTCTCAATCATTTCCGCGATGTATTCATGCTTGACAAAAGTTTTGAGAGATATAAAGCAAGTTCTAGAGATACAATTCACAAAAGATGGAACACACATGAAGAATAAAGTGCTAAGAGCTATTGGATGCACTTTTATTAGGCTCAAAACTCACATTTGTGGTGCAAATAGTTCTCACAAATCTCATCATGCCAACCATATCTCAATGCATCAACTTGACAATCAAAGGTACCAATGAAGTTAAACATAAGTCCCATAACCTTTATTTGAAAAATTGAGTTCACAAGACATAGACATGCTTTCTAGCCCTTTACAAATCAAGTTCAAGTTTCATCATAGGAGTTGGAAGGAACTAAACACAAACAAAACACACAATAACTAGAAACAACTAAAAGCTAAAAATAATTTTTTTTTTTTTTTTAACAATTTGAATTTATTGAATTTAAACTAGACCTTCCCCCCCACACTTGAACTTAACATTGTCCTCAATGTTAAAAAGTATTTTCTTGAAAGCTTTGCAATGAAAGAGTCAAGCATGGTAAGAAAGAGCATGCAAACTATCACAAAAACAAAGAAGTGACCGGAATTTAAACACAATGAAGTACATAAAGCAAGAAAAAGGTTTAGGAATGCTCCCCCTTGTAGACCATGAAGTTCATTCAATTCACCAACAATCACCAACATGCAAGGCTTTAAGCCCTTGCCTTCCAAGCTAAACTTTAATGGTGTCATTTCTTCAAGAATGGTTCCAAGGGTTTTCCTCCTCCTTCACTTGCATTATGAGCTTGGCTACCTCCAAGTAGGGCTTTGCTTTAAGGACTTCTAGCCGGTCCGTTGATTCTTCATTCATTCAAGGGGGCTTCTTGAGACAACCATCTCCCTTGTTTACCTTCTTTGAACTTCCAAGGCAAGCTCCCATGTCAACAAGTGCTCCCTTGAGCAATCCTCCAATTTGTTTCTTCTTCTTGATGGGGGTGAGGAGTGACTCAAAGCCTTGTGAACATGGTAAGACCGGAAGAGGTGCCCAAACTTCTTTCTTATTTTTCTCATCTCCCCTTACTCTTGCCTCTCCATAGTAACCCAAAAAGTAGCATTCATTCATGTCATCCATAATTTGAAGGGGAGGAAAGATTTGGAACTTGATTTTGTCTCCAAGTACCTTCATGCTCATGGTGCCTTTCTTCACATTAATCTTGACACCGGCAGTGGCCATGAAAGCTCTTCCAAAGATGATAGGAAGCTCATTGTCAACCATGGGGCTTCCTCCATGTCTAGGACTATAAAATCCACCGGTATCACAAACCTTGCAACATTGACAAGCACATTCTCCAAGATTCCTCTAGGATACCTCACGCTTCTATCCGCCAATTGGAGAGTGATTGAAGTTGGTTTCAAAGCTCCTTCAAGACCAAGCTTCTTTAAAGCCGAATAGGGCATTAAATTGATACTTGCCCCAAGATCCATCAAGCAATTGTCAAAAGTAGTTTCTCCAATCTTGCTTGGAATAGTGAAGCTTCCCGGATCTTTGAGCTTTGGTGGAAGCTTTCTTTGAATGATAGCACTCACTTCTTCACAAAGAGCCACTTGCTCATGTTCTTTGAACTTTTTCTTCTTCATGCACATATCCTTCAAGAACTTAGCATAAGATGGGATTGTCTTCACGGCTTCAAGGAGTGGAATGTTTATATGAACCTTCTTGAACAAATCAATCATCTCCCTCAATTGGCTCTCTTTCTTGAGTTTTTTCTCTTGTTGCCATATAGCTTGAGGGTAAGGGAGAGACACTTCTTCATCTTGCACAATCTTCAAAGGAGGATTGAAGGTCATACCTCTTTTGAATGGCCTTTCAATTAGAGTAGAAGGAGAGTCTTCATTATCATGAGTTCCAACCTTGGCATTGAAATTGTCCTTCAAGGCTTCTTCTTGCTTCTCATCGGCATAAGCATTCTTCTTATCATTCAAACTTCTTCTTCTCCATCATTGAAGCCTAAGATGACTTCTCCATGTGACAACTCTCTTGCTTTCCCCTTTGATCTTCTTTCAAAACCGGGTGGCTCCCTTGGAGTTACATCTTCCTCATTGGTAGGCATGTACACATTGTTCTCCACTTGCCTTCCACTTCTCAAGGTGGTAATAGCTTTGGCTTCATGCCTTGGGTTATCTCCACTTGGCTTGGAAACACACCTTGCTCCTTTGACTAACTCATAGCTAGTTGCCCCATTTGTACCTCAAGCTTGCTCACACTTTGTTGAATGACATTGATCTTCTCATCTTGCTTTGCTTGATTGTTCACAAAGGCCACCATCATTTCTTCAAGGGTAGGTGTCTTTCTTGCTTCTTGAATTGGCACTTGGGGTTGTTGTAGAGGTAGAGGTTGTTGAGGTGGTGCTTGATAAGGTGGTCTAGGAGCATGATAAGCATTGTTTGCTCCTTGATTGTTGAAATGTGAGCTACTTGCACCTTGATATCCACCTCCTTGCCTTTGGTAACCTTGACCTTGTTCACGGTTTTGATTCCCACCCCTACCAAAATTAGGGTGATTCCTCCACCGGGATTATAAGTGTTGCTATAAGGATCATTCTTTGGCCTTATTTGGTTGCTGAGAAGATTGCATTGCTCTATCAATTCTGGGTACATATCACTTTGTGAACACTCCGTTGTGCTATGGTACACACTTTCGCAAATCAAGCAAGCTTGCTCCATGGATTTGACTCCCAAACTAGGCTCCCGAATTTGGCTTGGTGATGCCATTTGATTGAGGGGTCTTCCTTGTGCTTGTAGAATCATGTCAAGTTTCTTTTGCATTTCTCCTTCTATCCGCTTCAACTCTTGTTGCATTTGAACACTTGGAATATCAACATTATACATGCCTCTCCTTTGCTCTTGCTCCCTCATAGGTACTTGTGCACTCTTCATCATCATTGGCTTTCTATCCGAGGCACTATCATAGAGTTGAGAAGATTCACTCATTTCATCTAGAATCTTCATCGCTTCATCTTCGGTCTTGTTCATGAAACATCCCCCACAAGCATTATCAACTCTCCTCCTTGTGTCTTGTGAAAGCCCGGTGTAGAAGGCACTTAGAACCGCTACCTTAGAGAGGCCATGATTGGGAACACCACTTCTATATCCTTGAATCTCTCCCATGTCTCATAGAATGACTCATTTGGTAGCTCTCGGAAGTTCATCAACTCATTCCTCAATGAATTAGACTTGTGAGGAGGGAAATAGAACTTGAGGAATACCCTTTGCATCTCTTCCCAAGTGTGGATACTACTTGGGGGAAGCTTGTACAACCATTTCTTATCTTTGTCCTTCAATGAAAAGGGGAAGAGCCGAAGACGTAAGTTGCCTTCATCAATACCCAAAAGTTGAACGGTCGAGCATGCTTCATTGAACTCTTGAAGGTGCCAGTAAGGCTCATTACTTGGCAAGCCAAAGAAGAGGGGTAAGTTTGCAATAGTCCCCGGCTTTATGTCAAAAGCAACGGCACATGGTGGAAGCACGATGCAACTTGGATGATTAGAGATTGTTGGTAAAGCGTACTCCTTCATGGGGCGTGGTTCATCCATTGTGGGTATCCGGGCTATTTTAGCTTGCAACTCTTCTGCCAATTTCTTTATGAGATCAAGAGTTTCTTGCGGTATCCGAGTTTCTTCACCAATATCTTCAAGAACTTGATCAATAGATATGTTATCTCCACTTGGTGTGCTTGGAGATGATGGAGTGGAATATGTTGAATTGATCCTTGGACTACTTATAGGTGATTCGTGAGACATAAACACCTATAAAATTTCAAAACAAAGGTAAGAAAATAAGTCAAAATACAAAAAGAAACCAAAAACAAGAAATTGAAAAATTCTGAAAACAGGGGAAACGACCGGTCGGCGACACTTGCCGACTGGTCGGTGAGCTTCTGACCCCTAAAATGACACTTGCCGACTGGTCGGAAATTTCCGACGACTGGTAGGCGAGACAAAAATCACACGAAATTAACACAAACGACTGGTCGGCGAAGACCAACGACTGGTCGGCAAACAGAGATAAAATAAAAACAAGAAAAATTCTAGCTAATCCCTAAGGCTACCCAAGCTAGGGATTGGATTTTACACCAATCCCCGGCAACGGCGCCAAAAACTTGTTAGCATTAAAGCCACCCTCAAGTGCAAGAGGTACAAGTTATAGAATAGGGGATTAAGTAAGGATGTCGAACCCACGAGGATTGGTAAATCTTTTCCTAGCTTGGGAAAACCTAAGGAAAAACTAGAAGAATATGCAAGTGTACAATCACAAACAAAGGCTCACAAGTGAACCAAAGTTCATGGTGAGTATGTGCAAGATGGTGTGTAGAGATTTGATTTTGATTTTGAGATTGGTTTCTATTCAAATTGAAACAATGAAAACAAGTAATATAAACTAACCTAAACAAAACAAGTTGTTATCAAATGGATGGGAGTTAGGGCATCGGGTTTCACCTTTTGCCTCCCTTGCAAGCATTAAAGCAATTGAATATGAATGATGCAAAGCTAATTGTCCAACTACCCTCTTAGCATCCGGATAGGACTACTAAGGCTTAAACCCCTTTCATTTTATTAACTCTAACCGGATAAGTCTAGAGCTAACTACCTAGAGACAAATTCAATTACCGGATAGGTCTCAATCATTTGCCCCTAAATGCATAAAGCTTAGAGTTTAGGTAACCAAGCAAGCAAACCAATCCTATCTCTAGGTGATTTTAGCTCACTACCCTCACATGCACACATGGTGTGCTTTCATGCTCCCTTTTTGCCTAGAGGTAATCAATCTCTAGGAAAAACTTCATGTCATGGCAAACACATAACTCAAATTGATTAGGTCTAAGTAATGCATTCAACTATTGACTTAGCATGTGAGAATGACAACATGAATTTGCATCAATTTATAAACAAAAGCATCAATCCAAGCAAGTTTGGCTAGGGCTTTCAACCCTAGCCCCAACTAGTTCACTACTCACACATAGCTAGATACACAAGCTTCAACATTCTATTAAACATCAAATACATAAAGAGATAGAGAGTAAAGGGTGACTATTGATGATGCCGGAAGAGGTGGTGGAGATGGGTCTCCAAGAACATGATGTGGTGGTAGTCACCTCCTTCTCCTTGCTCCAAGCTCTTGATATTGGTAAGAATAGTGAAATTTGGATCTCTAAGATGAGTTGTGGTGTTGAATGGTGGAGGAAATGAAGGTTGTAGTGGTGGAAATGGAGGTTTTAGAGGTGGAGATGGTGGTTTTAGTGGTGGAAATGGTGGTGTCTTCTCTAGAGAGAAAAATGGATCTTGGATAGGATGAAGATGATTGAATGGAGTCAAGAATTCTGAATAATTGGTCTTTGGCCTCTTTTTGATCAGCTAGGTGTGTCATCTTTGGTCCCCAAGTGTGCAAGAGATGCTCTTACACCATTGTCCCCCAAATGGTCCCAAATTGGCAAGGTGATAAAAGGACAAGGTGTAGGGAGATATTTGAATTTCAAGTGATGGGAGATTCTCAAAATCATGGTCCTCCTTTGCTGGAGAAATGACCCTCCATGAGTGGCGGCTCGCGGGAAAAGTTCACCAGAAAAGTTGCCGGAAAAGTCGATTTGCAATTTCTTTCAATCTCCGTGTCTTCTTCCCCTAGCTTCAAATCTCCACATTTCAAGCCTCAAATAGTCATTTTATTCTCAATGCAAGGTTTCCTACAAATAAAAGGAAATGGATTAAAAAAGGTAAAATAGCATGGAAGACAAATCAATTTTCATAATTATGGGGCACAATTGCGTAAGTACTTTGTGACTCAACAGACAACAGGCGCAGGATACCACAAGTGTGTCTGTGATGTGCGCCAGCATCTTAAGGCTGATGGGATCCTGAGTACGATCCAACAGCCAAGTCAGGACGTGCTTACTCCTCAACAAGCTACTGCTTTTGAAGCAAATAGAGCTACGAGAGAGGCTAATGAAGCAAAAGCCATCATCCTCATGACAAGACACATGAATGACGCGCTCCAAAATGAGTACCTCAATGAGGAAGACCCAAGAAAACTATGCGTAGAACTCGAACAGCGTTTTGGCAACGTCCGTGATTCCCTGCTTCCAGACTTAGAAGTGAGATGGCATAGCCTCCGATTCTATGATTTCAAGTCTGTACTTGACTACAATTCAGAAGCACTTCGTATCAAGTCTTTGATGGAATTCTGTGGACAGAAAATCACTGATACGATGTTGATAGAGAAAACTCTCTCCACCTTCCCCGTCTCTGCATTGATGGTAGCCAAAAACTATCGGATTGATGTCAATGCTAGAAGCATCACAAGATTTCATGAGCTTATTGGAGTCATGAACGTAGCTGAAAAGCATGACAACATACTTGTGAAGAACTATAACTCTAGACCCGTGGGAGAAAAGCCAATTCCGGAGTCTAATTATAGTCGCGCCCCTAAAGGAGGGCGCCAGGAGCGAAACCCTAAGGAAAGGGATTATTCTGGACGTTCTGGTCTATATTTTACATAACAGTCGGTAGCAGCAACATGCCGTATTCATGTTACAAAGCAACGCAAATATCTTCAATCCAGTAGAAATTCCAGAAAGCACAGAACC
Source organism: Rosa lucieae (assembly GCA_024704745.1). Taxonomy (NCBI): domain Eukaryota; kingdom Viridiplantae; phylum Streptophyta; class Magnoliopsida; order Rosales; family Rosaceae; genus Rosa; species Rosa lucieae. The sequence goes on from CM045495.1 coordinate 42,316,845, forward strand.
CAATATTACCACCATAGTAGGTTCCATCCTAGTTTCTTAAAGAGTTAGTTTGATTTAAGTCCAAAACTCACAACCCGTATTGGATATAGCCCGGATGATGAAAGAATTAATTTAAAGATTCCGGATGTAGTCCATAGCAGGTTTCATCGTAGTTAATAAAGAGCTAATTTGGTCTAAGTCCAAAACTCAAAAGTCACATTTCGTATTGGATGTAGTTTGGATGAAGTTTTTGTTAACCACGGTCCTATGAGTCAGCTGCCACATTGGACTTATTCCCTTTTCTATCTTACTAACTCAATTCATAACACACCCTTATTTAATATATTTTGCAGAATAAATAGTAAAAATCAATATATTAATTGCAATATTAAATTATTGCAATCTTGTTAATGTAAAATTAACAAATTTAATATGTTGACTTTAATTTATATTATTCGTTTTTTTATTGAATTCAAAAGAGGAATCTATTTATTCTTCCTTAATCTTGCCTCTTACGTATTGCCTTCTTCTTCTTCTTATTCTCCTTCTCTACCGAATCATCTTTTTTTTTTTTTTTTTTCTCTCCTTCTTCCATACATATCTTCTTTCCAACATATACTTTTTTTTTTAATACTCATAAAAGAGGATCAAAGGATTTCACTCCTACCCCCATAGTGACTTGAACCCATGACTTCGTTATTAGGTATTTTTTGTGTGGCTTCTCCATTCTTAGTTCGTTCTTCAATTCGCAGCTATAGAATCAATTATGAGAGAAAAAGAAATATCACTGGAGCATATGAGAGAAAAAGCTTAGATGAATTATCGTAGTTCGTCCCTCAATGAATACCAAATTGTCTTGCCTGTAAGCTATACATATGTCAAACGCAGGACAAAACAAATAAAAAAACAAACAAACAAACAAATATCACTGGATTTGAGCATATGAGGAAAGATCTAAAGCTAGGAAGAGTGGGTTTGGTAGTTTTGGCTTTCAGATTAGAGATGAATTCAAGAGGAAAAAGAAAAGGGTGCAGCTATTGCCACCCTAGCATTTTGTTTGTTCACCCTACAAATATTTGAATTATTGAGAGACTATATTATCCAAATGCAAAATGACTAATAAGTACATTAATTTTCTAAAATTCAAAACTGTAAGGACAACTAAATACAAATTAATTAAATACAAGACTACTTAATTTCTCATCTGATAACATAAATCTTCATCTTCTCCACCCAAATTTCAATTTATTACTATTTTTTAAATCTTTTTGTTGCCTCCTCATCGTTAATTCATTATTCAATTCACAAAACTATTAGTGTTCATCAAAATCTTTGCAATACCTTTATGAACACCGAAAGTAAAAAAATTAAACCACGAAAAAAAAAAAAATCTTTTCTTCATTGCTCATAGTAGCAGTTACTAATTTTTTGATCTGGATTGAAATAAACGAACATTTAAACTGAATGGAAAAATTAAAAAATTGGAAGTAAATCAAATTATGATTTTATTATGAAACTTTAATATATTTTAGTATTTTTTTAATTGATATAAATTAAATGAGAAATTTGTGTTAAACAAAATTTCTGTTTTAGTTTGATATATCATATGATGGAGGATATTCCTGGAAAGAAAAATGGGTTAGATAAAGTAAATCTAATAATTGAAATTAAAATGTAGGGTGTAATGAGCAAGTAGGGTGAACAAAGAGAATTATAGGGTGGCAATAGCCTCACCCAAAAGAAAAAGATGCTTTGAGAGAGAGAAAAAAAAAAAGATTAAGACCTTTTTCTTTTTTAAAAGAGAAAGAAACTAAATTAAATTGATATGCCTCTGAAGCAATCAGAGTTTGTAACATCAAATAACAAAGCCTTAGAGGTCTGGATCAAAACAAAGATTAAGACTTGAATAGAGGAAAATACGCATAGAGAAATGCCAACAGACATTGCACTTAATGGCGTTACTAATAGGAAGTATTTATATTGGGTCAGGGGCAAAACCTCAGATACCATTGTGATATTTTTGAAAATTGAGGTACCGGAGTTGAGAATGAGCCAAATGACAGTTAGGCCTCGTTTGGTTCACGGAAGGGAAATCAATTCTGTCAGGTTCATTTCCAGTGTTTGGTAAAAATAAGACTATTTGATTTCCCTTCCATTGTTTGGCTGGTTCAGAAAAGGAAAGAAAAAATATATTAATGTTCCAATAATACCCTTGTATTTTAAAATTTATCATTATGGGTGAAAGTGGCAATAAAATATTTGAATAGGGTTATTGTAGTCCTAAATTTTCATAATAAATGCTGGGAAAGAAGAAGGGAAAATCAATCCCATGGGTTTTGAAAGGAACCATCTTCCACCCTATTTTTCTCTATGTCAGGAAAATAGTTCCAAAGTTTGTGCCTACTGATAGGTACGATTTTCCTTTTCTGATTCCTCAAATCCGTGAACAATTTTCCTTTACTGTTGTGAAGATTTATTTATTTTATTTTAATTAGATGTTACTCGGAAGTTAGGAAATACGTGCCCAACAATTCTTTAGTGAAAATAGACGTTAATTTTCTTGGGGTTAGCACTTTGACCAGAAGCCAACTAAGCTTAATTCTATATTGAGAATGATGACTCAGCCCTATATATCTGAACATATCTTTTTTATTTTATTTTTAAGAGAAAGAGGTCAGAATTGTATTAAAGTTCCAGCTAGGGCTGGGCACGGGCCGGGACGGGCTGAAATTGTTGTAATCCAGAAGCCCGTCCCGGAAGTAGAGTTCAGTACGGGCCGGGACGGTTTAGGCAGTTTTGAGAATTGATCCCGACAGGCCCGATCCCGATCGGTATCTGGCCGAGACCGGGACCAATCCGGGACAGTCCCCAAAAAAAAAAAAGAGGGAGGTTTCCAGTTTCCTGAGTTTGCAGGATTTTTTAATTAAAAAAAAATTGATCGTGCATCTTCCCAGACCGACTTCTTGGCTCTAGCCATGAATTATAGCCAACTAAACAAAAATAAATCAAGCAAAACTAGCAATCTAGCATCACTGATATAGAAAGGTATAAGCTATCGAAATCCAAATACAACTCAAAGATCAAATTTTACAAACCGCATTCTCAACTTTTACAAACCTAGATCTCAAGAAAAGGAAAAGAATTAAATTACCCTGCATATACCATATCTTTCACAGAACATGCACAAATTGACAAAACCCAGATATTAAAAAAGATCATTAAAATCGATGGGGACAAATCTGGGAGGCCATCCTTGTGGGTGGTGCAATGATTGTTGTGCCACCGAGGTCGACTGGAGATGGTGGTGGGTCGAGGATGCCGAAGGAGCAGTGGTGTGGTGGTGATGTCTAGAGTGCAGAGACTACTTTAAAAAGAGAGGCTCAATAAAGGTTGAGGAAGAGAAAGCCAGAGAAGGGATGAACATGGAGGAGAGAGAGATATATAACCAAGAAAAGAAAGTGGAATAAAGGATGAGGGAGAGAGAGCCAGAGAAGGGATAAACATGGAGGGGAGAGAGAGAGAAAGATAAGAAAGATAAGAAAGTGGAATAAAGGGTGAGGGAGAGAGACCCTGACACAGAAAGGGGATGAACGCGGAGGGGGAGGGGAGAGAGGTAAGAAAGAGAAAAAGTGGGAGCCTGGGAGGGATAAATATACAAATATATAAATATATACACTTCGGGACAGGTCGGGCCTTTACAAGATTCCAACGAGCCAAACTGAAGCCCGTCCCGTTTAAACGGAACGGGTCGGGACGGGCCCAAACAATGAAATTTGAAATTTCTATACTGTTCCGTCCCGCCAACTTTCGATACGGGCCGGGGTCGAGTTTGGTATTCCGGTTTCAGGTGCCCAGCCCTAGTTCTAGCAAGCAATACACTATTGACCCACCCCTAAGGGGTCGTCAAAAAGAGTCAATTCTTAGATTACAAAAACCTACTCTAAGGAACAAGCTCCTAATGCCCCTATACACCCACTTTTTTAGAAAGTCCACGCACTTTTATTGAAACAAAAAAACCCAGTGCTCCAAAGTAGAATAAATTTGTTCAACAGAGTAACTAATCTTTTTGCGACTTGAAAAAATTAAGCAATAAAATGGGCCATAGAAACCTAGATCCTCCAAACCCACAACAAAGTGGCAGCCCAAATCACATGAAGCACTAACCCTTTAAGTCCAAAGCAAAGGTTCCAAACAGTAAGGCAGAAAATCCAGCCAAGCGCGACCCATAAGCAAGCCCAACTAATCAACTTATGAGCCCAATAGGCCTAACTTAGAGAAACCCTAGCAGGCACCGTCGCTGTAGCCGAAAGCTTCACTACTGTCCTCGCCAGAAACAGCAAAATCATGAGTTGCGATCACTGGTAGTGAGCTTATGCAACAATCACCGCCAGTGTCTACCTCCTTCACACCCTCAGTATACATAAAGATCTGCAATGAGAGCAGTACTACAAGATTCAGAAGATCATATGCCTGCAACGCCCCCCTCACCTAACCAATCCTAGAAATTCAGGTTGCCACCACCGCCATATATTTCCAACGCAAGCCCAGTCTTTCGATCCCCCACCAAAACTGCATAAGGATCTCCCCTTGATTTCGACTCCAAGACCAGGTTTCAAAACCAACCATCAAGCCAAATCATATAATCTTCGCCGGTTCTAAGATCAAATTCAACCTCCACCAAGCCGTCTTTCATCTGATCCGCCACCAGAAGCAACATGTTTACAGCAGGCAATACGACCACTAGAATGAGGAGAAAACATAGTGCAAACTTATGGGGACACGTCAGAGAAAACCTTCGCAACCGCCGCTCATAAAGTAACTAGAGAAGAAGGAAAATATTCCCACCCTCCTAATCTAAACTTGACCGCTACCTTCCACTTTTGAGAGTTTTTGTCAAAAGCTGCCGCCGTCGATAAACCCTAGTAGAGCTAGGTCAGAGAGTTTTTTTCTTCTATTGACTATCTGGAGCTGGAATGATATATCTTAACAGATCTTAAATATACCCATAAAGTGAAAAATGCTAGAACTCTACACATTATTGTTTCCTTCATTTCTATTGGCAATAACACCATATATTAGGCTTAATTAAATGTTCAGAAAATAGCACACTCAAGTGATGTATAGAATGGCTCTATGCCTCTTGTTTGCCATGGCCTGGGGATTCATAATGGCACTTGGTGTTAGACAAATAACCACCCTTAAATATAAGGGGTACAAGTAATAATACAGAGATTTAAGAAAGGTTATCGAACCCACGAGGATTGAATTTCTTTCACTAGCTAGAGTGTTAACCTAAGGAGAACTAGAATATAAAAATGTACAATTCCGAACCTAGAATCACAAGGAAATCTAAGCTTACGGTGAGTATGTGCAAGATGGGTTAGTGATTTGATTTTAGTTTTTGGATATAGTTTTGAATTGAAAACAACTAGTTGCTCAAATTTAAATTAAATTACTCTAAACTAAAATAGTGATCAAATGGATGAAAATTAGGATTTAGATTGTCTACTACTAACATCCCTTACAAGTATCGATGAATTTCAATATGAATGATGCTAATTGATTAACGAATTTCTCTTCTCACATCTCTCTCCGGTATGACAAGGGACATGCTCTTTTTGTGATATTAAGCAACCCCTCTCGGGTGTAGTACTTAATTACTTTAGTCATACATTTCAATCCGGTTAGATATCTAGTGCATTACCCTAAATGCATAAAGTTTGAAGATGAAGAAATCATGAAAACCAACCAAGCTTATCTCTAAGTGATTGTAATTCACAACCGCTACATGCACACGTAGTGTGCTTTCATGCTTTAACATTCTAATGTTATCAATCTCTAAACATTATATCATGACATAGCAAACATACATACCCAAAGTGGTAAAGTCTAAGCATATGCGTTCAACTCTTGAATTAGCATGTAGGCATATTAAAGAAAATTGCATCACATCATATTATAATATCAATCCATACAAGATTAGCTAGGGCTTTCAAACATAGCCCCAACAAAGTACCACTCATTCATAATTACATCTACTAAATTCATAATCAAATTAAACACCAAAATATAATATAGAGTAAAAGGGATAGAGTTTGGTTGGTAGTGTGTTGGACGGTCCCCAAGCTCACGTCTTGGTGGTTGGTGGTGGTGGTGATTCCCTCTCATTCTTGCTCTTGAAGATTTGATGATAAAAGATAGTGAAGCTTGTATTATGTATTGTGTGAATAAGTGGAGTAGATGGAGAAAATGATGATAGAAAAGAGAGTGGAGAAATGAGTAGTAGCAGTGGTGTTAATGGAGGTAGAAGATAAGAAATGGTGGAGGAGATAGAGTAGTATGGATAGTATGGGCATTATGGGTTTAGATTTTGGGAGGTGGAGATGAAGGTTTTGTTGTGAAGATTGAGAGAGAAAAGAGATGTAATGGGTGGCATGGGTGATGCCTCTTCCTTGTGAGAATATATGCTTAAATAGGTGAAGAAAGAAGTGTGAAAATGATAATGAGAAGCCAAGATAGCAGCTCAAGCATTGCAAGAAGCATGGAGGTGGAGTATGAGAGTAATAATAGATCCAAAAAACAAGGGAAAATGGTATGGAAGAGATGAGGTGAAAAGAGGAAAGTAATGATGAGCTATTAAAGAAAGTATAGTAGAAAAGTATGGCTAAGGGAGAAGAGAGAAGTAGCTAGCTCTATTTATTATGCGTAAGAGGCATGAAAATGAAGAGTGTTGAAGTGGTTTTGGGTCACCAAAGTCAAGATGACAAGCATGGGAGAGAAAATGCACATAGGGATGCCTATTATCCAAAAGATAATATGATGGATTAATCTTGCCATAATCTTATAGGATTCTTCTAGGACTCTTGTAGATAATTGCGGCATCATAGACCTTAAAAAGTGCACCCAAAGAAGATTTTCGGCCAAACTACCATGTTTGGACTAGGATACGTTTTCTTTCTCTGGAGCTTCCTTCTTGGACAAGGATTCACTTAATATTGTCTTGATTCTAGATCATTCTTGACTTATCCATGATCTATGACTTTATATCTTCAATAATGATCAACAATCTCTAGAAAAACTCCAAGTACGTAGCTAGAAAAGATCTCCCAAAAATTTTTGTGAAAAGCTGACAGTTTATGCCTTATCCGGATGCCTATTTTGCACTTGATTTCCTACTGCCTCATTGATGATTATGACCAGTTCTTTGGCTCATGTTGAAGTAAAACATCATATCTTTAATGAATACTGTCTCTTTCTGTAAAGCTGTAGTTGGAAGAATACAAGAAATACTCTCCAAAGCTGTTCCCGAAAAGCTGATTATGAAACAGCAGTTTTCTGCTCTGTAGTATCTGTTTTGCATAATGATTTCCGTGGACTTCTCTTGTAATTTCCAGCCAAATGAGTGATCAAACTTAGTCCTTTGCATTATTACTTTATGGTCCATGGATTCATTGCTCCATTTAAACTCCTATTGTTCTGAGATTGCTTCACGAAGTACTTATGCAGCCAAAAGTAGTGGTGCATGGAAAATTCGCCAGAATTTCACTTTTTTTCTCCTCTTATCAAAATTTTCTATAAAACATGGAATTAGATCAACACTAAATTGGACTTTTAGAACAAGTAATTTCCATATTTTATAGCACAAATATCTATATGAATTATGATCCAACACTCGATGCCAATGACAAGTAGAATTATACTCTCTCCCTTAAGCCGTCTCCTGAAGGAAACTAACCTTCGACAACTCTTCAACCGATATTCCCTTTTTCAGAGGAGGTATATCAGATCTCTCCTTCCACCACGTCTCACTGTATGGAAGTCGAAATCATTGGTAGCTTTGTTGCCAATGAGCTTTCGAGAAGGCCAACGCAGTTGGAAGTGTATTGAGCTCGACCACATAGAGGGTGCCTTAAGATCTAGGTTGTGTTATAGGATACAATCTGGTCGGGGGTGATCTTCTTTGAGAAGATGAGGCAGGTTGATCACTCATGTTAGAGGTTTTGGAACCAGAGCATATTAGAGTGAGGCTTGGCGCTCGGATGTACATAGGCGGCGGTGAGCCTTTGCTGCACGGCTTGTGGGTGAGGCAGAGAGGGGTGTCGTGCACCGACTTGTAGATGTAGCGATAAGGCCAAGGTGGTCAACGAATGTTAGCATCGCAGATTTGCAAGTGAGATGGGTCTTTGAATTTGGGTGAGCAACGCTTAATTTGCAGGTGGTGTCCAACTCTGCCAAGAAGCCGGCAACGAGTGGTTAGACAATCCGTAGTGCGGTGACTGGAGTTTTTAAGCACCAAGCTCCCAGTGTGGCAATGGTATTGGGCGTCTGTGAGGAAGAAATATGGATGCCCATTTTAGTGCAGGTATCCAAATCATTTTGGGTGCCCAAATCAGTTTAGGTATCCAATTTAATTGGAGTGCCCGAAACACTTTGGGTGCCTAAAGCTTGGGTGTCCAAAGCAGTTCGAGATGTTTTTGGATTATAGAGGACCGCACTAATGCGTTCCAGCCCTGTAGGTTTTCGAATTTGGGACCCCAAAGAATGGATCCAACTAAATACTCTTATGGTTATCATAAGTGGTACCAATTTTAAGTTTTTGTACTGAGCCTATTTATTTTGTCTTAGAGTTATCATAATTCATCGGCTTGCCTTAATTATTGAGCTCTGAATGTCTAATGAGTGGACCTATCCCTATGTATCACCATAGTACCACCACAACTTCTTGTTTGTTTATAGATGATAGCACAAGGGATGTAATGACCAATTCTAGTTTGAGTATCAATGACAAGTCGATTTGGCTTTATTAAAAAAAAAAACACCATATATTATTTTAAAAATAATATTTAGGGATAATGGACAGTACAATACCTGATATTTTTGCCATTCTAAACTTTCATACCTCAAGTTTGAAAAACTTCATAACGGTACCTGAGGTTCTGATTACATGCATTTTTATGTACGTAATCGCTACTTAAACATTAGAAATAAGCTAAACCACAAGTCAATTATTACGTAATTCATTCATTTTTATTTATTTTGTAGAAACTAAGCGGAGTTGAGGAAACGAGAGAAAATAGCGCGAAATTGGAGCAAAATGGAGTTTTCGAGAAAATGACGGTATTGTTGACGCGGTCAACTACGGGCAACACAAACAAAGAAAAGAAAGAAGAAATAAAAAATATATAAATAGATAATAAGAATTGTGTCAGCATTAGTTAATTTAGGGCTAGTTTGAGATTGCTATGACTTTAAAAAAAAAAACTGCGGTTGCTGTGTTGTGTTGTGAGAATAATCTGTTGTGAATTAAAACAAGTTCGTGTTTGGAAAAGAATACTTTTAAAAGTGCTATCAGTACATGAAACAACTTCAGAGTGTGTTTTAATTGAAAGCAGCTTCTAAAAGCAACCTTTGGGTTACTTCTAAAATCTGCTCCCAGTGGCCTGTAATTTTCAATTAAAGCTACTTTTTATTTATTTACCAAACATAATAAAATCTAATATTTTATACAAAAGCTGATTTTTTTTAAAAGCCAAGCTATCCCAAACGAGGCCTTAATTGCATAGCTTAATTAACCGCGTGTAGATTTGCTTAATTGGTTGATAGCCAATCCAACCTCGACACATGGCATATCCAATTAGCATTATGAGGTGTTGTACATTTGTCTTCCATTTTACCTAGACCAGATATTTTTTTTTACGAGCCTCATTCCTCCATTCTCTCTCTTCGACCACAGACGGTAGAACATATATTCCTCACCCTATCTCCTCTCTCACACTGCTGTAGCCGCAACACACTCACCGCCACCATTCCATTTTTATGTACTCTCTTATTTCTCTCACCCTTTACCACTCACTCTCTCCTCTTCTCTAATTTCATCTTTTTGGGACTCGCTCAAGGCCTCAAGGGAATCATCATCAAGAGCATCACACCTTAAGTTTGGGTAGTTGGGTGAAGAAATTGCTTGATTCATACTAGCCCATAGTTAAGAGTGACCAAGCTAACTCTCTCCTCTCTTTCTTATTATCTAGTTCATAATTTTTGTACACTTTTGTTGATGAATTCTTGTATGGGTAGTGAGTAGTTCAAGTTGGGAGTTAGGGTTGTGAAGCCCTAACTCATCTTGTTAAATTTGATGCTTTAATGAAATAAATGCAATTTTCGTTGTGTATACTTTAAATCCGAATTTATTGGTCTTAGAGCATGTTTTTAGGCTTTGTCACCTTTTGAAAGTATGTTGTGGGCAATTGTGATGAATAGATTGATAAATTGACAACTTATTAGTCTTGTGGCATCTAGGATATAAGTGTGGTACCATTAGCTAGCTTAATTGTATCTAAACTTGCTTCTGTCTCTATTATCTTGTTCTCTAGGCCTCTAATTTTAGATATTGCAGGATTAACCGGCGTAATGCCTAAGTTAGAGAGTTGATTGTGGCCCTAAGTAGCATCATCAATACACCGAAAGGATAATTGGTTTAGTAGCCTTGACCGGTACTAGATACGGGACTTAACACATATAGAAAATGCATGTTATGAAATTGGCATTGATATTTGCAAGATAGTTAGTGTGCATCACCCGACACTCCCATGCTCTCATAATTTGAAAGCCTAATTAAATTTTCTAGTTTATTAGTTAGTTTAATGTTTATTTTTGTTTGTGGTCAATTTAGTTAATTCCCAATTCAAACTTTCCTATAAATTTTGACTCATTTGTGTATATCCACCTTGAGGCTACAAGTCAGTGGCTTTGATTAGGCTTAGTGTGAGCTAATCTGAGCATTGCCAATGCATAGTGCCTTGATTGTTTATAGTTTATATTTTTATTGTGTGCTTTTAGTAGTCCTAAAGCTGATTACCTCTGTTAGGTCCAACATCAAATCCCCGAGGTATGATAATTAAATTTTAAATACTTGCCTTACTTGACACGATTCATACGTTTGCGAGAGTATATGCATCAACTCAAGTTCTGACCTCGGCTGAATTTTCGTACATGGAGCTGTTAGCTCTGTTACATAGGCTTCCATGTGGCATATATTGGTCATTTTATGACCAATTTACCCCTTATATCCTTAGTTCTTCTTCTTAATATAATAAAAAAACAAAAGAATTTTTTTTTTGTTACAGGAATGCAAAAGAAGAATTTTCAGTTGTTGATTCCTTCTTGGTTTTTTTTTTTTTTCTAAGTTCTGGTGCATGTGTGTTGCTTATTATTTCTTTTCTAGGCTGTAGTTGAATTTAGCTTGTGAATTACTTTTTTCTTTGATTAACTTGGTATTTTGAGTTTTTATGTTCTTTGGCTTTTTTAGGTTTTCTGGGTTTTGGTTGAATTTGGTTGGTTAAGTATATACTATATAGTGGTTTTGTATGGGTTTTCTTAGGAGTTGATTTTAGATAGGTTCTTCCAACATTAGTTCATTTCCAACATTGGGTGGTTCAACAGAGGATGCAAAAGAAGAATTTTAATTATCACATGAAGACACCTAGAGATGAAAACTGAAAAGAATCTCAAAACCACAACCCTTTCAGCATCACAATCACCATTTGCAATAACCAACACCAATTGATATATGCATCCAAAACCCAAAACACAAAATCTTATGGGGCCGTGACCACTTACCTAATTTTAGCCTAAAAATTGCCAACTTACTCCACCAAGAGTTTTTCAACCCATTTACCCAATCTAACAGTGTTTGACAATATTGCCCTCATTTTAATTTATAAATTACACTCATATCTCTCTCTCATCCCTCCGATCTGCACGGTCCTCTCTCTCTCTCTGCCATGGCAGCTCCGGCGCCCCACCACCACATCAGAGACAATCTCAACCGTCATGGTTCCTACCCCAAGCCAGCCCCAAGATCGGAGCACTGCATCAGGATCCGAAATGAACCTTCGAGCCGCGTCGTCACCCAAACCACCGATCCAACTCCCATTGCCACAACTTAGCCCCATCAGGGACCTGATTCCGATCCCAGCCCGATTCTCCCCTTACACAACCACGCCCCAACCACTCCTTCCAACCGAGAAAGATGAACACGACCCTACTCCAGTTTCCCGGCCTGAGATAAGCCAATCATCGACTACTTATCCAACCCAACCGGTCGCATCTTCCGCCTCCCAATCCAGTCACGACCTCCAAACAGTCGCCGGGGAAGCACCGATATGTGTCTAAATCCAAGAGATTTTCTCTCATAACTTCATTGGATTTAATAGCTCGAATAGTGACATAGAGTCCACTAGAGAGACACATAAACTTCTCTAAGATGCGCCTTTGTTCGCAATCATTAGAGCTATTGCAAAGGAACTCATTTTCGTTCTCTACATGCGGTTTCGCACGGAATCCGTTGGCTATTCATAGGTGCGATTTGTCTTAGGAGAGTAGAGAGTTTCTGTGACAATAATCAAGGTGCCATTTGGCAAGGGGAACTTGGGCTATTCCATGTCCTTGAATTAATACTAATGGCCAAGCCATCGTAGTCACAAAGAATTATGCTCAGAATCAAAATGGAGTCATAATGAAAGGAACTCGAAATTGTATTCATAAGCCAACAGAGTAAACCATTATCTCTTAACCATTAGAGGAATCTAATCCAAATGCTAGCTAATGCAAAATGGCAATTACCCATTACATCTCTTGGAAAAATAAAGACTTAATTAAACAGAATTGGTGATCTATCAATCCCAGTGTGAGCGCCGGAAAAGTTTATCGAATTGAAGTGAAATAGTTCGATAATTTATTTATCGATCTCAATAATTGTCAAAGTGCTCGAAGAAATTTTCAGAAATTTTCCTAAAGTGAAATCTTCACTTTAGGTGTTGGATAATAAAGTACACGACACGACGAGTTCGTGGAAATTTTCGAAGAAATTTTCGAATATCCGAGCTAATTTTTATGGATTTTGGAAGTTTTAGGATAAAGAAATTATTAAAGGAAAACAAGAAATCACGTGGAGCTATCTCAGCCCTCCAATTCTCCACTTCTTAATCTCAGCCCTCGGATTTAAGTTGGGTTGGGCTACAAATAGCCTTTGATCAGAACAAGCGATTCAGAAGAATCGAGAAGAAACCAGGCCTCTCGACCCGCGAAGGAGACCGGCGACCTGAAAACGACTACCCGACTGGAACTTCCGTTTCTGGCCACTTCTTCGCGGCGGACCACCGGGAAAAGCCTCGTTTTGTCGTCGCCTACACTTCTGCGGTGTCGGATTGTACATGCAATGGCCGGGAACGGAGAATTGACGACTGGAAGCCCGAGCTGTCTCCTGCGAGTTTCTGCAATTTCTGACCACCGCCTGGGCCGCATTTGGTATGGAAATCCCTCCTCACGCCATTCTATACATGTTAGACTAATTGGTTTTTGAAATTGATCGAGTTGGTTGATTTTGGTTTCAGGGTTCGTTTCGGGTTCACCGTTGATGTTGCCGCCGGCGACCCTTCTGGTCTTTTCTGGTTCGCTTTCCACCTTGTCACCGTCTATTGTTGTGGGTTGGCTTAGACTGGAGCTAAATTCGAGAGGTACCAGATGGAAGTACATTGAATCCCTCAGCTCGTTCGTCGGAGTTTGGGCATACACATGAGGATGGTGGCTGATCGTTAAGTCGACAGTTACTAATCATAAGCTTGAGGGTAAATTCTTACTCTTGAATCGAAATACTGCTCGTATGGTTACTGTGAATTCAAGTTGGGCTTGCTACGTTGTTCTAGTTAGTAAGATGGGGTTAATTATGAATTGGAGTTGCTTGCTGGAGTTCGTATGTTAATCGTTAAGTGTAGTAGCAATTGGTAGTTTGAGTTTGTTTCAGGTTCTGCAAGTTGATGTTGGGTTAAGATTTGCTAGGACATTTTTGTAATGTAAATGGTTATGAAGAAAATAATTGTGGGCATGCAGAAACGGTTGGAATATGTTTTGGGTGTCCTAGTAAATTCCGTTGAATTACTCTGTGACGAAATTGTTAATTTAAGAAAAGGAAATAATATAATGGGAGGCCTTAGTAAATTACGGTACACCTAATATATTTGAAACTAAGTCATTGCTTGATTTACTTCGATGTAATGGTAATTGATCGATATCGTAGCTTCAATTAATTGTTTGGTAATTCGAGTTAATTATTGAGCCTGCCTCGATTGGTCAAACAATGGTCAAAGTTGGTCAACTCCTGATCAAACCAGAAAAAGTTGGTTTGGACGATATATTAATCGTCGAGATTTCTTATAATTGTTTAAAAGATATTAACTATCGAAATGTCAAAATCTAGGACTCCAGTTACCCGAGGAACAGAAGGTTCGCAACACTCGGAGTACGTGAGAGAAAGCATCGGAATCCAGGTAGGGATTCAGGACTCTCCTCAGTTAGTGATTTTCTTATATTGTTATTAAATGATGCATGTTAGTTGGTATGGTTTGGTCATGTTCAAATGCAATGCATACTAACCAAAGCATGTGAGAAATGTGATGGCTTGAGAGCGAAGGGTGGCTCTGACTTCCTTGGGTTTGATCCCCAAAACCTCCGGAGGGTTAGTTACACCGGTCGGACGATGAGCAATCGCAATGACGACCCAATCCGTGTGTGTAGCTAGGTAGCGGACGCTCTCGCTACGCTTACCTGGTGATAAATTAATTTGAGGTAAGGTCGTATAGTGGGTCTATGGGACCGGCCATCAGGTAATATTTAGATTTGATGCCTTATTTATTTAAGCATCATGCATCTGTTTTCAAGTTGAAAAACATTAAAGTTTGTCGTTCCTTTAAAATGTTTGATTTAAGCATGTTTTCATACTGGGATCCCAAATATATATTTAGTGGTTTCGAACCTAGTCGTGGTAGAGTTCCTGTAAGAGCAGCGAGGACGAAAGCTCACCCCTACAACAGTGTGGATGCAGGTACTGTGCACTGGTGACGGGACAATAGAGGACAGAGCTGGGTGTGCAGAACAAGTTCGGTAAATTTTGTCGTTTGGACCTTGTTCTAAATTCTATTTCCCGAACTTCGTATTTCGAGACTCGTTAATAGTTAGCCTTGTGTCAATTTTGGTTGAGTTCTCGTTTCCTTGAAGTTTGTACCTTGTGTGTGAGAATTCATTTCAAGTTCTCGACGAATGAAATAAATTTTAGCAACTCAAGGATTTTTCACCTCAAAATATTTGTAGCTCCCGCTGTGTTTATACGAAAAGTTTTCAAACAAAATGCCTTGTGGTTCTCTAGAATGTAAATCGAGCGTTCGGTTTATGTTTTAGAGGCTCGCGGCACTGTGACGTGCTTAAGCTGGTGAGGTGCAGCTTGGGGCGTTACACCCAGCCAGATTTGTAGTCTTCAACCTTGCACTCTAGATCATCTTGTTGATCTTCTTGTTCCACATAGTGAGCTTCTCTTGCTTCACAATATGCTTTGTAGGCGGTGACAATTTCTTCATGAGCTCTACAAATGTGTACCCAATGTCTGGATACTCCACATCGAGAACATGCATCTCTTTGCTCGGACTCCATTGATTGAGGTGCTTTGAAAGCGTCATTTAGATGGCTCTTAGTGTTGGTGGCACCACCAACATGGCCAGAGGCGTTGCCTTCCTCTCTCTTTCCACGTTGACCTCTTCGGTTCCGTGTTCGCCTATTTTGGCGGTTACCTTCCCAAGTATAGCGATTATATGGACCAAAACGTCCAGAAGTATCCCTAAGATTAGGGTTTCGCTCTTGGCGCCCTCTCTTAGGGGAGTGACTATAATTGGATTCCGGAATAAGCTTTGTTTCTACGGATCTCGAATTATAGTTCTTCACAAGGATGTTGTCATGCTTTTCAGTGACATTCATAGCTCCAACAAGCTCATGAAACCTTGTGTTCCGTCTTGCAGTAACATTGATTCGATAGTTCTTAGTAACCATCAATGCAGAGACGAGGAAGGTAGATAGAGTCTTCTCAATCAACATCGCATTTGTGATCTCTTTACCACATAATTCCATTAAGGATTTAATGCGAAGTGCTTCCGAGTTGTAGTCAAGAACTGACTTGAAATCACAGAAGCGGAGGCTATGTCATCTCACTTCTAGGTCAGGAAGCAGGGAGTCACGGACGTTGCAAAATCTTTCTTCGAGTGAGACCCACAGCCTTCTGGGGTCTTCTTCATTCATACACTCGTACTAGAGTGAATCATCCATATGACGAGTCATTAGGATTGTGGCTTTCGCCTTATTTGCCTCTAAGGCTGCTCTATTTACTTCCAAAGCTTGAGCTTGCTCAATAGTTAGCACGTCCTGACTAGGCTTGAGAATCATATCCAAGATTCCATCGGCCTTGAGATGCTGGCTGACATCACGGACCCACCTGTGATATCCAGAGCCAGTTGTTCCCAATGGAGCGAAGTCCAGTTTGTTCAGGTTATTCATCCTGAAAGAGAACAAGAAATTAGGGTTAGTTTCGGAGCGAAAAGGCTACCACGAAAAACTATTAAATTTCTGAGCGTAGTTGCTTCCAAGAAAATCTGATTCCAAGAGGGGTTTTGGATTAGATCGAAACAACGATGTATGTGGTCGATTGTTTTCTTCTCAACAAACTCTATGTTTGGAGGACTCTACAAGCTCCAAGCTTAGAGTGAGCAAAAATCCCCACAGTTCGGCTATTGGTCTCCCTTATGAAGAAGAAAGGGAGGTAGAAGAAGGGATGTTGGAAGTCCCTGAGAAAAAGAAGAAATTGAAAAACTTCAAAAAACGGGAACTTTTAGAAAAGTTTGCCTTGGAAAGTTGCCGAAAATCATGACCGGAAAAGTTGTTGGCTGGGCTGTGCAGGGATGTTGCAGGGTCGCTGAGAGGCCGCGAGGATGCTGTGAGGACTGTTACGGGGCCGCTGCGGGGATGCCGCTAGGATTCTGCAGAGATGCCGCGAGGTCTGTTGCCGAGCTGCTGCGGGGATGCCGCTAGGATTGTTGCGGGGATGTCGCGGGAGTTGTGGATGTGTCTCAGGGTCGCGGTGTCGCGAGAATGCAGAGCCACAAGAATGAGGGGCCGCGAGGATGCGGAGTTGTGAGCGCAAGCGAGGGTACTAGTCTGATATCTCACGGAAGTGTTACGGTGTCACGTGCATCATGGGAGTGTCATGGTGTTGCAGGGTCGCGCGAGGAGGCGAGCGTTAGCAGGAAAAGCAAACGCACTCGAAGGCAGAAGACAAGTAGGGCTTGCGGGCGTTGCAGGGGCAGCGAGGCTAACCTGGTAGGGTTAGCGTTGAGTTGTGACGCGGGGACTGTGGGGGCAGTAGTAGCACAGGCGAGGCTAATCCGATTTTAGGCTTATAGCTAGGGTTAGGGCTCGTGCTGATAACGTGTTGTAGAGAAACTGAAATTGAGAGAAATTTGATGTATATTCTCATTGATAATAGGGGCCTCTTTATATAGAGGATTACAATGTATAGAATCTCAATCATACAAGGAAAGTAATTGTACATTGAATAGGAATCTAGATCCTTCTAATTTAACCCTATTACCACTAGGTCAAGTAACCTAGAGTTTGGACCGCCAGACACAGAATAGATATTTCCTTAAACAATAACTACTTATTTGCATATATCTTCTCACTAACTTCATTTGTACGTGGATAACTTCCTGCCCTCATTTGTTATATGTCTATCAATTTTCAAAAATTAGAGACATAAATATAATATAATAAGAGTCATCCACTGGCCTGCAAGACCTCCTTAATTGTGTTTATCCCCTCCCTTTTTTTCCCTGTTTCTATACTCGATCAAACACACTATTCTCTCTTAATTTCACGCCACCTCGCCCCGCTGATTGGGTTTTCCTCGCTTTTTCAGAGACTGCTTCTGCTGCAGACCTTTCTTCTCTGCAAGCACCGCCCAATGTTTAGTAGACGAATTTGGTACCTAATCAGTTTTCAGACAGATCCCATTTCGAAGACTTCACTCCTGGAGAAAGCCTTTCTACTACGGCGACTGATCAGTGATTTTAAGCGGCGATGACAGAGGAAAGACTTGATCTCCGACACAGATCTTCGATACCCGGAATATTGACGACCAATCCTCCCAGGAAACGAAGAAGACGATGTGTATTCCAAATCTATTCTCACTGGTGAAATTGGTACTTTTCTGACATTGCAATTAATAATGTCCTAAAGACACATCCCCTCGTTTTCTCTCCTCCTCCCCAAGTTCTCTCCCACTACAGGAGATAGTGCTCAGGCTACATCTGGACAGTTTTCTTAACGGTTACAACTGTGTTTTGTATTCTCCGTTTTCTGTTTTCTTTTATTTGGTATTCTTTGCAATTTGTTTTCCTGCAGTAACATGATGTCTACAAAGCAAGATCATTTCTCGATGGACAATTCACTCAATCCAGTTGAAAAACAGGGGATATAAGCCAAATCTTCCATTTTGAATAAAGTTGGTAAAGAGTTCCAGCATTGTTTGGTAGTCAAATTGTTTCTTGGACGGGGTTTCCGTCGTGATGAGTTCATCTCTACTTTTATGAACCTTT
This sequence comes from Rosa lucieae, assembly GCA_024704745.1. NCBI lineage: Eukaryota > Viridiplantae > Streptophyta > Magnoliopsida > Rosales > Rosaceae > Rosa > Rosa lucieae. Next base: position 42,335,294 of record CM045495.1, read on the forward strand.
GGAGGTTTGCAAAGGGTTTGGCAGTGAAATCACTTGATGACAATCTCTTCCTATTTCGTTTTCATTTTCTTGAAGATTTGAACTCTGTTCTTCAAAAGGAACTGTGGTCTTATGCGGGTAATTTGTTATTGATGGAGTGGGTTGTTTCTTCCGCTTCAATTAGCAATGTCAAACTATCTCATGTTTCACTCTAGGTTCATGTACATAAACTACCATGGCTTACAATGACTGATCCGATGGAAAAGCTGATTGGAAATACCCTGGGAGTCTTCCTTGATGTTGATCGGGATAGAGATTTTGGTTGCATTGGAGGAACTATGAAGATCCGAGTACGATGGGATGTATCTAGACCTCTTTGCCAGAAGACTGTGATTGAAATGGAGGACACAGGAGATACAAAATTAGAATTCTCTTATGAGTGAGTTCCTGGTTTCTGTGCTTTTTGTGGAATGCTTACTCACTGGATGGCTAATTGTCCATGGCGCAGATACCATCCTCCAAATAAAGAAGATTTTCTGTTCCAGGAAGTTCTGAAGGCAAATCACGTCAGACTGTGTCTCGTCGGGTTCTAAGAAGTATACCAGCAAGTGATTATGTTAGCCAATTGCCTTCTCCATCAAATTATGATGTTGGTGACACTCACTTTTGGGAGACGGCACCGGCAAAGGTTATGGCAGTAGCCACCGAGACCATAGCTGTTGTAGACCATTTTTCGTATTTGGTCAAGGATAGTTGTGCGGGCCCGGTTTATTTACAAAAACATACAAGCCCAAGCCCAGGTTATGTTGATCTGCATTTTGACAGGCATGGCCTATGTTTGATTCCAACATGTTAGGGGAAGAATCGTATCAACCTCTTCCAGAGGTGGTTGGTGAATCTGATCTACGGTTTTCCTCTGGCAAAATGTCAACTATTCCTTGAATTCTGCATTCAGTTACTGGTTTTGCTGCTTTCGCTGGGTTGGTTACTGTACCATTACATTCCCCAACTGACCCTCTGCGAGTTACTCCAAGAAAATCTCCTCCTAAAATTTCTAAACCGGCGGCAAAGTGGAGGTTTGGAGACAGTTGCAAATCAAAGTCGACAGTCCCTAATGCAGAGGAAGGTGTGGTCCAATTTACTCGTACTAGAAAGCATGGGAAGCAGTTGAGTATTTCTTCAAAGGAGAATCCAGATTCTCAGGTTGGGCATTCTTGCCCACCTACTCTGTGATGAAGATTTTCAGGTGGAATGTCTGCGGTCTAGCACGATCTCGGGCACGACGGGCCCTTGGAACCTTTCTAAGGCCTCATAAACCAGACTTCTTGTTCCTCATGGAGACTCAGTTGGAAGCAGAACAAATGGTTAGTTTAAGTGAAGATTTCAATTTGTCTTGTACAGTAGTAGGTAGAAGTGACACTAGGGGTGGAGATTTAATGCTGTTGTGGAATTTTGATTGGGAGTTTAAATTTCTTTCTTCTTCTGTGGGTCATATTGATGGAGATGCTGTAAACTCAGAACGCAGAGTTCATATTACTGGTTTCTATGGTAATCCTTTAACGAATTCTCGCATTCATTCTTGGGAGCTCATTCTTCGAATCTACTCTACAGTTTTGAACAAATGGTTTGTGTTTGGAGATTTTAATGAAATTGTTGTAGTGGAGGAAAAGACGGGATTAAAGCAACGACCTTTGGGTCAAACGCTACGGTTTAGGGTGGTGTTGGAAGAATGTGATCTCAGTACTGTGCCTTATGAGGGGTATCCATTTACATGGACTAATGGGAGAGAGGGCAATGAATTGGTGGAGGAAAGGCTTGATTGTGGAGTTTCAAATAGTGTTTTATTGGCTGTGTTCCCTCACATCTCTTGCATACATTTGTTTAGTAAAGTCTCAGATCATCGACCTTTGTTGTTTACACTACAAACTGAGCTACAAATGGTGGTGTCGAGAATGAAAAGAAAGAGAATGTTCCATTTTGAGGAGGTTTGGGTGTCTGATCCAAGGTGTTCTCAATCCATCAAAGACAACTGGGCTGCTTCTATTACTATGAGAAACTCTACACAAGATTGCCTATCTTATTGTGCCGATGCTCTTACTCACTGGAGTAGAATTGATTTTGGTAATATTACTCACCAACTGCTACTTGTGAAACACAAATTGGATGGGGCTTATTCAATGACTCATAATGATGCTTATTTGGCTTCCATTAAGGACTTAGAGTCACAGTTTGTGGAGTTGCAGGATAAAGAGGAGGTTTTATGGAGACAAAGATCAAGAGCAGATTGGTCGCAACTTGGAAATAGAAATACTAAGTACTTCCATGAAAGAGCTTCCAGCAGACAAAGGAATAATACTGTGTATGGTCTTTTTGATTCTCAGGGAGTTTGGCAAACAAATTCAGACATTATTGGGGAGTTGTTCTGTGCTTATTTTTCTGACCTATTTACCAAATCAGGTGGAATTGGAATGGAGAGAATCTTGAATAACATTCAACCTGTGGTTACACCTACTCAAAAACAGAATTTATTGCAGCCTTTTGATAGTGTTGAGTTGAATCCACTTTATTTCGGATGGCTCTCTCAAAACCCCCTGGTGTAGATGGGATGTCAGTATTGTTTTATCAACGGTTTTGGAATATTGTTGGGGATGAAATTGCAGCTCTTTGTTTACAGGTTTTGAATGGTCTGGACTCCATAAGGCCTTTTAATCACACTCTATTGGCTCTTATTCCAAAAGTATTATCTCCTTCGGTGGTTTCTCAATTCCACCCAATCATTCTTTGTAATGTGATATACAAATTAGTGGCTAAGACTCTTGCAAACCGGCTGAAGAAGGTATTGCCATCAATCATCTCTCCAACTCAGGGAGCTTTTGTTCCTTACAGGAATATTCTCGATAATGTAATGATTGGCTTTAAAGTTACCCATGTTGTGAAAAGATTAAAGACAGGAGATTGTGGTGCAATGAAAATTAAGTTGGATATGGCAAAGGCGTACGATCGTGTGGAGTAGGGTTCTTGAGGCAATGATGTTGAAGTTGGGTTTTCATGTGGAATGGGTCAAGAAAATTATGGATTGTGTCTCAACAGCTTCCTTCTCGGTACTGTGGCATAGGAACCCTCTAGGCAATATCACTCCAAGTAGGGGAATAAGACAAGGATGCCCACTGTCTCCCTATCTCTTCTCGCTTATTGGAGAAGGTCTTTCAAGCTTACTGAGGCAAGTGGAAATTTCAGGTCTGTTGTCTGGTATTCAAATTTCGCCTACTGCTCCTTCTATTTCTCACCTTCTTTATGCAGACGATAGTTTGCTCTTTCTGGCTGCTGGTCAAAATACACCACAAGTTTTATTGGAGTTATTTCGCATTTATGAGGAGGTTTCAAGTCAACAGATTAACTGCTAGAAGTCTACTATTTCTTTTAGTCCAAATGTTGATTTGATCTATCAGGACTTCATTAGCTCTTTCCTAGAAATACCAATTGTTGATTGTCATAAATGATACTTGGGACTTCCTACTATGGCAAGCAGAGGCAAAAGATCTCTTTTCAAATATGCAAGTAGACCTATAAATGGATCGGATCGACCTAAATCCTAATCCGTTTACTTAAAAAAAAAATTTTGATCCAAACTCGCTCTGTTAACCCGGCGGATCATTGATAGCTCAATCCAAATCTGTATCCGCTGGATTAACGGATACCCGATCCGCTAATCCGATCTGTTTATAATTTCAAATATTTTAAAATTTTAAATAGTAATATTAAATTTATATCATGATACCTTATAAGATATTAATAAAATATTAAAACAACATGAAAAATATCACCAAAAGTAGAATTACATTATCAAAATTCTTAATCTTCTTGGAATCTTGGGTGATGGACTGTCCATTAGATTTCTGCAAAAAAAATTGTATTAGAAATTCTTCATATTTTATATTTTACATTTTAAAAAAATATTAATATATTAATATAAATAATATTTTATTATTACAAAAACGGGCCGGATCATTAACGGATCGGATCGACCTAAATCCATATTTGATCCGTTAAATAAACGGGTTAACGGATTCGGATCATTAACGGATCAACGGATCAAAATTTTCGATCCAAACCCGTCCAATAGCCACGGATCTGGAGCGGGTCCGGATCAAAATCCAGTCCATTTACAGGTCTATCTGCAAGAGACAGGATATGGCACAAGCTGAATGATTGGAAAGAGAAAAAGTTGTCACAGGTAGGCAAGATGATTCTTTTGAAATCAGTTGTTCAAGCAATACCCTCATACTCTATGAGTGTATTAAGATTGCTAATGTATTTATGTCATGATCTATCGGGCTTGTCGGCTCAGTTTTGGTGGGGTGGCAAAACAGGAAAGAAGGGTATGCACTAGTTGAAGTGGAGTTCTCTTTGTCGAAATAAAAAGAATGGAGGTCTGGGATTCAGAGACTTTGTGGAATTTAATCAGGCTTTGCTTGCCAAGCAGTGTTGGAGATTTCTTTCTTCACCAGATTTACTGGTTTCTCAAATCTACAAGTGCAGATATTATCCTCAATCTTCTTTTTTAGAGGCAAGGGTTGGGGGATCTTGTTCATTAATTTAGAGATCACTACTATGGGGGAGACAATTGCTACTTTCTGGTTTGAGGCGGAGGGTTGGTGATGGTAACTCTATTATGATCTACCATGATGCCTAGGTGCCAATCCCATACTCTTTGAAGATCATGTCTCCTCCAAATCTGCCCTTCAATCACCCTGTCTCTTATTTTATTTCAAATGGTTCTTGGCACTTTAGACTACTTTCAGAATCTTTTTGGGAGTCGGAGGTGGCAGCTATCTGTTCCATTCCATTGCCTACTACTCCTTGTTCAGATAAACTGATTTGGCACTATACAAAAGAGGGAGTTTATACAGTGAAGAGTGGTTACCAGCTTGCTCAGAATTTGAGGGTTAGAGGTGATGGTCAGGAGGGAAGCTCTTCTAATCATGTAGTTTAGGTTTGGCAGGTTGTGTGGAAATTAAAAATCCCTGAAGGAGCAAGAGTATTTATTTGGAGAGTGCTTCATGAAATCTTGCCAACAACATTTTCACTCCATATATCATCGACATCTTCTTGCTTCTTCAGTTTGTTCTAGGTGCCAGGGAGAGGAGGAGACTATTCTACATGCCCTTTGGTCTTGTCCAAAGGCTAAGGAGGTTTGGAAGACTACTCCTTTCAATAGTGCAGTGGGTAGTGGACAGTTTGGGACCTTCACAGACCTGTTTCGATATCCAGCATGCATCAGTTCTTACTTTACATGACTTGGGTTTAGTGGTGCTAATATGTAGAAGGATTTGGCAGGCTCGAAATGATGTGATTTTCAACTACAAGCTGGTCAATCCTCACTTCCTGTATGCTCAAGCTCTACAATTGCAGCAACAATTTTTGGAGCAACGTCTCCAAGCTTGCTACCCTGCTAATAGAACTACTGCTCAGGTTAGATGGACTTGACCTTCTTTTCCTTTTCTGAAACTGAATGTGGATGGTGCTGTGGACGATGTACTTGGCTTAAGAGGATTAGGTGCAGTCCTCCGTAATGAAATAGTGATTTAATGATTGCAGTTTCAAAAGGGATAAGGGGTGGTTTTTTTGTCAAAGCTACAGAACTATATGCAGCAGTCTTGGGCATTCAGACTATTATCCAAGTAGGTTTTCAATCGACACAATTAATTCTGGAAATGAATGCTTTGGGAGTGATTAATGATTTGAACACAACAGATTCAGTTTGGTTGGTTGAAGGTTCTTTGGTTGATGAAGTGCGAAATCTCTTCCACTTATTCTCTTCAGTTATATGTACATATATCTCTAGGAGATGTAATCAGACAACGCATACTTTACCTAAAAATGCGCATTTATTTTCTGCATTTCAAGTTTGGGTTGAGGAGGAGCTACAATGGCTCTCCCGTGTACTTATTTCTTATGTAACTATCTAAATTGCTTAGTCCCTTGGCGTCTAACTGTTGATTGGGTTAATTGTTGTACCATTCTCTCCTCTATGCAGATTCAATTTTCCCATATTTATCGAGAAGGGAATCAAGTGGCTGATTGCTTAGCTAACTATGGGGTGGATAATGAGGGGCATTATTGGTGGGACTCTTGCCCTCCTTGTGCTTCGGCAGCCTTTGTTCATAATCTGCAAGGTTTACTAAATTTCCGTATTAGCTAATTATGTGGTGCTTGATAGACTTCATGAAAAGGTGTACTTGAGTAGTTGAGTTATGGTGGTTTCTGCTGCATGATTGCTGATGACCTATAGGTGTGTTCCATATATGTGGTTACCGCGTGGTCACATATTTATGCATGGTTACTGCATGTCCTTCTTCTATCCTTCAGTTTGTAACTATTGCTTAGTGTTCACTTTGAGTATTTTACTTCATTTTGTTCTCAGAGAGATTTTGGTTCATGTCCCCCTCTCTCTTCTTGTGTTTTCTTTTCTTTTATTAATATCATAAAATAGAGGGATGGGCGGTGAGTTCCCGGTTGCGATTACCTCATTTCTTTTAAGATTGTGGGTGGGTGCTAGTCAACCCAAATCGGCTATCGCAGAGAAACTAATATCGCTTAATCCTCCATTTAATTAAAAAAAAAAAAAACAATTCTTATTTCTAAAAATTATATATATATATATATAATAAAAAAAAAAAACTAAAAATCTGTCTGCAATTCTTATTTCTCACGCGGCAAAGTTTCCCTCCAAAAAAAAAAAAACAAAAAGAAAGAACACACACACAAAAAATTCCAATAAAGCAATGAATCAATTCCAGCCCTCCATTTATCACAAATCCAAAACCCAGTACCTCTGCTCTCGCTCTTTGCGCCTTCGCCAAATCCCCTTCCAGACTTGGCAGTTCTGGTATTCCTCTAAAAACCCCATTCCTTTCTCCCCAAACAAAGAAAACACTATGTATCATTCAAAGAAAAGACTAGCCTCAATCAAAAGCAGCAAAGGGCAAAGAGACCAATGGCAGCCCACAGGTCCTTGCAGATTCCGGCAACTTCCACCTACTTCACTCATGAACATTCTCTCCAGGCTCTCCCCAAACACCCTCTTCAGCTGCAGGTGCGTTTGCAAATCATGGCTTTTTATGATTTCCGACCCTCATTTCAATCGTCTCCGCCATTCAAGATCACCCATGGGAATCTTAATCCAGACTTATCCCCATCGCCATAATTGGAAATCAAGGAAATTAGATTTCACCCAGATAGTAGAATGTGCTGGTCCTGATTTGCAGCTAGAGAAAATGAGTTTTTGTCCCAAAATTAGCATACCCCTCATTGGTGACAGAACTGATCCGACTGTGAAATATGGTCTGATAAACTCGTGCAACGGTTTACTCTGTTTGTCTGGACCTCAAAATAATAAACTTTTGTATGTGTGCAATCCCATTTTGGGTGAGTTCATCACCACTCCACCTCTTGATACCGGTGTTAAGCTCAGCTCTTTCGTTGGACTTGGTTTTAGTGCTGCTACCCATGAGTACAAGGTACTTAACACTAGCTGTTCGCGTCGGGCGCAGATGTACACCATTGGAACAGGAGTGTGGAGAGACATTGGAAAGCCTCCTTATGGCGCTGTGCGATCACCATTCAATGCTTTTCTACATGGAGCTCTTCATTGGGCTACGCAGTATTGGACTGGTGATGAATTTATGCATTCATTCAACTTCGAAACAGAAAAGTTTGAAACAATACCCCCACCTAGCCACTTTGCCCCAAAAGATAAACTTAAAGAGTGGTTGACCTTGGGAGTGTTAGAAGGTTGTCTCCTGTTATGTGTGTTTGATGATGATTCTAGCAAATTTGAAATGTGGATTATGAGAGATTATGGTGTCCAAGACTCTTGGACGAAGATTTTTGTTATTGAAAACTTGTACCCAAGAAGATATCAACCTGAAGAGTATGGACCAATTATGTTTTTGAGTAATGGTGAAATTCTAATGTCCTATGGTGTTGGTGCTGTGGTTTGTTATAACCCAGAAACAAAGAGTTTCAGGAAAACTAGTATTGCTCCGACTGAGTCAGAATTTGTTGCAGTTGCCTACAGTCCATCATTTGTTTCACTCTACGATATTGCAAAAGGAGAGGAGGTGGAAAGGTACAAAAGCATACATTACAAACATGCATAAGTTTTACTACAATTCTCTGTTATACATAATAATTGTGTTGATTCCTAAGTTTTCTACAGTATAAACCAAGTAGTAGTAGTCAACTTATTGGTGTGTTTCTTCCAACATATTATAGGAATACTGATAACAGTTCTTGCAGAACTTTGAGGGACTCAACAAAACATAAATACTCTGTCAATGATTAATAAGTTATCAACAAGGTTTTCAGGCTCCTTCACACGAGCTTACAAAAGACTGGACAAGATAAATAAGTATGATTTATTAGTACAAATATCTAGATATTTCTTAAAAGTTTCTTGTCACTTGTTGGTGTAGATGATTAGCCAAACCTAAAACTTCTGTCAAATATTGGGTTTTATTCAGTTTTCATTTTTTACATTAAAGATGAGTTCTTCCCATGAAGATAAGATAGTAACAGATTTTCTTTAGTTAAATAAGAGTACAGCTTACTCTCTATTAGTACAGTATCTTTCTGTGTAAGTGAGTTTTGCTGAACTACAGGACATTACATAAATAACCTGACTTTGGTAATACTATGGTAATACTCGAACACTTCTTGAAGAATTTTGAGGGACTCAAGAATTTTGACTCAGTGACACCTCAGGCAGCAATTGTGATAGATTTTGAGTTTGTACAACTCATTTTACCATGCTTACTAGTTACTACTATATCATATGATATGCAGGATAAGAAACAATGAGAATTTCAACAAGCTGTTTAGTGAAGGGAGTAGTAGTGCTGCTGGTTCTGGAACGTCAGCCCACCAGTGCACAAATCTAAACCCAGGCTCTTGCCCACCTGGTGTTGAAGAGGCTCTCCCTAAACCTATTATTACAACTTCCTCTACAACTGTAAGCTGTCTAATTTATTTTCTTGTGCCAGTGTTTGGTTGGCAGTGTTTTCCTGAAAGTATCTGATTAATTATTGTTGTTACCATCTCCTTTTGCTGAATGATATTTTTTCGCATCATTTCCCTAGAGCAATGAGCAAGTGGATTTTGCTCTGAGGATTGGGAGTAAGTGCGCTATATGTGGTGGGCAATTGGGTTATGTTTTCAGAGGTAAAGGGTTCGCAATGTGTCAAAAATGTTTTGATGCTAGTTCCTCTTGAGAAATCTTCAATTCCTTTTCGTAAGGCAGCAAAAGGCTTCTTTTTGGTGCTTACATCCCTCACTGCAACTCTATCTCTACCGAGCTGGTGATGATGAACTTTTGTTGTGTTTAGATTTATTATTTTGCAAGTACTTGTTGACTATGCATTTCCCTATTTTACAAGTCCTTTAGCTAAAATATTCCAATGGCTTCATTTACATGAACATTAAGTGTACTATAAAGTTTATGATCCTGAACCGTACTCTAAAGTATTATGCAAAAGTTTACAAGTCTTTGCGACCTTTTTGTTGTGCTTCTTGGGTTATTTCCTTAATACTAAATGTGGCTAATTTTTATTTCAGCCTACTATAATTTCAATATGGCATTGTTTTGAAGGTCTTATAGCAATGTTATTGGGTTTACTGTTTGAATCAATGTTATTGCTCTGAAATTCATCCTTCTAATAGGAAATTGTCATTATTGGTAATGGATCTTATGGCCTGCTGGGGGTTTGATTGGAATTGTAGTTAAAAGTGGTGATGCCATGAATCCCCTGCTGGTTAAAACTTATAAGCCGTCATTGCTGATATGTGCTGCCTCTACTCTGTTCTGGTTTGCATCATTTGCTGATTAGTGTCTAGTCGTTTCCTCCACAGACATGGATCATCTATTGGCTACAACTGCTTGGTTTTAGTTGTTTTTAAAGTTCTAAGTTCTAACTAAAGTTGGCACTTGTTTATTCAATAAATTTAGTTCACTGCTGAAAAATAAACTTTGTGTGTGTGTGTGTCTAGAATGTGTAATATGTTGAAGGAAATCAGCTATTAGTGTGCCTTATCAAACTAGGAGTAGGAATAGGAGAGAAGGTTGTAGATTTCCCAATCCTACACGGATTGGTATTCCTTGTAACATTAGAACTAGTACTTTGTAATCCCTATATAAAGGGCTCCTATTCTCAATAATAAGACACACAATTTTCTCCAATCTCTTTTTCCTTAAACATAATATTGAATTTTTGTTGAATTAGCAATGTGTTTTCTGGTTTAAACTTTGGAAATCGTGGCCAAATATTGTTAATGTCAGCCTATACTGACAACAATTTTGTTTGGTAACCATTTCGGTTCTTCTTTGTTAGGTAACCCTTCCATTGCTTGACAGATATTGGGAAATACATGAAAGAAATGAGGGGTAAAAATAAAAAAAGAAGTGAGGAAGAAATGGGAAGTACTTGCAAAATCGTGAAATTGATATCATCCACGGGACAACGTTGTATTGCGTTTGAAATTGTTCTCAGTCGTTGATACCAATTACAATCTTCAACTATGTTATGTATGGATCTGGATTTGTTGCAAGAAAAGCAATTGCTTAGATTATGCTTTTAACAATGATTGGTTGCTGATATTGAAGATCTTTAGATGATCTTATTATCAAGATAAAACAAAATAGCATGGTGTAAACCAATAAAGCAAAGTGAATAGGTTTTCCCAATTCCCATAGCTAAAACATAATACAACACTATTTTTTGGTAAAAATAAAATTTTGAACCTAAAAACCGAACAAAAACTTGTATGAAAAAGACCGAACGTTTTATTAAAAAAAAAAGAGAAGACAGAATAGAATCAAAAAGAGTAATGCTAGGTGAAGTTCAGTTTACCAGCAAAGAAGAGCCGGCAGGAAATTTTCTTTTGATCTATACTATCAATTTCTCCAATCGACAAAAAAAAAAAAAAAAAAAAAAAAGATTTTGGCGCCAAGATTTCCCTCCAAAACACCATTTCAAAAGAAAAGAGAATTGGAATAAGCAACAAATCATGACAGTTTCTTACTATACATTCTTCAAAGATCTAAAACCCACTAAACCCAAATCGATGCTCTCTGCTCTAGCCAGAGTTCCACTTCTTGAATTCCCACTAAATCACTAGCTACTTTCCCGAAAGAAGGTTTCTTTCTCTGGAAACACTATGAATCCAAGGAAAAGACAAGCAGTGATCAGATGCATCAGAGCAAAAGGAGAACAATGGCAGCCCACAGGTCCTTGCCGAATCCGGCAACTTCCAACGGCTTTAGTCATGGAAATTCTCTCCAGGCTCACTCCCAACACTCTCATCAACTGCAGGTGCGTTTGCAAATCATGGCTTTTTGTGATTTCCCACCCTCATTTCAATCGTCTCCTCCATTCAAGATCCCCAATTGGCATCTTGATCCAGACATTTCCTCATCCCTTCAGATGGAAAGGGAGGATACTAGAGTTCACCCAGATAGTAGAATGTGCTGCTGCTCCTGATTTGCAGCTAGAGAAGATGAGTTTTCGTCCCAAAGTTAGCATACCGCTTATCGGTGACAAAGTGGGTTTAATAACGAAATGTGGTTTGTTAAACTCCTGCAATGGTTTACTTTGCTTGTCTGGACCGAAAAGAAATGATATCTTGTATGTGTGTAATCCAATTTTGGGTGAGTTCATCACCACACCACCTCTTAAAAATGGTATAGACTACTTCGCTTTTAATGGACTTGGTTTTAGTGCTGCTACCAATGAGTACAAAGTGTTAAAGACTTCCCTGGCGAATCAGGCTCAGATATACACCATTGGTACTGGAGTTTGGAGAGACATTGGACAGGCTCCTTTTGGCATTGTGCGGTTTCCGTTTAATGCTTTTCTACATGGAGCATTTCATTGGGCTACCCAGTATTGGGAGGGTTATGAGTTTATGCATTCCTTCAACTTTGAAACAGAAAAGTTTCAAACAATACCCCCACCTAGCCACTTTGCACCGAAAAGGAAACTTAAAGAGAGGGTAACCTTGGGAGTGCTGGGAGGTTGTCTCCTCTTATGTGCCTTTGAAGATGACAGTAGCAAATTTGATATGTGGGTTATGAAGGATTATGGCGTCCAAGAGTCTTGGACAAAGTTTCTTGTTATTGAAAACTTGAGCCCCACAAGAAGTTTGACACGTGCAGACTATGAACCAATTATGTTCTTGAGTAATGGTGAAATCTTAATGTCTTATGGTGCTTCTGCTGTGGTTTGTTATAATCCAGAAACAAAGAGTTTCAAGGAAACTAGTATTGGTCCGATTGGGTTAGGATTTGTCGCTACGGCTTATAGTCCATCCTTTGTTTCACTCTACTATATTTCAAAAGGGGAGGAGGTGGAAAGGTACTCTATCATAGATTACAAATACACATGAATAAGTTTAGCAACAGTTTTCTGTGGAACTTATACACTGTTGAATAAGTAGCTTGCTAAATTGTCTATGTTTACATTAGAAAGTAAGCGGTAGCAGTTATCTTGTTAGTATAGTATATCTGTTTCTGTTCCTTGCTGGACTTTAAAGGATTACAGAGCCTTTATGTTTTATTTATTGTTGAATTAATTAACAAATTGGTGCTGTTGAAAACAATCCTTGAACAAAAAATAAAATACACTGTCAATTGTTAACACGTTTTCAACCAAACAAGTGTTAGCAGGCTCCTTCACATGATCTTAGAAAAGGACTGAACAAGTATGATCCTTATGGTTTACTAGTACAAATAAAATATTTAGTTATTCAGAAAAGTTGCCTGTCACTTGCTAATGCAATGATCAAGGGTGGGGGTGCAAGGGATTAGCCTACGCTTAAACCAGAACTTTTGTTAATGTTGGGTTTGTTCAGTTTTCATTGTTTACATTATAGATGAGTTTTCTTTTTGCCATGAAGATTAAGTAGTAACATATTTTCTTTGGTTATATATGATATCAGCTTACTTTTTACCAGCTAACAAATGAACCTGTGTTTTGTACTTTTAAATTTTCTTTTTATCAGCTTGCTTACTACTACATGATATGCAGTGTAAGAGACAATGAGAACTTCAACAAGCTGTTTCGTAAAGGAAGTAGTAGTTCTGCTTGTTCTGGGAGGCCACCCCATAAGTCCACAAAACTCAACCCAGGGTATTGCCAGCCTGTTGTTCAAGAGGGTCTCCCTAGCCCTAGAATCATTACTTCCTCTGTTGCTGTAAGTTGTGTTGGTTCCTTTATCTACCTATTTTCTTGTGCTCATGTTTGTTTGAGAGTGTATTCTTGAATCTATCTGATTATTGTTGTTTCTGGGATGCCACCCCATAAGTCCTCAAAACTCAACCCAGGCTATTGTCCCCCTGCTGTTCAAGAGGGTCTCCCTAGCTCTAGAGCCAAAACTTGCTCTGTAAGTGTAAGTTCTCTAAGTTTATTTGTCTGTGTAGTTTCTTGAGCCCATGTTTGGTTGTTTGTGTTTCTTAATCTTTTTGATATTGTTTTACCTTCTCCAGTTGCTGAACAATACTATACTGTTTTGTTTTCTTGATTGTCCATGAACAGCTGGGTTTCACTTTGAGGATTGGGAGTGAATGTGCTATATGTGGTGGGCAATTGGGCTATGTATTCAGAGGTAAAGGATTCGCAATGTGTCAACAATGTTTTGACTCAAGTTCCTCCTAAGAACTTTTCATTTCCTTGTTGTAAGGCCGCAGCCACTCTCTGCTTGTTTCTCAACTCTCTTTCTATAGAGCAAAAATGCAGGGGTGATGACCTTTTGTTATTCCTAGTTACTTGAATTCACAAGTACTTTCTGAATATGAAACTTTCCATTAAAAAGTCTGTATTAGATCTAGTATTCCAAAATGGCTTTATTTACATGAACACGAGTGTACCTAAAGTCCATGTAAAAGTATATTTGAGCAGGTGCCTTTGGGGTTATTTTGTGAATCTAAATGCTGTTAATCTTACTGATGTGTGTACATTTTTCCACTGAAACTAGTTTGTTCTGGTTTCTTGTTTCATGGCCTAGTCTGACCCTGATGCTTGAATAGTCTTAAGGGTTTCCAACCTACTGAATATACTAGCAACAAGGGATTGTTTATGGTCATGCTCATGAATCCTCTAAGTAGTTCTTACTATCCAATATTGATAAGAGTGATGGTTTGTATGCTTGGTAATGAAGCATTGCCAGCTAATTGGTTACCTCAGCTATTTCCAGAAGCTACAAATAAGGGACATGTGTCAGCAATTTAGTGAAGGAGTTAGAGATTTCAGCTAGTCATGGTTAGTATAAATACTGATGTACTGTAGTTGGTTCTTTAAGCAAGAAGATTAGACTTGTGCAAGTACAGAAACCATCAAATACCAGTAAATTTTTCCTCTCTGTTCTTCGTGTTCGTCATCTTGCAATCCCCATTCTTAAACATTTAGCAGTAGTTATTAGTAAGTGCTGCTTCTACTCCCTACTGGCTTGATAAATTAACATCTGTCTCATCACTTTTCCCTACCACTGCTTATTTTTTAGTTTTCTGTAACGCATTGGATTTTACAGTGTGATCGATTAACCAATGTGTATTCTGGTTCATATATTATCCTTTACAACTCCAGATCAATCACTGTAAATTTCGATCTATACCAACAACAATATATTTTTTTTCCCCTCTTTGGTTACCATTTCGTTTTTGTTTTGTAGTTTGCATTATCTGCATAGCTCTAACCATGCTTAAATTAGTTGTACAAGCTAAAAATCTATCAAACAGCAGTCGAAACTCCAGAGAATTACTATACTCATGACAAGCAGTAAGCTAATCTCGTATGACCAAAGAGGTTATCTCACCATTTACTTTTCAATTCTTATGTAAAGAATGCAATTTAAACAACTCCAATATTAGCAAGAGTTCCGGTTTGAAATTAGGCTATTCACCACCACCATTGATCATAGCATTAGCAAGTGACTAGCATCATTCTAAGAGTTTAGACAAGATCGTACAATGAAAACACTGGAAATTACTATCTGTTGAAGGATATTGACACTTAGTGTGCCTAGTCAAACTAGGATAAGTTCTATAGCTGTAATAGGAGAGGTTTCCTACTCCAAGTTAGATAAGGAATCCTTGTACTCTTAGATTATGCACTTTGTAATCCCTATATATAGGGCTCCTATTCTCTATAATGAAATACACTTCTCTCATCAATCTCTCTCAATACCAATATACTTAAACACGTTATCAGCACGACTCTAGCCACAAAAACCGAAACCAACTATTCTGCCTACCTGCGTGACTACTGCCCCAGCAGCCCCTAGCCCGAGCTATCCAAGCCTTCGCTGCAGCCTGCTCCTTCGCGCCCAGCGCTACGCGCCCCTGCGCTCCGTGCTGCCCGCCTACGCGCCCGTGCGTCTGCAGCCCCGCTTCGCTGCCCTGCTGCTCCTGCAGCTCTGCCGCACATCTGCTGTCCCTGCAGCACCTACGCGCCCCTGCGCACGCATCCCTACTGCCCCTGCAGCACCAACGCACACCGACTGCACCTTTCCCCTTTCCTGTGCACGTCCGTCTGTTTGCAGGCTCCGAAACATCTATTTCAGAACCTCGGATAAAAATCTTTTCTTCATCAAAGTTGTTCATCTCTGTCTCTTCCATCTGATCTCCGAATTTCAGCCTTATCGGAGTTATTTTGAGACCAGTACAACCATCAAAGTGAAAACTGTTCAGAAGAGAATTTGCTCCGAATTTCAATAAGCTTGACCTTATAAACATTCGCTGCACGCCTCTACTCGGATTGCTTCGCTCCATCACGCCTGCATCGACACGCGCGTGATCCAAATACAAGTAAGTATTCAAGAGTAAGTTTTGAAGTTCCTATAATTCAAATATTTCTTCTTTTCTCAGGGACTTGAAAACCTCCCTTCTTCTACATCCCACCTTTCTTATAACGTGGGTTCGATTCTTGAAAAGCGGAATCGTGGGGATTCACGCAATTAACGAACTAAGAGCGTTCGTAAGACTTCGGACTAAGAGCGTCCGTAAGCATCGATTTAACGAACTAAGAGCGTTCGTATGCTACGGACTAAGAGCGTTCGTGAGCATCTATTTTGACCATACAAACATCATTATTTCGGTCTAATCCAATTATTCTTGGAAATCGATTTCTTGGTAGCATAGCTCGGAAATCTTATTTATATTAGTTTTCGTGGAAGCATTGACTCCGAAACTAACTTGTTCTTGTTTCATCTTTCAGGATGTCAAACATGAACAAACTCGATTTTGTTCCATTGGATTATGCAGGCAAAAGGTACTTAATTTGGGTCACTGATGTCGAGATCCACCTTATTGCCCGTGATTTATTGCATACAATCCAAGAGCTTTGTCCTATTGAAACAGCTCCAGACCCTCAGACTGAGAAAGATAATTCCAAGGCACTTGCCTTCATGAAACGTCACATGGATAGTGACCTACAGTTTGAGTTCATAAATGAGGAAAGCGCCATAAAGCTTTGGCATGTGCTTCGCGAACGATATGGCAATGTTCGTGACTCCATACTTCCGAATACAGAAGCAGAATGGAAAGATCTTCGCTTCTCTGAATTTGACACGGTCATGCTATTTTATTCGGAAGCCCTCCGCATCAGAGTAATGATGCGTCTCTGTGGAAAAACAATCACAGAAGACCAATTGATTGAGAAAACCCTCAATACCTTCCCCGTCTATGCTATGAGGTCCTCTGACTTATTCCGGACTCATGTAAATGCAAGACGGATCACAAGTTTCCAACAGCTTATTGAAGCTATGGCCACTGCTGAAAGACATGGCAATGAACTTGTGCAAAGAAGATTTGATAGGCTTCAAGATAGCTATCAAGAGCATCGTCCTATGGCTAGAGAAAGTCGCCATCGACGTCATGATCCATACGATCGAAATGCTCAAGAAGGTAATCGCTCAAGGCGACAATCCCACGACCGTAGGAGGCGTGATTTTGAGGGAAATAGGGTTGGAAACCATGGAGCCAACGTTGGCCATGGGCACCACTTTCCAACGCCACCAGTCCTAGGGACTATGCATATTGCGCCAATGCGCCTCAATCAAGGGAGAATCCTCTTTATGGTGTCTATTTCTGATATGGAACGTCTGATCAATGGACCTGAATTTGCAATGTACCTACGAAGGTAGTCGCATCATGGTGATCAAGACATCGAGTTCACAAAGACTTTAAATCTGGCGATGAAGACAAAATGCCGCAGATTTTTATATTTCCAAGAATTATGTAATGGCAAATATGCCTTAAATCAATAATATGACTTATTGTATTAACTATTTCCCTCTAGGCGTACTCAAGAGTAATTGTGATGTCTAGGCAAGGTTTGATCTGAGAGAACGGTTTTAAAAGTGAGCAACGCTCCACCAAAATCTCGCCTTACCTTACCTGGTCACAACCAAATTGAAATTACCGAACGGATTGAGTGACTACGATTCGTCTACGGTTTGATTTTTATGTTGGATTAGATTTTGGTCAAGAAACTTTGATGTAATCATTGGCTATTATTAATAAAGTATTGATTGATTTTATCTCATGTCATGGACATATTTTTTTTAACTTTATTACTTACAAGATGTAAGTGCCAATGGTTTTCATGTGGAAACACATTGTGAGAATGGACAAGAGTTCCTTTGCATCACCTCTAATGACTACGGACATAAACGAGTCTTAGAGAAACTTATGTGTCGCTCTAGTGGGTTGTATGCAACCACTATTCGAGTAATTGAATCCAATCATGTTATGAGAGATGATTTATGGGATCCGGACACATATAGGCTTTGGCACGACCGTTTGGGACACCCAGGTCGTGACATGATGATCCGTATATTAAAGACTTCACACGGACATCCCTTTTTCAGAACGAAAGGAAGTAAAACTCGAAATTTGGATCAAGGAGGAGCACCTGCGCCTCACGGCGCCTTCCCCCTTCAAGTCCGGCCACCACTAGCCGGCGCCGCCATCCCCCTGCGGCTCCAGGGTGGCTTTGACGCCACCTCTGCTCCCTTGACTCCAATTTCTGCTTCTAAAGTCAAATGTGACTTCATGGCTCAACCAAAATCCTCATTGGTTATTTCTAAAGCCCATTATTCGTTCTGCAAAGCCTGCTTTTTAGCAAAGTTAGGATCGAGACCATCCTATGCAAAGGACACCAAAGAAAATATACCATTCTTGCAAAGAATCCAAGGTGATATTTGTGGACCTATTCAACCATCATGCGGACCATTTCGATATTTTATGGTATTGGTTGATGCATCGACACACTGGTCACATGTCATGCTATTGTCCACAAGGAACGCTGCATTTGCTAAACTCCTAGCACAAATAATTAAGTTAAGGGCTCACCACCCTGATCATCCTATTAAGTCTATAAGATTAGACAATGCTGGAGAGTTTACATCAAAGATTTTTGATGATTATTGCATGTCCATTGGGATTGATGTTGAACATCTTGTTCCTCATGTTCATACCCAAAATGGTCTCGCAGAAGCCACCATTAAACGACTACAAATGGTTGCTCGAGCATTGGTGATGCGCACCAATCTCCCTATTTCTGCTTGGGGCTATGCAATATTACATGCAGCTGTGCTTATTCGTCTGAGGCCTACTGCCACTCAACCCTTTTCTGCGTCCCAGATGGTGACTGGGTATGAGCCCAATGTCTCACACTTACGCATATTTGGGTGCGCAGTTTATGTGCCAATTGCGCCTCCACAGCGCACCAAAATGGGTCCTCAACGACGATTAGGCGTTTACGTTGGTTATGATTCTCCAACGATTATCCGCTACATAGAACCCTTGACAGGCGATCTCTTTACCGCAAGATTTGCGGATTGTCACTTCGATGAGACAGTCTTCCCATCGTTAGGGGGAGATAAGAACATCAATGTTCAACAGGAACGACCGGAATTGTCGTGGTCTGTCCCCACTCTGTCTCATCTTGATCCCCGAACCGCACAGTCCGAAATTGAAGTGCGGAGAATTCTCGATCTTCAGAACGTAGCAGAATGCCTGATGCGTTTTCTGATATCGCTAAAGTGACGAGATCACACATACCTGCTGCAAACGTGCCTGCAAGGATTGATGTCCCTAAAATTAGAAGACATGACGCCATCTCAAGGGTACTTGAGCATGGCGCCAACGTTCACAGTGATGGTGACGTTGTGGCTAGGCCCATGGCTCCTGCCAGGAAGCGCGGGAGGCCCATAGGTTCGATGGATTCTCGCCCAAGAAAGAAAGCGAGTTTGGCACAAAATAATCCATTAATCATCGATGTAATAATCCATCTCATGAGAATATTCCGGATTATGGTTATGTCCAAGAGACATCATTGGGGGACGCTCCAATGTCAGAACCAACTCCAGAGAATAGAGAGATCTCCATAAATTACACTAGTGTACATGAGATGATGGATAGAATTCTATGGCGATTGATGATGCATTTGCATATCATATTGCAAAGGATTATAGAATATGATGATATCGAACCTCGCTCTGTTGAAGAATGTCAACGAAGAGCAGATTGGCCTAAATGGAAAGATGCGATCCAGGTTGAATTGGATTCACTAACAAAGAGACAGGTATTTGGGCCTGTAACGCAGACACCCCCAAGTGTAAAGCCTGTTGGCCATAAATGGGTCTTTGTTAGAAAGCGTAATGAGAAAAATGAGGTGGTAAGATATAAAGCCCGCCTTGTGGCGCAAGGTTTCTCACAACGCCCTGGAATCGACTACGAGGAGACATATTCTCCCGTAATGGACGTTATAACGTTCCGCTACCTTGTCAGTTTGGTAGTTTCCAAAAACTTGACATGCAGCTTATGGATGTGGTTACAGCATATCTCTATGGGGATCTAGATTCAGAGATATATATATATATATGAAGGTTCCAGATGGACTTCAATTACCCAAATCAAGTGGCTCTAAACCACGGAGCGCGTTTTCAATAAGATTAAAACGCTCACTATATGGATTAAAACAATCCGGACGGATGTGGTATAACCGTCTAAGTGACTACTTGATTGGGAAGGGATATATTAACAATGAATATGCCCATGCGTGTTCATTAAAGAACAAGTTCCGGATTTGCAATCGTAGCAGTTTATGTCGATGACATGAACCTAATTGGAACTCTAGATGAGTTGAGGAAACTGCTAAATACTTGAAATCCGAATTTGAGATGAAAGATCTTGGGAAAACACGGTTTTGTCTCGGTTTAGAACTCGAGCACCGTAGTGATGGGATTTTGATCCATCAGTCTGCATATACTCAGAAAATCCTAAGGCGCTTTAATGAAGATAAAGCAAAGCCTGTGAGTACTCCCATGATCGGTTGTAGTCTTGAGCCCGGAAAAGATCCGTTTCGTCCAAAGGATGAGGACGAAGAAGCATTAGAGACCGAAGTGCCCTATTTAAGTGCAATAGGCGCATTATTGTACTTAGCTCAATGCACAAGACCGGATATCTCATTCGCAGTGAACTTGTTAGCTCGACATAGCTCTGCGCCAACACGCCGCCATTGGATTGGTGAAAAGACAATCTTTCGATACCCAGGAGGTACGATTGATATGGGCCTATTTTATCCCTACAGAGAGAAAAGGAATGACAGAAGAATGGGATCGGACCCCATTAGGCATGGAGCCGTCCATAACATGACCGTCGGCCATGTTGTCACCGCCAGCGCCGTCGCCGCCCATGGTGGCCGGCCTCACCCTATTCCCCTCCATCAAAACGACAATGATGTCTTGATGGGTTTTGCTGATGCAGGGTACCTCTCTGACCCTCACAAAGGTCGCTCCCAAACAGGTTATGTCTTTACCATGGGAAGCACTGCGATATCTTGGAGGTCTACGAAACAGACCCTTGTTGCTACTTCCTCAAATCATGCAGAGATTATTGCTCTACATGAAGCTGTACGTGAATGTGTATGGCTAAGGTCTGTAATTCGACACATTCAAGGAAGTTGTGGTTTGAAGTCTACCACAGATGAACCTACATGCATTTATGAGGATAATGCAGCTTGTATTGAACAAATGAAGTTAGGTTTCATCAAGGGCGACAACACCAAGCATATATCGCCTAAGTTCTTTTATAATCAGCAACAACAATCACTTCTAAAGATTGAAGTGAATCAAATCCGATCAGAGGATAATGTAGCGGACTTATTCACTAAGTCGTTACCTAAATCCACCTTCGAGAAACATGTGAAGAGTATCGGATTAAGAAGGTTATCCGAACTCCCATGATTGTAGCAATCAGGGGGAGATTTCGACATCAGGGGGAGTTACTCAGTCTCGAAGGATCAAGGACGTGTTGCACTCTTTTCTCCTCCTCGAGTTCATTTTTATCCCACAGGGTTTTTCACTTGAGCAAGGTTTTTAACGAGGCAACGGATGAAGCGTCACCACCAAGTTTGAGCGGCACAAGGGGGAGTGTTGAAGGATATTGACACTTAGTGTGCCTAGTCAAACTAGGATAAGTTCTATAGCTGTAATAGGAGAGGTTTCCTACTCCAAGTTAGATAAGGAATCCTTGTACTCTTAGATTATGCACTTTGTAATCCCTATATATAGGGCTCCTATTCTCTATAATGAAATACACTTCTCTCATCAATCTCTCTCAATACCAATATACTTAAACACTATCATGAAATTTGCGATCACATACATAGGAGAAGCTTGCCTTCCAAAAAAGCCGTTCTTTCTCATGTTTTCGTCTGAGATTGTATAGGTAACCAAATACCTAGCGAGCTAGTTACAGACCTGCAACCTTATGAATGAATTGAAGTGGTCTTTTGGCTTTCATCAACGTTCTTTATTACAATTTTCTCCTACAGCTTTCAATCCTTTTATCAAGTGGTCAACCTTCCCGGTCTACTGACCGTTGAAATGTGGCTTCCGGTTGGCTGCCACGTGGCGAAAGTTCAACACTATTCCCCTAGTTTGTCGTATCTTGATAAGACATCCTCCCACTGCGTTTATTTCTACTTCTTCAAAATTTGAAACCCCTTTGCTTCAGAGAAAGGAGGACCAATGCAGAAGAGAAGATGTTTGCTCTACCGCTCTGGCAGGTCTATCGCCGTCAGCAAGCAGCTGCTCACTCACCCGCCACGTCAGCACTACTTCTCTTACTCCACCCGGCGTTGCTGCTCGAACAACCCTCCTCAACTTCTCATCTCCGATGACCAAGCACCTCTCTTCCGGGTACTCCCTCTCACCCATTCCACCTCATTGTCTATAAACTACATGTAAAGTTCAAACCTTTATTGAAGTAGAAGCAAAATTCCATAACTTTTGGACTTAGATATTTGAATTTGTGATAGAGTTTTGGTACTAAAGTTAGGTTCTTGATGAAATTGCAGATGATTATGGGTCCCCCCCCTTTCAAGGGGTTTGGGAAGTAGGACACTTTTACATGGTGTGAGTTGCAGCAAAGATTATGATGTATATGTACAGCAGATGTTTGAAAAGATTCAGGTAGAATTGAATGACAGTCTTGTGAAATATGCATTTGAAATGTTTGATTCTATGAAAGATGAGGGGCTGGCCGACGAAGCCAATAAGATTTTCAAGCCTTTCCTTCAGATAGAGAGCCGAGTGCCGGCCGTGGCGGTTTTCACTTACATGATTGATGGCTTGCTCAATACCGGCCAGACCAACATGGCTCTCAACGTTTACAGGTACATGTTCGCCACTGGAGTCACTCCCAGCAGCTACACGTACAATTTACTCATCGTGGGACTTACGGTTGCAGCTCAATCGGACACTAATATGCTTGGTGTTGCCAAGAAGTGTTTTGTGGAAATGTTGGATAAGGGCAGGAAGCCCAATTTTGATGTTTACTGTAGGCTGTTTGAAGGCATTGCCTGTGTGGACAGTCAGGGGGTTCCTTGAGTTGATAAAGACTAAGGTGTTTGTGCCTGAATGTGTTAATTTTGAGAAAGAAAACCTGGAGGATGTGATCAAGGCAATGAAGTTGCATCATTATCTTGAGAAGACGGCTGATGAGGACATGCAAAGAGTCTTACATGACTGGCGCATCCAAGGCACCCAGAAACAGGCAGACAACATGTACAAGGCTTTACTTGATGATGGAAATAGACACGAGGCGTGGATGCTCTTTCAGAAGCAGTGCCATGAGTTGAGTGTGCACCACATGGTTGTCCTGTATACCTGTGTTATTGATATTGAATATTGGCTTTAATTTGATTTGTGGACAAAATCAAATGTGAAGGGCCCATGGGCTGACTAGGTTAATTAGGTTATATATGCATCCCTAAGTTAATAGGGTATATAAATAGTAAGGTATTACTGCCGCAGGGATTGGCTTTTGGGTGTGAGAGATTAGACAATTAACCTAATTGTATTTAGGGTTTTGGGCAGAGAGTTTATTCTAAAACTCTAATTGTATTCTCTCCAATTGATTATAGTGGAATTTCTCGCTGGCTCTGAAGTGGACGTAGCTCAATCACATTGATTGAGTGAACCACTATAAATTCTTGTGTTCATGTGTTTGCTTTCTTTTTCGTTGTTTGGTCGCTCATCTAGTTCCATATCAATATTGTGTTTGTTACGCTTCCGCACAACAAACTGGCATCAGAGCTCTGGTTCTGAATTGGGAGTTGATTCATTGATTGGAAATCATGGTTGACGAGAAAAAGAAAGGGACTGAGTCTTCAGGTTCTTCGCGTTGGTCGACTTCCAGGCCATCAATTGGTAATGCCAAATTTGAAGTTGAAAAGTTTAATGGCACCAACAATTTTGGCATGTGGCAGTGTGAGATGATGGATGTCTTGTGTCAACAAGAATTGGATATAGCTCTGGAAGATAAACCTGCAGACATAGATGATGTAGAGTGGGCGAGAATTAACAAGTGGGCTTGTGGTTCTATCAGAATGTGCCTTGCTAAAGATCAGAAATTCTTTGTCATGAAAGAAACTTCTGCAAAAGCGTTGTGGAAGAAATTAGAAGACCAATATATGATCAAGAGTGCTGAAAATCGGTTTCACCTGAAGAGGCGGCTTTTTCGATTTAATTATCGACAGGGTGTTTCTGTGTCTGAACACATCAGTGATTTCAATAAGATACTTGCAGATTTGGCTAATTTGGATGTGAAAATTAGTGATGAGGATAAAGCGTTGTGTTTGCTAAATTCTCTTCCTGACGAGTATGAGCATTTGATTACAACTTTGTTGCATGGAAAGAATGATGTGAAATTTGATGATGTGTGTAATTCATTGATAAATAATGAGTGCAGAAAGAAAGAGAAGCAACTTCAGAATGTTTCAGGTGAAGCACTTGTAGTAAGGGGCAGATCTGATGAGAGAAAACCTACTGGAAAAAGAGGTAAATCTCGTTCCAAGTCAAGAAGTAAATTTCCTGCAAAAGATGAGTGTGCTTTTTGTCGCAACAAAGGTCATTGGAAGAAAGATTGTCCTAAGTTGAAGAATAGAGACAAGAAGGATTCTGAAGTGAATGTTGTAAGAGATGATGAAGATGACGACTTTGATTTTGCTTTGAGTTGTTCATCAGCTTTTGAAGATTTTGAAGAAGATGAGATTGAGTTTGCTTTGGCTAGTTCATCTGCAGTTGGTTATTCTGACAAGTGGATTATGGATTCAGGTTGTTCACATCATATGTGCCCTAATAGGGAATGGTTCTCTACTTTCAAGGAGTTGAATGGTGGAGTAGTTTTGATGGGAGACAACAGTCCTTGCAGAACAAGAGGGATTGGTACAATTCGTCTCAAGATGCATGATGGAGTAGTCAGAGAATTAACTAATGTCCGGTATGTTCCAAATTTGAAGAAAAATCTTATCTCTTTGGGAACTTTAGAATCAAAAGGGCACACAATTACATTGAAAAGTGGAGTTGCTAAAGTTGTCTCTGGTTCACTTGTGATGATGAGAGGTGAAAGGTTTAGAAATTTGTATTTTCTACAAGGGAGCACAGTGACAGGTGAAACAGCAATATCTGAGACTACATATGATGATGATGCAGACAATACAAAATTATGGCATATGCGTCTTGGACATGCTGGTGAGAAAGCAATGCAGGGATTAGTGAAGCAAGGTCTATTGAAAGGTGCAAAGACAGGAAAATTAGAATTTTGTGAACATTGTGTCTTGGGAAAACAGACTAGAGTTAAATTTGGCACTGCAGTTCATCAGACTAAAGGTACTCTAGATTATGTTCACACTGATGTATGGGGACCTACCAAAACTGCATCTTTGGGAGGTAAGCATTATTATGTCTCTTTTGTTGATGACTTCTCTAGAAGAGTATGGGTGTACACCATGAAGCATAAAGATGAAGTCTTAGATATATTTGTGAAGTGGAAGAAGATGATTGAGACTCAGACCGGTCGAAAAATTAAGAGGCTCAGGTCAGATAATGGTGGTGAATACAAATCTGATCCGTTCTTGAAACTATGCCAAGATGAGGGCATTGTGAGACACTTCACAGTTAGAGAGACACCACAACAGAATGGGGTGGCAGAGCGCATGAATCGGACTTTATTGGAGAAAATTCGGTGTATGTTGTCTAATTCTGGATTAGGCAAAGAATTTTGGGCTGAGGCAGTTGTGTATGCAAGCCATCTCATTAATAGGTTACCTACTGCTGCACTTGAGGGAAAAACTCCCATGGAGGTATGGTCTGGTAAACCTGCTACTGATTATCATTATTTACATATTTTTGGTTGTCCTGCTTATTTTCATGTCAGGGAAAGCAAGCTAGATCCAAGGGCCAAGAAAGCTATATTCTTGGGATTTAATGAGGGTGTTAAGGGATTTAAGCTTTGGTGTCCAGATGTGAAGAAAGTTGTTGTAAGCAGAGATGTGACTTTTGATGAGGCTATTATGGTTGATCAGAACAAGCAGAAAAATTCTGATGAGCAGAGAATGACCGTAGAGAGTTTGCAGCAGGTGGAGTTAAAGAAAAAAATTGTTGAAACTCCAATTGATCCAGTGAGTCCTAATGTTGATTCAGATTATTTAAATATTGAGGACATGAGTATTGAAGTAGAGGCTCCAACCCAAGAGCCTACACAGCAAGATGGACCAATTGCAACTACAAAGGGAAAAAGGAATGCTCAAAAGCCAGCTTGGCTTAATGATATGGTGACTTATGCACTTCCAGTTACTGAAGAAGAAATTCCTACTACTTATGAAGAAGCTGTCATACATGCAGATTGTGTAGAATGGGAAAAAGCTATGGGTGAGGAGATGAAGTCTCTTCACAAGAATAAAACATGGGAGTTGGTTCAGTTACCACATGGGAAGAGAGCAATTGGTTGCAAGTGGGTGTTTGCTAAAAAGGAAGGATCACGGTATAAGGCTAGATTGGTAGCTAAAGGCTACGCACAAAAAGAAGGAATTGACTACAATGAGGTATTTTCTCCTGTTGTTAAGCATTCTTCTATTCGTATTTTATTGGCCTTGGTTGCACAGTTTGATCTTGAGTTAGCACAGCTTGATGTAAAAACTGCTTTCTTACATGGTGAATTAAAAGAAGAGATATATATGACTCAGCCAGAAGGATTTAAAATTGCTGGTAAAGAAAATTGGGTATGCAAACTGCATAAATCATTGTATGGTTTGAAACAATCTCCAAGGCAGTGGTACAAGCGGTTTGATAAATTTATGTTCGGTCAGAAGTACACTCGGAGTCTTTATGATCCATGTGTTTATTTTCGCAAGCTACAGGATGGGACCTTCATTTATTTGCTCTTATATGTTGATGATATGTTAATTGCATCTAAGAGCAAGGTGGAGATAAATAAATTAAAATCACAATTGAGTGGTGAATTTGAGATGAAGGACTTGGGAGAAGCTAAAAGATTTTGGGCATGGAAATTGAAAGAGATAAATCAAGAGGCAAAGTTTGTTTGTCACAGAAGCAATATTTGAAGAAGGTACTGCATCGGTTTGGCATGAATGATAAATCTAAACCTGTAAGTACACCTCTTGCCTCTCACTTTAAGCTTAAATCTACTATGTCTCCTAGCACAGATGATGATATGAAATATATGGCTAAAGTTCCTTATGCTAGTGCTGTTGGTAGCTTGATGTATTGTATGGTGTGTACTAGACCGGATATTTCACAGGCCTTAAGTGTGGTGAGCAGATATATGCATAACCCAGGTAAAGGTCATTGGCAAGCAGTGAAGTGGATTCTACGGTATATTCTTGGTACTGTGGATGTTGGATTAGTTTTTCAGCAGGATAAGACGAGTCAATGTGTTGTTGGATATGTGGACTCTGATTTCGCAGGTGATTTGGATAAGTGCCGATCTACTACAGCTTATGTGTTTACTCTTGCTAGTGGACCGGTGAGTTGGAAGTCGAATTTGCAATCTACAATTGCTTTGTCGACTACAGAAGCTGAATATATGGCAGTAACAGAGGGTGCAAAAGAAGCAGTTTGGCTTCGTGGTTTACTTGAGGACTTGGGAATTATTCAAGAATATGTGGATATTTTTTGTGACAGTCAAAGTGCTATTCATTTAGCAGAGAACCAAGTTACTCATGCTCGTACTAAACATATCAATGTCAAATTTCACAAGATTCGTCAGATGGTGGAGGACGGTGATGTTCAACTCCTCAAAATTGGAACTGCAGATAATCCTGCTGATATGTTGACAAAGTCGGTTCCATTGAGCAAGTTCAAGCATTGCTTGAACTTGATTGGTATTTGTAGAATTTGAAATTCCCTACGGGGATGTCGGAGCGGCGATTGGTTTTGAAGTTCTACTTTGGAGAATTTACATCAAGTAAAGCCAAGGTGGAGATTATTGAATATTGGCTTTAATTTGATTGTGGACAAAATCAAATGTGAAGGGCCCATGGGCTGACTAGGTTAATTAGGTTATATATGCATCCCTAAGTTAATAGGGTATATAATAGTAAGGTATTACTGCCGCAGGGATTGGCTTTTGGGTGTGAGAGATTAGACAATTAACCTAATTGTATTTAGGGTTTTGGGCAGAGAGTTTATTCTAAAACTCTAATTGTATTCTCTCCAATTGATTATAGTGGAATTTCTCGCTGGCTCCGAAGTGGACGTAGCTCAATCACATTGATTGAGTGAACCACTATAAATTCTTGTGTTCTTGTGTTTGCTTTCTTTTTCGTTGTTTGGTCGCTCATCTAGTTCCATATCAATATTGTGTTTGTTACGCTTCCGCACAACAATTGAAACCTTCATCAATGCTGGCAAGACCAAGGGTGCTCTGGAGGTGTACCAGCGCATGTTGGATGATGGGTATTCCCCGTGCTCCTACACTTACTCAATTTTGATCAAGGCACTTGCTGCTGACCCCAGCTTCTTCGAAGATGCAAAGAAATACTTTCTTGAGATGATGGAGAAAGGAATGCGGCCCAATGCTGCTATCTACACTGCAGTGTTAGAGGGGTTTGCGAGGCAGGATGACAATGCAGCTGGGGAGGAAGGAAAAAAAAGTTTGTGAAGGTGATGATGGGAAGGGGTTTGTGCCTTACGTCGAGGATGTAAGGAAGGTTCTAAGGG
Organism: Rosa lucieae; assembly: GCA_024704745.1. Taxonomy (NCBI): domain Eukaryota; kingdom Viridiplantae; phylum Streptophyta; class Magnoliopsida; order Rosales; family Rosaceae; genus Rosa; species Rosa lucieae. The sequence continues at coordinate 42,363,854 of CM045495.1, forward strand.
GGAAACCAGCACCCGTAGTTACAATGGTCATGGACATCATCTCTTCCAGTGTAAAGACTGATGGGTTATCAATGTTTGCACTCTCAACAGCTAATGTTAGGATTAGGGTTCAGATAGGGAGCTAATGATAGTAGAAAATCATCTAGGCTGGTTTCAAAATGGATTTTGTGCTGTTCTATGATTGCAAATCTTCAGAAATTAATGACTATGATTGTGAATCTTGACATTGAAATAGTTTGTGGTAATGAATTCCTTTACTCTGATGTTCTGCATGTTTAGGTACATCAGGTATCCTGCTTTCAATAGGTTGTTGGTATGAAGAAAAAACTGATGCAAATATCAAAGTGTAAAAGTTGGTATACTTGCAATACAAAACACTGCCTCTCCTTTGGTATATCCAAAAGAAGAAACGATCTGAACTTGATGGAAATTAAATGACATTTTATTGATTTTAGTCATGCTTGATCCACAGTTCAGAAATTCAAAATGAGAGATTGAGGGAAAGCAAATAGTTTCAGGACATATTGTGTTTCTGATCATGGTTTTGTTTGATAACTTCATGCAATGGTTAGTCTGGAACAAATTTAAATGATTCTTCATAGTGTGCAATCCAAATGAGGTCTTCTCTGAGATATCTTAGATCATATATCAATTTTTTCTTTTGGCTGAATTTTCTTTCTTTTCATTTTTCATCCGTACTTCAGAGCTAAGGAGTTCCCCAATGTATCAATGGTTAGATGCAGGTACCTAGCAAGGATACTTCAGTTACTTGTATAAGGGTTGTAATGCCAGAGCATCTCCTTCAGCAAACAATACAGAAAACAGATGTTTCTCTTTGTTTTCTAGCCAGTAATTACTTTGGATCTACAGACCATAATCCAACTGCAATTACTTGCTTAACTAGGAAGTTTGGTGATGAAAATAGCATAACAGCTGCAGCTGCTACTTCTGCTGCTATGTAAATGTGTTCAGATCATTATTTTCTGATAAAAGAATTTGAGGCTGATCACCCATTTATGTTTCATTGTTTCTCATCGGGGAAGACAAGACACTACGGGAAACACGTCGTTGTGGCAGCTGGCAATCTCCTTGCTGGATGATTATTCTTTAGTTTACGTTAACTGTAGTGTGTGTTCTCAATATATTTATAAATACTGACCTCGAAGACGATCAAGAATGGACTTCAAGTCGATAACTATCAGTCTATCATTTGTGCTCTCTCATAATATCAGTCTATCAGTCTATCATTTGTGCTCTCTCATAATATCAGTAGTTCTCAAAGTCCTATATCCATGCCTTTCTTGATCACAACCTTCAAGTTATTCTTCATTTGTTTTTTTTATTTTTTGTAAATTTCTTTTCCTATTCCTCCTTTGATGTGTTGGATTTGATTATTGGGATTTTGATTTATATTTTATGAACTGTGCTTCTCTTTTGATTTTCACATATGAAACCACAGATGATTATATATTTTCGAACAAACCTGTTGCATATAGAGAAAAGAAGAGGAAGCAACACAGAGGATTCGTCTGTGTGATATAGAAGTACAGCATTTTAGCATGCGTTAGATGTGCAGTCAATCTGCAAATTGCTACTCATGTAACTCACTCGATGATATGCCATGTCATTTTCTGTGAAAGGAAAAAGCATCATTTTCATGACCAAGAAGTAACTAAGGGGCAAGGAGGTTTGAATTAAAACCCTCAAACAGAATGTGATACTGTGATTAAGATAACAAGAGAACTATGAAAAGAATATTTTCATTCCAGAAATAGATCATTTTAGATTTGGTATAAAAGTTCATTTGGATGAGATATTAGAAAAAACTAAATGATCATATTTTACATTACTATGGTGTAATCAATACTTGAGTTGAGTTATAATCAACATAATCACTTCAGTTGAGTTATAATCAACATAGTCAATTTGTTCTAATACAATCTAGAGTAGGAAATGGATATAATTTCTTTGTATAGCTCTACACATTTGCTTGTACGATAGATGTCGATCTCATGTACTCCTTTTTCATTATGTGAGAGTTATTGCAATTCTATTAATATAATTATGTTAGTCTCTGTATTATGACCATTTTTTCGTTTTAGTCCCTGACATTCTCAATTAATCTGAAAAGTCTCTAACGTTAAAATTTCCGTCTGATTGGTCCCTCCCGCGCCAAATTAGGAGTTGGTCTTAGGTGAAATGTCTAATATACCCCTATGTTATTTCTTTTTCCTTTTTAATTTCTTTTTTTTCCTTTTTTTTTTCTTTAGTTGGCCTTAGGTGAAATGTCCAATATACCCCTATGTTATTTCTTTTTCTCCTTTTTTTTTTCTTTTTTCTTTTTAATTTATTTTTTGCTTTTTCTTCTTTTTTTCATGTTCATTTTTAAATTTTTTGCCTTTTTTTTTTCTTTTTCTTTTTTTCCTTTTTAATTTCTTTTTTGCTTTTTTTTTTCTTGTTCCTTTTTAATTTTGTTTTTTCCTTTTTTTTTCTTTTTGTTTTGCCTACTTTCTCCTTCCTCAACCCACCAATTCCATTCCGATCAAACTCCACAACCTATCTGTTTCTCTCCCCAAATTGAAACCAAACCCAGCAAAGACCTAGCTTGGCGGTGCAGAGATGGACATCGAGCAAAAGCAAGAGGCTAGGAGCTGATCGATCACTTCTTCGCCTTCTCAGAAGCCATCTCCCTCTGTTGGGATCCGCCCTCGCCTCCATTGTCGCCGACGCCATCTCCCAAACACAAGCAGATCCCAATCAGCTCAGAAATTCGCCGCTAAACCACTCCCCTTTTGTTTTCATAGCTTACATCTGTCTCTCCCACTCAAATCTCACTTTCTCTCTCCACATCAAGCCTCAATTTGGAAATTTTTCACTGAAAACTACCATTTTTTAAGACCCTGAGGTTTTTGGGTCTTGCTCAAAATGGTGATTTAGATTTTGAGTCTGATTGAAATGATGGTTTTTGATGGCCAAGTTTACCAAAACCAGAAGTGAAGAAGAAGAATAGTGATGGAAAAGAAAAATGGCCGCCGGCGTGGAGAACAATAATTGGGGTTTCGGGTCAATCTGGATTGGTTCGCCGACGTGGAGCTACTGATGCAGCAGGATACGATGGTCATTAAAAAGGAAAAAAAAAGAAAAAGGGCTGCCAGCGTGGAGAACAAGAATTGGGGTTTCGGGTAGATCTGGATTGGTTCGCCGACGTGGCGCTACCGATGCAGCAGGATACGATGGTCATTAAAAAGGAAAAAAAAGAAATTAAAAAGAAAAAATGAATAATAAAAAAGGAAAAAGAAAAAAGAAAAAAAGGAAAAAAAGAAATTAAAGAGGAAAAAAAAGAAATTAAAAAGGAAAAATAAATAACCGAGAGGTATATTGGACATTTCACCTAAGACTAACTCCTAATTTGACGCGGGAGGGACCAATCAGAGGGAAATTTTGACGTTAGGGACTTTTCAGATTAATTGAGAATGTCAGGGACTAAAACGAAAAAAATGTCATAGTATAGGGACTAAACATAATTTAATCCTTCTATTTAATTACTAATTAGTGAATCAAAAGTAGTTATATGGTTACAGAAATTAACAGGCATATTGTATAATAGGATTCATCTCATGCATAGGTTACCACAGATGAATTGTATGTAGAAATTTCTTAGTGTATTTTTTTTTTTTTTTGTAATTAATGTATTATTATTATTTTTTTCTGGAAATGGGGCCAATACGGTTGCCCTCAAGTTTTGATCATTAATGAAACCGCATAATACATTTTCTGGTTGGTTTTGGGGGGGGGGGGGGGGGGGGGGGCATTTTCCCTAAACCCCAAAATACAATCAACATAAAGAGAACATTCCGAGATAACAACAAGAGTCTTAACTAAATATATGCTTCTAACAAGCACCAATTAGCGAAGAATGCACAGTTGGCTACTCTATTCGGTTTACAATTGCGGCGACACACCAGAAAGATATTACTCACGTTGAGCCATAATTTACTAATATTATCAGCTTCCCACTATGTTGCCACTGGAAAAACAATCTGGCAACACTTACTTTCATCCCACCATTGGGAGGTTGCGACCATTTGACGAAGTAAGAAACTCGCCGCCTAACCAGAGCAGACAAGGCACACAAGATGTGCAGTCCGGGACAAAACCCATGTTGCCTTACCATAATAGGGTAGGGACTTATTACCAACGTTAAGCCACATTTAAATAAAAAAAAAAAAACCAACATAAATAAAAAACAATACCATTGGAAGGTTGCGACCATTTGACGAAATAAGAAACTCGCCGCCTAACCAGAGCAGACAAGACACACAAGATATGCAGTCCGGGACAAAGCCCACGTTGCCTTACCACAATAGGGTAGGGACTTATTACCAGCGTTACGCCACATTCAAATATAAAAAACAAAAAAAACAAAACAAAAAAAAAACCAACATAAATAAAAAAACAATAAAAACATAATCAGCCCAATCTAGGCCAAATGTCTTTGTCCAGTCAGCTCCTATCCATCTACATCGTGCTAAGGCCATGTTTGGCAACCAAGATAGGAATGGATTAGGATACATAAATGGATTAGATTGGAGAAGAAATCCTTAACCTTATACTTCATTTGTTACACTAGATTTTGAATTGGATTGGAACTCTATCCATTTTAGAAGAAGAAGAAAAAAAAAAACATAGACGAAGCAAAGGAGATTGCATCTAGTCGTTAATGGAGCATGAGCTTAAGCTTCGCATGGGCAACCGGAGATGGCCGGAGAAGAAAAACACAACTATAATAAGCTATAATGGAGGTTGGAGATGGCCGAAAATTGCCCAGAGATTGCCGATTTTTAGACGAAGAACTCTTGGTGGAAACAAAAATTGCAGAGATCGAATTCACAATCGACCAATCATTCTGAGGTTCCTTATGAGGACGTGATGATGTTTTAGGAACCAATAGTTAAGATGCAAGAGGAGGAAGACATCGCCGGACTTGGCCGCAGATGTCTGGGTTTCGCCGGATATGGCCGGAATTCACTGGAATTGGTCGACCATGGGGGTAAGAGTGAAATCATTTGATTATCTTTAATTGTATAAGAATTAACTAAAAAAATATAAAAAACTGGAATTGGTCTACAAAGATGTGATGAAGATGAAGGCTAGTAGTTGTTGTTGGCGTGTATATGTTTCACGATAAGGTCGGTGTCTGTCAAATTTTATATCCACTTCTTATCCCACCTGTTCAACAAGATTAGATATCCTACTCTGATAGGAATTGAAATTTCCAATCTATAGAAATCCAGATTTCCAAACAGATGAAAAGCTAGACATGAAATTTTTAATCCTTATCAGGCAGCTTAACCAAGCAAACAAACGCGGCCTAAGCCTAATAGCCGCTAGGAAAATTGGCCTGGGTTCGACCATTTTCTTTCATTTCTCAAGTTCAAGTCCAAGTCCGTTGATGTACTCAACTCCCTCGCCCACAAGGCATTTTTCCCGGGTGGTGTATCGTGTTTGAATTTCATTAACGGTCTTTGGGTCTACTAGTCACACCCACTAGAGTAATTCTACAAACAGTGTGAGTTTTACATGACCGCTCTGAATGAAGTGGATTTCAAAACCAATAATCTGGGACATCTGATAATTGAAGCGAATTCATGGGTCCAAAAAGAGACAAACGGCTTCATCGATAGTTGCTCAGTCGTTTCTATATCTCCTTCCTCGACACTCCCCCTAAAAAATTTCAAATCTTCACACCCAGCCGGAGCAACAGCAATAAGACCAACTCAACCGAACATTCAACCCCTCCAAAATCTCGCCAGACCTAACCCAACCCAGAACCAGCCGGTAAATCTCACTCCCTGACTACGACCCCTCACAAAGACCTACGCACACCAAGACACTCAGATAAACTCAGAAAGGTTAAGAGACGGCGTACCTGTTCACTCTTCCGATTGAAACACAGAGACAACGGCGCTCACAATACGACAATTTCGACAGCCTCACGAAAAACTCCGAGCTCTCCGCACACCAACGACCCCAAATTCACCCAGTTATTGTCTCAATCTCCAACACGAACATAGGAACAGTAACCATCTCCATATTTCTCCTCTGTCCTTATATAAGGACCTCGAGAACACCATGATCATTGAACGTGCATGGACGATGACCCCAGATCTCACCACGTGTCCGACATCCCTGAGCGTTACAGAAGTCATGCGTCGTCGCCTTGGCTCCTCACCACTATGCCATTATTACACGTGACGGACTCCAGTACACTGGTCTTCAGGCACACGAACACCAATAGGATCACCACACGTGTCACCAGGGCATAGCCTATGCCCTAAAAGACGCATGCAACCCCAACCACCGATTCGCGATAGCGTCACAACGTCGAATGCCAACACGACCTACTCACCCCAGCCAAGACTTCTCTTCAGTGGGGACTTGGGGGACTGGGGGTAATGGTTGTACGGAAGCCACGTGGCATAAACTAGCCTTGCATTTCTGATACTTTCACCAACGATAAACTCCCCACCCAAGAGAACTCTTAACCGGGGACTTGGGGGACTTGTTGGTATACACATACCTCCTAGGCACAAGTATCGGAAGCGCAAGACTCGTATCGCTGATATACCAACAAGATAAGCTCCCAGCCGAGGGTTCCGATACCCCTCGGGAGATATCGGGATCCCGAGAGTCCCACACCGAAAGAAACGGAACCAAACTCCCACAAACCTTCTACATTGAGGTCATCTCCAACAACCTAAAGAGGTAATTGTTTACTACTGCTTTCCATTATCATTATCTTATCTGATATTGACTTAGGCATCGAAGCGTTGAAGGCCGACACACCCGGTTTTCCCTCTGACCTTCGTCTGTTTTGTAGATAAGCAAGACTGATAGCGATAGTAACAGACCGATACAACCCGTGTTCAGCTGGATCAGACACCCCTCGAGACAACTGAAACAGATTAATTATGAAAAGTCTGTTTGAAATGTAGTATAATATTTTGATAAGTTCAATTCATGAATAAATCTAGACACAAAATTGGACCAAAATAAAGTGATACAAACCTAGAATAGTAGAATGTCAATTCATACATTCCCAGTTATTTTTCTTATCATATCTAAATTTATCCAAGTGTAATGGATAATTGTACAATCAATTCATGCTGCGAGTTTACAGTGAAATGAAAGGAATTTAACTAAGCATAGAGCTCCAATTTAGTTAACCTGGGCGTTGGTATAGCAATCAATGGAGTCACCTTCTTAGTCACAAACCTAAATTTGTCCGAAAGGTCAACCTTTGTATCCTCAGGCAACCTCCACTCAAATGAGTGCAAGAATAAAGCCGACAAATAGATTAACATCCTCCCCGCCAAGGGAATCCCAGCACAGATTCTTCTCCAAGAACCAAATGGAAGATACTGAAACTTATTTCCCAAGTAATCAAAGCAGTTGTTGGGAACCTCCCAGGTCTAAATTCCAAGGGATTGTCCCAAACACTAGGTTCTCTATGAATGGACCAAACATTCAGAAAAACCCTAGAACCTTTAGGAATGTGATAGCCACCAATGGTGGTGGATTGGCTTGGACAGTACGGTGGTAGAAGGGTCCCCGGCTTGGACAGCCACCAATTTTGGCAAATGAAAGTCCTCAACTAAGTGGTTCATCACCACAATTTCTGCTAGTTCTTCTAGCTTGGACTTTTCTCATTTCATCTAGATGCTGCAAAAGCTCAGACATTACCTATTCTACTGTTATAGCTGTGGTGTCGGTTCCTCCCACCACAATGTCCTGTAGAATTTTTTGAATACGAGTGCACATGAGTTTAGTGAACTAGAAAACCTACCAAATTAACTGTTCCTCAAGTTATATGGAACTAAAAGCGACAAAAAGAAAAAGAAAATAAGTAACTAGAAGCAATTTGTAGATAACTCACCATGAGCAAGGCCTTCATTTGTTGTATCGTAAGCATTGTTGCACTATCTTGATGATGATTATTTTCCAAGAGGAACTGCAGAAAGCCCTTCTCTTCATGGTTTTGTGGCACTCGCTCATTTTGAGCCTTATTCATTTGCGCTTCTGTGGTCGAATATAAATTTTTTTTTCCGTTACTGACATAAGCTTCTTTGCCTGACTCCCAATTCCCTGTATATCAAACCTTGCTAGCGCAGGGAAAAAGTCTGAGACGTTTGGTTTCTAAAGTAACTCGATCATTTCTTCCACCACCTTTCTAAACTCGATAGGATCCAGCATCAGATTTCTTCTCTCCTTGTAGAGTCCCACCCCATAACATGGTTGTGTTGATAGTTGTGGATAATGCAAATTACCCCAAATCAATTGGGGTCTGAATTTTGTCACTAATAAAAAATGTGACTAATTGACTTCATAACCTCTTCCTTTCTCAGAGCATAGCAACCATCAAGGTTTGTTTTGCTTAGCATTTGACTCATGAGCACCTTGCGCATCCTCCTCGAATCTAGACCATATGTTCAAAGACTATATCAGATCCTCCATATGAGAGAATTTGTGCTGCGACTGTAAGGTCTCGGTAGGAAAATATTGTGTCTTAGTCATGAACCACTTCTTTCACAAGCCATAGTGAGCTGACCATAATGGCCAGTTTGGTACCGAGTTGGAGCTTGTAAATCAGGCCATAAACCCTTGACAAGTCTGTGAACTGGTGGTGAAGGATGGTACTTAGAAATAGAAGGTAACCGAGTAGTGGAACACCATTTGGGTCTAGCGGCAATGGAGCTTGTTCCGGGTTCCTTGAGTGCTTCTTCCAAGTCCGGAGGAACTAGAAACTGACAGTTGCCATGATGATTAGGAAGATGGTGACAGCTTCTTTGAGATTTTCATGTTTCTCACTGCTAGTATCCCACATTGATGACCTCATATGGCACAACTGTTGGTACAAAGCTGGTTAGAGAATGAAGTTGGAGATTTTTGTTGGCTTCTTTGGTCAATTATAAGAACCCACAAGGTTGACTGATTAGTCGTTAAGTATATAACAATACACAATTGTGGTGAAAGTTTCAAAAAAAAAAACACAATTGTGGTGAAGGCAACTGTTGATGCCTAAGATTTAGCGGTGGTGGTTAACGTTGGTCCTGTGGGCGGACCGCTACTCGTGATGTTCTCAAAGCTTCCGCTATCTGTCAAATGAAATACAGAGGGCGTCAGAGGGAGACTGCGTTAGGCGGTCTTCTCTTCTCCGATGCCTAAGTTAGTCAATGTATTTATATTGATAGAGGTAAGTAGTAAATGTGTAATTAATGAGGAGAGAGGAGAAAACCTTTTATAGGTGGGGAAGAGGTTGATCTCTTCCATGGTTTCGATGTGGGACTGATGTGCTTCAGTTTCCAGCTTCTGGAGCTTCTGATGCTATCTTGGAGCGGCGCATGGCGGCGCGTCAGCTGTGATACAGGGGTGAGCCGGTGCTCAGGTGGTAGCCTGCTCGGCTGTGTTTCTTTAGGTCACTCCGTTGGCGGGATTTGGTACAGCTGGCGGTAGCATAAGCGTGACTCATTATAGCTAATTATGCTTGGCAAATACTCATGTAAGTACAAGTCCCCCAAGTCCCCAGTCAAGGAGGGCAATCTTGGTTGGGGAGTTGCCTAGCGGTTTGAAGCGTTACTTCCGCTAGACTTGCAAAAGCATAATTAGTGTCAGTGCGTTGTCAACCATGGACTTACTGAGAAAACTCTTTATACCCTTTCGGGTGGGCCCATACTAGGCTCCCCAGGGAGTCCTCCACTCCCCGGCTAAGATAGATCTCCTTTTGGTCGGTGTATTGTTTGTTGAGGGGAACTGCGCTGAGCAGAGGGTGTTGGGTAGCGAGCCCAATCTTTGATACCCTAGTAGTGGGGGTCAACATGCCTGATCAGGGCCGTCATAGACTGTTGACATGTCCCCGTGTCCCGGAGGGAAGTAACATGACTGTAACGCCCGTGTTGTCAGGCCTTCCGCTGATAGTAAGCGGCAAGAAGTGTCGCGGGGACCTGCTCGGTTGCAGCGGAGACTGTTGCTTTCAAGATGAAAGGGGAGAATCCCGCTAGCGGTGTTGCACTTAGCAGAGACTATTTCACTTGCAAGAAAAAAGGGAGAAGTCCCGCTAGCGGAGTTGCACTTAGTGGAGACTGTCTCACTTGGCAGATGAAAGGGAGAAGTTTCGCTAGCGGAGTTGTGCTTAGCGGAAACTATCTCGCTTGATAGATGAAATGGAGAAGTCCCGCTAGCGGAGTTGCACTTAGCAGAGACTGTCTCGCTTGCAAGATGAAAGGGAGAAGTCCCGCTAGCGGAGTTGAGCTTAGAAGAGACTGTCTCGCTTGCCAGATGAAAGGGAGAAGTTCTGCTAGCGGAGTTGTGCTTAGCGAAGACTGTCTCCCTGCCAGATGAAAGGGAGAAGTTCCGCTAGTGGAGTTGAGCTTAGAGGAGACTGTCTCACTTGTTAGATGAAAGGGAGAAGTTCCGCTAGCGGAGATTGTCTCGCTTGACGGTTGGTATGCCTGCTTTGTGGAAGGTTACTTCGGATAGACGCTTCATCTGACAGCTGCTTACACGTGGCGGTCATGCATTGGGTTGGCGTGTTTGCGTACGCCTGCTTATCACGCTCTTCTCTTCACCATTAATGCGAGTAATTATTGTTTTTGTAACCGAGGTGACGCTTCAATTAATCTGGATAGTGGGTGAGATTGTGGGACACGCGTATGGTGCTCGGTTGATGTCATTTTTCAACAGACAGCCCGGATTTGTTTGATGTTGACATAAAAGAGAGGGAAACCACAGTGGGTTTGACATCTTTTGCATTTCAAATCCTATGTAGTTGTGTTCAAGCTTTTTTGCTGCCTGAGATTTCAAGGGTTTCATTCTGCAAATCGAACGAAATCTTTGCATGTCAATGAAAAGGTCCGTTGGAGTGAAGAAAGACATCCCCACGTGCATCAGAGATAGTGTTTTTCAGGTTGGTGATCTGAGCCTCGTGTCTACTTTGTTGTTTCTGTCAGTTTCTGCTTCTGCCATTTGAGGTGACCTTTGTCATCCCCTAGTGTGTTTGAGGGTCTAGAATGATTTTGGGGATGGGGTTAAGTGTTTGTGGCAAAGAGTTTGAGGGTGTGCATTGTGTTCTTGTTTTGGTATTTTCTAGGTTTTTTGGGTATGGATGTCCCTGATGTTCTTCGCTAAAATTTGACATAAGGTTAGCTTAGATCCTGTTGGAACTAACTGACTTAGGTTTTAGGGTTTGTGATGGCTAAAGTCGTAGAGATCTTGAGCAGTGAGGATTTTGGGTCTGACGTGTCGCTCAGCGGTTCGGATAGGATATTTATTGACTCGTTGCGTCCGTCGTAGAAACTGAGTGAGTTCTACCGCTATCTCTGGGGCTAGTTGAGCGCCTATGCGGACTGTTCGCTCAAGGTGTTCGTCAGAGATGCTGATCACCTTCAAGGATGTCTCTGGGTTAACATGCTCCTTTTTTACATACTTCTCCTCGTCATCCCTAGGATCTTGAAAATATTTGTCACCGGCACATGGTTTCCTATCGTGAGGATCTCATAGCGGCATGTCGACCGTGCCATAGTTGTCGAATAACATTCTCGTGCCAGTTGCTGACTTCCCTTCACACAGCCTGTCCCGTTGGGTGTAGGGAACTTCATGAGAAGCATGTAGCCGACTATGATGCACTTTAGCTTGTTGAGCGCCAGTCGTCCGATGATGGCATTATACGAACTGAAGCAGTCGACGACAATGAACTCTGTATGTATCTCCGATGTGCATGGACTAGCGCCGATAACTAGTTGCATGTAGTTAGAACCGAGTGGTTGCGTGACGTCACCGGAGAAGCTGAGCAGTGGCTCATGATCTTGGAGTAATTTTTTATTCCGCTGGAGTTGGTTGTAGTAGTCATTGAAGATGACATTGACAGTGGATCCGATGTCCACAAGGACCCTTCCTACGGACCATTTATCGAGCTTGGTGTCGATCAAGAATGGGTCGTTATGCAGCAGATGCACGTTATGCAGCAGATGCACTCCGCGCTCTTCTTCCTCCGAGAAGATAATGGGTTCCCAACCAGACCTTGGGAGTTTAGCTGATCTCTCATAACAGATGTTACAAATTTCTTTGGGGTGGTTAGCGCGTGCATAGTGCTTTCTTGCCCTATGAGACATGTCGGTGATCGGAGCACCATCATCAATGGTGTTGATGCGGCGCATGGGCTCGATGTTGGCAACCACAGGTGGTGGCTGACGCACCTTGAACTATTCCAGCTTACCATCACGATACAAAGTCTCTATTGCTGTTTTGAGATCGTTGCAGTTGTTGGTGTTGTGACCGTTGTCCTCGTGGTATTTACACCACTTGCCAGTGTTTCTTGGTTTTCCCACCCTTGGGTATTTCCTTGGGGGTGGTGGTGGGATCTAGTCCTTGCATTGGTCATATATCTCTTTATACGAGGTTGTGAGGACTGTAAACATTGCGTACCGCTGGGAGGACACCGTCTCTTTGTTACGGTTATCCCCATGGGATGAGCGGTTGCCCTTATGGTAATGCTAGTCCTTTTGCCACTTACTCTAGTAGTAGCTATGTTGCCACTCTCTCTTCTTATCAGTTAGCGACGTGGCAGAAGTTTTGTTAGCGATCTCCTGATGGCTGGAGGAGGGCTGAGTGGACTTTGCTTGTGTTGGCGGTGATGGTGGGGTTTCTCCATATGTGATGAATTAGGCCTGTGCGTGGATGACAGCTTTGCTCATGACATGGTCATACGCAGCATTTGGATGGTTGTAATTGAGATGATAAAGAAATGGCCCCTTTAGTAGTCCTTGCTTGAAGGTTGCCAATGCCATTGTCTTATCAAGATCGTGGCACTGAGATGCCGCCGCTCACCACCTAGTGACAAATGCCTTCAATGTTTCTTCTGCGCCTTGCTTGACGTTGAACAACTGAGTTGTGTTATGATGCCCGACGGCCAACAGGATGAACCAAGAAAGAAAAGTGTTTGATAATGCATGGAATGAGTCGATGGATCCTGGTGGGCATTCAAAGAACCAGCTCATTGCCGCACTACCTAGCGTTTCGCTGAACAAGTGGCAGAGGGAGGGTGGCGTCATCAAATCCCTTATTGTTAGTGACTTTTTTGAAGGTGTCCATATGGATGAAGGGGTCAGTCATGCCGCCATAATGTGGCATCTTGGGTGTCTTTGCATGTGCTGGTCTAACGGCCTGCAAGATCCTAGCAGTGAATGGCCCTGGCCTAGACGCAAAAAGCCGATTTGGGATTGGCGCTGGGGTGCCTGCCTCCGCCCGGATTAGCCTTTGCTCTAATTGTTGCATCCTTTCCAAGATTAGGGTTGTTGCGTCTCCCGCAGGTCCACCTGGAGGTTTTGCTGTACCAGCTCCCGCCTTGGGGCAGGTCGACTACCCTCAGTTCTAGCCCTGGTTGCGGAGCGATTGGTGTGTGGTTGCAACTCCGCTTCCTGTTCTAGCATTAGTTAGGGCAGGGGAAGTGGTCATATTCTTAGTAACTCGGGTGGGTTCAGCGGTACCTGCATCTGTTCGATTGATGTCGGTACCAATTCGCCGGTGTTATGTCGACTATGTCTGGTGCTTTGCGATTGCTCGCTCTGTGTTGGGTTAGCGTTTTCCTCCAGCGCCATCTTCAGTTAGTCGAATCTTGACATCAACGTGGCCACTTGCTTTTGGGCTTCAACCTTTTCTCTGCGCTCTTGTTCGAGCTCCCTATTTTCCTTGTGGAGGTCCGCCAATGCCAACTCATACATAGCGGCGAGGTCCTGGCCCTGTGGCCTACTGCTACCTAGTCGGGTCTCCGCTGTTGTTTGAATCAGTGGGACCTGGGGAGTAACCTGAGGTTCCAAGCTAGGGTTGACTGGTGTGTTGAATAGTGCACGGTTGACGTTAACCGCTGGGTTAACGCTAGCCACGGGGTTGGTGAGATGGAGGTTGGAGAATTGGTCCGCCTGCTCTTCAGCGTTTCCCCCGCTACCGTTAGTCATGGTAATTGTTGTGGTGGGATGGCCTTTTGTTCAAGGATTCCCACATATGGCTCCAATGTTAATGTCTAAGATTTAGCGGTGGCTAAATCTTGAGTAACGCTGGTTCGGTGGGCGGACTGCTACTTGTGATGTTCTCAGAGCTTCCGCTACCTATCAAGTAAAATACAAAGGGCGTTAGAGGGAGACCGCGTTGGGCGATCTTCTCTTCTCCGATGCCTAAGTTAGTCAATGTATTTGTGTTGACAGAATAATAGTAGGTAATTAGTAAATGCGTAATTAATGAGGAGAAAGGAGAGAACCTTTTATAGGTGGGGAGGAGGCTGACCTCTTCCATGTTTTCGATGTGGGACTGATATACTTCAGTTCCCAGCTTCTGGAGCTTCTAATGCTATCTCGGTGCGGCGCGTGGCGGCCTGTCAGCGGTGATCTGGGGGTGAGCCGGGGCTCAGGCAGTAGCCTGCTTGGCTGTGTTTCTGTAGGTCACTCCGTTGGTGAGAGTTGGTATCGTTGGCGGTAGCATGAGCATGGCTCATTATAGCTAATTATGCTTTGGCAAATGCTCATATAAGTACAAACCACATGCTCAGATTCTCAACCTAGCTTCCAATTAAACAAATTCCAGTCAAACAAAACCTTCTCAAGTAATGTTTGAAACCATTTTAACGCACTACGGCGAATTACAAAATCACACTCCTTTCCTCCCCACCGGAAGCCTTTGTCATCAATGTGACATCAAAGGTGAAAAACAATGAAATCACCTTCCTATCCTCCCCACAGGGAACACTCATTACCACTATGGCCCCTCAATTCATTCAAACCCTCAACAGTAAAACCAAGAAGAAAGCAAGGCAATCACAATCAAATAAAGGTAAATCAATTCATAGTAACCCCTGCGTATAATTTTAGTTCAGGATTAGACAACTCGATACGCAATTGCACCAATATATATATATATATATATATATATATATATTGGTGCAATACACAATATATTGGTGCAATACACAATATATTGTGTATATATTGGTGCAATTTTTGTGATATGGGCAGCATATAATGTAATGAGTTCATTATTGTTGAGAATAGTGAAATTGTGTATTGAGTTGTGATTATAGAATATCATTTGTTGAGGTTGCAAACAATGATTGAAATTGAGTTCATCATTGTTGAGAATAGTGAAATTGTGTATTGAGTTGTGATTATAGAATTTCATTTATATATATATATATATATATATATATATACACACACACACGTAGTCATCCACTCAGGAATGTCACTAATACCAACTATAGTCACAATTAAACAATAACTCTAAGACAATATGGTAACTTATTCATAATGAATATTGTGAGATTTACTCACCTCTAATCCTGATGCCTTTTCACACGCTAACCAAGACAAGCACAAATCACCGCAATCCGCTCAACACAAGTCTATCAAGTACCTAAACACATACGGTCTTGATTCAGTGCACGAATCACAAAGTAAATAAAGTTCGAATCTCCTATTTGAACTAAAATTCGAAAGTAATGCCAATCGAGGTGATACCTCATCCGAGACCACCCGAAGTCTCCAGAACACTCTTACGATTGATATGTCAAAACTACATGTCCATCAGATGGTCGGATCCTCACCGATCAAAAACTGAACAATTCAAAACTGCTAAAAACTCTAACATGCTCATACGATCTCCAAATGCTACATACCATATATCAAAACTTTCATATCAACTAGTAGATGATATATAAAACTAGAAACTGTCCCTGACATGGCCGGAAATCCGCCATGGACCGCCGACTAAACTTAAAACCACAATAATCCAACCATCCAAAATGGAGATAATACCAAGTTGATCAACTTTAATACCTGGAGTTTGAACCAACTCGGCCTACATAGGCCGAAATCAAGCTCACAAGCCGAAATTCAATGTTCACCATAAGTTGACTCTTCTTCGGTGTAAATTGATCAAAACCACCATCATGAATCGAACGAGGAAGCCCCCATGAACCTAATAAGACCGGTTTGAGCCACTGTCGTTGGGGGAAGAGAAAATTCTGGTCGGGTCCGACTGCCTCTACCTTCGTCGCCTCGATCCGCTGCCATGGGTGAGATTCGATACAAGCCAGCACCATAGGGAGGACTGCGAGGCAAGTCTGAGTTGATCTGGGCGAGAGTCGTCGCCAGAGGTGGCCGGAATAGTCGGATCGAAAAACCGAGTATGGGTCGGGTCAATCGTTCAAAGAGAGAGGATTGAGTTTCTGGTAATTTCTGGAAACTAACGAAAAAGGAAAGTGATTTCCTTTTTCAGAAATCCCCTATTTATAGCAAGTTTTCGAAAATAGTAGATTTTTCCGTTGACCATAACATTCTCATACCAACTCCAATTTTCGCGTTCCACATATCCACGAACTCGTATCAACACACTTTACGACTTTCATGAAGAAAGTTTTTAGAGAAACCTAATGAATAAAAAGTCAATCTTTTGACCCTTGAAAATTAAACGTTTCGAGTAATTATCCGTCCGAAATACTTCTACCTCATCCTCGAAGTCGTACCAACAACCACTGAAATAATTCTGAAAAACCCTCATAAAATAATAACGAATTTTCGGGGCACTACAGAGCATATGCATCAATCCAAAAAATTCATCAGAAGATTAATAAGAGATGAGACTGATGATCGGCCATTTGAGCTACTGGATGGCGGGTCGGTTATTTTTGTATGTTCATCATTTGTGGTGATCTAACAAAACAATGTTAAAGGGTCATTTGACTTGTTCATGATATGTTATATGGTCCTCATGGTTATTTTGTTAGTTGGTTTGCTTTTTGTTACTTCCGATTGTGATGGTTCGCTATCATTCAGGATGCATGTTGTATTTAGTACACTATTTTTGATTAATTTGTTACTTTTGAATTGCCTTTGCCCCAAGACTAAAAGGCTTAAACTTGCCCATATATAAAGGCTCTTTTCTTCTACAAATTAATTCACCTAAGTTCTTAAGTTCTTTTTTCTCCAACCTTGGAAAATCTAACCCCCGAACAAAACCAAGAAACTGAGAGTTGAAAGCTTATCTTATGCTGGCTGCAGTTGTAGCCATTATGCAATTGCCTAACCACATAAGCCTATGTACTGCAACTGGAACTTTTTCAGGGGAAACAGAAACTAACTCCATAAAGACATCATGCAATGCCACGAGGTTTCCTAACTTGTGCTACAACTCTCTCAAAATCTATGCAAGAGAAATTAGTTCCTCGACGAAATTATATGAGACAAACAAAAAATCTCGCATATAATTTTCTACAATAAATACATATGTGTCGCATATTTATATATGCAACAAAAATGAAACCTCGCAATTATTTTTTGCAACAAAAAAGAAGTCTCGCATATAAATTTTTGATCAAACATATAAGCCTCGCAAACGGCATATGCAACGTAAACGAAGTCTCATATATTATAAATTGTAACAAACATAAAGTCTCATATATAGCATTTTGTAACACACTTATGTGTCTAGCAAGATGTTATATGTGAGGAATGAATTGTGTCGCTTATTAAAAATGCGACAAACATGCAAGCCCCGCAGATGGAATATGTGACGTAAATCACTACACTAAAAATAGTCTTTTACGGCCCACCATGTGCACCGTAAAAAGGCTTTTACGGCACTGAAAAATAGGCTGTAAAAGCTCGCGCCGTAAAAGACACATGTCTTTTACGGCGCGAGCTTTTACAGCGTGCAAAAAAGAGTCATAAAAGAACAATTTAGCATGCCATAAAAGTGATTCCACAAATGTCATTTAAGTCATTTACGGCCTACATTGCATGCCATAAAAGACCTCCTATTAAAGGCACACACTGCACACCGTAAAAGAGTGACTGAATTCCTAATTAAGGTGCACCTTGCACGCCATAAATGAAGTATTTTCAAACAAAAAAAAAAACTTCTTTTTGCTCAAATCTCATATTCTTATTACCCTCATTTCATCCATGTAACAAGCCAAGTGTAAAAGAAACACTTCATACAAATTTTATCCAGATGCCACTACATATATCTCGTACACTTAACTTGATAAGATGAGTACAAAATCAAATCTATAACAGTTAATCTCACAACAATTGCAGCCATTCATCTATCCATGCTTTCAGCAAAGGGTTGAAGTAAAGTTGGTCGAGTGAATTGTTGAACTAAAGCCATCTTCTCATGTGGTATGTTGTCAAGTTTTACATCATCTGCAAGTGAAGCAAATACATGCATGAGTAAATAATTTTGTGATGAGATTCCTCTCCAGTCCCTGTATTTAACAGAAAGTCCAGGCAAAGAAGAAAACAAAAAACAACCAACAACATCAATTAGAGATATCAAGTACTAGCAAAATCCTTCAGATGATCAAACAATATGGTGTGGGCATTCTTATCCAAATAAACAATGACATGGTGAATGTGGAAAGAAGATAAACTAAAGAGTTCCTCCAGGAGTTAATTAGTACAAAATCATTTAGATAATATTCATCAATCTTCTATCTCCCTTCTATACTACACTAGATTTCTTTCTTTTCTTTTTCTGGGTTTGTCACGTCCCATACTCTAATATCAAAATGGTGACATTAAAAGTCCAGAAATTGCAATTAATACATCTTTCCTTTCTCTGACATTAATAGAAGGGTACGGAAATATAGAAGAAGATAATAGTGATTATATATATATATATATGGAAAAAATATAAACAATACCCAACCTAAGGTCCATTCCGAATTTCTATACCCAAATTTTCGAAACTATCACAATAGTACCTAAAATAGTCAACTCGGCCCAAGATTCATACCTGCCGTCCATGACGGAGTTAACCCGCATGCTATGCGCCAAAACTAGATGGGTATTTGGGTAATTTTCTCACCTAGCCCTTGTTCGTCTCCTCCATCGAAGAGTCCCTTTTCTTTCTCCCTCTCTCTCTCCCCCCCCCTCCCCCCTCTCTCAGATCACTTCACGCCGTCGACGGTGGAGGAACAAGCCTTAGCTTTTGAACTCAAAAAAATCTTCCTTTACAAGCTTCTTCCTTCCATCTCTTTCACACTCTCTCTTCACCATCACAATGCCAAATCTCACTCTCAATCTCTGCCATCACCGCCTGATCCAGCCCTCTCTGGTAATGCTATTGGAGCTAACAACTAGCAATTCCGCCACCGAGATCGCTCACCGAGTTCTCTAAACTCTCTCTCTCTCTCTCTCTCTCACGTTGAAAATATACTTTTTTTTCCTCCTGATTCTCCATTTGAAACATACACACTAGATTTCTTTGGGTTGTGATTGAAAAATGGATTTGAGCCTATTTTCTTTCCCTAACCTCCCCTAAAGATGCTTGCCTATTATCCTTGGTCTCCTCTGCGTTTGGATTTGCAGATGGCCAAATGGTCATTAGAAGCCATTGACAAGGGGTCACAGGGGTAATTAGAGTGTACTACAACTGGGGGTGGATGTTTGTTTATTATAGCTTTAGTTGGTTCATTGAGGAATGCAGATCACGTGTTTATGAAAATGCCTGAGAGGGATTGGAAAAATTTATACAGATGAAAATTGGGGAAGAAGAGATAGTTGGGTTATTGAAATAGGGGAGTAAGTGATGGACTCAATCCCAAGTTGTTTGGGAGAGTTTTTTAGCCTCAGACCAGACCGCGATGTTGACTATTTAACAAATGATCAGTTGCTCACCATTTGGATCAGAATGTCTTCATATCTGCTACTGAGCTGCGTCATGTGATGACAAACCTTGGGCAGAAGCTCACTGATGAGGAAGTGGATGAGATGATTTGTGAGGCTGATGTTGATGGTGAATTGGTGGTGGAAAGATAAATTATGAGGAGTTTGTGTGATGATGGCCAAGTGATAACTCACAGCAGATCAAAAAGAAAAGAAAAAAAATGAGAATGGTGGACTTTGGAGGGTTGGTTCACATATGACATGGTGGGAATGGTGGAGGTAAAGACAGAGGGTAGGTTTTACCCCTTAAAAAATGCCACGTGGCATGATAGTTAACGCTGTCATGGACGGCAGGTACGAAAGTTGGGTCGAGCTGGCTATTTTGGGTACCAATGTGATAGTTTCGAAAACTTGGGTATAGAAATTCGGAGTGGCCCTTAGGTTGGGTACTGTTTGTATTTTTTTCCCATATATATATATATATATATATATATATATATATCACTCATCTTATTTGATAGTTGGTTCAAATTCATATAACTACGCAAGACTAGATCTAGAAGAAACCAGAGTAGCTCTTAAGAGTACCGGCCGAGGACTAAATATCTAGGTGAAGGACAACTTGGCACACAAACAAAACCTTGTCATGCCTTCACATAAGATTTAAAGCTATGAAATGAATAGGGAAAAACTGGTTGGCCAACGAATTGTTACGTTGTAAGTGAACCAAAGGATGCATGAATCAGTTCAGAACTTCAGATATAGATTAGAGCTATTAAATGTTAAGGGGAGGAGTTTCCGGCTTACTTTTTTTGGCATGGCCTTCGCATCAGATTTAAAGCTCCAATCTATTCCTTTAAGTGTAGCAGCCTTTTCGAGAGGATCAAAAACCTACATGCGTTTGTGAAAGATTACTCACAAAAATAAGAAATTCAAGAAGAAAACTATCTTATTCCATGGACTAACTATTTAACCCTATAGTTGCAAACAAGACGAAGCATTATCAAAACTGATTAAGACAATTCAAAAATGAATTAAATAATCACACAAAACTTCTTAAAAAGAACATCCTGGGACTCCATCAATACCTATGAAGCACAGATACGGCATTTTGGCCTCGTATCCCATATAGATCAGGGATATGGGTACGATACTCTTTTGGATATGCGGATCCGGATTTAGATACAGTTTGGATACGTTCGTATCTGAATAGGATACGAATTTTTGAAATTAAATTGGATATGCGGGGGTAATAGTGACTTTTTACGCTAAAAAAAAAAACATAAACATAAAAAACCAAACCCAAATCGAGCACTCTTTAGCTAGTTCCTTGCCCTGAAAAACTCCACAGCCCTCTGCTTTCCACTCTCCTTTCTTCTCCTCGTAGCTTTCTGCTTCTCTCTCTCTCTCTCTCTCTCATATATCATTCCTTTCTTCTCCTGTTAATCAATCAACATGAGCTCATATTGGAAACCAAATGTTGATGGAAACTGGCATAAACAGATCCTCTCTCGAATACATAAAATAGATCGATAGCAAAGTTCAAGCATCTTTTTTTTGGGAGATTTCAAGCATAACAAGGGAGAGACAAGATCTGGAAACTCAAACTAGCAAAGAAGAAACAGATGAGAGAAAGGGGGGGGGGACCGTGACTTTTTTTTTTTTGCCTCAGCAGGGATTTGGACAAGTAGGTATACACATGTTGCTTTCTCATAGAAAGCTTAGGCAGAGGATCCACACCCATTGTGATAATGTATAAAATTAAATTGTAAATTGTGAATTGTGTATTTTTCAGGAACCATTGTGTATTTTCATATTTTCTTTTTTGATTTTTTTCTAATTATATATATATATATATATATATATATATATTCGACGTATCTTTCACGTATCCGTATCCTATTATTAGACCTGTAAATAGACCGGATTTGGATCAGATCGACATTAATCCAAATCCGTTTACTTAAAAAAAAAATCGATCCAAACCCGCTCCGTTAACCCGGCGAATCGTTGATAGCTCAATCCAAATCCGTATCTGCCGGGTTAACGGATACCCGATCCGCTAATCTGACCCGTTATAATTTTAAATATTTTAAAATTTTAAATAGTAATATTAAATTTATATCATGATACCTCATAAGATATTAATAAAATATTAAAACAACATGAAAAGTATCACCAAAAGTAGAATTACATTATCAACATTCTTAATACTTCTTGGAATCTTGGGTGATAGACTGTCCCTTAGATTTCTGCAAAAAATTTGTATTAGAAATTCTTCATATTTTATATTTTATATTTAAAAAAAATAATAATATATTAATAAAAAATAATATTTTATTATTACAAAAACGAGCCGGATCATTAACGGATCGGATTGACCTAGATCCGTATTTGATCCGTTAAATAAACGGGTTAACGAATTCGGATCATTAACGGATCAACGGATCAAAACTTTCGAACCAAATCCGTCTAATAGTCACTGTCTCACGGATCTGGAGCGGGTCCGGATCAAAATCCGGTCTATTTACAGGTCTACCTATTATATTGAAAATTTACCGTATCCACATATCCGATCGTATCATATCCGGATACTCATACCCGTATCGGTGCTTCTTAGATCAATACTAATACCTAAGATCCACCTCTCCATCCCTGCTCCATCTAAGATCCTTGTATTCCCCCTTCCTTTCCACCAAAGAATCATTAGTTTCACCACTCAGTCAATGTAGCTATGTAGAAATAGACAGATTTATCTAAATACTCATCTGAATTGCTTAATAATTTAAAACAGCAAAACATGGTATTGGAGAAACTTCATACTAGAGGCGGAAAAACAACTTAAAGAGATAATTACATTCAGAGACAACTAGGCTCAGAAGATAATAGTAGAGCAACAAAAATCAAGGACATTGATTGCAATTCGGTTACTGGGTGTTCATATACAAAGTGTCACAGAGCAATTGTAATTCTTGACCAGAAAGGGGGGGGAAAGCAACATTCATCAGCATAAGCTAAGTGGTATAGGGGAACAGTAGGTTGTGCCAATATCAGCTCCTCATAGCAGAACACATCTTGCTTGTAGCTAGTTTACAGATAGACTCACTTATCAATTCAAAATAAAGTATAGACAAGTCAACAACTTTTTTCTTTTTTAGACATAAAACATACTTTTGTCAAGGCATTTAATATATGCCTTACATTTCAAGATATTTATTAAGCCTTGAGCCTTTGCCACAGCTACCCTTCTGTTATGTATTACCTGCATCAGATACAATATGATTGATTTGGCCAAAAGAAAGAGAACAATACATCATCATCAAAGCCTAAAGTTGCTAGTTCAAAGTACATAAGAAGTATAAGCTAAAGAAAATCAATATTATACCTTTGCAACATCAAGACACTAGCAGTCCATGTCTGCAAGTGCAACCTGCTCATATAGAGTCCATTCTGCATCGAGAAATACAAAAAGGAACTTTAAATTGGAGACATAATAATGACAGGATATAAGCTTATCATGATTGAATATAGCTAGGACTCAAATGAATTTGTCTACTTCCCCCTTCATTACTAATTTCGTCATGTGAAAATCCTTTCATTAACTAGTTAAAACACCAAACAAACCTCTTACTGGCCGTAAATATTACTTGCATCACTAAGCTAAGGTCTTTCAACTCAATCAATTTTTAGTATACTCGGATACCTGGATGTCAAAACACTACAGTTTTCGAACAACATATCAATATGACAAAATCAACAGCAATCTAACACAACTCAATAAAATTTACACAAATTCAAACACACAAAATTGCACACAACCTAACCCGATTCATCATCAAGTAATTCCATTCCATTCCCTAAGCTACCATGATCCATAATCAAACGGCCTAAATTGAACTAACATGAATTCAAATTGCAAATGCTTCACCTAATCCAGCAATTCCAATCCAAACTCAAATTTCAAATCCGGAGTTCAAAACTCACCTTCAGGTCCAAAACTAGATTGTTTACTGAGGTCGTTCAAGATCGACATGCCGTACTTCAAAACTTCTCGGAACGCCGCACCTTGAGCTTGCGGACCAAGCACAGGTACTCCCACGCTCCTCCTCCTCCTCCTCCATTATCGACCTGGCTCTCAAGCCTGTTCAATTGGGCCTCCCCCATTTCTCTCTCCCCGCCGGCTGGTTTTGGATCTCTTCGAATTTTGAGAGATATAAGTTTAGTGCAGACAATAAAGAATGTAGTTCAAATCAGCAATTGACATAGTTCACAAATCTCACCTTGTTGTGGTCACCAAGAGAGAAATAGAGAGAAGTTGTGGGGATGTTCGAGAGTATTTGAAAACTTAGACCTAAGCTGCTCAAAAACCAGCAGTAAATTATGAATATCAAAAGCCCAAAAAGAGAATTGGAATAGCAAAGCGATGCATGTTCATCTCGAATCTCAAAGAAACCCTAAAAAATGAAATCGGATACCCCAATTTGGTATGCAGATGAGGGAGAGATGACAGAGAAATTTACCCACTGCAAGGATGAAGAGGGAGAAAGATGGCGAGATGTGGGTGTGGGAGAAGAGAGAGGTTTTGTTTTTAATGGGAACCTTTATTTCCTTTCACACAAAAAAAAAAAAAAAAAGCGGGAAGTTTAAGATGTGGTAAAAAAATTGAGCGGGCAATAGTTTGAGATATTGTGTCGGAAAAAAAAAAAAAGTTCCTCACCCCCATTTACGGCGCACAACTATGCATGCAGTAAATACCTCTTTATAATACTACATCTACGGCGTGCTATCAACGCAAGCCATAAATAACTCAAGACAAAATCCCATATATGGTACACTTTTAAAGCACGCCGTAAATAACTCTATGTAACCCTACATTTACGGCGTGCTTTAAATGCACGCAGTAAATGACCAATTTTTATGGCACACATGTATGCACGCCGTAAATTTTAGGCGGTAAAAGCTCAGATTTGTTGTAGTGAATGAAGCGTTGTATATTAAAAATTGTAACAAATATAAAGTCTCGCATATAGTTTTTGATAATACACTTGTGTGTCTCACAATTTCTTATATGCGAGGAACTGATTGCGTCGCATATTGAAAAAGCGACAACCGTATACTTTCGTCGCTTTTGACAATCAGTAAAATACATAAGGTGACAACTGGTTGCGACAACCCAAAGTCGTCGCATTTTCAATTATGCGAGAAATTTAGACTTTATACTATAACTTTGGATTGTCGCCGATGACATTTTCTCTTGTAGTGGAGAGAGAACCACCCATCGAACTACGTACCGGGATCCACACACTCAATTGCCTATCGCCGCGATCAGAGCCTTGAACACTGCCTCAACGTCTCCATCAAGCTAAACTGGGTCGAGAGACAAACACACAGCCACACGAGAAACCTGCAGAAGCATCGCCTCTCCGAGCCACGTCGTCATCTTCTCGCCGCCGTTACTTGATCTAGGGACCACAAAGTCGCCGCCGCAACCACGCGAATCCTAGTTCGCCCCTCGATGTCTCTCCATAAACTACGGAGGCCTCCAACTTATCTCTCAATATGCTACTATTTTGACGGTCCAAACAATAAAATTTTAATTGCATATATTTCAACTATACAGTTTTTATATATATTCACTGAAAAAAAAAAAAAAAAAGATTTGAAATTCAAATCCGGATCCAAATGTTTCCAAATGGGGCCTTGGTGATTTTCATTGATTTCTTCGATCAATTTGTAAGAACCCAAAGGGACGACCCAATCAACCACATTTTGTACGCAGTACTATTTAAACAACATGATGCATTAACCTTTAATAATGTGACCATTAAAATATCAATTGATCTGCCTCTAGCTTTTAGTTAATTTAGTTTTTTTTTTTTTTTTTGGCAAATAGTTAATTTGGTTTGAATAGGGACGGAAAGGAAATCATTTCCTTAGGAAATCCGATGGGAAAGGAAAACGAACTTCCCACTAACTTTCCTTTCCACTGTTTGGAAACGTTGGGAAAGTAAGGAGAAAATGCATGTTTGTTTCCATTCTAGTGTTTGGTTTGTGTAAGGAAAGGAAACAAAACCATACTATTATTCCATTTTTATCCTCACATATAATTACAAAATGTCATAAACTTTTTAAATAAAATTGTCAATAATAATTTTCAACAAGGATATAAATGTACTTATACCATGTAATTAATGCAGGGAAAGTGGAAGGGAAAATGAATCATTTGGAGGATGAGAGGATTCACTTTCCTCCATATTTTCTATTCTTAAAGGAAAGTTGTTCCTTTCCTTGTGCACACCAAACATAGGAAAGGAATAACTTTCCTTTCCCAAACCCTTAATTCCGTGAACCAAACGAGGCCTAAATGTGGTCTACTAACTGATCTGCCTCTAAGCATTATACATGAAATAGGATGACATATCTAAATGAAGCTAGTTTGTAAATTTTGTTATTTTGGAGCTTCATCAAACGCACACTATTTATCAAATTTAGCTTTACTAATGATCAGTTAATTTTCACAATTATATCTGAAGAAAACAAAAACTGAATAGAAGATCGTCTAGCCACTTACAAGCACAACTAATTTGTTCATACGGCTATTATGTATCTATCTATTTTGCTAATTTTGTACGAGTATAACTAAGAAATTAGATATAGCTCTCATGTAATATCAAAATGCAGGTGAGCCTATTAGTTGACCAGTGCGATGTGTGATGATGCATTATCATCCAATTATGTATATGAGGTTCATTTTCCCATCTCTTTCGAGTTTAAAGTTTCATGCTAAGCTTTACACTATGAATCTATGATTATATATGGCGTTGGATTTCCTTTCTCTAAGCTGACTTTTATTCTAAGGGAAGGATCTCTTAACTACCAAAACGCAGACATTGACATTGACCGTTTGTAGTTTTGGTAGCTGCTGCTTAAGTCGTCGTATCAATCTTGCATCACCCGGTACGGAATACAAATTGATGAATCATTATTTACTATAACGTACGTATGTGAGCATGCGCATCGATCCAAAATGCAAGTCAGTAATGAAATTAGTAGAATAGTAGGAGATGGCCGCCAATCATTTGGTCTTGTGACATAGTCTTCCCTTCATAAATGGGTGATCATGCATGACGCAGTCGGATTGATAACTAGGTTTACCAGCAATAAACCTAAGCAAAGATTCTGGAGTCCACCAGAGATAAAAGAGAATAATAAAAGATGATAAGATGCGTTCTGCAGCCGCTTGCGGCTGCATAAATAAGAGAAAAATACCCTAGGGCGACTAACATCGAAACCCTAAAGCCCATGGATAAAAACGAAAACAACCCAAAAATAACTAGGAAAACCAAAAACGGATAAAATAGAAAAATGCAGTTTTGAGGCCCTAAATGACCTCGAAAGCCCGAAAAATGCTACAGCTCATGGCAAAGCGATGAGTCTTGTTTCTGGCGCGATTCCCTTTCCGGAAAGGTAAGGTGCGTCCCCATCAGACTCCAGAAGCCCATTTCACGTCTACTAGTCACTTTTCGTTTTCCTCTAGCACGATCCAATTGTTCTTCAAATTGGACTGCCATCTGTTCTGCATCAATGCATGACTTCTAAGGCTGTCAATGAGTCGTGTCGGGTCAAGGTATTTGTCGTGTTGCAAGAGACAGACTCAAACTCAACTCATTTAATAATAGTGTCAAAAATTTAAAACCCAATCTATTTATTAAACTGGTTACCCGTTTCCAACCCGCCTAACCCATTTAATAAATAGGTGGTGTAGTGTTAGACAAAATGCAGCAACTGGAGACTTACACAGTTCCTTGACAGATTCCACTGCCTTTTGACTAAGTTTCAATGTGTTTCTTGGTCATGGATCCCCAGTGAAGCTAACTGTTCAGCAGATGCTGCCGCAATGCTAGCTAAACAGAGGATGTGTTCGGAAGAATGGATCAATCTTCCCCCAACCTCTCTTTTATCAGTTCTCAGAAGTGATGGCCTTCCTGGACCACCATCTGGAATTACTTGATGTTATCTAAATTATTCATATTTGGGACTTTCGTTTGTTTTTTTCCCATTGTTTTACTTGTACTCTGCAACTTTGCCTTTGGCTTATGAATGAATATTTCTTCGACCAAAAAAAAAAAACATAGTTTCTCTCTGAAGTGTGGGTACAAAATCATTAAATCGGTACATACTTAAAAGGAAATTGATGGAGAATTACCATATATTATCTAATCCTTATATATGCCTAATGTTTGCATTGCTTCCAATTGCCATTTCTTAGTTGCATGACTTTTGAGATCAATCGCAGATTGATTCACACTATGATTAACCATGTTCATTGCTAACTGAACATGATCTCTTCTCGTCTAAACATTTTTTTTTTGTATCATCGTATTTGGTGTTGCCATCACATCTGTATGAGGATCATGTAATACATGAGAAAGAGATGACATA
This sequence comes from Rosa lucieae, assembly GCA_024704745.1. Classification (NCBI taxonomy): domain Eukaryota; kingdom Viridiplantae; phylum Streptophyta; class Magnoliopsida; order Rosales; family Rosaceae; genus Rosa; species Rosa lucieae. Next base: position 42,392,008 of record CM045495.1, read on the forward strand.
TTTGACATGTTTATTGAATGAAAATAATATCAAACTGTGGTAATGGAAGAAACTAAAAGAATTGCTATGCAATAGATGGGTTTCTCCCCAATTTCCCATACCTCAATACTCGAGTGTCGATGGAATAGTTAGGTGTTTACAACATTGAATAAAATGGCTCTAAAAGCCTTGACAGGAATGACATTGAATCAAAATTGGTCGTTTTTCTAGGAAATGACCTATATTTGCTGAAGCATCAGCTGCAAAATTAGCTTATCTAAAAATATGGTTAAATGAGATACACTCAAAATGTCTTGCTAGCTGTTGAATGTCACGAATGATCTTCATAATTCTCCATGGTGGTGAGAAGACACCTTTGACAGCATCAATTATAAGTTTTGAGTCACCTTTAGCTTGAAAACATCTATAGCCATTATGATAGGCAGTGTTAAGGCTATCAAGGGCAGTAGCTTATGTAACATGAAGAATATAGTTGGGTGATTATGGTTTCAATTTGTATTGCTTCTTTGGTTAAAATCTTTATTGTAGAAATATAATAATATATTGATATCTGTGTATTATGTAAATTGTACATGAGCTGGCATTGAAAACAGAAGAGCATGAAATATGATTCACATTTTCGAGAATCATTTGAATCAAGTTATGGAGATGAAATGATTCAAATTGTTCTTTCTCTGATCTGCTTCCCACCCTTCCCATATCAGTAACTAAAATGATGAGAGTTCTATTATTGTTCTGCATTGCTTATTACTTATTTGTCATCAGTTATATGTTGGTAATGTGCAAATTGGATTTCTCAATGTAGGAAGAGATAAGTGATTCCAGAGCAGGGATGTTTGCTGCCTTATTGAGTGAGGATGCTTGCTGCAATAATGAAGAATTGAGGATGCCTTATTGGCCTTTAGATCGACTCCGCCCCCCGTTGTATTTCGCTCGCGAGGAGTGGATGGAAGACCCTGGCGAAGGGTGCTCATTTTTTGCCGGAAACACGTCCGCGAAAAACGTTCTTCGCAAAGACTCGCGGTCATGCGACCTCGCGGACGCTCGCTAATTTCTGGGGTCCTTCACGAACATTCTCAGCCACTCGCTCGCGGTCATCACTGCTTTTGCTCGTGGGGTATTGGCTTCGCGGCCGCGAGCGTCACTTTGCTCGCAGCCCTGCGCTCTTCGCGGTCGCTTGCTTTCGCTCGCGGCCACTCGCTTAGTGGTCGCTTACTTATGCAGTCAATCGCTCGCGGCCAGTCGCTGATACGCCGCATAACTCTCTTTTTGTATTTTCTTTTTCCTCTTTTTTTTTTTTTTTTTTTTTAGTTTTTTTTTAAAAACTAACTAAAAGAAAGATGCAAACTAAAAATTAGAAGCAAATAAAGAAGCTAGCATCAGTGCGTTTGGCTAACCTCTAGAAGGCCACGGGGGAGGCCATCTATGCTTCACTCCAAGCTTCGATGCATTAAAATTCATGGCACGAAAATCCCTCTCGCAAGAGCTTTTAAGAAAATAACAAAGATACTTCGCGTCAGACACTTGAAAGAAATTTGGCTCGTAGAAGGAGTGATATTGCCCCCTAAGTATCTTTGTTGGTTGGCGAAGCGAGATCTTCAATTGCAATTTTGGAGATAATAATGTCCCAAGATCGGCTTTGTCTCCAACTACCATATCATAGAACATAGTGTTTTCAGAATAAGCCACAGATTGGCTATTGTATTTGACCACTTGTTCAAGGAATTTGAACGGCTGCATATGACTTGTGGAACCAATAATTAAATTGTAATCATCATCATATTCATCATAGATTGGCTCTGTGTCAAGACTGGACTTGGGGTCACCGAATCCTTCTTTACAAATTTCAAAGCCACTAACTGGCCTTGAAACATATATGAAGATCTTCAAATTAAATTGATTAATAAAGCCACAGATTGGCTTCTCAAGACCAAAACATAATTGATAATCAAGTGGCCCATGCCTTAATTGATAATTAAGTGGACCACACTCTTGACCTTCTGCATGATGAGGACGTCCAGCAACCATAGAACAACTTAATTCATAATTAAGTTGATTGTGGCTTTGGTCACCTTTTTGACCATGATGACGTCCAATAGCCATATAATGGCTTGGTTGCTGACTGATTGGACCATGACTTCGACCATGCTTTTGATTCTGATGAAGCCCAGTAGGTAGATAGCAACTTAATTGACAATTAAGTTGATCTTGGTGATCACTAACCTGAACGTGAGCTACGTCTTGCCCCCCAGGCATCTGATCAGTAGCCACATATTTGGCTTAATCATTGGAGAAGTCGAGTACATGTTCAGAGACAACTTCGTCAGAAGAACATTCTTGCTGACCGTCTTCTCCATGCACAGCCCCTGTGCAAGGCCGTGACTCATCAATGAGGCATTTAGGTTTATTGCCACCTGTAAGCAATTCAACCTCATAAACAACCTCTTCGCGCGAAGATTTTTGGCTTTCCAATTCGCCTTACTGTGAACCGACTTGAGTAGTCAAGCTGGGACCTTCCTTGCGCAAGGTCGCGAACTCCGATGAGGTATGCTTGTTTTGGCTCGCGATGGCGTTCAAAATTGTCTTATGACGCTCATCCTGTTCGGCAGCGATGGTTATAGCTTGCGCCTTCAAGGCACCCTCTGTTCGTGTAACCTGCTGCCTGGTACTCTCCGCGTATAGAGTCATACGCTGCTCAAACTCACGGTGGAGCCTTTCTGATTTTGCAGTTTCTCTGGCAAGATCCGCGTCCATCTTCTTGCGATGGTTCTCGACATTCTCCATAAGGATCGCGAGTGTCTCCTCGAAGGTCGCTCCTTCCGGGATAGGCTTCGAAACAAAAGCCTCTTCTGTTGTAATGTCGTCATAATTGGTGGCAACATTGGCCATCTTTTCACTTTAGGAATCTCCTTTGGTAAAGATTTTCCTCTGGCATCCCAATGATGGTGAATACAAAAGACTCTAGCTTGGTCCCACTGGGCGTGCCAAAATGTTTGGCTCCAAAACCAGCTGGTGTGCAAACAGTCTCTTTTGGGCGAGTGGTTGCGCAGGCGTGCCAGCACCGCGGGGTGCAGTCGTTGGGGTAGTCCCGTGACCTGACTTCTTCTTCAAGCGCTGTGGACGAGGAGAGCACCAACCTCGTCACAGGGTTCTTTTCTTGCCTTTCGGAAAAGGACTTCTTTGCCTTACGCGGGTAAGGGCTTTGGTTGTGATCTATTTGCGTTCACTGAATCGATACTTAGTGTTGTAGACTAAGCAGAGCAATCACTGGGAAGTTGAGAGAAGCACGGGTTTGCTAAAGCGTGACTCTAGCTTCGCTGGGCTGCGAGGGCGTTACCCTTGCTTCGCTGGAAGTAACAATGGCTGTTGTGCTCGCAGTAGGCTCCTGGGGAGACTGGGACTGGAAGTACGGTCGCAGGGTTGATCTGGTGAGGCTGACAGTCTGCTCGCGAGGAGACTAGGACTGGCGGGCGGTCACCGGGTTTCAACGAGGTTGAGGATTTGCTCCGGGGAGGCTTTGTAATCGCTGGGATTGATTGATTCAAGAGAGGTTTCCCCTTCGTATTATCTTTAGCCTCTATATATAGGCTACTGTAGATTCACTTTCCAAATATGAATGAAATACTATATTTTAGGCCACAGTTATTGGCCTTGAATCAAATCAAAACTCTTAATAGTTTTGATATTATCGTAGGCAATAATTAATAATTATCCGCCTCTGTCGCCGCTAGAATATAGGCAAGGGTTAATTGCCTCTTAGAGTCTCAGACATAATCTTCCTCTTGGATGTGGCAGGATATGCATTAATTATATATATATATCGTTGCGAGAACTCGTCGCGGGGACTCCTTAATTAACCCAACTGCCATGCAATATGTATGTGAATATGTTAGCCACATATTGGCTTTTATATGCAACAAAGGAGTTCACCTTCCTTAATTGTCTGTCTGCCATGCATGTGCAATTATATATATATATATATATATATATATATATATATATATTTTCCTTGATGATTGCCATTGCATGCTCCTTCTACACGTCCACCATGCCATCAATTGCATGAGAATCTTAACTATTTGCATGTATATTGGTACTGAAGGACAACGAAGGATAATTGTTTCCTTCCTTAATTGATCAACCCAATCTGCTCGCTTGCACAGTACTTGGCAATCAAGCAAACAAATCACCATTAATTATCAGATATCTTGATAATTAATAATAAATCAAAGAATATTCAGATTTGCTCCAAGATTGCTTGGTCTCCAAGTAGGCTTTATTTAGCCTCTAAACAATATATTCCGAGTTTATCGAAAATATATAGTTTGGGCCACGGATATTGGCCCGATTCTCTTTGAGTTCCCTTCGTCGGGAAAAAATGTTATTTTGGGCTCAAACACTTCTGTTTCCTTTTTTTCTTTTACTTCTGCTGCTTTGTATTTTCATTGTGTTTGGAACATTTGTTATATTTGGACATTTTCATTTGGATCAAGACATTTGTTAAATTTGGAAATTTTCATTTAGTTTGGAACGTTTGTTAAATTTGGAACTAGATTTCTAATTTGGAATTCAACTTTGTAACTTCTCTCTTCTGATTTGTCACTTGTTATTTGTTAAATTTGGTTGCAATGTATATCAAGTGATGCATGAAGTTGTTACTTCTGAAAACTGAAGTGATATAAAGTTTATAGGAAATCGGCAGAAGAAAGTGATGTAAAATTGTAAACTGAGCAGAAGAAATCAAGCAATGCTCTGTTTTTGGATTCTGGAAAATTTCCAATTATAAAAAATGGGCCCGAAAAGCATAAGGGATCAGCCCGAGTTCTTTTGATCCGAGCTCTCCCGGTCCTTAAACGTTGAAACCCTCTCTCTGAGCTCGACCCGAATCTTTCAGGCTCGGGCCGGTCTATGAAAAATTTAAAACAGGCCCGACAATGATCAGCCCATTGTGATTTGTGATGATTCCTTAGTGCAACTTGTTTGCTAGCTAATTACGAGCGATTTTTAAAATTTCAATCACTCACTCATTCTTATTTTGTATTTTTGTTAATTTAGGCAAATTAAGATGATGACTCAGAGACTAAATATCATTAAGAAGCTTAAACCGGGAGATGATTAAATGCTTTGGTTTGGCGATGGGAGCAGTATTCTAAACCGACCTCATGACTAATAAGACTGGAATCACAATGGAGAAAGCTTGTGACCACGTCACAAAAGATGGTCAAAATCAAAGATTAGTTGCAATTTTTTAGGTTTGGACATCACTGGTCCGGTTGACACGGAATTTGTATTATTTCGAGCTGAAAATTATAATACTCGCTGCCAAACACACTATCTTAACTTTATGCGATTTAGTCAGTAAGCTGTGGTCTGTTGGATAGCTAGTCAACCCAACACTATACTATAGGGGTCATAGGTTCAAATCCCACTGACATCAAGAGTGAGGTGGGGAGTTATACTAGCGTCCAAAAAAAATAAATAAACAACAACAACAATAACTTTATGCGATTTAGTAAGGGGACCAGTCAGTGAGCTGTGACTTGTTGGTAAGTTATAATTTCCAATATTGTAAAGGTCATGGATTCAATTCTCATTAACATATGTTGAGAGAAAGAATAACATTGTAACTTATGTTAATAGAAAGAATATAATCTAACTAATATAGGCCCAAAGCCGATAGCACAGCCAGGTGAGCCATCCTAGGTCCAACATCAAGGCCCCACCATATCCACTCACCATAGCCTGCGTCTGCACATTCCAGGCACGTACAAAGAACACTGCCGCCGCAACTCACCGACGCCACCACACCGACTTGCCGTAAACCATCGTCCCTACTTTAAGAAACACCACCATCACGCCATCATATGAAGAATAAAGGACGCTTTGCAACACAGGTCAACCCGAATCGGAAATCAATAAGGATCGCTATATCGAAGCCGCTAAAACCCCATCAATGTCGATTGCATAGTCATCGTCGTCGTTTGGAATTGAATCCATTCTGCCGCCGCCGCCTTGCCTTCCTAGAACCAGTGCACACGAAACCTCCATCCACAGAGTTATCTTGATCCAAATAAGCCCAACCATTACTGTTATACCTCAAGCAAAGCAATCCCGAAGGTCTAGACCATTTATCGCCAGTCTGGCAGCATCCCAAAGGCGCCGAGGAGGCGTCGAAACGCCCCCAAACGAGAGCTAGAGATGTTGCGCTGCCGCAACCTTAGTTTTTCTTGAGAGAGAGAATTTTAGGGTTTTGGAGAAGGGTTTTTTACTTCAACAGTGTCTGAACACTTCGAGGACTTTTAAAATGATACCTGAACTTTCAAAGTTATTAATGTGATACTTGAACTCATTTTTTTCTATCAACGTCATACCTACGCCCGTATTCCGTCACGCTGCTGTTAAATATAAAGCACGTGACTGGATTTTGAAGGATAAAATTGTCATTTGATTCTAACTTATTATTAAAAATAAGATTAAAAAAATCAAAATTCTTCTCAGTTTTGTGGACAAAAAAAAAAAACGAATGCAGATGACTCCTCCTCGAGTAGCCCCGCCTCCTCCACCACCACCACCCAAGCCCTAGACGACTACTCCTCCTCCGACTACACCACCATATCTCCAGAATCAACTTGAATCCGATGATTATCTCCAGCTAAGTTTGCTCATCCTTTTGGTATCGAACTCCTTAAACAACCTCCCCACCGACTCGAAAGAGACCTTGTGAAACGGTGTTGGAGCAGTCGAGCATGTTCTGGCCTGACAACGATCTTCAAACTCCTGAAATAACCAACTCATGTGCCTTTCTTTTTCCGCAAGACAAACTCAAATAACGGCGATCGAATTTCGATTTCTCGAGAAGCTCAAAGTCGGAGACTCATCAGAATTCAAAGATTGAAAATCAAAAATCATGGATTTTGGGTCTCTGCTGGGTCTCAGAGAAGCTCAAATAAACCTTGTTATGGACCTCCCGCCTCGCCGCCACGAAACGTCAGTACACGTTGCAGCACCGTCACCAAAGCTCCCACTTGGATCTGTAATGTGGTTTCTGTTGGGTTCGTTCATTTTGATACAAAAATATTGAATCTGATTTTTATTTTTGTGTGTGATTTAGATCGGCTAAGCATGGATGATTTCGAGGTGGTGTATGAGAGCAATGGTCAAGCATGCTAATGGAGGTAGGGGGTAGAGTCTAGAGTGAGAGAGATTGCATTTGCAGAAGACATGAAGAGAGTAGAGGAAGAAGACGACAGGTGGAGATGGTAGAAAAAAATGATTAAAAAAAAAAAAGATAAATAGGTTTTTTTTTAAATAAAAATTGGTAAAATATCGAATATACCCCTAGATTTAGGGCAAATCAGTCTTTTTATCATCATTTGATGTCTCACATGCTCGGATTAACAACACCGTAACGGAATATGGGCGGAGATACGACGTTGATAATAAAAAATGAGTTCAGGTATCACAATAACTTTGAAAGTTCAAGTATTATTTTAAAAGTCCTCGAAACGTTCAGACACTGTTAAAGTAAAAACCCTTTTGGAGAACTCTCTTCCTTGTTACTACAAAATTTACCAAGACATCTAGTTGACCATATCGCAATTAAATAATTATTTGCTAAAAAAACAATAATTCCATTTAGACTGAAAGTGGAAAGCCCGAAAAGCGAAAACAAAAGCCCCGAGCCCCAGTTGCTCCGCCCATTTCACTCTCTCACAAAATTTGGAAATTATTCTATGCACCGACGGTGCAAGTGACCCAACCCTTATAAAATAATTTCAACCCTTGATTTTTATTATCAACTTTATTTTTAATAAACAAAAAGTGTATTTAATGCAATCTAACCATTTATTTGTGTTGATGCAAGTGCACGGCAGTGCTCTAAATACTCCCTCGGCAAAATTACCCGCCAAAGTCCTTATGCTCATTGCCCAAATCAGGGTTTTCATCATAAAGCACACAACTTTGGCCCCCCTCTCATCCTCTCGGCATTACCCCAAATCCAGTTCCTTAAAATCTATCTAACTTCTAGAGAAAACTAAGGAGACCCTCAATGAGACGAAGGAAAAGAGTAGCGAACATGTCACCAATCAACACGGAAGAACAAGAAGAATGGCAACCCAAAGGTCCCTGCAGATTCCAACAGCTTCCACAGGCTTTAGTCATAGACATTCTCTCAAGGCTCTTGGTCAAGACCCTCTTCAACTGCAGGTGCATATGCAAATCTTGGCTTTCCATTATTTCCGACCCTCATTTTTCCCACATGCGCCTTTCGAAGTTACCCATTGGGATACTGATCAAGACGAGACCCAAAATGCAATGGTTTGCTTCTTTTGTCCGGCGCTGGTCCAATAAGAGATGGCCCATTGTATGTGTGTAATCCAATTTTAGGTGAATTCATCACTCTTCCACCTACTGATGGGAGGAGGCTATGCTATAGCTTTTTCGGACTTGGTTATAGTGTTGCAACTAAGGAATATTACAAGGTGCTGCAAACATGCAGCGGCGACGACCGCACCAATGAGAATGAGGCTCAGATATACACAATTGGTTCAGGAGTTTGGAAAAGCATTGGGAAAACTCCTCAGGACTCTGCCCAGTTAGCACCATTCAATGCTGTTCTGCATGGAGCTCTTCATTGGCTTTCCTTTGGTGGAAGAACATTTGAGTTCATACATGCATTTAACTTTGGAACAGAACAGTTCGGCACACTACCCCCACCTGGTTACTTTGAACCATTTGAGAAGCTATTTAAAGAATATTATGAAGGATTATGGTGTCCAAGAGTCTTGGACGAAAACTCTGGTTGTTGAAGGCTTGTATCTACCAACGGAACTTGCCAATGATGTTTATGAACCACTGGTGTTTTTGAGAAATGGGGACATCCTGTTGTGCTACAATGACTGGATTGTGGTTTGTTATAACCAAGGAACAAAGAGTCTCAGGGAAACTAGAGTTGCCCGGACTCAGTCACATTTTCGTGCAATTGGTTACAACCCATGCTTTTTCTCTCTCCATGATGTTGCAACAGGAGAGGGGGTGAAAAGGTACTAAGATTATATTTGATACATATAATCAGATAGAAGCATAAATGTAGTTGCACTTCTCTGCTACAATTTTGTTCTGCTTTTTATTTGTGGGAGGCTGATGCTTCTGTAGGCAAATGCATTGCACTTTTTTACACCTAGAGAAATAAGTTGTATCCTAAGGTCTACAAAAATAGGTTGTATCACAAGCATATGAATGCCGAGACATGATATATGGTGTCTGTCTAACTGAAGAAGTAGTGGTGTCTCATACACACTTGCTTATCATTATGGAAAATGCAGGTCTTGCTTATGTTAGGTAGATTTGTTAAATTTGCTTTTTGTTACAATTACTTTTCAGTAAATTCAGGTGGTAAAAGATTTTCCTTTTGGCAAGTATAATCCAGCTTATCAGTATAGTATTTCTTGTCTGTGAGTCTTGCTGGATGGCAGAGCATTACACATTTACACGGTGATTGAGTTTCGACAAACATTGATGCTATAGACATACTGAAAACACTTCTTGATACTTATATTCCAAGGATATAATGAAACAGTCAATTAGCATGTAATCCCAAAGGAATAGTTACCAGGCTCGTTCATCTGAGATACACAACAGATGACAACTTCAGTGCATTAGTTTTACGGATAAAAGTGTGAAAGTATTCTGAAAATATGCTTGGCGCTAATGCTTGACCTTGGCTAGAGCTCCTTGCTCAAACTATTGTTCAACAAATACATGGATGTTTTAAAAATGGGATTAAGATATTGATCCTGGTTTATGTCTCTGATATGCAGGGTAAGAGACAAAAAGAACTCCAAGAAGCCCTTTGGTGAAGGGAGTAGTGGTTGTGCCGATTCCGGCATCCCCCAGAAGTCCAAAAAACTTAACTCAGGCTCTGGATTGCCTGCTTAAGAGGATCTTCCTAGATTCACAAATTCCTGTGAGTTATCATAGTTCAGATCAGATGATTTTCTTGCGCCATCTGTTGGTTGCTGTTTCAGTTATTGCTTTCTCTACTCTTATCTCATGGTTGTAGTTAAGGTTCTCTGGTTTAACTTGCAGGATTAACATTGCATCAGCTATATGTAGTGGGCACTTGGGTTTCATCTCAGCAATGTCTCAACAATGTTTTGTGTAAACCGTTTCTGTAATGCCAAAGCAACTCTGCTTCAGTTTCTCAATGAAGACCGAAGAAAGCTTCTTTTAGTGATTGGGCCCTCTGCTTCTATAGACTAAATGCATGGGTTAACTAGTGAAGGGTGATCCCTTTCTAAGACCTTTCTATCCATATCTAAGTGCGTATTTATACAAGTATTTGACCAGGGGATTTTCTGCTCATCTCTTTAACATGCAATTCTTCCAACCTTCCCGAATAATGTCTTTATGCATATGGATACGAGTAGTGCTCCAAGTAGGATTGCTATTACTATTACATTCTGGATCTACAAGTCAGTTACAATGGATGATGTCTAGCAAAAGTTAGCGAAAAGCCAAATGAAGTTGTCCAAAATCTAATACCTTTGGCTCCTTTCGAGATTATCAGTGGAATGGCTTATATTCACACGAATATAGTTAGCAATCTACAGTCACAATAAATTATTGAAGCTGAATCAGAACACTGGAAATGCAGAGATATTTCAGAGTTGTTAACAATTTCATTTATAGATCCATTTAAACAACAAAAACCGAAAGTCATACGCAATAGGGAATTTGATGTCAGCAGCTCATCTTTGCTATGATATCACTTTTCTTTGTCATTCTTCTTCTGCTTCCTCTCATTGCATTGCTTCAAGGCTTGAACTTCTGAAGAAAAACATTTGTTCCCAGTAAACAAGAAACATCATCAAAGCAGGATCAAAACCCAGAAAAATTGAAAGAAGGAAGAAGTGAGGGAACAGAATGCACACCCAATTGACAAGATTTCCAATTCCTATCATTCTTGATAAGGCAATCCTGCAAGCCACAAACAAAGGGGGGTTTTCACATGATTTCAGGGTTTAGGGTTTTAGGATTTTAGAATGTAAATTCAAGGTGAGAAACATTACCTGTAAGGAAAGATAGAGAGCAGAACACTCCTTGAGCTGCTTCACGTTCTCATCGTCGTCTTCCACCTCCGAATGGAGAGGCGGTGGTGGCGGCTGCGACTGGTCACTGGGTTTTGGTTCTGCCTGGGTTTCGGGTCGGGTCATCTTGCTGAGTTTCTCTCCCATTTTTGGGTTCGTTGTTGTTGTTCAGATTCAGACATTACGGGTCGTAATAAAATACATTAAAAGCTAAATTCGTATTCATGTTTCACACGAACCTTTTCTCATATATTTTTTTTTTCTTCTGTTTTCCGGAAAAAGGGGGTTGTTTGTATTGTATCAATCCATTAATAATAAAATGTAGATTTCATCACATGATGACTCATTATATGCCAGGTATGTCAATATTGAGTCATACTTAAAAGTAATTTTAGATGAACTTAAAAACAAAAAAAATTAGATGAAATTATTATGAGTAATGTTAGGTGAACCACTTTTTGAGAAATCACTTAGAGCCCACTTTAAGTGGCAGCTTATATAGCATATCCATATCATCAAACTATAATTTTTATTTTTATTTTTTCTAAATAACCAAAATTCCTTCTTCTTTTTTTCCTTGATTTTATCTTTTAAACCTTTTTTTCTTTTAGGCAAACACCAATAACTACAATAGTTACTGAGTTTTTACCATGCGCAAGATCTAAAACGTTTAGCCCATGCGGTCTATTAAAACTAATGAGCCGTCAACCACTATAAGGCCCAGTTACTGAAAGGGCAAATTGTTACGTCAAATGCCATCGACACTGATTTGACCCATTTCATTTCAGTTCACTGATTCATTTCAATTTCAATCAGAAGGGAGCTAGGGTTTGGTCATGGTGGTGAAGCAATAGAGCAAGGCTCCGTCGGTGAAGCAACAGAGAAAAAATCCAACGGCAAAGCAACATAGAGAGATGCAGCGGCGAAACAACAAAGGGAGACTGCGACGGTGAAGAAGAAAAGCAAGGCTCATTCGAAGCTACGGCTTGAAGGTCAGTAGAGAAATTTCCTTTTTTTTTTTAGGAGAAATTTATAGTTACGGAGGGTCAGTAGCTATAGTCTGATTTTTGTGCTTTTTTTGTTCAATTTTGTATAGGTGAGTATAGCAGCACGAAGTAGGGCCTCGATCATGACTATTGGTTCTCCGCCTCCGTCAAAATCAATGGCTTTGCATTCAACACTTTCGAATCCTTCAGATCCTCCAATTTCCTTCAACCTCGTCTTGTCACAATCTCTCCCTCAGGTAAAGGGTTTTGGTTGAGAAATTTGATTATGCTCAGTTTGGTTGTGAATTCTATTACTGTTTTTCTTAGTGTGAATTCTCTATTTGATTCCTATTTGGAAATCCTTTGTTTGATTCTTGTCTACTTGATGGTGAAATTGAGAGTTATGCAAATTTTTGCTTGAAAAATTCTACAAATCCTTTTTGTATCATTTGATTTTATTTGCCTCTGTAAGTAGGGTATATATTGAGGGTCAGTAGCCTTAACCAATGGGCTTTTGAGTGAATGTCATAAATATGAAGAAACATGTTTTTGTTGCTTGCTGCTCTTTATGAATGCTATGGTATATCTGTCTGTTACTGAACGTCTTTTTCTTTACGTAGTGAACCACTTTTTGTTGGATATGCTTCTTCACAGACAATAATTACTTTCCTCCATGTTACCCCTTGCCATTATAATTTGCAAATTCTATTGTTATCCAGTTCTCTTTTGCTATATTAAATGTGCTATATTAAATGTGATTCTAATTCTATGCTTTCTTGTTCTTTTTAGTTGCTTGCACGGCTTTTGTGTGCTCTAGTTTCTTAGTTTTGACTTCTCAATCGTTGCATCTTTAGTTTGGTGAAGAGCTTGTACTCTTTTGCAATATTATTGGCAAAAAATGATATTCAGCCTGATAGTCACAAACCTAGTGGTTGGTAATGGAATTAGGTGAAAAATATCAATTCTCTTTAAGCTACCACTTTCCAGTATAGAAGTCATTCTTATAAGCTATAATGGTTAATTAATCCCATAGAATGTCAGTAAAGTATTGAAGATCAGTATCCTATTCAGGGTCACTAATCTATTGAGGGTCAGTAAACAATTGAGGGTGTACATACCTCCAATAATATGGAGTATTTACTACATCACCAAGCATAAGTAACACCCACTTTGGGACATCCACGAGCCATGGTGAGGCCCAACCGAGACATGCATCGTGTAGCCCTATGTTCAAGCTACGCCACGGTATCCGGAAGTCGCAAATCCGACATCGGGAAGCCACCTTTCCGCCCTTGCCAAGATGCCACCATAACATAGCTTTCTACATGCTTCTAGGCTTAATAGACTAGAAATATGTGGAAACTTGTCCCACATCGAAGAATAAGTAGAGGAGATGGCTTCCTTGACTTATAAAAGGAATGCCTCCTCCCACAACTCAAGACATTCATTACACACTTTGTAATCATGTTAGGCCGCAAGGCTCGACACACACTAGTATAAGCTTTCAAGTGGACGTAGTCTCCCGCTCATGCGGAGGCGAACCACTATACATCTCGTGTCAACTCTTTCTCTCTCTCTATCTCTCTCTTTGATGCTAACTAGAGTCCGCCCGGATTCTAACGTTAACATTTGGCGCCGTCTGTGGGAAGCCAACACAAAGGCTTCGTCACCTACCACGAACTTTGACCCAAAAATATCGAGTCAACGCTCATTCAACATCAAATTAGGGTCCGGTCAACGCCCAGCGGGTCCGGTCAACGCCCGGCGGGGTCGGTCAACGCCCAACACGGCTGGTCAACGCCCGGCGGAGTCGGTCAACCCCCGGCGGAGCAGGTCAACGCACATCAAGGCTTGGTCAACGCTGACCATATTGGTCAACGCTGAACCTCCAAAAAAAAAAAAAAAAAAAAAAAAAAAAAAAAATATTTTCTCAGGACACCCAGAAAATTTCTCTGGGCACCCAGAACCATTTTCAAACTCTTCAGCGCTGGCTTTTCCCGCCAGACTTCGTCTCCGCTCCGCCCAACTTCCTCCGCCGGACTCTTGAGATTCCGCCGGAACCAACCCGCTCCGCCAAGAACCCATGTCCGTCCGCCAGCGAGCCTTCTGCCGGCGAGTCTTCCGCCAGAAAGGTTCTTCCGCTAGCAATTCCTCCGCCGAACTGGTCTTCCGCCGAGCTGGTCCTCCGCCGGACTGATTCCGCCGGCCTCCCTCTACTGCTCCGCCGATCAAAGCCTCCGGCTAGCGACCCCGCTACTGCAACCCGCTAGCCTTCCCGGCCCCGGCAGCAACCTCAGCGGTGACCTCCAATCAGCGGCACCGCCGGCAAACTCGACTGCTACCGCCAGTAGGCCAACCTCCGACGGAAACTACCCGCCACTCTGTTCACCGCTAGCCTCAAACCAGCGGAACCAGTCACCTCCGCTAGCTTACCTCCGCCAGGCTCCATCCGCCGAGCATCCTCCGCAGAGGTACCACCGCTGAGGAATCACCGCCCAACTCCTCCGCTCACTGCAGCTCCGGAGCTCCTCCGCCCACTGCAGGTCTCCGCCCAACTTCGAAGTTCCGCCCACTGCAGGTCTCCGCCCAGCTTCGAAGTTCCGCCCAACTTCCTCCGCCGGACTTAGTTTCCTCCGCCGGACTTCTCAACTTGGACAAGCTTCCTCCGCCAACAATGGCAGCGGTCTTCTTTCTCCATCGATCCCATGCCGCTTGCAGCAGAGAGGCCAACAAGATAAGTCTTTAACGTCTTCTGTTATTTGATACGCACGACACATGTCTACCACTTGCTCATGATCAGAGTAGAGGTCAACAGAGACATGGCTAAACTGCAATGTCATGTGTATTCTTGTCTGCTATGCACACATGTGGCACCAGTATGATCATTCACTACACTGAGAACACACCCTTTATACATTGTTAATTGGTTGTGATGCATGGTATTACATATTATATCCATATCTATTTGTCTGTAGTGCAGCTTCATATATAGCACGTGACTAGTCCAAATCTCATGACTGTGCTTGTCTTGTATGGCACCATAATTGCAAGTGATAGTATGAGCTATGCATACATATGGCTGTATATATATACTTGCGATCCAAATTGGTTAGGAGAATGTTAACGTTAGAATCCGGGCGGACTCTAGTTAGCATCAAAGAGAGAGAGATAGAGAGAGAGAGAGAGTTGACACGAGATGTATAGTGGTTCGCCTCCGCATGAGCAGGAGACTACGTCCACTTGAATGTTTATACTAGTGTGTGTCGAGCCTTGCGGCCTAACATGATTACAAAGTGTGTAATGAATGTGTTGAGTTGTGGGAGGAGGCATTCCTTTTATAGATGAAGGAATGCTTCTCATTTACTTGTTCTTCGATGTGGGACAAGCAAAGTTACTATTCTAGTCTATTAAGCCTAGAAGCATGTAGAAAGCTATGTTGTGGTGGCATCTTGGCAAGGGCGGAAAGGTGGCTTCCCGACGTCGGATTTGCGACTTCCGGATACCGTGGCGTAGCTTGAACATAGGGCTACACGATGCATGTCTCGGTTGGGCCTTGCCATGGTTCGTGGATGTCCCAAAGTGGGTGTTACTTATGCTTGGTGATGTAGTAAATACTCCATATTATTGGAGGTATGTACAAGTCCCCGAAGTCTCCGAGTAAGAGTAGCTTCTTGGTTGGGGAGTTCAAATCATGAAGTCATCAAGCATAAGTAATATCCGAGAGGCGCACGGCCCCTACAAGTCCCCGAACTCCGTAAGCAAGAAGGGACTCGTGAACCTGCAAAACAAAGACAAAAAACAGGCATATGTAGGATTCTCGTTGCCTTGGGCAACAAATGTGAGTTGCACCTATATGCGTTGGCATATACGAACGTACGGGGTGCATGATACATGTTGATGTATACACTCGAATGGCGCCGAGTACGATTGCCTATGACGTACAAACTCGAGGACGCGTATGGGCGTGTGAGCACATGGATTGCATATGATAAATGTAAGTTGTATGAGTGTTGCGGAGGTAAGCGTTTGTAATTCGTGAGTGTTGAATGCTTGAACGCTTGTGTTTGTTTGGTTGTCGCTCGTATTAATGGAACGCGAAAAGAATTTGATTTGTCGCGGTCGGTGAACGACAAATGGTAGAAAAATTCAATGTTCCATTAACGTGTGGTGTGTCGAGTAGACATGAGCGTAAAGCTCGAGGATTGCCGGGAAGGCATGAGCGGGAAGCTCAAGGGTTGCCGGGAAGGCATGAGCGGAAGCTCGGGGTGCCGGGGAGGCATGAGCGGGAAGCTCAAGGGTTGCCGGGAAGGCATGAGCGGAAGCTCGTGGGTTGCCGGGAAGGCATGAGCGGAAGCTCGTGGGTTGCCGGGGAGGCATGAGCGGAAGCTCGGGGGTGCCGGGAAGGCATGAGCGGAAGCTCGGGGGTGCCGGGAAGGCATGAGCGGAAGCTCGGGGGTGCCGGGAAGGCATGAGCGGGAAGCTCAAGGGTTGCCGGGAAGGCATGAGCGGAAGCTCGGGGTGCCGGGGAGGCATGAGCGGAAGCTCGGGGGTGCCGGGAAGGCATGAGCGGGAAGCTCAAGGGTTGCCGGGAAGGCATGAGCGGAAGCTCGGGGGTGCCGGGAAGGCATGAGCGGGAAGCTCAAGGGTTGCCGGGAAGGCATGAGCGGAAGCTCGGGGGTGCTGGGGAGGCATGAGCGGAAGCTCGGGGGTGCCGGGAAGGCATGAGCGGGAAGCTCAAGGGTTGCCGGGAAGGCATGAGCGGAAGCTCGGGGTGCCGGGGAGGCATGAGCGGGAAGCTCAAGGGTTGCCGGGAAGGCATGAGCGGAAGCTCGTGGGTTGCCGGGAAGGCATGAGCGGAAGCTCGTGGGTTGCCGGGAAGGCATGAGCGGGAAGCTCAATGGTTGCCGGGAAGGCATGAGCGGAAAGAGCCTGGCGGTGCCGCTGAGGCACGAGCGCGAAAGTGTGGCGGTGCCGCTGAGGCACTAACGGGTAGCTCGATGATGATGCCCTGGGGCATGAGCGTGGCCGTTGCTAATTATGCTGGGCTGTATGTGCAAGTCCCCGAAGTCCCCAGTCAAGGAGGGTGTTCTTGCGGGTTGATACCAAAGCGTAGCTTTGTGCCGTATATCAAGCATAATTAGTGCGAGTGCGTCGTCCATCTAGAATTGGTTGGAGCGAACGCTTTTGCCCTTTCGGGTGGGCCCCTGCTAGGCCCTGCGAGGAGTCCCCCACTCCTGGCTATAGACCTCCGGATGGTCGTAAAATTGTTTGATGAGGGGAGCTGCGCGGAGCAGAGGGTGTTGGGTAGCGAGCCCAATCTTTGGTACCCAAGCGTCGGGGTTAACTGCCGGATCAATGGCTGCCGTAGGCTGTGTTAACTAGTCCCTTACTGTTTTCTCAAATGAGAAACTTGACTGCAATGCCGCGTAGCGGTCATTGTCATTATGAGGCGTAGCCTTACCGCTTGGCGGTTGGTTAAAAAATGATAAACACATAGAGCAAGTAATAAAATTTTGTTTGAGTTTCCCATACTTATTTAATTTTGCAATTAAAATAGAAGCATGGCATATGTGTATAGCATTTACTTGTAATGTGGATGGTAATATCATTTTTGCATTTTTGTAGATGTGCTAAAGGGTCATTGAGATCGGTATGTTAAGCATGGCATATCTAGCGTGTGAGGTCTAGAAAGTGTTGCCAAATCTACGAAATGTTGTAGGCATGCTTAAAAGTTATGGAAGCATGTAAAAAATATATCAGCATGCTTAAGGGTCATGGAGACATGTATAGTCATGGCATCGGCGGTAGCTCAAATTGCAAGAGCGTAAAGACAAGAGGAAGGCACTTATCTTATGCCGATTTGAGGTTCATTGCTTGTGGCGGATAAAGTACTCCAATAATGCACGTCAACTCGTAGTTGAGGTTGAATGCTCAATAGAAATAGTTGAATTTCCTTAGAACAAAATAGGTGATTAGTACATGAGTATGTAAAATCAACACTAGTATTTTGCATATGTACTTTGATAAGATATTAAGCAAAGTATATATGCGAAGTAGTAGTTGACAACAAAATGACATATTCGATGGTGTGCCGCTAATGTGAATTTCAAAGTGGTCATAAGACGAGTTTGCATATACACGTGTAGACCTTGTAAACATGTGTGGATTAAAGGTACATTCTGTCAAAGTATGCATGCGTACTTGTTGCTAGAGTGCTAGCTCGTAAATATAATTATATTAGGCACAAGCTATGTAAAATGCACTTGCAGATTATGAGCAATTGTTAACAACCACAAACTCATGGTAAAGTAAAGTTTATATAGTGGTGGTGTTGATTGAAACACTATTTGAATATTTGAGGTAAGCAATTAAGCAATGTCATGTTGACAACCTATTTCGGTGCACTCACCTAGATAATTACATGCGTGACACATGCATAATTTAGACCAGAGTGGTAATTGAGACGTGGTGACTGTTTCCGTAGCTTGAGCCTAGCATGCACCACGTGGTGGTGGTAGTCTTTGGCATGCTCAATTAAAATTTATATTGACATAAGAAAGACATGGTTACTAGACGTGCATGCTTGACTAAACATATGGTCACCAATTATCAAGGACTCAAGGGTAAGTATAAAACTCACCGTAAGATCATGTCAATGTGCTGTGCACCATAATTGGTTGTCAGTCTTAGTGACAAACTAGATCATATATACATATATATATATATATATATATGTATGCAAAGCATATATATGCAAAGCATGTATATATACATGTGCTGTGTCAGATGCTATTGAGCAGGATGTCATGCTTGACAACTCAAGTGGTCATAAGTGGGTACGCACTTGAGATATAGGTGACATTAAAATAAGATAAAAGTACTTATCTGTTGGGTGCATGTGTGGAACAGAACCAGCCCAGGTCTCTTGAAACAACCGTAGTTGAGTATAAAGAGAAGATTTGCAGGTGTGCCCAGTGAAGTCTCTATGAGATTCGTGAATATCAGCATGCTAATCCAGCGAGTATCCGCTGTGATGGTACCGGAGGCTTTAACCCAAAAGGTGAGTCAAAGCAAGAAGGTGATTCGAAGAGGTCTGGCGGGTTGAGTTCGCCGTTTCTTGATGCAGCTTTGCCCAAATCTATGAAGCTGTGCATGGCAGCCCGTCGAAGCCTCGGTGCGTGGCGGATCAATCACTGACGGATCATGTTTGTCGGACGAACCTCTAGAGGACACCTGCTGCCTGGTGGCGGTAACGAGCGAATGAGGAACTTTGGGTGCCAAGGTCAAAGGCTCTGAGGGGGGACGCTTGATGCGTTATCGAAGGATTGCTCAGATTAAGGCCAGCGGTGGTGGCCAGCGGTGAGGTTCAGCGGTAGTGAGGCTGGCGGAGCGGGTTTCATCAGCGGAGCGGAGCTTTTGGCCGCGGTGCGGAGCATTCGACGGAGCTCGGTTAGCGGTGGCTGGAGCTCAGCGGAGCTGGAGTGCAGCGGAGGAGGTCCGCTGACGGATATTGGCGGAAGGAGTGGGAGAATATGCCGCTGGATGTGCTTAGCGGAGGATTTTCTGGCGGAAGCTGTTGTTGGAGCTCGGCGGAGGTTGCCCAGCGGAAAATTTTCTCCGGCGAAGCCGCTGCTGCTGGCGGTACTCTGTAGCGGAAGATGGTCTTGGTGTCCGGCGGAAGCTGAAGTTCAGCGGAGCATGAGTTCGGCGGAACTTGGGTCAGCGGAGCCGCTGCTAGTGTTGGTCGGTGCTGGTAGGTAAGCTCGGCGGATAACGCCTGGCGTTTGAAAGTCAGCGGAGGCATGGTCAGCGGCGGGAGAAGTTGGGCGGAGCGGGGCTCGCCGGGTCTTGAGAGAGCTGCTGTCGCCATATGCAACGAAGAAGAAAGAGGGTGGCCAAAGCAGATCTCTGGGTGTCCAGAGAGAATTGGCGCAAATTTTTTTTTTTTTTTTTTTTTTTTTTTTTTTGTGTCTGGCGTTGACCTTTGTGAGTTGGGCGTTGACCAAGCCTTGACGGGCGTTGACCAAGCATCTCCAGCGTTGACCAAGCATTGACCGACCCCGCGGGCGCTGACCGGATCCGCCGGGCGTTGACTGACCCCGCCGGGCGTTGACCGGACCCGCTGGGCGTTGACCAGTCCCGCCGGGCGTTGACCGAGCCCTATTTGATGTTGAATGAGCGTTGACTCGATATTTTTGGGTCAAAGTTCGTGGTAGGTGACGAAGCCTTTGTGTTGGCTTCCCACAGACGGCGCCAATGTTAACGTTAGAATCCGGGCGGACTCTAGTTAGCATCAAAGAGAGAGAGATAGAGAGAGAGAGAGAGTTGACACGAGATGTATAGTGGTTCGCCTCCGCATGAGCAGGAGACTACGTCCACTTGAATGTTTATACTAGTGTGTGTCGAGCCTTGCGGCCTAACATGATTACAAAGTGTGTAATGAATGTGTTGAGTTGTGGGAGGAGGCATTCCTTTTATAGATGAAGGAATGCTTCTCATTTACTTGTTCTTCGATGTGGGACAAGCAAAGTTACTATTCTAGTCTATTAAGCCTAGAAGCATGTAGAAAGCTATGTTGTGGTGGCATCTTGGCAAGGGCGGAAAGGTGGCTTCCCGACGTCGGATTTGCGACTTCCGGATACCGTGGCGTAGCTTGAACATAGGGCTACACGATGCATGTCTCGGTTGGGCCTTGCCATGGTTCGTGGATGTCCCAAAGTGGGTGTTACTTATGCTTGGTGATGTAGTAAATACTCCATATTATTGGAGGTATGTACAGAGAACATGCCCACATATGAATGAATTAACCGTGGGGGTTAATTATATGAACTACCATGCACGCATACCATGCTCACCCTTAATCTACTCAACATTATAATTGCACATCAACAATAGCAACGATAAGGGCTCCGGCGCTTATTCCTTTGCCAAATTGAAATTCATATTAGCGGCACACTACTTTGTTTATACGATTTGCTTCCAAAATCTCATCAAGGTACATATAAAGGCTATTAGTGTTGATTTTACATACCCGTGCACTAATCACCTATTTCTTATTTTTCGAGGAGACAAAATCATCATTTTTCGAGCGTCATGCTTGGACAACTCCAACTTCAACTCGCTCCAAATCGGCACAAGATAAGTCACACCATCTTATCTTTACGCTCTTGCAAATTTGAGCTACCGCCAATACCATGACTATACATGTCTCTATAACCCTTAAGCATGCCTACAAAATGTTATTAGCAACTTTACTACAAGTACATGCTACACACATACATGCTTAAATTCAATTACTTGTGACATGCATCTAGAAGCTTGTGATACTTACGACTTAATTAAACATGCTCGGATAAACGACTTGTTCGGGTTTCGACTCGCTTGGGTATCGAGTATGGCCGCGACTTGCGCTTGGGCCACGCCTCGCACGCTCGCACAACGCCTACACACTCAACTACACCCAACTTGCTCGAACAACCCAACTTGCTCGATCATGTCCAACATGCTTTACTTAAGCCCCAAGTTCACAAACGCTTCATACGATGTCACCGGGACTACTCCCACAAATTTATATGGACACCCATTACACTTGCCACTATCTATTGTGCGTGTTATATGGCCATAAGATCCACATATACAACTACCAATATTTTACATGTTCATACACATTAATGGAATATTGAATTCTTCTACCATTTGTTGTTCCCTTCAAATCGAATTCTTTTTCGCATTCCATTAATACGGACGGTAACCAATACAACAAGCATTCTACATATGCGCGTTTTTGTCTCATTGTGTAGGTTAAAGGAGTCCCTTCTTGCTTACGGAGTTCGGGGACTTGTGGGGGCTCCGTACCGCCCGGTTACTTATGCTTGATGACTTCGTGGTTATAACTCCCCAACCAAGAAGCTCCTCTTACTTGGGGACTTCGGGGACTTGTACATACCTCCAATAATATGGAGTATTTACTACATCACCAAGCATAAGTAACACCCACTTTGGGACATCCACGAGCCATGGTGAGGCCCAACCGAGACATGCATCGTGTAGCCCTATGTTCAAGCTACGCCACGGTATCCGGAAGTCGCAAATCCGACATCGGGAAGCCACCTTTCCGCCCTTGCCAAGATGCCACCATAACATAGCTTTCTACATGCTTCTAGGCTTAATAGACTAGAAATATGTGGAAACTTGTCCCACATCGAAGAATAAGTAGAGGAGATGGCTTCCTTGACTTATAAAAGGAATGCCTCCTCCCACAACTCAAGACATTCATTACACACTTTGTAATCATGTTAGGCCGCAAGGCTCGACACACACTAGTATAAGCTTTCAAGTGGACGTAGTCTCCCGCTCATGCGGAGGCGAACCACTATACATCTCGTGTCAACTCTTTCTCTCTCTCTATCTCTCTCTTTGATGCTAACTAGAGTCCGCCCGGATTCTAACGTTAACAGAGGGTCAGTATGCTATTGAGGGTCAGTAACCCTATGTGTATTGCAACCTCATGATTGCATGAGGTATTCAACTCAAATCTATTATCAGTTCAGTTGAGCTTGCACATTTAGACAGATTTCTTAGCTTTACTTTATGGGAGAGTCATTGCAATTATGTCTACCTATAGGCTCTGTGGATATTTGATCTTATTACTGTTGTTAGTCTTTCTTTTTTGCTTGAAATTCTGGTCATTGATCTATTGCAACTGTGAGGATCTTTTGATTAGGTCTTTTGCATTCTTATAAGCTATAATGGTTTCTTAATCAAATTGAGGGTCAGTACACTATTGAGGGTTAATAAACTACTGACGGTCAGTAGTCATATATTTGCATTTATCATAACATTAATCACAGTGGCAAAGAGAGAGGGTGCTGCAATAGGCAAAGAGGATGTATTGATTGGAACAAAGAAGATAAGAGCACAGAGACCAGATTACATACAGTATAAATGTAATCTGCATGCATTCTGGGCTACTATCAACACCCATCGAACAATGATTGGAAAAGAGAGTTGGGGGAAGCTAAAGAAGACGTCGTTTTAGGGGTTCATTAAAATTTTTATGAAGAGGAGATCAAGAAGGACCAGGTCTGCAAATCAGATGACCTAACAAAATGTTTGTAGTAGTTTTATGATGCCAAAAATATGGTTTTCCGATTTGGGACAGCGAGTTTAAAATCCACCAATAACTAACAAGGGCATGTTGTTTGGTTGACTTGGGCTTGATGAAGCCTTGAACAAACTAGTCCCAGAGTGACTCGACGACAACTATTAATTGATCAGAGACAAGAGAAATGGTACCTGCATAGAAACCCCTTGTAAAGTAGAACAATCCGTACACGATTTCAAATTTTTTTTCTTTTTCTTATGTGTATAGTGTTCATATACCTGCTTTTTCATACATGCCTTTGATTGTTTCCTAGTCTTACAGGACATGTAATGTGTGTTGCACTTATATCATAACATCTCTCTTCAATGAAATCCAATTATTTCATACCTTTTCCAATTCTTGTTGAAACAACTATCCAAAATCGCAAGAATCTCAAAAATTCAAACTTCTAAGCATTATAGCAAACTGGTTTCACAATTCAATTTACAAGAACAAAGTATTATAGTCTACAATCCACTCGAAAACCCTAACAAGACCTTAATTGGTGAAACTACATTCAGTCTCACAGAGCTGAGACACATTATGGGAAGCATCTGAATTGAGACTCCACCCTTCGATCACAAAAATTACACTGCAGTAGCTTCTACGCCGTAGAATCAACCTTGGGTGGCGAGAGAGAATACTTCTGAGGAAAGAAGAGCTTGCAGTTGTTACAGTGCACCAGAGGTGCTTTCCCGGGCCATTGCCACATGGGGACGAAGAAAAGTTTCAGCACCTTCTCTTAGTCCACCAAATCCCCGGCGACCTACACACTATGCACCTGCCCGCACCAGATTTGTCAAAGAACAAAGCTATGAACAACTAAATCAAAACTTGAAAAAAAACAATCAAATACACAATAAACAAATCAAACTGATCAAATTGAAGGAAACTCCTCGAATTGAAACATATACAAGTAATTGAAGCAAATGCAAAACACGAATCGAAGAAGAAGGAAGAATCAACAAGATAGAAAATCACAATTTAGCTAGAACCTGAGCTCTTGTTTGCTTTCGAATTCTACATGAAGAAAAGCCTTTCGATTACATTCAGACGCACAAAGCACTCAGACCTCCATTGAAATCAGAGATCTGATGTACTCCGGCGGCTTCAATAATGCAGTGCTCCAACCTGAGCTCTGAAAATCACGATAACTGTCAGTAGCTATAGTCGTATTTGTCTAGAAGTCTGCAAAATGTTATTTTGGTAATTTACTCATTAACAGAATCAATTAAAAAATGGAAGAAAAATGGCCGCACATGCTTGGGCCTTGTGGATGGATCAGCTACAGTACCACAAGGGATTTAAAGAAAAACAGGCTTGTTGTTGGTAATATAAGGGCTGGGATTGTAGCTATTGTTAATTTGCTGATTTTTTTTATTTCTGATCTGGTATGCAAGACGTCTACATTAGATGTTGTTATCTTCTCACCTCCTCTTCAATTGATCAACGCCTTCTCAATCTGATTTTGGTTTTCATGCCCTGGGTCGCCTTGTGTCACCCTGGGTAACTTTTTAGGTCACCCTGGTAACCTGCAAGCTGACTTGGTGACCCAGGCCTTATTGGAAACTGTGCTCGTGACCTAGAGAGTGGAAATAAACACTAAAAAATAGTGAATAGTAGGTGACCTGGTGACCCAACGGGTGAACTTACTCTAACAGTTAGCTTCCACGATTTAACATCTTCCAGCTTGGGTTTGTTACAAGCTTCAACCGAACGATTATCCTTACGCTTCTTTAAATGATACATTATCAAATAGTTTGCCTTTTGTGGCAATATCAATGCGGGTTCAAAGTCCAAAGACACCGGCACCATCACAGCTGATGAGTGTTCCACTACCGATTTAAAACTCTTGTTGTAAGTTACCAGCGCCATGGAGGCATTCGCTTTACACTAGGAATAGCCGGTGCCTCCACTATGGTGCTTCCAGGTGGAAGAGCTGTCATTACTGGTGGCGGGGAACAAAACTTTCGATCTGCGTAACCAATTCTTGAGCCGAGACTTCAGTGATTTCTGATCATTCATATGCAAACTGTGAATAGGAGAATCAAAGTTTGCTCAACATCACTGAGCTTGTGGAACTTAGCCAATGCAAAGATGAATTTTCCATAAAACTACGGCCCACCTTGGACAATCTACTGCCATTTTGATTCTTTCACAAACTTGAGCACATAATAGGCTCCTTGTCTCTAGATCGAAAGTCTATTCTTGAGGCCCATTAACAGTGGCGGATCTAGGATTTGAAAATAGGGAGGGCTACATATTTATGTGTCCCTTTGGGCGAAGCCCAAAATTTTTTTTTTTAGTACAATAATGCACAGGTGTGCGAATGCAAGAGTGGGGAGATGAAAACTTGAGAGTTTAAGTGTTCAAAGATTGAATTTAGTCCGTAATTTAGGCCTTTTTGCGAAGAAGAAGAATGAGAATTTGTGATGGATGGAGAGAATGGAAGAGCCAGAGAGGAGTTTAACTTCGATAATTTGAGAGTTCGGGTGGCTTCATTAAACAAATATACATATAAACAAACAATATACATCATCTATATAGTTTTTTTCCCAAAAGTTTGTTCTGAATATAAAGTCATAGATAGAACGAAATAGTTAGCAAATAAACCCAAGACCAATCTGCAAAGTTAACTCTATAAACTTGAATTGATTACTCGACATTCGAATGAGGCCAAGCTCCTGGCCGAGATATTGAGATAGCACAACAATTGATAAAATGATAAGTATTGAAATCAATTAAACCCACAAGGCCACAACAATTGCACGGCAGAAAGAAGACACATTGATCGACCTTGATAAGTTTTGAAATCAATTAAACCCACTTACCCACGTCAATTAAACATTTAAATCCACATCAATTAAAGTATACATCTAATTTTTTTTTTAGGCCTAAAAATCTCGGACGGGCTCCAGCCCGCCCAAGCTTGTACTTAGATCCGCCCATGGGCCCATACGAAAGCCATGGTCCTCATGAAGGCCATCGAGATCAAGCTTCTTCTTAATTGACAACAACCTTTTAACTGCATATGAATGATCTGAAATCGCCGCCTTGCCAACGATCCTAAACAAGACTTTCATGTTGTCAGAACTAGCAAGCGCTGCTGCGAGACGAGCGGAGACTTGGTCAACCATCTTCAAAATGACAACAATGGTGCTGAGAATAGGGGAAGAGAAACCTAGTTTTACATCGACTTTCTCTCTAAGTATGATTTACACATACCCTATTAGGTTGTTTTTTTTTTTTTGTTTTTTTTTTATTTTTTTTTTATCATAAATGCTAGTAATCTTTTCTCTCAATTCGCTAATTGTGAAAATGAAGAATCTTAATAAACCATAAGTTATAAGATCTAATAATTAATTCACTCACAACATGTTAACTGACCTTACTTATCAAGAAGCGCGCGAAAATTTACTTGCCGAATACGTTTTCAAGCAATATTCCTTTTCATTAGTGTTGCTTGCCAAACACGTTTCGAGAACTATAGGCACAGTAGTAATATTTTTCCAGTAATTCTCTATTTAGATGTCATTGAACTGACTGATTGCATCTATATTTGCGAGCATTGTGATAAAATATCGATTTTTTCCAACTAATAATACTCCTAGAATTTGTTTTTGTTGGATCCCAAATTGCTTAGAACTTGTTCCAAGTTCTAATCCCTCAGTTATATATATACCTATTTTCTTGTTATGTTGGAGAAAAATCCATCTATATGAGTAGGTGGCTATGAGCCTATGACGAAAACAAAAACTATGGGTTAGGTGGCAAATTTTTTGTTAACCACAGAAAGGCATATTCAGCTAACCATGGTTACCTGGTCTGGTTATTACAAAACCACAAACAAAAAGTAAAATAAAATAAAATGAAAAATAAAAAATGGCCCACACATGAAGAGCTTTAAGAGCAAAACTCTTATAATTAAGAAGAAAATAAGAAAAAATAAACGAGTATAAATTCTGTTTCTCATTCGCTGATCTTCTGAGACTGGTCATACCCCTCTGATTGCTCGAACAATAGCTCAAATCGGGTGCGTCTCGATTATCTGTGTTCGATTATCAAACCTTAGATTCTTGTATCTGTATTGGGGATCTCTGATTATATCTACAGCTACTTGCAAGATTCTGGGATTGTTTTCTTTCTTTGCTTTCATTCAATTGTGATCTAATGGACTCGTTTGTTTATTAGATTCATATTGAGTTTCATATAGGTAGCTCATAATTCGATTGTATGTAATCAAACTGGGGTTTGTTCAGCATGGATTGGTTCTTGAGCTTTTGCTTCTGGGCAGTGTTTGTATCTCTCTGATTGATATGGCTTGATTGATTAACGTTTTATATTGTTGGTTACCATTGATTGGAATAGTTAGATTCGGAGGTGTGTGGTACAGTCGTTGTCGAATGCAATACTTTAATCTGGTTTATATTGGTTTTTGTTAGATTGGCTAGTAGATGATGTTGAGCTGGATTATGAATTGTATTGTCAATGTTGATTTTAGTAGTTTGTCGTTTGATACAGTTTTGATTGATTGATAAATTGGAAGGTTAGATAAGACTTGTGCGTATGAATTAATGAATTGAAAGATATTGTTTTTGTGTAGAAAATGGCGTCAATGGTTGCCAAGGGGAGTAGTTGTACCACTCAGGTCTCTCCCTCTATGACTGTTCAAGAAAAGGGTAGTAGAAATAAGAGGAAGTTCCGGGCTGATCCACCTTTAGGGGACCAGAATAAGATTTTGCCTTTACCTCAAACTGAATGTGCAAGTTACGAATTTTCAGCGGAAAAATTTGAAATCAGTCACCAGAATCATGGACAAACCAGTGTCTGTGACCTGTGTTTTGTTAATCAAGACCATTCTGATGGGTTGAAACTTGACCTTGGATTGTCTAGTGCTGTTGGTTCATCTGAGGTTGGCCCAAGCCGGACTAGAAGGGAATCAGAGGCAGAAGAGTTTCAAGATGCTGATTGGAGTGATCTCACAGAAACCCAGCTTGAAGAACTTGTTATGAACAATTTGGACTCAATTTTCAAGAGTGCAATTAAAAAGATTGTTGCTTGTGGTTACACCGAAGACGTTGCTACAAAGGCTGTTTTGCGGTCTGGTCTTTGTTATGGGTCCAAAGACACTGTGTCTAATATAGTGGATAATACTTTAGTTTTTCTTAGGAGTGGCCAAGAAATTGATCCTTCAAGGGAGCACTGTTTTGAAGATTTACAGCAGCTAGAGAAGTACATATTGGCGGAACTGGTGTGTGTTCTTCGCGAGATTAGGCCTTTCTTCAGCACTGGCGATGCAATGTGGTGCTTATTGATCTGTGACATGAATGTCTCTCATGCTTGTGCAATGGATGGTGACCCCATAAGCAGTTTCCTCAGTGATGGCGTGTCAAATGGAAGTTCACCCATTTCAAATCAACCTCAGCCCAAAACAGAAGCCAAGAGTTTAGAATTGGGTCTTCTGAATGCTGGTAAGCCGAGCTCATCAATGCCTGGTTCTCCTAGTTCACAGTCTGAGACATCTAAACCAAGAAATTCGGTTAACAATGGATTACTCTTAGAAAAAGAGGGCACAACTGGAACATCTCCATCTCCTGCTGTAGATGAAAAGCTTGTGGGCACTAGAAAGGTCCATTCTATTAGTACTAAAAGAGAATACATGCTTCGACAAAAGTCACTTCATTTGGAGAAAAATTACCGTACATATGGATGTAAAGGGTCTTCAAGAGCAGGGAAGCTGAGTGGTTTGGGCGGTTTAATTTTGGATAAGAAGTTAAAATCTGTGTCAGACTCTACCGCTCTTAATTTAAAGAATGCATCTTTGAAAATAAGCAAGGCAATGGGAGTTGATTTGCCTAAAGACAATGGGAACCACATTCTTTCTTCCAATGCTGGACCTTCTTCCCCTGGAGTTTTTAACGTGGATGCTGAGAATGCTGCTTCAGTTTTGCCTATGAACAGTGTCTCATCCATGTTACCTTCTGCGAATAATTCAACAACATTACCGGCCCCCATTACTGCAAAAACATTGCCAGCAGCCGCTACTCCACCTGCATTATCAGCTGCTGATACTGAGCTTTCCCTTTCACTGCCTACAAAAAGCAACACTACCCCAGTGCCTGTTAGCTTTAATTCTGATAACTCAAATTCTATTTTTGCTGGGATGCCTTTTGATAAGTCCTTGGGGCAGTGGGTACCCAGGGACAAAAAAGATGAGATGATTTTGAAGTTGGGCCCTAGGGTGCGGGACCTGCAAAATCAGCTGCAAGAGTGGACAGAATGGGCTAACCAGAAGGTTATGCAGGCTGCCCGTAGGCTAGGTAAGGATAAGGCTGAACTGAAGTCATTAAGGCAAGAGAAAGAAGAAGTTGAACGGCTGAAGAAAGAGAAACTAACGTTGGAGGAGAACACCATGAAGAAACTTGCTGAGATGGACAATGCTTTGTGCAAGGCTAGCGGTCAGGTGGAAAAAGCAAATTCTGCCGTCCGGAGGCTTGAGGTGGAGAATGCTGCACTAAGGCAGGAGATGGAGGCTGCCAAGTTACGCGCGGCAGAGTCTGCTGCAAGCTGTCAAGAGGTATCAAAGAGGGAGAAGAAGACACTCATGAAATTTCAGTCGTGGGAAAAGCAGAAAGCCTTGTTCAGCGAAGAACTGGTGACAGAAAAACGCAAGTTAAAA
This sequence comes from Rosa lucieae, assembly GCA_024704745.1. Taxonomy (NCBI): domain Eukaryota; kingdom Viridiplantae; phylum Streptophyta; class Magnoliopsida; order Rosales; family Rosaceae; genus Rosa; species Rosa lucieae. Next base: position 42,421,906 of record CM045495.1, read on the forward strand.
CAGCTGCTTCAGGAAATAGAGCAAGCCAGAGATCTCAAGGAACAATTGGAGGTATGTTCAAAATAATTTATTTCCAAGATATCCAAATGGCAAATAGACAATGGATGTATAGGATTAAATATACCTATAATAGACTTTTTTTTTTCACATGGATGGGGTCAGTAAAGGGACATGTTAACCAATATATGATGCAGGACCAAGAGAGTTCTCATTTCCAAGGTATAGACCTGATTGATATATTAGCATAATCACTATTATCCATTACCTCTTAGATCTCAAAGCAGGACATTGTACTGCTCCTGAAATGGATTTCATAGATGGGGTTATTAAATTCATAAATCAGGAGGTTGCATAGGATCCTAAATTTGAATCCATCTGTTTGAGCCCAGGCTCTGTTTCAGTTAGTGTGCCATTTACCCATCTTGTAGGTATGACATGCTACTTTAAGATGGCAGATTACTCAGCCATTGAAAATTTATTTGGTACCGGTGCATATGATGTGATAAGAATATACAGTACTGTCAAACTAATGCTATTGAGACTTGAACTATTGGAGTTTGTCATTATCTTTCACTAGCTCCGATGTGGGCAGACATGCAAACACACAATTTTGTTACTTAGAATTGTCGATCACGCGGTTCTAAGAAGTACGAAAGTTATAACTAAACTAAGGGATTGAGTTATGCATTGTTGATAGTTCTTCTATACAACTCATTTTGATAGAATCTTTGATGTTGTTGATGAGTTTACATTTGTTTCCTTCTTAGTTACTGTCATAGGTTTTACTTCTGAGCTTCTTCTCACTGAAAGGGGAAAAAAATATCGCAGGCTAGATGGCAACAAGAGGAGAAATCAAAGGAAGAACTACTTGAGCAGGCAAGTTCAATAAGAAAAGAAAGGGAACAACTTGAGGCTTCAGCAAAATCCAAGGAGGATCAGATCAAACTGAAAGCAGAAAGCAATCTGCAGAAATACAAAGATGATATTCAGAATCTCGATAAAGAAATCTCCCAGTTGAGACTCAAGAGTGATTCTTCGAAGATTGCAGCCCTTCGGAGGGGTGTAGATGGAAGTTATGCCAGCAAGGTATCAGACGTTGAAAATAGTCTGGATCAGAAGGGCTCCCAGATGCCATATATCTCAGAAGTAGTGAAGGATTTGCACGACTACTCTGAGACAGGAGGGGTGAAACGCGAAAGGGAGTGTGTGATGTGCCTCTCCGAGGAAATGTCTGTGGTTTTCCTCCCATGTGCCCATCAAGTGGTCTGCAGAACCTGCAATGAGCTCCATGAAAAACAGGGTATGAAGGACTGTCCGTCGTGCAGGAGCCCCATACAATGGCGTATTTCTGTACGTTATGCTCGATCTTAACTTTCTTATGGGATCGAGTGAGTGTTCTGAATAAAGATTGTGGGACTCCTATGAACTCAATAAATACGTTTGGATCACCTCCTTTTAAGTTTTGACAGATAAGTTTGCCTTGTATTCCAATGTTGATGCTGTTGGTTTGATGATTTTCTCACCATTTGCTCAACAATGTACTAGTTTGAAATCTATACCGGCTATATGTTGTTAGCCTTAAATTTTGATCTCTTATCCAGAAATATCGTTGGCTAGTCTAGAGTTCTATACACATATTTGAGTTTACACACAACCAATGTCGTATTCGGTCGCAGTATGTAACTATTTTTCACCCATACCCTGTTTCGTAAAAAAAAGTACCTAAGGTACTTATATTCGATGTAACAAATGAATCACCTTTGATTCTAATCATAGAAATGAAAGAAAAAACCAATTTTGATGATATTTTTTTTTCTGGCTTTCTTTGTTCACTTATAAGTTATAATTATGGAGACCAAAAACCCAATAATTCAACCAAAATTTGGTGACTGCCATAGTGCTATATATGTGTGGATAATAAAATAGAAAGCAGGATTTCATGGTGTCGTTGTCATTTGTATCCCCTAGCGAGCCACGTGGCATGAAATGCTTGGACTCAAATACTTATATTTAATTATTGTGGCCAAGGAGGGGAGACGACCCCACCATAAGCCATTTTTGCCAAGTCATCATCTGACAGCAGCAGCGTTAACGGTAATAACAGATTTTTCCCTCCTGTTTTGACTTGAAATACCTGAAGTATCCTCATATTCATTTCTCCTAAAAGATAATATTTTTGTTGTGGGAATATTTCTACTAAAAGATATGGTCGTTGAGATGTGTGCCATATTTACCGTCGTTTATGATAAAGGTAGTAAACACTTCTTCTTAATTTTATAAAATTTACTACAACCTTCCTATGAACTTTTATTTAATAAGAACAATAAACTCCAATTTCTTTTTCTTTACAAGTTATAAGCATTTATATTATATAATTAAGCTTTTTCTTAAGGGAATAGTTAAATTTTTGAAGTACCATATATACTCTCATATACTATAAATATTAATAAACAAATTATTTCTATATGATGATAAGATAGTCAATAAACTATATTATATTTGAAAAAAATTGCAATACCTTCCATGAAAAAATGAGAAGCTTCCTCAAAATTAAGAGAGAAATTTCAGTAACTTTTTCAATTAAAAAAAAAAAATGATAAATCTGTTTGTAAAGTGGGTATTTGTCAGTTTGTTCAAGAGTTTGAGCCATTTATGTTTGGATCAAGACCAAAATTGATGTAAGGGCTTTCTGGCTTGGATACTGACTAATGAAATTATCTACTTTTCTACAAAAAAAAAAAAATCTGATAGATCTTTTCCGATAAAAAAATGATAAATCTTAACCGCCAATTTTATTACAATACATTTGGATGAAAATTTATGAATTTGATAAAGCTTTCCTTTTCTTTTGATCAGGGGTGATGTAACAATCTACCTCGGTTACGTTAACTATATATATATATATATATATTTTTTTTTTTTTGAAATAAAGGTTAGCTACTTCTACAAGCTCACAAATATGAAGGTCTCTCAAAACTACTACCTACGAAGTAGTGAGAGTTGAGACTCGAACGCTAGATATAGGGGTTCCATGTTAAGTCACTTGATCAACCTTATCATATTAGCTAGTTTGATGAAATTTTTCTAAAGGATTGAATTTATAACTCCATCAATTAAATATCACTAACAAGTCAAATGAGATAATAATCCTCACTTTCTAATTAAATTTTTATTTATTTGTCCTATTTCCAAACAAATGGGGTACTAATGAGTTGTATTGGATAAAGTTTAGTGATACACGTTATTGGTAAATGAAATTATATCGTTGAAATATCTGACATGTCAGAAGCATTGTGCCACGTGTCACCTTGCACCTTCCTCTAGAATTTTTAATTGTGATGCAGAATGGTCAAACACCCAGTTCAAAAGTTTAAGTAAGAGGCAAGACATACCGCTATAACTTTCGTCCACTCATGTCACATATCAAACCAACCCAAACCGCCATTTTTCGTTCTCTGAAGAAGCTCTGCAACTGAAAACACCCAGGTAAATAATTCCCTCTACCAATTCTCACACACCCTTTAATTATCTTTGCAATAAAAGTCCTTCACTCAATGAAATTATGTAATATACAAAATATATGATCATCATAAACAATTTTTGGACCCAAATAATTTTTCACTGTCGGCAAGCTTTTAGTGTTTTTTCCTAACAGAATCAGTCCAATTCTATATGCAAAGCGGGGAGCTAGGAATATTTGTTAGGGAGGGGACTAAGCTTTGGCTTTGGTCATAATTCAACTAAATATCAGCTTTGTTAGCTTTTGTTTTGCCAAGTATTCCTTGAATTTCTCCGCCTGATCTAACCAATTTCAGTGATCCAACTAGTGTTGACTGATTAGTTTGACTGAAGTTCAGTGAGGAAGCCTATAAATAGGGACACAAAGACAGTGAAAATGTCATCCACAGTGAAAGGTTTACTCTTGAGGACTTCACCGGAGGTAGCTTATAGACACAGAATGTTCAACGATCGTTCTTTCCTCAACGGCGTGAACGGTGGCTCCACCCAAGCCGGCCAGACCCGGCATCAGCCTCACGTTGCTACCATAACAAATGGGATCACCAACCCCAGTCCTAAGAAAAATGAGCTGCAGAGCCAGATCGGAGCCCAGCCTATGATGTCACCAGTTTTGGACCCGAGTACTCCAACAACGCACAAGGTAACTCCTGTACTGCAGTCTAAACTTCGCGCTTATTGTCAATTGATTTCGTGTTGGATGCTCTATGTTTAGTTTAGTGCAAGCATTTTGTCAGCCCATTTCAAATATGGACTGTTAGTGCATCCATTTTGTTTATGGTGATTTTGGTGTTGCTGACCTAAAGGCTTCTTTTTTGTTTATGCAGAGGGTTTTTACTTTTGGGAAGGGAAGGAGTGAAGGAAACAAGGGCATGAAGTCACTGGTAAGCTTTTACTATACTTTCCATTTGAGAAAATCATGAGGTTCAGTCAAAGTTATCAAGAGTAGTCCACATGTTAGTAAGTTTATGTTTAGTGTTATATTTGATCACAATGCCTGTGCATTGTAGTTGGGAGGGAAGGGTGCAAACCTGGCTGAAATGGCTAGCATCGGGCTATCCGTGCCACCTGGGCTTACTATCTCAACAGAAGCATGCCAAGAGTATCAGGAGAATGGTAAAGAACTACCGGAAGGTTTGTGGGAGGAGATACTAGAAGGCTTGGATTATGTGCAGAAGACTATGGGAGCTACTCTTGGTGACCCTTCCAAGCCCCTCCTTGTCTCTGTTCGCTCTGGTGCAGCGGTATGAATCCTTCCAATTTCAATTTTTCTGGGTTTTTTTTTTTTTTTTAATTTATAATATTCAGTACTAATGTTTAATCTCCCTCATGATGCTGGAAATTTTGAACCAATGGAATATATATTTTTAGTGGCATATACAACCTCACTTTGTACGCCAACTGATTTGTATGCTATGTATGTGCCTAGATTTCTATGCCTGGCATGATGGACACTGTCCTCAACCTTGGACTGAATGATGAGGTGGTTGCTGGTTTAGCTGTAAAAAGTGGGGAGCGCTTTGCATATGACTCATACAGACGTTTCCTAGACATGTTTGGAGATGTTGTAAGTGCTTTTCTTTATGCATTTCATGATGACGGTATTTTTGACACAAACCTTCAACATGCACTCTGAACTCATTGGTAATCATTTTTCCTTTCCCTTTGAAGGTTATGGAAATTCCACACTCATCATTTGGGGAGAAGTTGGAAAACTACAAACACCAAAAAGGAGTTGAACTTGATACAGAGCTAACAGCTTCTGATCTCAAAGAGCTGGTAGAACAATACAAAAGTGTCTATCTTGAAGCTACGGGTCAAAAATTCCCTTCAGGTACCAAGTAAAACGCTAACAAGTCTTTCCTATTTTTTCCACCTTTAGTTTTCCTAGTAAAAATTCTGTATGTAAACTTGTGCTTGTCGGCTTTTCTCATGTGTATCTGCAGATCCAAAACAACAGCTAGTGTTGGCTATTAAAGCAGTTTTTAATTCTTGGGACAGCCCGAGGGCCAACAAATACCGGAGCATCAATCAGATAACTGGTTTAAAGGGAACTGCAGTTAACATTCAAAGCATGGCTTTTGGGAACATGGGAAGCACTTCAGGGACAGGTGTTCTATTCACTAGAAATCCAAGCACTGGTGAAAAGAAGCTCTATGGGGAGTTTCTAGTCAATGCTCAGGTTTTTTACACCTCTATCATCTCTTTCTAAATCGATAGAAGTATAGACTATTTACTCTATAGTTTTACGAGATCAATAGCTCAAGAATGGCATTTGAACAGGGAGAAGATGTAGTTGCCGGTATTAGGACACCAGAACCTTTGGATACCATGAAAAATTGCATGCCAGAAGCTTACAAGGAGCTTGTGGAGAACTGTGAAATTCTAGAAAGACATTACAAAGATATGATGGTAAAAGTTCTCGTTTATCAGTACACATCTAGTCTTTTTTTTTTTTTTTTTTTGGATTATTATTAAACTTTTCTTTCCTGATAATTCTGGTGAACAGGACATTGAGTTCACTGTCCAAGAAAATAGATTATGGATGTTGCAATGTCGTACTGGAAAGCGTACTGGTAAAGGTGCGATCAAGATAGCTGTAGACATGGTTAATGAAGGGCTTGTTGAAAAGCGCTCCGCAATCAAGATGGTGGAACCACAACATGTTGACCAACTTCTACACCCTCAGGTATTTATGCTCATTTCTAACACAGAAAACAGAGAAAGTTTAGATTGCTTAGAAATAGTGAATATATCTGCCTATAGGTTTAATATATCTGCTATATATTAATGTAGGCCATATTCTGACTTCCTAAGTATATTTTTTTTTCTGACCAGTTTGAGGATCCGACAGCATACAAAGACAAAGTACTTGCCACTGGCTTGCCTGCATCACCAGGAGCAGCAGTAGGGCAAATCGTGTTCAGTGCAGAGGACGCTGAATCATGGCATGCACAAGGAAAGAAGACCATTTTGGTAAACAAATATCTTTTTGATCTAACCCTTTTCTTCGCTTTTCCACACATAGATCGAAGAAACACAAAAACGGATTTTTTTTTTTGGGTTAAAACAGGAGTTGGGAAGAGCAAAGTGCTCTCTCACCCCAAATTTATTGAAATAAAAATAATGTACAATCTAATAAGATGACACAACAGCCAAACCCCTGGAGAACAATGTGAGTGACAGCAAATTTAAACAATACAACTAACACAAAGAGAAAGGACAAATTAATGAAAACGAAAGTTAGGGAGACCGAGCTTATCTCGTTGACATTGGTCCTGAATGAAATGAGGAGGCTCGTCCCACCAAGTCAATGCAGACAAAAACGGATTTCTTACTTTTTTTGAAAATTGATAGTTCCCAAAGACTTCTAATATATCCTAATAGGGGAGTTCAGTTGAAAAAGATATTGATATCTAGTTAGGATAGGACTGCCTGTACTCTTGAAATAACTAAAGACTTATAGTGGTCACATTCTGGTTTCATAACAATTCACTATGGTTGTTGTATACCTTTAGGTAAGGACGGAAACCAGCCCGGAAGATATTGGGGGAATGCATGCATCTGCTGGGATCTTGACTGCTAGAGGTGGCATGACATCTCACGCAGCTGTTGTCGCTCGTGGATGGGGTAAATGTTGTGTTTCTGGATGCTCTGATATCCGAGTAAATGATGATGAGAAGGTGATTATTCTAGTTTCCCTTTCACAACTACTTTTAGTAAAGTATGAAGGGAAATGTGGAAATGTATTAATTGGGTGTCTTGATGAGATGTGCAGGTTGTTGTGATTGGGGACACTTTGTTTAGAGAAGGAGAATGGCTCTCCCTCAATGGAAACACCGGTGAAGTCATATCAGGAAAACAGCCACTTTCTCCTCCAGCTTTAAGCGGTGATTTGGAAACCTTTATGTCTTGGGCTGATAGCTTTAGGCGTCTCAAGGTGCCATAGCTTTCTTGCTCTATGGTTTTGATTTGTTCCACCACCTATTGGGTTTCTCTAAAATGGGGTAAATGATCAACAGGTTATGGCAAATGCCGACACACCTGAAGATGCACTAACAGCAAGAAACAATGGTGCACAAGGGATTGGACTTTGCAGGACAGAGCACATGGTAAGCATTTCTCCTCTGACAAAATATATTTGTAGTATTGCTTGCTATATTAAGTTTTGAAATAATGTTGGAGTAGTTAGAGTTATGAAACTCTATCAACATTTCTCATGTTTCTTTCTTTTTCCTTCTTTCCAATGTTTCAGTTCTTTGCTTCAGAGGAAAGAATTAAGTCAGTAAGAAAGATGATCATGGCAAATACACTTGAGCAGAGGAAGGCAGCATTGGATCTCTTACTACCATATCAGAGATCTGACTTTGAAGGAATTTTCCGTGCAATGGATGGTATTCTTAATTTTTCTACTAGATTTAAATCTTTGAAGTTTATTACTTAAAAAACTCATGCATGGACCAACTATGTGACAAAAGTACATAGGACTGGCCACTTTTGTTATAATCTTGTAGTTGTAAGTTGTAACTATCTAATTATAAATTCGTGGCATTCCAGGTCTTCCGGTAACCATCCGATTGTTAGACCCTCCACTTCATGAGTTTCTTCCAGAAGGTGACCTAGAACAGATTGTTAAAGAAGTAGCTGCAGAGACTGACATGACTGAGGATGATGTTTACTCAAGAGTTGATAAATTAACAGAAGTAAACCCAATGCTTGGTTTCCGGGGCTGCAGGTATGATGACTCTTAAATCTAACATTAGCTCTCTAATATAATAACTCAAATTTTTGTTCTCAAAACGTCTCTTTGATGAAATTTAATCACCTTAATAGTTTCACAATCATCGTTTCTTGTCTTATCCAACATTTGAAAGTTAACACTCCTTGTCTAGAAATATTTCACAAGTTTAAAAACCTTGTTCTCTTAGATGAAAGTTATTCATGTATATTAGTTTACAAATCTAAAGTGAAGAACTTGATGTTGATGAAAGGCCTTTGCTGGTGTGTGTCAACAGGCTAGGGATTTCGTACCCAGAACTCACAGAAATGCAAGCACGTGCAGTCTTTCAGGCTGCAGTCTTGATGAGCAACCAGGGTGTCAAAGTTTTCCCTGAGATAATGGTTCCTCTTGTTGGATCACCTCAGGTATGATCCCGCATTCTTGTTCATCCGTTTCTCTTTTCTCCTCATTTATTCGCAATGCTAATTTGCGAGAATACTGTTCTCCTTTGCTACTTGTACAAAAGTTTATAGTGATGAAACTTCTATGACTAAATAAAGCACCAAAAGTTACCCTTTCCTGTAACATCCATTTTTTCTTTCTTTCGTATCTTAGGAACTGGGACACCAAGTGACTTTAATCCGGAGTGTTGCAAAGAAAGTGTTCTCTGAAATGGGTACTACCTTGAGTTTCAAGGTTGGAACCATGATTGAGATTCCCAGAGCTGCTCTGATTGCAGATGAGGTAGGTTAAGTTGATATGTATCTCTTTGTGCTGGTGAGGTTGTCTTTTGATATTCAACGTATAAGGAAGAATACATTATTCATATTATAATGCTGATTAATATCATAACAATGGTGACAGATTGCAAAAGAAGCAGAGTTCTTCTCTTTTGGAACCAATGATCTCACCCAAATGACCTTTGGGTACAGTAGAGATGATGTGGGCAAGTTCCTACCAATTTATTTGTCCAAAGGCATTCTTCAAAATGATCCATTTGAGGTTAGTGATAATATATAGATTTAAAGACTAACAAATTCATCATGAAAAGTAACTTAAAACTGATTTCTTGACACTAACAGTCCAAATGCACTGCTTTTAGGTACTGGATCAAAGAGGAGTTGGGCAGCTCATCAAGATGGCCACAGAAAAGGGTCGTGCAGCTAAGCCAAGCTTAAAGGTAAACGACAGCATGGCCATATAGCACCAAAGGGTTTCCCGTTTCATCCATCTTTTTCCTTAATATGATGATGATTTTGAACAAACAGGTTGGAATATGCGGTGAGCATGGTGGGGAACCTTCTTCTGTTGCATTTTTCGCTGAGGCCGGACTAGACTATGTTTCATGTTCTCCATTCAGGTTCTCTTTTTCTCTCAGTTTTCTTCTGGGTAACTTATTTGAAAATGCTCTGTTTTATACCGTCACACCAACACTCCATCAAACATAGAGTAAAAATCGACTATATAATATGTAGACTATCCAGTATTCAAATAAAAGTCCGCTTTATAACTAATCAAATTCGTAATTGTAAATGCTTTGACAGGGTACCTATTGCAAGGCTAGCAGCAGCTCAAGTTGCCGTCTGACACAGATTGAATAATTTGCGACTTTTCATTTGTAAATAATTTCTTATTCCAGTCGGAAAAATGCTCATAATCTACTATGGAGACCGAAATAAAGGGAGAATTTTTTTTTTTTCATAGTACTTCAAAAAGAACTAGTCCATGTGAATAATTCTTGGGTTCAATCAAATTATGTCTTAGTTTACACAAGTTAGACTTGTTACGAGTTGCATTGATCATATATAGCATGTATATTTTAGGAAAATTTTATCATATTGTTTAACATTCATATTAAATTCGGGCTTGCCCTTTAGGTTTGTGGTGAAGGCTTTAGCCTGCCCACAAGTTTGAAAGGTTCAAAAGCAGGCATGGTGATGGTGCTGGTGGGTGTTGGTAACAACTACATGTTGAAGAACCTTTGGAGTCGAGTGAATTGGCCAATCCACAATCATTGGTGTGGTTCTACATCTACACGACACAAGTGGAATTACTTTTACAAGTACAAAGTGTTTCATTCTTGTTTTTATAAGCTGATTAATGGCTCTTAACTCCACTCTAGCTCCTCATCTTTGACCAAAACTCCAACACTCTCAAATAAAACTACTAAAACCGGCACCTGTGACCAACCCACCTCACCTGAACAGTGAGTTCTGAAACTCCTCTAAACTTGCTCTTGAAAAGAAACTCATCATTGTTCCCAACTCTACTTGACTTCTCTTCATTCTCCGATCATCTGAAACATGGTTGAAGCAGTTCCATTTGGCACTGCAGCTGACATACTCATCAAGCTCGGGTCTTCCACTTTCCGGGAGCTCGGGCTCGTCTACGGCGTCAACAAGGAAATGAAGAAGCTTGAGAACACTCTCTCCACCATCAAAGCTGTTCTCTTAGACGCAGAGGAGAAGCAAGAGAAGAGCCATCTGGTGCAGGACTGGATCAGGAAGCTCAGCGAGGTTGTGTACGAGGCCGATGATTTGTTGGATACATTCGAAACCAAAGCTAGGCAGCATGAGAATCATCAGGTGCGTGAGTTCTTTTCAAACACACTTGCTTTTAGATACAAGATGGGTCGAAAACTGAGAGAAACTAGAGAGAGATTGGATGAGATTGCAGGGGATATTTCAAAGTTCAACTTCAGGGATAGGTCGTTGACAATCTCAGATATTGGGATTGAGATGAATAATAAGAGAGAAGAGACGCATTCGTTTATGGTGGAGTCGGCTGTAATTGGAAGAAAGAGAGAGGAGGAGGAAATGGTTAAGTTTTTGATATTCCCACCAAGTACTCAAGAAAATGTGTCTGTGACTGCCATTGTTGGTATTGGGGGACTTGGGAAGACCACCCTTGCTAAAATGTTGTATAATGATGATAGGGTAGTGAACTATTTTGAGATTAAGATGTGGGTGTGGGCGTATGGAAGTTTTGATTTATATTCAGTTGCGGAGAAAATTTTGAGATCTATTGCTACGAATGAACTAGAAGATTCGGAGTTTTATTACCAGCGTATTGTGCTGCAGAAACAGTTTCTTATGGAGGAGTTGCAGATTCTGCTTCGGAAGAAATTGGATGGGAAGCGCTACCTCCTTGTTCTGGATGATGTGTGGAATGTGAAGCGCGAAAGTTGGCTTCAGCTGAATGATTTGTTGAAAGGTGGTGCCAAGGGGAGTAAGATTGTTGTGACAACTCGTAGCACGAATGTTACCGCGCTTATGGATGTTGATTCCCCTTTTGTGTTGCAAGATCTATCGGAGGAAGAGAGTTGGACATTGTTTAAGCAACTGGCTTTTAAAGATGGAAGGGAGGAGGAGCATCCGGAGTTGGTGCCAATAGCAAGAAGAATTGTGAAGAAATGCCGAGGTGTTCCTCTTGCAATAAGGACCCTAGGAAGCATGATGAGATACAAACCTAATGAAAGAGAGTGGATTTCGATTCAAAATACAGAGATCTGGGAGTTACCAAAAGAGGAGAATGATGTTTTGAAGATACTGAAGTTAAGCTATGATCACATGCCAATTTATTTGAAACAATGCTTCTCCTACTGCGCATTGTTCCCCAAGGGATATGAAATTGAGAAAAAAATGTTGGTCGAACTTTGGATAGCTCAGGGTTACATTCACCTTCCTGGTAAAGAGAGGAACTTAGAAGAAATTGGTGACCTGTATTTCAAGGAATTGATAGAGAGGTCATTATTTCAAGAGGTCAAGAAAGATGCCAATGGAAATGTAATTAGTTGTCATATGCATGATCTTATACACGATCTTTCACGGGCAGTTGCAGGATCTGAATGCTCAATTTGCAGTACTGATGTTGGAGATATATCTGAAAGAGTTCATCATGTTTCATTTAGTTGTTATCTGCCTTCTTCATGGGAAGTTCCGACAGCGTTGCTCAAGGCAAAGAAGACTAGGACATTTATACTACCACTTCAGGATCAAGTATATAGAATTTCCAGTCACAATACAATCATTTCAAACTTGAGGCGCTTACGTGTGTTAGATCTGCATAACCTAAGAATTGATGAGCTTTCAAATTCCATAAGCAAGTTGACCCATCTTAGGTACCTTGACCTCTCTGGTAATGTTAGTATGACAGCACTCCCTGCTTCTATAAGCAGTCTGCAGAATCTACAGACGCTTAAACTCAACAGGTGCTACAGACTTGAACAACTACCTAGAGATATTGGAAAGATGATCAGCCTTAGACATCTTGAGATCACTGGGTGCCGCAAATTGAATCACATGCCACCTGGACTGGGAAAGTTGGTATCTCTTCAGACATTACCGTTATTCATCTTGGGCAGGAAAGCTCTCTTTTCCAGTGTGAGTGGTGGAATAGATGAGTTGAGTGGCTTGAACTGTCTTAAAGGGGTGCTTCATGTTGCCCATCTTGAACATGTTGACAATGTCACAATAGATTCAAGGAGTTCAAATTTGAGCAGCAAGCAATATCTTGAATCCTTAAAACTAATTTGGTCCAGAGATGACGACAGTGAAAGTAATGAAGATCACATGGTGTTGGAAGGTCTTCAGCCCCATCAAAATTTGAAAGTACTGCATATAGCTGGATATTGCGGTGTTCAATTCCCCAACTGGCTGATGAACAACGCTGCATCGTCTCTTCCAAGTCTAGTTGAGCTCACCATTGAGGGCTGTCTCAGATGCCAGCATCTTCCACCACTGGATCAACTGCCTTCTCTTAAGTTTCTCAAACTATATTCTCTAAGTTGCCTCGAGCACATTAACAACAGTTACTCATCTCCCTCTTGTAGTTTGGTTGGGGGAGGAAGAGAGCCTTTGTTTTTTCCATCATTGAAAGAGCTCACACTTTATGACTTGCCACTCTTGAAGGAGTGGCAAACCTGCAGTGATCAAGATGGGACAACAACAATGCCAAAGCAGCAGCAGCTTTCATTTCCTTCCCTCACCAAATTGACTATCGTGGACGCCCCTAACTTAATGTCCATGCCGATGCTTCCACTAGTTGAAGAATTGCTTATGGACACCGTCTCTGAGAAGTTGTTGCAGTCCATGTTGATGACAGCAGCCTCAGAAAGCCAAACAAGCTCTTCCTCCCTTGCTAGATTGAAATTTCTGATCATCAAATCATGCAATGATCTGGTCTCTTTCCCTGAAGATAGGATAAATAACCTCACTTCTCTTAAGCTCCTAAAGATTATAGATTGTGGAAACTTCACATCTCTACCACATAATCTGCACTGTGAATACGTACTTAGTAATTAAGGTATTATTATTTTGCTTGTATTTCAACTCTCTGTGGCCTAGTTCTTTTTTTTTTTTCCCTCCTGATATAAGAAAAGAAAAACTAAAGCGAAAAGCCACGAACACAACCCCGCCTAGTTAATCTTAAATGGAATTCTGGGAACATAGAAACGGGGAGACAAGAAAACTACACTGGACGGTTAGATCCATGCAGGGGTCATCATGGGCCGGGCTAGGGCGGCCCTATCCTAAATTTTAGGGCTTAGGGTCGGGCCGGGCCTAATCAAAGTCAACAAAATTTAGGGTCGGGCTGGGGCTTAAATATGCTAACCCTTACCTGCCCGAAATGCCCGAGCCGCTAGGGCCGGGTCAGGCCGGCCTTCCGAATAGGGCAAAAGAGGGCCAAAAATGGCATTATTTTGTTTAACAAAAAGAAATACATTATTTTTTTTTCCTCAAAATGTAGCTCAATGGTTATATAGGTAATACAAAACTCATTGTTTTTTTGTTGATATACAAAACTCAATGTTATAAGTTAATTCCAATATATATATATATATAAATAATTTTGGAATTAACTTATAACATTTATAAATATTAATTAAGGTGGTTATATTCAATTAACTATCTCCCAAAATAATGTTTTTCTTCTTCAACACCAAAGCTTCTATAGATTAGCAACAAATAGTATTTCCATTGGGAAGGAAAATTAAGATTTCTACTATTGCTAAAAAGCATGAGAGCTCTCGCTCTCTCTTCTCTACGGTGGCTGCCAACCCTAGGGTTGCGTCTTCCGATCAATGATGGTGCTCATGGTACCTGGCTGTCGAGTTCTCCGAACTCGTGGATCTCCTCTGTCCAGCCTCTTGGTTGTTGCACCCAGATCTCGTCGATCCATCTATGGGTTTTCATCACCACTAATTGGAGTGATGTGGCTTGTACTCCGGCAGGTCACAGAAGGAGGCTGCTACTCCATGTATTGGGGGATCTAAATCGACTTTGGGATCCCGGATCCGTGGGGTGGACTCCACAACAATCTTTGGGTCGGCAAAGAGATTTGGGTTGCAGCGAGATTGCCTCTGAGTTGTTCTGGCGATGTATGGAACGGTCAGACCCTTCCTGGCATCTGCGTTTTAGCTTCTGGTGGATAGAGGCAGAGGCGCAGCGTTTCAACTATGTAGGGTTTTGTTAGAGGTACCACGATCGGATCCTTTTGCGGTCGGATTTCGGATCGAGTATCTACCATGCTACGTCGGCGGCGCGGGGTTGCAGTTTGGCGGAGCGGGGACGCGGCTCAGGTGCTATTGCAATGGACAATGATGCAGTTTTCAGGCCTATCTCGATGGTTCTCTTCTCTTTCCAACACTGGGACTTCCAGTCGACGGGGCGGCGACGCCCTACAGAGGTAGGGTGGCGGATCCAAGTGGTTGGATGATGGGGGATGGGGCGGCGCGGAGTAATGGGTGGCGACAAGTTGCAGCCTGTTTGGGTGCCTACTGGTTTGGGTGCCCAGAATAGATTATGTCGAGCTTGGATCACTGTGATTTGGTGGGTTGCTTTGCCTCTAATGGTCCTGTTGCGGGGTGTAATTATTAGGCCCATTCACCATTGGGCTCGCTTTTGGGATCCTGGGGGAGTCCCCTCTCCACAGAGAGGTTCTGGTTACTCTATAGATATGTTAGGATGAGTTTCTTCTTTACTCCTAATATTCTCTTGGTTACTAGCGCGTATTCCTAGGGTATTTACATTTAGGTTGCTGTATGGTAGCCTGGCATGGCTTGATTTTGACGTGGCCCTTACAGGCAGGTCATGAATTGTAATTACCTACTTTTGATTATTAAAAGGCTTGACGTCCTCATCTCAAAAAAAAAATAAAAAAGGGAAATGATCATTTACCCAATTTTGGAGTTAATTAACCCCACTTGCCCAAACACTCTAAAAGATTGTCTACTTACCCAAACACTCTAAGAGATTATTTTCCTAATACCCAATTAATTATTATTTTTATTCTTTTTTATTTATTTTTGGGACTTTTTTGTCCTCTCCTTCTTTCTCACTTAGAGAGAGAAGTCATCGGAGACCTTGCCGGACTCCGGTGACCAGTGGTCGGCCTCCGACTCCTGTGACTGAATCCGGGGACCGGTGATTGGAATCCGACGACCGGTGACAGAAATCCAGCAACCGGTTACCGAAATCTCGAATTCGGCTACCGAACTGGTGACAGAATTCCGGTGTCTGAACTTATTGCCCCCTAATAATACTCAGTAACCATATTATTGCCCCCCAATAATCATATTATTGCCTCCCAATAATCATATTATTGCCCCTAATAATATTATTATTGTTTCCTAATAATTATATTATTGCCCCCAATAATCATATTATTGCCCTCAAATGAATTGTATAAACACCCAAAGCCAAAAAAATACATCTCTCCAAATGCGTTGTCGTCTATACAAAACTTAAAGATGACTACTTCCCACCATTTCAAAACCCTAATCATTTCCCCTTTTTCTCTCATTCTTTGGCCAGTTCGCAGACCAACCCCTGCAAACCATCAATGGCAAAAGACGAGACCGCCGCAACAACACCACCACAGATGAAAGAAGAACAGGAGGCAACAACCGTGTAACCACCGAGGGAAGAAGAAGAGGAGGACGCATCCCTGATCCGACCGAATCTGGAGAAGAAAGGGCATTCCGAACCGAATCCGACACAGCAACTATCCAAGCCGTATCGGAAGAAGAGAACACGCAACCACAGATCAGAAAAGAAGAGGAACCACCGGTGGCTGAAGAAGACGACGCAGCCACGACCCGATCCGAATCTGGGAAGAGAACGCAGTCGATCCATCCTCGACACCGACCGCATCCACCGCCGCAGCCCCTCCCCGGAGTCGAGGAAGCATGAGCGACGCGAGTCGACGGTGGAGGACGAGAAGGACTGGCAGAAGGTGGTTCAGAGAGAGAGAGAGAGAGAGTATGAGGACAATACTGTCAATAGATATTAGATTAGGTAAATGGGGTTAAAAAACTCTTAGTGGAGCACATGGGTAATTTTTAGATTAAAATTGGGTAACTGGTCACGGCAAAAAAAAAAAAAAAAAACTATTTCCCAAAATTAATTGTTGTTTAACAAAGGAAACAAAAACTAAAGAAAATAAAGCTTAGGAAATCAATTACAAAGAAAGAGACAAGTTGCATGTTATAGAAAAAAGAGAAATATATTTAAAAAATAGAAAATAATTATGGCTCAATTGGGTGGGTTTAAACTGGGCGGGCCAAAGGGCCGAGCCGGGTTTCATTTGCATGGCCCATACCCTACCTTATTTGAGAAAGGGTCGGGCTAGCCTGCCTTAAAGCTAGGACCGAGTCAGGCTTTGGCCCTACGGACTGGGCGGGCTTGGGGCAGGTTTAGGGCCGAAGGGCCAAAGGGCCAAATGATGACCCCTAGATCCATGTGTTTATTATTATTAATCAATCTGGTTCTTTGCTGTTGAGTAATGTGCATGGAGAGTCCATAGATTTGACCCTTTTAGCCAATGTTGTGTTTGGGGTGTACCTCATGTCCCTAAGTTTACCTTTGTAGAAGATTTTGTTCTAAATGTGTTTCATTTCATATGTATTGGTTTAACACCAAATCGACAGAAATAACTAAATAACTCTTTCTTTATGGAAACTACAGCCACTGAATCTTGTCACCTAATCATAGAGGCTAAAATGAAGTTGTTCTTGAGAATTTCAAGTAACAGACAAGAGATATGTTGAAAATAGAAATAATGTGAAACCAATCAACTAGTTCTTCGAACAATATTCTTGTATACACGGCGATGCAACTCTACATACAACAAATATGCAATTTCAACCGTCCATATGTGAATTCAATTATTTAGCACTCAAAACCGTCTAATCTCAGTGATACGTGAAGATACACGACATGTACAGCTATTTTTCAACTTAAACCCTAAGGTGCCACATTTGACAAAATATAACGTATACTAATGTCTACGAAAACGGCGTCGTAGGGGTGTTATATAAGTTTATTATAGACTCTAGGCGGCGGGTGAAATCCCGGTGAAGTGAAAAATGGTGGTGGAGAGCTATGTGGTGGTTCACAACATAGCCAAGAGGCACAACGTGGGCACACTCGCCCGGAGCGCCACCGCCTTCGGCGTCTCCGAGCTCATTCTCGTCGGCCGCAGAGAATTCAACGCCTTCGGCAGTCACGGCTCCACCTCCCACGTTCGCTTCCGCCACTTTCACTCTCTCCAAGACGCCCGCCAATTCCTCAAGGTCCCTTCTCTCTCTTTGGTCTTCTTCTTCTCTCCTTTTGGGTATGTGGCCGATTGAGTTTTAGTGTTTATGAATGGGTTTTAGGACAGAGATTGTGATATTTGCGGCGTTGAGATCACTGATAATGCTATGCCGGTCAATCACCACCCTTTCACCAAAAGCACTGCTTTTCTTCTTGGCAATGAGGTAAACTATCGATTTCACAAGTACCCATTTGTGTTTTTGTTGGAAATTTTGATCCTTTAATCTTCTATTGGCATCAAGCTCAGTAAAGTAATGTGCTTTTGTTCTTGGGTATTATTTGCTTGATGGGGTTTGTTTGATATGTTTTGTTAGTTTGAGAAGGGTGCAAGTTAGCTTTTGGTGTTCTATGTTTGAATTGTTTGAGTTAAGCTTCATTTGGGAAGCATTTGCAATTGAAGCTTACATTGGGTTAAATCTTTTGTCTCCTTTTTGTTTGTAGGGAACAGGCCTTTCTGCTAAGGAGTGTGAGATATGTGATTTCTTTGTGTATATCCCACAGTATGGGGACGGCACTGCTTCCTTGAATGTAACTGTTGCAGCTTCTATTGTCCTGCATCAGTTTGGAGGTAACCTATCAATAATGATATGAATTGGTTCTGTTTATGCCATTTGGTGTGCATATTATGATTGAAGATGTTAAAACACCGTACTAATTTATTCTTTTTTACTCTTGGTCGTAAATACTAATGATCTGGTTGTTCGTGTGTTTTTCCTTGTTGTCTTCCTAGTCCCTACTACCATCACCGTATGATCTGAACTTCGTACGCACCTCTCACTTAGTTCTCACTACCGCTACTACCATCACCGTATGATCTGAACTTCGCACGCACCTCTCACTTAGTTCTCACTACCCCTTTAAGGAAGAGGTGATGTTAGGAGTTAGGTTCCTCCTTTAGTTGTAACTTCTAAGTCTTAACTAAGCAATTGGAACAAGCTTCACTCTAGATGATTACTCAAATTCCTTAATTACCAAAATTGATCTACTAGCATGCCAGTCTATGAATGCCAGCATATTCCTTCCCTTTTAAATTTGATTATTGCACTTTGAGTTTAAGTTCCTAGCGGACACACAAACAATATTGGGCAGTTTCTTTTGGACTATGCCCACTGCTTGTAATTTTTTGAACAATTAAGGTTTTTAGTACCTTTAGTGAGGGACTCGATTCTCTGTTTTCAAGTTCCTGATTGTGCACCACTTCTGAAGCTTCTAACCCATGTTTTATCTTTCAGTCTGGGCTGGCTTCCCTGAGAGAACCCGTGATGGGAACAAGTTCATTGTGGCAGAGAAACCTGCAAAGCAGACAAGACGAAGTTTCTGTGCAGAAACAGCAGATTCTGTAATTGAAGAGCGAAAGTCTAGAAAAGAGCAGAATTCTAATGGTTTCTTTGATGAGAGTGCAAATGATAATCCATCTTCTAACCTTCTGGATGGGTTGTTCAGTGATGTAAGATAACTTCAAGCGAGTGGGAATGGTTTGGATGTTTAGCATAAGTTTGTGACCTTACGGATGACCTGTAACAGAAGAATCTCTAGCAAAATGTATCTTAGCGAGAAGGGTTTTGTTGCAATTTACTTTTGGAATTTGGAGCAGTTTTCGTGGAGAATTAGAGTTAGGAGTTTTTGCATTGGCATAACTGCAGATGTTAACTATCCCAACTTTACTTTGGTTTGTATTTCATGCAAGATGCAAGGGCGCAGTTGCAAGGATTGTATCCATTTTTTATTTCTTTTTTTGGTGAATGAATGAATATATAGAAGAAGCCAGGCAAACAACAAGAAACAGAAGCTAACAAAGCTATCAAGCTAACAAAGCAACAACCTCAGCAAAGAGGGAACATTTCATGCTTGTGTTGCTTCTGTGTTATTCTGAAGCAATAATTTCAACCTGATCAATAATTTCATTGTATTATTGTTCTTGTTCTTGTCCTTTATAATCAATGAAATTATTTATCAGAAATTCAGAATACCACTTCATGCTTGTGTTGCTTCTGTGTTATTTATTTATTTATTTGAGGAACCATGCTTGTTTTCATTAAAATGTAGATCTTGTTGAATTCTGTTTAAGTATATTGGTATTGAGAGAGATTGATGAGAGAAGTGTGTTTCATTATAGAGAATAGGAGCCCTATATATAGGGATTACAAAGTGCATAATCTAATGTTACAAGGAATACCAATCCGTGTAGGATTGGGAAATCTAGAACCTTCTCTCCTATTCCTATTCCTAGTTTGATAAGGCACACTAAACTTGATTTTCCTTCAACACTCCCCCTTGTGCTGCTCAAACTTGGTGGTGACGTTTCATCCGTTGCCTCGTTAAAAACCTTGCCAGGTAACAAAAACCCTGTGGGACAAAAATAATCCTGGTCGAAGGACAAAAAGAGCACAACACGTCCTTCACTCTTCGAGATCGAACATGTAGACATCATAACTCCCCCTGATGTCGATATCTCCCCCTGATTGCTACAATCGTGGGAGTTCGGATAACTTTCTCAATCCGATGCTCTTCACATGTTTCTCGAAGGTGGATTTAGGTAACGACTTAGTGAATAAGTCCGCTACATTATCCTCTGATCGGATTTGATTCACTTCAATCTTTAGAAGTGATTGTTGTTGCTGATTATAAAAGAACTTAGGCGATATATGCTTGGTGTTGTCGCCCTTGATGAAACCTAACTTCATTTGTTCAATACAAGCTGCATTATCCTCATAAATGCATGTAGGTTCATCTGTGGTAGACTTCAAACCACAACTTCCTTGAATGTGTCGAATTACAGACCTTAGCCATACACATTCACGTACAGCTTCATGTAGAGCAATAATCTCTGCATGATTTGAGGAAGTAGCAACAAGGGTCTGTTTCGTAGACCTCCAAGATATCGCAGTGCTTCCCATGGTAAAGACATAACCTGTTTGGGAGCGACCTTTGTGAGGGTCAGAGAGGTACCCTGCATCAGCAAAACCCATCAAGACATCATTGTCGTTTTGATGGAGGGAGATAGGAGGACACCGGCCACCATGAC
This sequence comes from Rosa lucieae, assembly GCA_024704745.1. Classification (NCBI taxonomy): domain Eukaryota; kingdom Viridiplantae; phylum Streptophyta; class Magnoliopsida; order Rosales; family Rosaceae; genus Rosa; species Rosa lucieae. The sequence goes on from CM045495.1 coordinate 42,442,763, forward strand.
AGGCGGCGGTGCCGGCGCGGCAACATGGCCGGCGGCCATTCCATGGACGGGGGCGTTTTGCCTTTTGGGGTCCGATCCCAATTTTCCGTCATTCCTTTTCTCTCTGTAGGGATAGAATAGGCCCATATCAATCGTACCTCTTAGGTATCGAAAGATGGTCTTTACACCAATCCAATGGCGGCGTGTTGGCGCAGAGCTATGTCGAGCTAACAAGTTCACTGCGAATGAGATATCCGGTCTTGTGCATTGAGCTAAGTACAATAATGCGCCTATTGCACTTAAATAGGGCACTTCGGCCTCTAATGCTTCTTCGTCCTCATCCTTTGGACGAAACGGATCTTTTCCGGGCTCAAGACTACGGCCGATCATGGGAGTACTCGCAGGCTTTGCTTTATCTTCATTAAAGCGCCTTAGAATTTTCTGAGTATATGCAGACTGATGGATCAAAATCCCATCACTACGGTGCTCGAGTTCTAAACCGAGACAAAACCGTGTTTTCCCAAGATCTTTCATCTCAAATTCGGATTTCAAGTAATTAGCAGTTTCCTTTAACTCATCTAGAGTTCCAATTAGGTTCATGTCATCGACATAAACTGCTACGATTGCAAATCCGGAACTTGTTCTTTTAATGAACACGCATGGGCATATTTCATTGTTAATATATCCCTTCCCAATCAAGTAGTCACTTAGACGGTTATACCACATCCGTCCAGATTGTTTTAATCCATATAGTGAGCGTTTTAATCTTATTGAAAACGCGCTCCGTGGTTTAGAGCCACTTGATTTGGGTAATTGAAGTCCATCTGGAACCTTCATATATATCTCTGAATCTAGATCCCCATAGAGATATGCTGTAACCACATCCATAAGCTGCATGTCAAGTTTTTCGGAAACTACCAAACTGACAAGGTAGCGGAACGTTATAACGTCCATTACGGGAGAATATGTCTCCTCGTAGTCGATTCCAGGGCGTTGTGAGAAACCTTGCGCCACAAGGCGGGCTTTATATCTTACCACCTCATTTTTCTCATTACGCTTTCTAACAAAGACCCATTTATGGCCAACAGGCTTTACACTTGGGGGTGTCTGCGTTACAGGCCCAAATACCTGTCTCTTTGTTAGTGAATCCAATTCAACCTGGATCGCATCTTTCCATTTAGGCCAATCTGCTCTTCGTTGACATTCTTCAACAGAGCGAGGTTCGATATCATCATATTCTATAATCCCTTTCGCAATATGATATGCAAATGCATCATCAATCGCCATAGAATTTCTATCCATCATCTCATGTACACTAGTGTAATTTATGGAGATCTCTCTATTCTCTGGAGTTGGTTCTGACATTGGAGCGTCCCCCAATGATGTCTCTTGGACATAACCATAATCCGGAATATTCTCATGAGATGGATTATTTATATCGATGATTAATGGATTATTCTGTGCCAAACTCGCTTTCTTTCTTGGGCGAGAATCCATCGAACCTATGGGCCTCCCGCGCTTCCTGGCAGGAGCCATGGGCCTAGCCACAACGTCACCATCACTGTGAGAGGGGACGTTGGCGCCATGCTCAAATCCTCTTGAGTTGCGTCATGTCCTCTAGTTTTAGGGACATCAATCCTTGCAGGCACGTTTGCAGCAGGTATGTGTGATCTCGTCACTTTAGCGATATCAGAAAACGCATCAGGCATCGATTCTGCTACGTTCTGAAGATCGAGAATTCTCCGCACTTCAATTTCGGACTGTGCGGTTCGGGGATCAAGATGAGACAGAGTGGGGACAGACCACGACAATTCCGGTCGTTCCTGTTGAACATTGATGTTCTTATCTCCCCCTAACGATGGGAAGACTGTCTCATCGAAGTGACAATCCGCAAATCTTGCGGTAAAGAGATCGCCTGTCAAGGGTTCTATGTAGCGGATGATCGTTGGAGAATCATAACCAACGTAAACGCCTAATCGTCGTTGAGGACCCATTTTGGTGCGCTGTGGAGGCGCAATTGGCACATAAACTGCACACCCAAATATGCGTAAGTGTGAGACATTAGGCTCATACCCAGTCACCATCTGGGACGCAGAAAAGGGTTGAGTGGCAGTGGGCCTCAGACGAATAAGCACAGCTGCATGCAATATTGCATAGCCCCAAGCAGAAATAGGGAGATTGGTGCGCATTACCAATGCCCTAGCGACCATTTGTAGTCGTTTAATGGCGGCTTCTGCGAGACCATTTTGGGTGTGAACATGAGGAACAGGATGTTCAACATCAATCCCAATGGACATGCAATAATCATCAAAAGTCTTTGATGTAAACTCTCCAGCATTGTCTAATCTTATAGACTTAATAGGATGATCAGGGTGGTGAGCCCTTAACTTAATTATTTGTGCTAGGAGTTTAGCAAATGCAGCGTTCCTTGTGGACAATAGCATGACATGTGACCAGCGTGTCGATGCATCAACCAATACCATAAAATATCGAAATGGTCCGCATGATGGTTGAATAGGTCCACAAATATCACCTTGGATTCTTTGCAAGAATGGTATATTTTCTTTGGTGTCCTTTGCATAGGATGGTCTCGATCCTAACTTTGCTAAAGAGCAGGCTTTGCAGAACGAATAATGGGCTTTAGAAATAACCAATGAGGATTTTGGTTGAGCCATGAAGTCACTTTTGACTTTAGAAGCAGAAATTGGAGTCAGGGGAGCAGGGGTGGCGTCAAGCCACCCTGGAGCCGCAGGGGGATGGCGGCGCCGGCTAGTGGTGGCCGGACTTGAAGGGGGAAGGCGCCGTGAGGCGCAGGTGCTCTTCCTTGATCCAAATTTCGATTTTACTTCCTTTCGTTCTGAAAAAGGGATGTCCGTGTGAAGTCTTTAATATACGGATCATCATGTCACGACCTGGGTGTCCCAAACGGTCGTGCCAAAGCCTATATGTGTCGGAATCCCATAAATCATCTCTCATGACATGGTTGGATTCAATGACTCGAATAGTGGTTGCATACAACCCACTAGAGCGACACATAAGTTTCTCTAAGACTCGTTTATGTCCGTAGTCATTAGAGGTGATGCAAAGGAACTCTTGTCCATTCTCACAATGTGTTTCCACATGAAAACCATTGGCTCTTATATCTTTGAAGCTCAATAGGGTTCTTCCTGCCCTAGGAGCATAAAGAGCTTCGGTGACATTCAAAGTAGTGCCATTAGGCAACATAAATTGAGCTGGTCCTCGACCATGAATCAATTGAGATGGTCCAGCCATCGTAGTCACAGAAGATCGAGTAGGCGCCATCCATAGGAATAGCTGCCTGTTTCGAAGGATAGTATGTGTAGTGGCACTATCCACGAGGCATTCGAGCTCTCCGGGAAACATACTGAAAAATAATAAAGTTCGAATTTAGAATATGTCCAAGACATTTGAATAAAATAATCGATACTTTATTAATAATAGCCAATGATTACATCAAAGTTTCTTGACCAAAATCTAATCCAATATAAAATCAAACCGTAGACAAATCGTAGTCACTCAATCCTTTCGGTAATTTCAATTTAGTTGTGACCAGGTAAGGTAAGGCGAGATTTTGGTGGAGCGTTGCTCACTTTTAAAACCGTTCTCTCAGATCAAACCTTGCCTAGACATCACAAGTACTCTTGAGTACGCCTAGAGGGAAAGAGTTAATACAATAAGTCATTTTATTGATTTAGGGCATAATTGCCATTACATAATTCTTGGAAAAGTAAAGGACTATACTAATCAAAATCTGCAGCATCCTTGTGCAATTCTTTGTCAGATTTGAAGTCCGCTATGGTGAGATTGACGTCGGCATCATCACCATCTTCTTCTATATTTTCGGCAAAATTGGCTTCATGCTCTCTGAAGTCTCTAAATGCCTTGTAATGCGCAGCCAATTGTTTGCTTGCGTTGCATTGTTTGAACCAGTGCTCACTAGATCCACATCGATGACACATGTCATTGTGATTTCCTCCCTTTAATTGAGGTGCATTGTTTGCACTTGGGTGGCGTCCCCCATAGGAGTTGGCGCCATTCCCACGGCCCTGGGTGGTTCCTCCACGTCCTGGAGCCCCACGGCCTCCTCTCCCACGTTGCCATGTATTGCCACGTGATCGTCCTTCATTCTGACGAGTACCTTCCTTTGTAGGGCGGTTATATGGACCAGAACGTCCGTTGTGTCCCTTATTCTTAGGGTTCCGCTCCTTGCGCCCTCCGTTGGGTGCATTATTATAATTCGCCTCATGAACGCTCTTAGTTCCGATGGGCCTTGAATTATAATTCTTCACGAGGATATTATCATGCTTTTCAGCTACAGACATAATAGTAATGAGCTGATGAAATCTCGTGATCCGTCTAGTATCGAATTCCGTTCGATATTGCTTTGAGAGCAAAATTGCTGAGACGGGGAAGGTGGAGAGAGTTTTCTCAATTAGTTCTTGCTCTGTGACGGGTTGTCCACAGAACCCCAACATGGTTTTGAGGCGTAGAACTTCTGAATTATATTCAGCTACAGACTTGAAGTCGGCGAATCGTAGATTGCCCCATTGAACTTTCAAGTCAGGGAGGAGGGTATCCTTGATATTACCAAATCGCTCTTCTAGCGCGACCCATAATTCTCTAGCATCCTTGATTGCCATGTACTCCAGTCGGAGTGATTTATCCATGTGGCGCCTCATCAAGATGAGGGCGGTGGCATTGTTCGTAGCCGTACGCTCAAATATGAGAGTAGGATTAGGAGCTTGAATTAAGGGTAGGATCCCTTTTGAAGTGAGATGGTGCTCAACATCCGTGGCCCAACTATGATATTCCGAGCCAGTTGAGGTAAGTGCAGGAAAGTCAAGTTTCGACATCCTGAAATAAGAAGAAGAAATATATTAGTTTCGGAGTTAAAACTTCCACGACAACTAAATATTAAGATTTCCGAGCTATGCTACCAAGAAATCGATTTCCAAGAAAATTGGATTAGACCGAAACAATGATGTTTATAAGGTCATAAATCGATGCTCGCGGACGCTCTTAGTCCGAAGTCTTACGAACGCTCTTAGTTCGTTAATTGCGTGAATCCCCACGATTCCGCTTTGAATCGAACCCACGTTCTATGAAAGGTGGGATGAAGAAGAAGGGAGGTTTTTAAGTCCCCGAGAAAAAGAAAGAATTTCAATTTAGGAACTTTAAAACTTACGCTTTTGGATACTTACTTTTTGGTTTTGGATCACGCGCGTGTCGATGCAGGCGTGATGGAACGAAGCGAGTCGAGTAAAGGTGTGCAGTGGTGCACGGCAGCAGGGGCTGCAGGGGGTGCAGGGGCTACGGGCGCGAAGTAGGCAGGCCGGTTGCGGGGCAGCAGTCGTTGCGGGCAAGGCAGCAGCGAACGCAGGTGTGCGTGCGGGCTGCGGGGGCAGGTGTGCGCGGGGCAGCAGTCGTTGCGGGCAAGGCAGCAGCGACGCGGGGCTGCAGACGCACGGGCGCGCAGGAAAGGCAGGCAGCAGGGCAGCAGGCGCACGGGCGCGCAGGCAGACGAGCGCAGGGCAGACGCGGTGGGGGCTCGGCTAGCTCGGGCTAGGTGGCTTCGGCAGATTTTGGTTTTTGCTTTGTGGCTAGAGTCGTGCTGATAACGTGTTTAAGTATATTGGTATTGAGAGAGATTGATGAGAGAAGTGTGTTTCATTATAGAGAATAGGAGCCCTATATATAGGGATTACAAAGTGCATAATCTAATGTTACAAGGAATACCAATCCGTGTAGGATTGGGAAATCTAGAACCTTCTCTCCTATTCCTATTCCTAGTTTGATAAGGCACACTAAACTTGATTTTCCTTCAACAAATTCCATATTATGGACTTTTACTGGGGCAAATAAGAAAATCTAAAGGTCTCTGCAACATAAGCAGAACCTGGCTTCAATCAATAAGCTTCAACGGTCTACCATAGAAGACTTATCTCCGTAAGTACTCGACATCAACTTATAATTCATAAAAATTTAATCAGTGCACAGGATAACTTGTTACATACTCTCAATTGGATGAAAATGAAGGGAACCAATCAAACTTTCAACTACTAAACACACGATGAAAGCATAAACAAGGGAAAGCCAAACCGATCAAACCATGCATTCATTCTTAGCAATTGTCAAACTAGCTAGGAGTATTCTTGTACGTGAATCAACTTAGGATGCAATAGGATGTACGTAGTATATGGAAATTAGGAGTCCTCCGGGTCCGAGTCTTGTGAAGAATCAGAACTTGAATAAGGGTACCCAATTCCGTGGCGTGTATTAGGGAACAGAACAAAGATAGTACCAGCAATAGTGCCTATTACAGGGGGCAACGCCTGGAGCAGAACCTTCTCAGTGGACTCAAATGCAGGATAGAAGCACCTCACAGTGTTGGAATCCAAAAGTGATAACCCTGCAAACACGATCAAGGAAAAGAAGGCATGCACAAAATCCCCAACCCGAAGCTTGTAAGCAGACAAGTCCACAGAGCCAGAACTGGTTGAGGGCCAAAGACCCTTTGTTGTTGCAATTCCGTAGTGAATTTGTCCATCACTGCCGGTGTAACTGTCGGTGAAGGAAGCAAAGCAGCAAGAGAAGGCGCAAACGACAATGAGAATGGCGCTTAGAATCTTGTTGACGGACATGTTGCATTCGCCATTGTTGGTTAAAACGGGGTCGACGAACTGGAACAAGAATACCGTGCCGGTAGGGAGGAGCTTGATGAGGTTGCCTACTCCTGTTAATGCAGTGTCTTTGACACCCTTGTTTTGGGTGGAGTTCTTGGATTTGGATGAAGAGCTGGATGAAGCCCCCATTTGGGAAAGGAACGGATGATACTTGTGAATGCTAGAGACTTAAGAGGGAGTTGGAGGGTTGTTTAATAATGCTGTACGTGTTGTATATTGGTTCTTGCAACAAAATTTGTTCTGATTTATAGAGAGGGAAGGAGTTGGCGGCTTCTGTTTTTGGATAGAAGATTGCTTTCACGTTAAATGATAAACGGTGTACGTGTTTGTCGTGTTGAGTTGGAAAGCTTGCTTTTACTTTTAGAAAGGAAGGGCTTCGTTTCTAATCCAAGCTTAGAGAGGAATGAGCTTGGAGCAAATTTATGACTAATCAACTCAAAAACAGTATATGTGCCTAATCTCTATTAATAAAGCGAGCAGCCATTTACTGTTCATCTTGGGGAAACTTTCAAACTCCGATTTTCCCCTGTATGCCCATGATTTACAGAGAGACTGACCGGTGGAGATTTGCCCCTGTTTATTCTCAGCCAGACAGAGAGTGAGGGAGAGAAGAAAAAGTTCAGGAGAAAGAAGAGAAGCAACCAGAATCCAAAACCGCAAGCACCAAACACCAAACTCCAATTTTGATTGATGGTAACATATTTAATAATCAATCTTCGTGTTTGTGTGATAATAGTAATTACTGTTGTATTTGTAAAATAATTTTTATGTCAGTTTTACAATCTTTGTAAGTATCTTTGATTTTGCATGAATAACTTTTCTCCACAACTGTTGAAGTTTCGTTTAAATTGTAGAACGCGTAAATAATTTCAAAACATTACATAAACCAATATAAAAATATAAACCAATCATGATAAATAAAATAAAAACTAATTGCACGCACCAGCACCTAGTTAAAGATAATGTGACTGCTAATCAACTCAAAATAGTATATGTGACTAATCAATTACCAGATATGATATGCTGCACATGCAGCACAAATTACTTGAACATCGAACTTGATTTGAAGATAATCTTGGGCTGAGGAGCTAAGACTGACTATATAAATTGAGCCAAAATGGCAAAGACATGGAACACAAAGTTACTTGAACAACGAACTTGATTTGAAGATAATCTTGGACTGAGGAGCTCAGACTGTATAGAAATTGAACCAAATGGCAAAGACATGGACCAAGTCAATTCCCTAGTTAACATTTTAGAATTCAATTTTTTCAAACTTTGATCTTAGCATGTATTTACATGCTAAGTCGTTCACTGAAGCGTGTGGAAGACGATAATTGAAGATTTTACTCCTAATAACTCATCGTACGTTATATATAATATATGCAGTCATCAAGAACAAAACTATATATAACTCCTCAAATTAAAGCATATGCGTTTATACTAAGGCTGTTGTCTAGTGACCTTACGTTAGTATATTGGAGAAATAGTCGAGATTGAAGATTTTACTCCTAATGACTCATCGTACGTTATATATAATATATGCAGTCATCAAGAACAAAACTATATATAACTCCTCAAATTAAAGCATATGCGTTTATACTAAGGCTGTTGTCTACTGACCTTACGTTAGTATATTGGAGAAATAGTCGAGATTGAAGATTTTACTCCTAATGACTCATCGTACGTTATATATAATATATGCAGTCATCAAGAACAAAACTATATATAACCCCTCAAATTAAAGCATATGCGTTTATACTAAGGCTGTTGTCTAGTGACCTTACGTTAGTATATTGGAGAAATAGTCGAGATCGATCTACTACTAATACAAGATACTCGTGGATACACATAGAATTTGAAAATGACCTCAGACGAAGACAAGCATAACTAAACAAAAAAACGACTCCTAGCAATATAACTCATTTGGGGAACTAATTCCTGATTCATCTTGTCCCCGTTCCTGATTCATCTTGTCTTCATTCCAATTAGGTAAACAGATCATCAAGGTATATTGTCTTGCATTTCTTTCGTAAGATTCAAAGTATCAGCACTCAAATTTTGGTCTAAACTTCGCTATCATTATCTATTGTGTTCTTAATATTTTGTCTCACACCCGAAAATCTAGTTTCTAGGCCTGATTATTATAAATCTACGTACATATGCTAGCCACCATGCAAAGAATCAAACACTTAGGTGCAAGTGTGTGTGTGTGTACATATGCTAGCCACCATGCAAAGAATCAAACACTTAGGTGCAAGTGTGTGTGTGTGTATATATATATATATATTGTTGGTGTGAGTCATACTTACCTTATTTACGTAGATATTCTGTAATATTCCATGATCTGTAATATTCTGTAATATCTGTAGTATTATTAGGTTTACTACTTGCCTTAGGAGTAATACTTGTCTTATTAGACGCAATTGTAATTTGTATATAATTCTTTCTTGTAACGTGAATGAGATATCTGAGTAATTCAGTCAAAATTATCTCTTGTTTTTCGTTATATTTGACTTGGTATCAAAGCGGAGATCCGATCCTGGACTTTGACTCATTGTTCTTTGATCCTTGACCCTTATTCTTTGTGCTTAGATTGGTTCCTTGTCCTTTGATCATTTCATCACCGTTGCCTTCTTATATTTCCAAGTAGTTTGTTGTTTTTTTCCTTCCGATGCGTATTCACCATGGTGAAAGATCAAGATGTTTCTCCCAGGATCTCCTCAAATCTGACTTGTAACTGCTGCAAGAATCCAAGCCACATCAAAGAAAATTGTTACAGGTTGGTTGGTTTTCCAGCAGTCTACTTTGATAGGCCCTGACATCAAAACAACAAACCCAAGGGAAAGGCTGTTGTTCATCTCGGTCAAGACCAAGATTACTATGCGGTGACAAAACCATATCACACCAACTTTGCTGGTAAGGATGCCGCATCCGTAAGTCGCGGTGGTAATGGTAAGGCTGGAGTTGCTTTAAAAATTTCTAGCTTTACTGGTGGCAATACTTGGATAATTGATTCTGGAGCATCTGACCATATGACCTATGACCGTAGTTTCTTTCTTTTTCTCAATCCACCCTCTATTTCCTCTGTTGTCAATGCCAATGGTGATTCTTTTCCTGTTTTAGGAATAGGGTCTGTTCGTCTCACCCCTTTTTTGACGCTACATGATGTTCTTTATGTCCCTGATCTCTCTCATCATTTTATATCTGTGCCTCAGCTCAATCTTGGTGTTATGTAACATTTTTTCTGTTGTATGCGATTTTTCAGGACCTCCTCACTAGGGAAATAATCGGCAGGGGTTATCTGAGGGGTCGACTATTTCATCTAGATTTCATGTTCGCCGGAATGAAGCTGGAGAAGGAAGTCCAAGAAGCTTTGATTTCAACTGGGGTTACTAATCAAGTTGAAGAATTATGGGTATGGCATCGGAGATTGGGGCATCCTTCCTTTAGTGTCATGAAGAAATCTATGCCATCCTTGTTTCTGGGCATTGATGAGTCTAAGTTGCATTGTGAGTCATGTGTCTTAGCTAAAAGTCATCGTACTAGTTATCCTTTGAGTACTACTAGGAGTTCTTTTCCTTTTGAGCTTATTCATTCTGATGTCTGGGGACCTTCCCGTGAGTCAACCTTGTCTGGAAAACATTGGTTTGTTTTGTTTATTGATGATTATACCAGTCTTACTTGGGTTGCTTTATTGAAACACAAATATGAAGTCTTCTCTGCTTTCCAAGAATTTTTTGCTCTTGTTCAAAATCAATTTGGAGCCAATATTAAAGTCTTTCGTTCTGAAGAGGGGGGGGGGGGGGGGGGGGAGTTTGTCAATTCTCAGTTTCACCATTTCACCAATTCTTTCATTCTCATAGGATCATTCATCAAACTACTTGCCCTCAAACCCCTGAACAAAATGGGGTGTTCGAAAGAAAGAATCATCATGTTCTTGACATAGCTCGTTCTCTTCTATTTAGTGCTCATATGCCTAAGTATCTTTGGGGAGATACAATTCTCACTGCTTGTAATCTCATCAATAGGCTACCTTCCTCTGTTCTCAATGGTTAAACCCTCTATGCTGCCCTTTCAAATCATGTGCATGTCCCTTCGTTTTCTAATCTCCCTGCTCATGTCTTTGGGTGTGTTGTGTTTGTCCATGTTCCTAAGAATCAAAGGTCCAAACTCGATGCTAGGGCTTTAAAGTGTGTTTTTGCGGGCTATAGTATTAATCAGAAGGGCTACAAGTGTTTTCATCCTCCTACACAGAAAGTTTTTGTTACTATGGATGTCACCTTTTATGAGGATGCATGTTATTTTTCTCCCATCAATCCTTCACTTCAGGGGGAGAAACACACTTTTTTGGAACAGAAGTCTTGTGGGATTAAAATTCAGCCCATTGAAGCCAATGACACTCCTACAGAAACAGAAAAGGCAATTGTCGAACAGAGCATTGTGATTTCTGAAACAGAAAAGGCAATTGCTGAATCATCTACCATTCACCATGCAATTGCCGAACAGAGTATTGCGAGTTCTGAAATAGAAAAGGCAATTGCTGAATCGTCTACCCTTCGCCATGCAACTGCCAAACAGAGCATTGCGAGTTCCGAAACAGAAGAGACAATTGCCAAATCGTCTACCCTCCAAGAAGGCCAAGCTCTACCACCCCTCTTAGATACAGATAACCCTTGTCAACCAATCCCTGAGGAGCGTCCCAATCTTGAGGTTAGTGGTGTTTCTTCTAACTCTGATATTGGTGATAGTGTGTATGTTTTGCCTCCTAGGTCCACCCGTGGTAAACCACCTCGTCAATATGAACTAAGTTTAGATGTTAAGTCTAAGTATGCCATAGCTAACTTTGTATCCACCCACCGATTATCCAAATCCCATGCTTCTTTTGTGAATCAAATATCCTCTGTATGTGTTCCCAGTAAAGTGCAGGATGCTCTCAAGGATCTCAAATGGTCTCAAGTAATGAATGAAGAGATGGAGGCATTGGAGAAGAATAATACTTGGGAGTTGGTGCCACCTCCACAAGGAAAGAGAGTTGTTGGATGTAGATGGGTGTACACTATCAAACACAATGCAGATGGTTCAGTGAACAGGTATAAAGCAAGACTTGTTGCAAAGGGATATACTCAAACATATGGCGTGGATTATGAGGAGACCTTTGCTCCAGTAGTAAAGATTAATACGGTTCGAGTGTTGATGTCTCTAGCAGCTAATCTAGATTGGCCTTTACAATAGTTTGATGTGAAGAATGCCTTTTTACATGGAGAGCTATCTGAAGAAGTCTATATGGATCTACCAGCAAGATATGAGGCAAGCACAGGAGGTAGATTTGTGTGTAAGTTAAATAAGTCCTTGTATGGACTCAAACAATCACCACGAGCTTGGTTTGGAAGATTCTCTCAAGGTATGGGTTGTTTTGGGTACAAGCAGAGCAACTCTGACCATACATTGTTTCTGAAACGCTGTGAAGGTAAATTAACTGCCTTGATTATTTATGTTGATGATATGATAATTACTGGTGATAATTCAGAGGAGGTTGAAAGATTAAAAGATCTGCTTGCATAAGAGTTTGAGATGAAATATCTTGGGTTTCTTAAATATTTTTTGGGGATTGAGGTTGCCAGGGGGAGTTCAGGAATTTTCTTGTGTCAGAGAAAATATGTGCTTGATTTGTTGACAGAGACAGGACTGCTAGGATGTAGACCTGTTGATACTCCTATTGAGCAGAATCATAAATTGGCTGAGTACCCTAATCAAACTCCTACAGAGAAGGCTCGCTATCAGAGGTTAGTTAGAAGATCTATCTCTCACATACACGACCAGACATTGCATATGCAGTTAGTGTTGTGAGTCAATTCATGCATAATCCAAGTGAAACTCATATGGAAGCTGTGATCCGTATTCTAAGGTATTTAAAGTCTGCACCTGGAAAAGGCTTGATGTTTTCAAAGCATAATCATCTTGATATTAGTGGTTATATAGATGCAGACTGGGCAGGTTGTGTTACCGATATAAAATCTACTTCTGGTTACTTCACTTTTGGTGGTAATCTTGTTACTTGGAGAAGTAAGAAACAAAAGGTTGTGGCTAGATCAAGTGCTGAAGCAGAGTATAGAGGTATGGCTCATGGAGTTTGTGAATTACTTTGGTTGAGAAATTTATTTCGTGATTTGGGATTTAAACCCAAACTAGCCATGGATTTGTATTGTGATAATAAGGCAGCGGTGGATATTGCTCACAACCCAGTTCAACATGACAGAGCTAAGCATGTTGAGGTTGACAGACATTTCATTAAAGAGAAGCTCGATGCTAAGCTTATCTCTTTCCCTTTTGTCAACTCAGAAGAATATATAGTTAGCTGATGTTCTCACGAAGGCAGTATCGAGTAAAGTATTTCATGACTCACTTGACAAGTTGGGCATTCGTGATCTGTATGAGCCAACTTGAGGGGGAGTGTTGGTGTGAGTCATACTTACCTTATTTATGTAGATATTTTGTAATATTCCATGACATGTAATATTATGTAATATATGTAGTATTATTAGGTTTACTACTTGCCGTAAGAGTAATACTTGTCTTATTAGGCGCAATTGTAATTTGTATATAATTTTTTCTTGCAAGGTGAATAAGTGCAATAGGCGCATTATTGTACTTGGCTCAATGCTCTAGATAGGACATCTCATTTGATGTAAACTTGTTAGCTAGATATAGCTTCGCGCCAAAAAGATGGCCGGAGATCGAAGAGGGTTAAGGAACAGCGACGTCATAGCTTTAGGGGTCGTGTGCGGTGGTTCGGCGATCTCGATCGACGGCGGGGTGGTTGGATTTTGTTCTCCATCGCCTAGGCTATCTTTTGGTGGTTGCAATGCCAAAAGTCGACGGCCAGAAGTCGAGCTTTCCGGTGTGACAGAGAGATGGTGAGAGGAAGAAGGGGGGAGCCGGGGAGAGAGATAGAGAGAGGGGAGTGTGCGGCCCGAGAGAGGAAGAAGGAGAAAAGAGAGAAGACTAAGGTTATTTCCTTTATATAGTAGTCCATGTGAACAGTGAAATTTGGTCGAATGGAGGGAAGTGAAAATTGAAAATTTGGCTAAGTGTAAGAGCGCCAGCATATTAAACTCTAAACTCAGACAACATAAATTCAAGTACATTATCTGAAAGAGAGTGACACAACAGATAGCTAACAAACTATTGTGTGAATCAAAACAATCAGACAACATCTTTTTCAACTATTGTATTAATAGCAATTGCATAACAGAGAAGTAATAACTGTTGTGTGATTAAAAACAATCAGACAACATTTTTTTTCCAACCGTTGTGTTAATCAACCTTGAACAACATCAATGTAATAACTATTGTCTGAATTGATTGATTCAGACAACATCGAAAAAACAACCATTGTCTGATTTACAATTGCACAACAGTAATGTAACAACTGTCGTTTGATTTAAAAATTCAGACGACATAATTTTTTTTGCTGTTGTCTGATTATTTCAGATGACAGTTAAAATGTTTGCTGTCGTCTGATATGTGTTGTCTGTAGTTGGTTCCTTAACCCTCTTCGGTCTCCGGCCATCTCAATAGATAAATGGTTATTGCATGAGGACATAAATTATTTGTAACATAAGCTAGAAACCGTTTATTGTTTAGTTGCTACACTTAACACTATCATCTAAACCTGCACGGACAATCTATATTTTCACTATGTCATGTAAGTAGCTGCAGCCATTTGAGCAGCATGTCTTTCTATTCTTCTCTTTTCTTATGATCAATACATTCTCTTACGAATGAACAGTCCAAGCTTCTCGTTACCCTTGCGAATGATGAACCGATTACCAAGCCAGGAAGCACATGCCGGATACGAATTATAAAGCTCTCCTTTATGTTTCTCCTACATGTCCCCTGTTAGCAGCATGGAAACAAAACTATGAGATTCTATCATTTGAGTTCTTTCTATATTAGTATATTATGTACTTGCAGCGATTAATAAAGATGTATGAAATGGAGATTACAACCTAGACAGAAACATCAACATGACACAACTATCAAAAGAGGAAATAAACCAACAATACATTGCAAGACACAAATTGTATCTAAGTTGGCCAAAATTAGTCTGTTTGCCTGCTTATTCTACAATATTTATTAGTGAAGACACACACAGGCTATAGCTAGCTTAACCCCAAGTGTGCTAGATATTTTAGATAATTAACTTGGCCAAATAACCAAAATCACCTGCTTTGCAAATAGTCGCATCAAAAATAACAAATGCACTTAACAATAAGTAGGGATCATAAAGTTAAGGCTAACACAGCTTACAAACTCCAGCGTTTCTCATTTATAAATTAAACTCCAAATTAATTAAGCCAAAGTTCATTAGAGAATAGGGCAGAAAGAGACAGGGAACACAGTTCATTACAATTCATCATTGAAGTTTTTATTTGTTTGAGTCTTCCTTTCTCCCTTCCTTCACTCGCTGCAATCTGCATAGGAATAAGCAATATTAAGCTCTTTGATTAGATGTTAAAAATGAAGAGCCAACCAGCGGAGACACCAATAATCAGAAGTAGATAAGTACCCCTCCTAGAAACCAAGAAGTAAGTATGATGACTACTTGAAGAAGTCTATACAAAATTCAAGGTTGAACACCTTTTCTTGCGTATCTGAACCAAAAACACAAAACCCACAAACAATTATTAGACAGAAAGAACAACTTCTTGGATGAGATTAAAATTAATGAATACCTCTCGGTTGAAGCGGAAGAACTATCCTGGGGTCATATCCAAAAATATTGTGAATTGATCGAAGCAAAAGACTAAGAATGTTAACATACTCAGAACCGATCACCCTGTATTCAAGAACAGTGCAGGAACAAAATTAATAGAGCATAATTGATAATTGATAGAGAGAGAGAAAAATATACATTTCATTGATCTTTTCAATCATTATGAGGAGAACGTCGAAAGAGCAGAACGTGATGGAGGCACCGAGAGTGCAGTTTTTGCTTTTAGTGGGAGAACCTTAACTGTTCCCGTAATCCTCACAACTGCTTGGACCATTACTCTTTTACCCTTTTTTTATTTAATTGATTTACTGTGAAGTTTGATAAAGAGAGGGGTATTTGCAGGGTTTTTGAAAATTTAACCATAAGCCAAATTTGGATAAATGGTGAGCATTCAGACAACACATTTGTGTAGTTGTAGAAGGTGGTGATTTCCTATCTCAAATTTGGATAAATGGTGAGCATTCAGACAACACATTTGTGTAGTCGTAGAAGGTGGTGATTTCCTATCAAATTTGGAGGGATATCCAAAAATTGATTGAGTCTTTTCCTTCTCAATATCGTTTTACAATATCAAATCATTTTTCCTTTTATCACTACACCAATTTTTCAATCAGACAACACATATCAGACGACAGCAAACATTTTAACTGTCGTCCGAAATAATCAGACAACAGCAAAAAAAATTATGTCGTCTGAATTTTTAAATCAGACGACAGTTGTTACATTACTGTTGTACAATTGTAAATCAGACAATGGTTGTTTTTTCGATGTTGTCTGAATCAATCAATTCAGACAATAGTTATTACATTGATGTTGTTCAAGGTTGATTAACACAACGGTTGGAAAAAAGATGTTGTCTGATTGTTTTAAATCACACAACAGTTATTACTTCTCTGTTATGCAATTGCTATTAATACAATAGTTGAAAAAGATGTTGTCTGATTGTTTTGATTTACACAATAGTTTGTTAGCTATCTGTTGTGTCACTCTCTTTCAGATAATGTACTTGAATTTATGTTGTCTGAGTTTAGAGTTTAATATGCTGGCGCTCTTACACTTAGCCAAATTTTCAATTTTCACTTCCCTCCATTCGACCAAATTTCACTGTTCACATGGACTACTATATAAAGGAAATAACCTTAGTCTTCTCTCTTTTCTCCTTCTTCCTCTCTCGGGCCGCACACGCCCCTCTCTCTATCTCTCTCCCCGGCTCCCCCCTTCTTCCTCTCACCATCTCTCTGTCACACCGGAAAGCTCGACTTCTGGCCGTCGACTTTTGGCATTGCAACCACCAAAAGATAGCCTAGGCGATGACGAAACAAAATCCAACCACCCCGCCCTCAATCGAGATCGCCGAACCACCGCACACGACCCCTAAAGCTATGCCGTCGCTGTTCCTTAACCCTCTTCGATCTCCGGCCATCTTTTCAACACATCGCCACCTCCTCTCTCTCTTTGATGACGACATAATTTTTTTTGCTTTTGTCTGATTATTTCAGATGACAGTTAAAATGTTTGTTGTCGTCTGATATGTGTTGTCTGTAGTTGGTCATCTTTTCAACACATCGTTACCTCCTAGCATACTTTTATAAGAACAAAATCCAACCACCCCGCCCTCTATCGAGATCGCCGAACCACCGTACACAACCCCTAAAGCTATGCCGTCGCTGTTCCTTAACCCTCTTCGATCTCCGGCCATCTTTTCAACACATCGCCACCTCCTCTCTCTCTTTGATGACCAACTACAGACTTGCTTGTTACTGATGTTGTCCCAGAGATTCCAAGTAATTACAAAGTGACTGATCATCACCAACAGAACCAAATGCACCCTCATGGACCTAGAATTATTCAAAAACAGTAAAGATTGAATGTAAGAGGCAGATTAGAGCAGAAGTATGCTAGTACTTTTATAAGAACAACAACCATATTCAATCCATAGTCAGAACACACTACTACAAAAAGTTAATCACACAACACCAATCAGATAACGGAACAGAAATTGACTGTTGTGTGTTTGAGTGATCTCTATTATACAAAGGAATTAGTGATGTTCTGTTGTGTGAATGTTAGCGAAGTGATAATTTTTTTCTCATAACTACATTGCACAACACAATTAAGCATTGTCCGTTGTCTGAGTCTTAAAAAATTTAGAGCAGATTTTCCTCCACTCTGAAATATTAATTGCCTCTCGAAATATTGAAATTTGGGTTACCAGGTACAACGGTATAACTATTTCTGTTGTATGATTGAAAACTGGGCACCAAAATTTTGAGGAAGCTCGCTTGAATGTCTTCTACCAAGTACTCCTAGTGCAAGATGCATAAATTATACAACAGATTTAAGCAATTCTGTTGTCTGAACTAGGAATGTAGGGGGCAAGATTTTGAACCAAAATGCAATAGGCGGCATGTTTCCCTCTATATTTTTGGATACTGTTAATGTGTAACACACTCTTACAACGGTGTGTTACATTTCTGTTGTGGGATCAACTTAACAACTTCTTGTTATTGTGTCCCCAAAGTCCCAGACCTAGCCACATCTGTCAAAAAGAGAAGGAAATAAAAAAACTCTCGATCCTCTGCTCACTCTCTTCTCTCTCTCTCTCTCTCACTTTCTCTCTCGTGAAACCTCCCCCAGCCTTCTCTCTATTGTCATTTCCCCAAGATCCCCAGTTTCCAATTCCACACTTTTCAACTCCAACCTCTCCTCGTCGCAGACCCTGACTCGAGACCCTCTAAATCCCTAAATCATCCATCTTCACGGGGAGCCCACTACGATGGCCTCGATTCTCAAGCTGTCCAAGGGGGTGAGATTCTCAATCCCTAAACCCTAAATCCAAGTCTGTAACATCGAGAAGCCCTCTTCTTTTATGTCAATCTCGCCAACTCGATCTCTCTCTCTCTCTCTGCTAGTCTGAGTATCACAAATTGGTATCCGAAATGGAGGAGAAAATGGAGGAAACCAAAATATGTATGGATCTTCATCTGAATTTTGATCGGAAATTCAGAATCAGTGGAGAAGATGATACACGCGGTGATGGTGATGAAATACTCAGGGCAAGCCTCGCCTTGCCAAGTTTTACGAATTTCAGGTCCTTCTCTTTTTGTTTTTTTTTTTTAAAGATTTTTCGGTAGAAAAATTTGTTGATATTTCCAGTTTTTGAGGTCAGCCTATGGAGAAGTAACAGGAGCTAATACGCAGGGGAGGTTCTTTCACTCTCTGCTGGAACCTATGATGTGAAACCTAAGACTGGAGGTCCATTCGGAACCATGAAGCAGTCAGCTGAGCTTGCTTACGGTGCTAACAATGGTCTTGATATTGCTGTCAGGCTCTTGGAGCCAATCAAGGAGCAGTTCCCTATTCTCTCTTACACTGACTTCTACCAGGTAAAATAGATTAACAATTTTATGAATTTGTATATTTATGGTTTCATTTACGGGTTAAAATTTCAGCTTTCAATTGTTATTATTATTATTATTTTAATTTGGGTTTTTGTTTTGGAAATAGTTGGCTGGAGTTGTTGCTGTCGATGTCACTGGTGGACCTAATGTTCCATTCCATCCAGGAAGAGAGGTCAGTTAGCTTTGATTGTCTTTTATATAGATGTATATATCAATCTTGTAGCTTTGATGGGTATTTATGGAGTTTGGCTTAGCTCTTGGTGAATGTGTCAGTGTGTTGTCTTGATTAGGCCGTATTTCAATTGTTTACATGTATGTTGATTGAGGTTTGATATTTGTTAGTGTGTTATGGTTATTGTAATTTCTTGCTCTTACTGCATTCAGAGTTGGCATTTAGGAAATTGAATAAAGGCCTTAGGTATGATCTTAATTTAAGGCCAATGCATTTGCACAATCCTGGATCGTGCATGTTCTAGTGTTTGAGATTAAGAGTTCTTTCTTTCTTGTCCTTTGTTTCTTTCACTCAACCTATATAGATTGTTCTATAGCAGTAGACATGCTGAACGTCTTTTTATGCCGATGATTTTATTTTATGTCGAAGAGTATTGCAGTGATCTAATGATTTTAGATGCCAATGATTAGTGAAAGAAGAAAGTTGTCCTCTGAATTATATTAGTGGTGGCTCAATATAAAATAAAATTGAATTACTTTATTGCAATGCTGTTCTTAGAGAAAACACACTGAGAGAGGCTATTCTATGGGGAATTAGAACTACACTGGGAAAGCTTCCTCCATTTTCATATCAAGAGCTGGTAACTACCAAACAAACAAAATAAGTACTTACGGTCACCAAGTGTATTGCCATTAAGATATGTATTATTGTAACAAACAATTTCTTTCTAAATGGGAATAGCCTGCTGAAAAGCTTCACCCAGACAATTTTTTCTTTTTTTTTTCCTTTTAAACTCTTATCTTCATCTTTGCTTCTCAAGTATATACATAGAATTATAAAAAAATTGCACTTACGGATGGAGTGATTAATCTTGGTTGAACAAGTAACTAGTTATTACAATTGTTGTACATATAGCAAGTCTTATCATTTTGGCTCTTCAACACCTCAATACATTTATGCCGATCTGCATTGTCCTAACCTATGAAGTTTTGCAGCTCGTACAGCAGGGAGTGAATTGGAAGTAATGAAAGAATTGGATTCTTCTTCAACTAAAGATGGTGGAGTTGTAGCTAATCACGTGAACCGGATCAAACTATGGCTTCTTTCACATTCACAGTATCTGAACTTTTTAACGATATTAGTTCTTGCTTCGGTAAGGTTTCTTCTTGCTCTTATAGGAAAACTTTTATAATATGTGTTATGTCATTTCCCAAAACATGGCTATGGAGATATATTTTATATACTTTTTTTTCCCTTTAAAAGCTGGTTTCAAAGTTAGCTTAATCATACTCATGATTTTACAAATTTCTGTTAATATATGCTCTTTCTAACTCCATTTTGCATTGCAGTATATATTTTTGTTACTTTATCTTCAATATTTTCAATCCTCCTAGTTCTTATCAGATATAATTTCAGGTACCCAACCCTCTATTTGACCTTGCAGAATTGACGGGAAGCCATATCATCTTCTATGCATGTACGATTGCCCCCCCTCTCTCTCTCTCTCTCTCTCTCTCTCTCTCTCTCTCTCTCTTTGTGCACGTGAGTGTGAGTGTGCACGTGAGTGTGAGTGTGCAAATTGTTATTAACCAAGTCTAGACAATTTGTTTTCGTTATTGTGGACTATAAACTTTGCAAATGGAATTTCTTAACAGCAGCATGATGCCTTTATATATTTGTATTCTTCATTGTAGAGCCTTTTCCTTTACATCGGAAGCTAGTATGTAAAATACTTTTGTAGACTTGATTGTTGCGAGGATTAAGGAGAATGATTCTGATATCACTCCTTTAAATGCCAATTTAGGCGAAGATAGGATACTACTGCTCATATTTGAAATTGAAAGTATCTTCTCAGAGAAAGCACATAAACTCCAGTAAAGGGTATGTTCTCTCCTTACTTTTGTTATACTTACTAATTATTATCTCTGTGTTTGCTATGTGAAGAGCGGAAGGGAGAAGATGGTGAGTATTTAAAATACTTAGCTTATACAATCATTAGCCTGACTTATCTATGTTTGTCTCCTTACAGTAACGGAGATAGGGCTTCAAAATTCAAATACAAATGGAGTTATGGAGATATCTTAAAAGGATCTCACATACGTTTAGCTGTAAGACCTCTTCATTTATACTTGCTGCTTATGTTTGAAATGCTTGATATTTTACTTGGGTCTGGGCATTGTGTAAATGACTTTAATTGCAGTTAAACACTCATATTGGATAAAGAATGTGTGTCTGGAGAACCTATTAAAGAAATTCTTAGATGCTTTTTAAGTTTCAAGTAGATATAAGTACTTTTTATTTGTTCTTCATGCCTGAACGGAAAGCATTCCGTATCTCTCTGTTTTTTTTTTTTTGCTTGGTCTTTGAATCGAAATGGTAATGACCTGTATAGTGTAGCTTGCTATGATAGTACTTTTGCTTGTTGATGTTGTTGCTATTTGTGTTGATTGTGATGGTGCTTTTGTACACTCAGATGTTGCACCGGGAGTTTCTGATTTGAGTTTCGTGCATGGAAATTTATAATGAAGAAACTAATGACTTTTGGCTGTAGAGAACCAGAAATTGCATATTCATGAGTGTTTGGAGGTAGGTTGCTGACCACAGTTTGGAGTTTAAATTTAAGTAGCTTCTTTAAATGAATTGAAATCACTTTATCGTCTTGTTTAGCGTGGAATATTTGTTGCTGGCCTCAAAGAGGAAATTGTCAGTAAACGAGGCAGGTCATTTAATTGAAGAACTTGCTCTTGTTTCCGTGCTGGAGCCGTATATGTAGGAGTGGACTGAGCAATTGGAAAGCAGTGACCCTTTTATGTAGGAGCCATGTATGTCGCAGCTGCATATGTGCATATTTTTGGAACAAAAATATATTGTATCTGCTTTTGCTGGTTTTCATTGTTAGTTAGAATGCAGCAGCCATCAAGTTGCTCTCTTCTTTTTTTGTTTCATTGTATAGATACTTGAATGTATGGATGATTGACAAATGCCAGCTCTTTTGGTACATTAGATGCTTGAATTAGAATGCTTCATTACATAATATTTATTTAGCATTATATTTGTGCAAATATTTCAGGTAA
Organism: Rosa lucieae; assembly: GCA_024704745.1. Classification (NCBI taxonomy): domain Eukaryota; kingdom Viridiplantae; phylum Streptophyta; class Magnoliopsida; order Rosales; family Rosaceae; genus Rosa; species Rosa lucieae. The sequence continues at coordinate 42,464,872 of CM045495.1, forward strand.
AAAATCAATAATAAACAAACAATATGAAATTTTATTACATTAATCACATAACAAATCACTTATAATCACACAACGGTCTCTATAAAATTTTGTTGTCTCATTAGTACTCACACAACAGAACAAATAGGTATCAGTTGCCCAATGCTAAATCACACAACGGTCCCTATACAATTTTGTTGTCTCATTAGTACACACACAACAGGTTTCATATTTTTCTGTTGTATGATAAGTTAACCAACAACAGTATATTATTACTTCCGTTGTCTGAGTGTCATTTTTCTATTGTGTGAGAAGTTAACCAACAACGGTCCCTACTTACTTCTGTTGTCTGACCACATCGACACAACAATTGAATACGCCGCATCCAATTTCTGGCATTGGCATGAGCAGAATTGGTGCAACGGTGCGTTGTGTCTATGATATTCACACAACGGTGTTTCACCGTTGTGTGAGTGTGCTCATCACACAACATCGAGATAGACGACAGACATGGTCCACATCACACAACAGATTTCCACCGTTGTGTGATGCAGTTTTTGTAGTAGTGACAATGCAGTTGTTCAGGTTTAAAGCCAGTGTTTCTCTCATGCAAATGGTCTGTTCCTTTACCAGACATAGACAGTACTAATAGCTTTACACAATCATCCAGTTGTGCGACAACTCATCCATTGAATGGATTGAAAGCCAAACAGTACGTTCAAGTTTATAAACAAACTTCTTCCTAGTGTAAACCAGTTCTTCAAGGGTCTAAAATATATATCACACACACAGACACAGACACATACACACACAGAGACACGCTACTTGATGTACACATGCAGATGCAAAACGGTATCAATCGGCAAGTAAACAGGTTTTTCAGTATTACAGGATACGCACAAACTAAATTGGCCACTGCAGTCAATATTCTTATAACATATTCAAAATAAATTCAACATTGTGGTATATTAACAAAGGACATGGATGCTTAGCTAAAAAAAGGTATTGCCTGGCTGTGCTTGGATTTGAATCCAAGTTGTTGAAAAGAAGCCCAAAGGCTGATAATGGGACATGCCATTTAATGAGGCAAATGATTAAAAGGCTGTTTACATTCAGAGATGATATTTAGCACTTTATAGTACTCAAAGGAAATCTTCCACTAAGCATGAGTTGTGAACCGCAACTATGGGACACTATTAAGTTTTTGTATATTTATTTCATTAATACTTGTCCACCATCCAATGATGAAAAAAGAAAAGAGATTTCTCATTTCCAGAATTATTAGTAGTTATGGAAAAACCACAACTTCTTTGAATTAGCACAGGCCACCTGTCCAGAAGTTAAGAGTTGAGTGACAAAAAGAAAAAAAAAATCCATCAACAAACAATAATTGAAATCACTAATACCTTGCTGGCTATATCACGAAAACGATTTAGAATTTGGCTAAAAAAGATGCACACCGGCAGCAGTCAATATAAATACATATAGCAATAGATACCTTGTTGGTATAGATTCTAGCTTAATTACTAGTGCAAAGGCAGCAGTGGAAGAAGAAATTTGAACATTTTTCACTCTTATGCACAAAGAGTGCAAGAGGAAAAAAAAAAATCTATAAATACATACAAGAATTAATTTGATAAACACATATTTACCTTCAATTGGATACCTCCAGGTTTAACAATACACTCTTCCCGTCAAGGTTTTGTAGTAGTCAACTTTGGCATTATATTGTAGATAAGAAATAATATTAGAAAATAAGCCTATGAATCCAAAAGCACTCTCACTATTAATTAAACAAGATCATACAAATAAAATACTTATTTGATACCTATAGTCTACAGGATCAGCCAATGCTTCTCAGACTCTTCAAATATCCACAAATACACAAAAATTTAAAAGAATAGATAAACAAATAAGAAAAGCTAGATATTCACAGATGAGATGATACAAAGTAAGAATTCCAACTCTATAAGAAGAGAGGCCACTTCCGAGCACAGTTGAGGTTACTCTGTACATACCTTGTTATTCTTAGCAAAGGAATAGACCAATAGGCAAGACACCGTTGACAACTCTAATCTGCAAAGTAGGTGTTACCATAAACATCTTCTGAGCAGAACTAGCATTAGGAGGCACACTTCATAATGTATAAAAACTCACCCAATGGTAAAAGTTATAAGTCATCATTTCGTGCAGAATTTGTAAAACGAAGCCATTGCCAACACCTACCACTAGCAATTCAAATCCGAGACAGCTCAAGAATGCATAATGCCATATACAAATATCTTTTGCATTACAAATATGCGTAAATGAACTATCAGAAAACCTAATAACCTTCTCAACTGGTTGGAGGGCCTTTTCTGAGCTGCGACTGCACACCGCCAATTAAGGTATAGACCTACAATTCAACAAGGCCAAACACAAGCCATTAGTTCAGTTCACTATTATTACATCAAAATTTGTGAAAACTGGTATCAAATAAATCAAAATTAGTTGAATTGAAGTGAAATTAGAGATTACCTCGTGAAATGCCATAGGGTTTGCACTGAGACTCCTTGCGAGGCCGCGATTTCTTCTCTCGCTACAAGGGATGCATGGTTTTGACCCAACCTAAGATGTCCTTGACATTCACTCTGATTTTCCCCAAAAATCTAGGGTTTTCTTTTTTCGTTGTGAAATTGGATGCACAGAGAATAGTCGTGATAAAGGATTGGGGGGGGGGGGGGGGGGGGCAGATTGGAGGCTTCTCATTTAGCAAACTAGAGTGAAAGGGGAATTCGCAGTGAAACCCAGCCAACGAAATTGAAGCATGTTAGTTGACTAGAGTTCAACAATAATGGAAAAGGAATGATAGGAGATTGAGGAAATTAATTGAAATACACAAACAAGAATAAGCCATGGATCTGGATCCAGATCAACCCAATGGCAACCAAGTTCTTCGAACCTCAATTTGGTGAGTTGGAACAAGTACGGAGAAAAGTATATAGAGGGTTGTGGGAGAGGATGAGGGTTGAAGAAAATGGGGCTTTTTCGATTCGAAATCAGATTTTCTTAAAAGAATCCCGTAGCATCGTAGCCTTCTTAAGTTCTTATGCGACAACATGTATGTTGCAGTGGCAAACTTTTCATACCTTGCGACAGCTAATCTTTGCCGAAGCCAAGTTCCAATCTTTAGCTACCCCCATGTGACGGCATATCTACTCGGTCGTAAGACGTGCGATGGTGTAGCTTTGCTGAAGCAAAATGCCAGTCTTTGGCGAAGGCAAAAGTGTGCAGACGCAAACTTCCGATGCCATTACAATTCTTTTTTGTAGTGTGGTTCTACTGGTCTCTCAATTTTGCGGGATAGATGCTTAACTGTTGCCATTTCACTTTGCAGGTTGCTATCACTTGTAATCATCTGCACAGTATCTCAAAGACTGATAGTGAACAAACCCCTAGGTAAATGCTGAAGATTTACGAGCTTTTGGTAATGCATGAAAATTTATCTGGTGCTCATGCGTGAAAACCTAATAATATTGTTGACTAAAATGCTTGTCCATTTCTATTTGGGATGTAGGACATTTGACAGAACTGAAAGCATAATTGGACAGGATAGAAGAAGAAGAATCCCCAACGACAGATCTTATGGAAAATGAAAGAGAGACTCGGCCTGGAAAGAGTAATTTCATTTGTTTGCTTCTCTAATTTGCACCAACTTTCATCTTGTGTGGATGCTATGGTGGCTCATTGCAATTTTTCATTTTAATACAAGTTAGAGTAGAAGATAGCTCAAATGACATATTGGATTGCAAGTATCAAAAGGGTTATTATCAGTCAGAATGAGGACATTGAAATAGTGAATAAATTGCCAACAACCACATTGATTGATCCTAGAATCACTGTTGCATGGTGCAGGAGACATGGAGTTCCCATTGACAGTGTGAGTCACACCCTCATTATCTTATCAAAACCATTAGTATTACCAATGGATATGTGTGCTTCAATTGTTCGAATGAAACATGTGGTCTCTACAGCAATTATTGGTGGTGATTTTTATAAGACTTGGCAATCTTCTGAATGAGCTAGTGCTAGCAAGTTAACATGACCGTTTGGTATTGAACTATTGACACAGGTATTTTCCAAGTCCCTCTTGAGAAAGTTTGCTTGGGCAATGGATGTCGGCCCTGAGTTCAGATTCTGATCTTTGGAGATGCTCTGTGCTCATATTCCAAACTCCAAAAAGAGTTGCTTTCTTTCTTTGCACTTTTCAATCATTCTATGTTTATGGAAGAGTACTTTGCTTAGTTGCTGAAGAAAAATCCGTGTTGGACTATTGGATTAAGAAAACACCTTTCAAACTTTCTAGTTTTGGGTGGTTATATACTCCTAAAAAATCTTTGAGAAAGTTGTGAAATTGCCAACCAAATTTCCAAGTGTTTTTTTTTTTTTTGATCAAGAAGAAACTTCATTAATAATGAACTGGATACAATGAGTTTTGGCAACATCTCATACACAAAAATGGCCACTGGACTTCACACTGAAACTCCAAAATGACTGATTGACAGAGCCAAAGAGGCCCCGACTCAACTACAGACTTAAGACTTGCACAACAATTAAAAGGCAAAGACAATATGCGCAGGAGTAGTGAATCTTTGACACACAACTTTGTCAACACTAACTCGCCACCCAGAGTCCTCCTGACCTGCCTTTGATTGACCAAGTTTACACTCGTTGTGACTTCGATCCTGACCAAATTGAGATGCTGGACCGTCAGACCTAAGACTAAGTTAAACCCAATACCATTGCCACCCAAATGTCAACACCGACAATTCACAAAAGCTCCAAATTGCCATCACCTCCGACCTGCAATCAGAGAGGAACAACCCATTAGAAGGCCAAGGATGATTGTCTATGCCAGTCTGCCACCGCTAGACATTTTCGCCACCGCTGCTGACCCAACTACAGAACAGGAACGACCTCTAGACCGCCGAAGAGAAGATTGTCTATGCCAAAAAATGCAATGCACCCGACCCAACAGCTAAAACTTATTGCTAAAAAACAATGAAAAAAAACAAACCCTAAAAACTAGTAATAACTGCCCATGAACAAGGGCCCAAATAACATGAAAACCAGCCCAACCCCCTTTCGTCCCAGCAAGGGACATCCATTCTGTGGGCCGCCACACCCCTTTTTGTCCCAACACCGTCAAAGGATCGCCAACGCCTGCATAGAACAGCCATCGCCTGAAACGGACCACCGCCGCCTGCATCGGACTCCCACCCGCTTTGGATCACCACTTGTAGTAATTCCTTGCCAGTAACAGACCACTCTCTGTAACAGATTGCCATCCCCTGCCTCGGATCATCCCCGCCTGCACCGGACCACCACCTGCCTCAGGTCGCCACTGCCTGCGTGCTCCCAATCAGCCAGTCAAACAACGATGCTTGACACGCTGTCCTCCCCAAATTGGAATTGGGAAAACTCACATCTCCAATCCAGAACATATCAGCCTTTGACCACCATCCCCATCCAAATCGATTGCGATACGCCTCAACCGATCTCGCCTCCTCAGCCCATCCGGCAGCGAACCACCACCTGATCCAGCCATAACTGAAACACAGCCATCCGGCGGCTACAACCCCTCCTACCTCCTGACACCAATCCCTTCGATCGAGAGCTAAACCACCCCGATCTTGGGAACCCCATTCAATCAACAACAAATTCTGTCCGACAACTGCGTCCATAGATGCGCCGTCGGAAGGAGACTGGACAATAATTTTGTTTTTTTGTTTTTTTTTTGTTTTTGAGGGGAATAAAATAGTTTTGTTGCTGTTTTATTTCACCATTTAAAAATAAATAAATAAAAAATAAAAAAACCCAGATTTCAAGTGCTTGATGTACCTTTTAAATATTTGATTAAGGATTGCCCCTCCAACTTTAGACCAACCAACAGATTTGGTTGACTAGTAGCATATTTTATCATTCAAATATCAATAAGTGAATTGTATGAGATCAGATTTGGCTCTCTCACAATGATGTGGGCTCCGTGCTGGTGGGTCACACACAGGGGCAGAGGGAGGCAGGGGCACACTGGGTCACGTGCCCTAGTTATGATTTTCAGAAGGTATATATTATATATTACAAGTTGAGTGAATGAAAGATGGTTTGGTTCAATTGGGTAGAGCATAAGGCTTTCAACTTTGTTATTGCGGGTTCGATACCCACCTTGGGCGAGACCAAAGAAAGAAGGTTGGCCAGTTTTGTCTTGGGCCTAAATATAATAGAGAGTACCTCTAACTCCTAAACACTTTTGACATTAATATATATATATATATATATTTTTTTTTTTTTCAGATTTTCAAGTCTAATGCAGAAATTATTAAAAAAATATTTTATTAACATTAATAACAATTGTCTGCCAATTCTTGTGTCAATTATAAAAGAGATGTTAAAATACTTGAAAAGAAAATTAAAATTAAACCCTATTGCAGAAATCGTCGTGCCCCAGTACACTTAAATTTCTGGCTCCGCCACTGGTCACACATCCTTATTTGGGACAATGAGAGATAACGACACTACGTATAATTTCTCTTCTAAATCAGTGAGATAGAGACTCTGATTTGTTTGATATGTTTTGTTGGTTTGAGAAGGGTGCAAGTTAGCTTTTGGTGTTCTATGTTTGAATTGTTTAGGTTAAACTTCACTTGGCAAGCATTTGCAATTGAAGCTTACATTGCATGATATCTTTGTCTCCTTTTTGTTTGTAGGGAACAGGCCATTCTGCTAAGGAGTGTGAGATATGTGATTTTTTTTGTGTATATCCCACAGTATGGGGACGACGGCACTGCTTCCTTGAATGTTACTGTCGCAGCTTCTATTGTCATGCATCAGTTTGGAGGTAACCTATCAATAATGATATGAATTTGTTCTGTTTATGTCATTTGGTGTGAATATTATGATCGAAGATGTTTATAACACCGTACTTAATTATTCTTCTTTACTCTTGGTCTTCAATAGTAATGTAAATACTAATGATCTAGTTCTTTGTGTGCTTTTCCTTATTGAGATCCTGGTTCCTACTTCCTACTACCATTACCGTATGATCTGAACTTCGTATGCACCTCTGACTTAGCTCTCACTACCCCTTTAAGGGAGAGGTGACGTTAGGAGTTAGGTTCCTCCTTTAGTTGTAACTTCTAAGTCTTAACTAAAGCAATTGGAACAAGCTTCTCTCAATATGATTACTCAAATTCTTTAATTACCAAAATTGATCTATAGTATGCCAGTCTATGAATGCCAGCATATTCCTTTCCTTTTAAATTTGATTATTGCACTCTGAGTTTAAGTTCCTAGCGGACACACAAACAATATTGGACAGTTTCTTTTGGACTATGCCCACTGCATGTAATTTTTCAAACAATTACGGTTTTTATAGTACCTTTAATGATGGACTAGATTCTCTGTTTTCAAGTTCCTCATTGTGCACGACTTCTGAAACTTCTAACCCATGTCTATCTTTCAGTCTGGGCTGGCTTCCCTGAGAGAACCCGTGATGGGAACAAGTTCATTGTGGCAGAGAAACCTGCAAAGCAGACAAGAAGAAGTTTCTTTGCAGAAACAGCAGATTCTGTAATTGATCAAAGAGCGAAAATCTAGAAAAGAGCAGAATTCTAATAGTTTCTTTGACAAGAGTGCAAATGACAATCCATCTTCTAACCTTCTGGATGGATTGTTTAGTGGTGTAAGATAACTTCAAGCGTCTTAAGTAGTGGAAATGGTTTGGATTGTCAACATAAGCTTGTGACCTTATGCATGACGGGTAACAGAAGAATCTCTAGTAAAACGTACCCTTAGTGCCAAGGGTTTTGTTGCAATTTACTGTTGGAATTTGGAGTTGGCTTCGTGGAGAATTAGAATTAGGAGTTTTTGCATTGGCATAACTGCATATGTAAAACTATCTCAACTTTGCTTTGGTTTGTACTTACATGCAAGATGCAAGGGCAGTTGCAAGGATTATAGTATTGTTCTTGTTGTCCCGTATAATCAATGAAATTATTGATCAGAATTACACTTCATGCCCATGTTGCTTCTGTGTTTTTTAATTTATCTATTTATTTGAGGAATTATGCTTGTGTTCTTTAACATGTAGATCTTGTAGTAGACGGTAGATTTTGATTGGGGCAAATAAGGAAATCTATAGGCCTCTGCAACATAAGCACAACTTTGGCTTCAATGGTCCACCATATATACTTGTGTCCTTAAGTACTCGACACCATACAATTCATAAAAATTCAGTGCATAGGACTTATAAACTTGTTACACACTCTCGAATGGATGAAAATGAATAGTCAATGAAACTTCGGCAAACTACTGAACACACAAGGAAAGTATAAATGGAAAACCAAACCGATCAAAGCATGCATTCATTCTTAGCAATTGTCAAACTAGGAGTATCTTGTAAGTGAATCAACTTGGGATGCAACAGGTTGTATGTAGTATATGGAAGACTAGGAGTCGTCAGAGTCTTTTGAAGAATCTGAACTTGAAGAAGGGTACCCAATTCCGTGGCGTTTATTAGGGAACACAACAAAGACAGTGCCAGAAATAGTGCCAATTACAGGAGGCAACACCATGAGCAAGATCCTTCCACTGGACTCAAACGCAGGATAGAAGCATCTCACAGTGTTGGAATCCAATAGTGATACCACTGCAAACACGATCAAGGAAAAGAAGGTATGCACAAAGTCCCCAACCCGAAGCTTGTAAGCAGACAAATCTACAGAGCCAGAACTGGTTGAGGGCCAAAGGCCCTTTGTTGTTGCAATTCCATAGTGAGTTTGTCCATCACTGCCGGTGTAACTGTCGGTGAAGGAAGCAAAGCAGCAAGAGAAGGCGGAAACGACAATGAGAATGGCGCTTAGAATCTTGTTGACGGGGAGGTTGCATTGGCCATTGTTCGTTAAAACGGGGTTGAGGAACTGGAACAAGAATACCGTGCCGGTAGGGAGGAGCTTGATGAGGTTGCCTGCACCTGTTAATGCAATGTCTTTGATACCCTTGCTTTTGGTGGATTTCTTGGATTTGGATGAAGCGCTGGCTGAAGCCCCCATTTGGGAAAGGAATGGATGCTACTTGTGAATGCTAGAGACTTAAGAGGGAGTTGCAGGGTTGTTTGATAATGCTGTGTTGTATTATGGTTCTCGCAACAAATTTGTTCTGATTTATAGAGAAAGAGCGAGGGAGTTGGTTTCTGTTTTAGGATAGAAGATTGCTTTCACGTTAAATGATAAATGGTGTGTTTGTCGTGTTGGATTGGAAAGCTTGCTTTTACTTTTAGAAAGGGAGGGCTTCCTTTCTAATCCAAGCTTAAAGAGGAATGAGGATTGAGATTTCTAAAAGACCAAGATATGATTTTACCTAGCTTGTAGCAAATATTTGTAACTAATCGACTCAAAGTAGTATATGTGCCTAATTAAATTCATCCACCTCGATCATTGCTGCACAACACAAGTTACTTGAACATCGAACTTGATTTGAAGATATTAGTGGACTTAGGAGCTTAAGACTGATTAGGTAATTAATTGAACCAAATGTATTGTCAACCTTTTAGACTTCAATTTTCTCAGACTTTGATCTTAGCATGTATTATATTTAGGGTAAACGACTGAAGCGTGTGGGAGACTTTTTTTTTTTTTTTTTTTTGAGAAGAAGCGTGTGGGAGACTATAATTGAAGATTTTCCTACAATGACTCCTCGATCTATATATAATATATGCAGTCATCAAGAACAAAAACTATATATAACTACTCAAATTAAAGCATATGCGTTTATCTCTTCAAAAAAATAAAAGGAAAATGTCAATTTACCCAAATTTGAGCTACATTAATCTCATTTACCCAAACATCTTATAAAGATTGCCTACTTACCCAACAAATTACATTGTTCTTGCCCTAATACCCCATTAAGTTTTTTTTTATTTATTGTTTTTTGTTTTTTTTTTAGACAATTTTGCCCCCCCCCGCCCTTTTCCCTCCCTTTGTCACTTAGATAGAGAGAAGTCATCGGAGACTTTAACGGTCTCCAGACTCCGATCACTGGTCGCCGGATTTCGGTCACCCGTCGCCGGAGAATATTATTGCCCTTTAATAAGACCTGATAAAGAGTTTATTGCCCCTGATAAAAGGTTTATTGTCCCTCAATAAAAAGTTTATTGCCCCTTAATAACAAGTTTATTGCCTCCTAATAAATTTTTTATTGCCAAATTTTTTATTGAGGGGCAATAAAAAATTTATTAGAGGCAATAATCATGTAAAATTACAGTGATTAATGTCCATTCCAGCAAACATTGAAATAAACCACTCAAAACATAAAATGTAATCATTTGCTTATACATTTATACCAACTGAAATCACAATTGCCAAGTCAATTTTGAAAAAGTTTGTTGGGCAAAAGTCAAAAAATTACCAAACCAAGCATATAATATGTACTAGAGAAACATAACACGAATGATCTTCTACCACGTATGACTCAATGGCCCTATGAGTTTTCTTCTTTGTTAATTTCCAACTCCATTGTCTTCATCCCACCAAAATTTGCAGAGCCCAGTACTACGGAACAAGTATCATCATCATCATCGTGCTCTACAGCCGGCTTCAACTTCAGCACACTCGTACCTAATGTCCTTCTTCTTCTTCTTCTTTAACATCTAACTCACAGACTTGCTCCTTTACCCACTTAGAAATGGATCCGACCGGCACCCCTCACTGGACATGAAGTATCCAGCCGAAACCCGACCTCTACTCCACCGTAGTCGTCCACAATGACGATGATTCCAACTCTAAATCCGAGTGAGACCAGAAACAACAGCGATGCGACAACGGCACATCCCTCAACTATTTCGACGACTAAGACGACAACGGCGGCGATTTCGACTCCGTGATCGGTAAGAGCGACCGCAATCGGACCACGAGGAGGTTGCGTGACTAGGGAGCTGAGCCGTAGACGGCGGCGGAGGAGCGGATCTGTTGCTGACTGGGACGATGAGGAGGACCAGCGGCTGTGGCTAGTCTGCAGACCTCCGGCGACGGGCTCGGGAAGCAGATGAAAGAGAGAGTGTGGCATGCTTTAATTTTATAATGAGAGTTTGTTCAAAATAGTATTTTTACTTTTAAATGGGGTAAGTGGACACACTAATCTCTTACTAGAGTAAGTGAGTTTATATTCGCTCAAATTTAAGCATTTGGTCAGGTCCCAAAAATAAAAGCATATACGTTTATTGTAACTTTGTAAGGCTGTTATCTAGTGACCTTACAATATTAGTATGTTGGGGAAATAGTAGAGATCGATCTACTACTATTACTAAATACTCGTGGATACACCTAGAATTTGAAAATGACCGTCAGACGAAGACAAGCATAGCTAAATATAATAACGACGCCTAGCAATATAACTCATTTGGGGAACTTATTCCTGAATCCTGATTCATCTTTTCCTCATTCCAGTAGGTAAACATATCATCAAGGTATATTATCATGCATTTCTTTCTTAAGATTCAAAGTATCAGTACTCAAACTTCGGCCTAAACTTCTCTATCATTATCTAATGCGGTTCTTAATATTTCTCTTTACACCCAAAAATCTAGTTTCTAGACCTAATTATTATAAATCTATGTACATATCCTAGCTACCGACGCTATACAAAGAACCAAACACTCTGGTGCAAGTGTTTATTAGTCTGTGCAAGGAATTATGTCTTTAATTAACCAAACAGTTACCCTTCTATATATAGAGGTCTAACTAGCTCTTTTCTTGTTTTGGTGTGTCGTGTTTGATATGGAGACTTGATGAAACATACTCCATTATATCAGCACTCGCTAGCTTTACTCATTTCAGTTGTGATATCATTGCTTATCTTTTTCAATTTTTCGTTTTATTGACAATGCATGATGTAGTGCTAGACACCATTTTAGTTGGACATTAAAACTTTTTAGCTAGATATAGAATTTGGTGTAATTGAGAAGGAAGAAATTGGTTGCCGAGTTGCTATGAACTACAGGCCGCCCAACAAGTATCATGAACAATATAATCATTCACTCATTATGGTACTTAATTTTCCGTGGAAAATAGCTCAACCAACTTAGTAATTGAAAAATCTTAATTTACAACACAGTGCTGAAAGATCATAGTCTAAACTTACAACAACTTTAAATATACATTCATTCTCAGCTGTCAAATTGACTTGTCCCTTACAAATTGTATCTTAGATAAGTAGCTCGGTTTCTTTTAATGTCAAATTTAGTCCAAAGGGAAAAATTCTATGGTTGCTTCTATTGATACCGCAAAAATTGACATTTTTAGATCTGTCTACTTATCAGACCTCCAACTTACTTTTTTAAATACCTAATATGCTAAGTTAACCTCCCTAGTTTTCTCAAAACACCCTTAGAGCTAGTTTGGGATTGCTGTGACTTTTAGAAAAAAACTGCTGCTGCTGTGTTGTGAGAATAATCAGCTGTGAATTAAAACAGTTTCGCGTGTAGTAAATAATATTTTTTTAAATGTTGTCAGTACATAAAATAAGAGTTTTTCTATTGGAACCTCCAAATTTGCTCACTTGACCTCTATGCTTTTTGCACCTCCTGTCAAATTTTCAAATACTAAATTTACTCACTACACCTCACTAAAGTTCCTTAAATAACCTCACTCATATAATTTGCAAACAAACTATTATCTTTAAAATAAAATAAAAAACTTAGTCATTTCTATGATTAATTACTCTATAATCTTAATTACATGTATATTCCTTAATCAGACAACATAAATCTCTTATCCAATAAAAAAAATCAAAAATAATTTCTAATCAACAAGAAAATAACATGAACTATTGTGTGATTTTTTTTTAAAACTTTTTTTTTCTTTTAGTTGTGCAAAAAAAAAAAAGAGTAGTAATTTTTTTCTTAATGTTTTTTTTTTCTCTATTTTCTGCACCTCATGATTAATTATTTAATTTTTATTTTTTAGTTTTTCTATAAATGCTAGCTCTTTTTTTTTTTTTTTTACAATTATAATAGATAGACTTAGATTTAGGTTATAATATGATTTATTTTGCTCTTCCTCACAATATGTGTTCAACATGTATATCATATATTTTTATGTTACATGATCTTAATCATAGTTTTAGTTCTTATTAAATATATATATGAATGCTTTAATGAGTATGTAGTGAAATTGGAAAATGAAAATAGATAAGGAAAATAATAAAGTATGCAATCTGATTATTATTGAATTGGAAAGTCTAGAGAAATAAAAATAATATTTTGTTGATATAATTATTGTCCTTAATTGTCATTTTATAGTAGGTTATATATGTAATTTAATAATTCGATTATGAATGAGGTCAAGTGAGCAGATTTGGAGGTCTCAATAGAAACACTCTAAAATAACTGCAGAGTGTGTTTTGATTTACATCAGCTTCTAAAAATAACCTCTAGGCTGCTTCTAAAATCTGCTGCCAGTGACCTATAACTTTCAATTAAAGCTACTTTTTATTTATTTACCAAACACAATAAAATCTAAAATTTTGAACAAAAGCTGATTTTTTAAAAAACGAAGCAATTCCAAACGGGGCCTTAGAGTATCTTTAAATTTTAGCTAAGGTAGCTAAAAAGTCATTTCGGCTAGCCAATACTTTAGAAATACATCTGTATCAGTTCTCTCTATTTTAGCTAAATTTGAATTTACATTATTTATTGCATGAAGAAAATATAGTTTAAATATATTTATAAATTATATAGAATGACTTAAAAGAAATATTTTAAATTAACAAAAATAATAAAGAGCCTCATCCACAGATATTCTCTATATTTAAGAGCGAGATAGCTAAAAGTTAAAATAGAAAGCTATTTAGGGGTCTAGTGCAACTGCTAAAATTGATAAAATAAAAAAAACAAAAAATAAAAAGAAAACTAAACATGTTCTCTAAAATAGCTAAGAAGCCAAGATAGAAAGTCTGCTAAAAATACTCTTAGCCCATAAAATCTTACATCAAACTCAAGGTTCCATAGTAGAGGCTCTTAATCAATAGAAAGCAGCCAAACAGCTACGTAGTCCTTCTTCCACTCTCATCCTTCAGGCTTCAGCCGTTGAACTGAGCAAATCCTTGGCATAAGAGCACATATGCTGAGAGAAAGAGTGGTATTGCTGCTAATGATGGCAATGCATCTAACCCAAGTTTTAGAATGCATGCTAGACCAAATTTTCTTTTGAAAGTGATGTTAAACCTCATGAAGAGGAAGTGGAGTGCACTAAAGGAATTCATATCAGCATCTTAGCATCAGAAAGTTCCCACAATTTTTTCTTTCAATGTTGAAATTGAAAAACTTTCGTTCTTACTACTTAGATCAAGATTCCAGAAATGATGATAAAAATCATACCCGAAAGGAAAAGAAAAAAAAAGGATGACGAAAGCTTAAAAAATCTGCACAAGCAGGCTTGAGTTTTATTTATTTTTTACTTTTTTACTTTTTTTTTTATAAGAACAAGCATGCTTTCGTTAGAGGTCAAAGAAAAAACTATTGGTTCCAAAATGCAAATGAAAAGGCAAGTACACTTTTTTAAAGCACTTTTTCTATACTCTATTCACATGATTTGAGTATGTTTCCAAGTTATTTTCTAAATTCGTTATTGCTTCTTCAAGACTTCAAGCCCACAACAACAGGGCAGGTTTAATTTTTTTTTTTTTTAAATACCAGTTGTCAAATACATTGGAGTTGAAGGTAAGATTTATTTATTTAAATTTTTTTTTTTGGTGGTCTTATATATTTACTGGTCATTTTATATTTTTATATGACTTCAAGCCCACAACAACTGGTAGAAAATTTTTTTTTTTCAAAAAAAGAAAAGTGTAAATGTTAATTTTAGATCTATAATAGAAACGCTTAAGTTCAAGGCCCAATACTCACAAGTCCCTCATTGGTAGGTTGCTGAGTAGTAAGGTCTTGAAGGATCCATGTGATGCTAGTGAAAGTGTCAGCTTCCAAAGAGTTTGGTTCATTACGAGATCCAACTGCCAAATGCCTACAAACTTTCAAGATGAAAAACGTTGGGGCAGCGTGAGTGCTGAACTCAGATGTTAGTTGGGTTCATACGGGCTATAGGTAGTTCATAATGTTCCTGGGCTGGTGGGCTACCTTCCCCCTCCCCCAGTCCAAATAGCCTCGTCAAAAAAAAAAAAAAGGCTCATACTTTAATGATGAAAAGAGGAGTTCACATCTAATTCAATAGCTTAAGCAGAGGCGAACAGGTGTGGACTCCCTCGCCAAGCACAACTTTTTGCATGGGATGCAACTAAGTGAGCTGCCCAATTCTTTTTTCGCTCCTTTCTATAAAACTTGCGCACCAAGCCTCTCTCTAACCTCAATCAAATAATTTTGTATTTGCCCTAAACATTTCAAAGAACGAAAGCCTGCACACCCGGCCAATTCAGTTCTTGTTGACGTACGTGTAAGTGCCTCTAAACTGGCCCTAACCTCAATATTAGTCACAGTCGTTTTTTATTGGAAGTATGGCAGTATGGCTGCTTCTATTCACTGTCATTAGCCTTACTTTTTTACTGTTGAGAGCTTACCTTAGTTATTAGAGTAGTTTAGCTAAGTTATGGGTGGGTTGTCCCTTAAATTAAGGGTCAGCTTTTCTGTTTCTTTTTCTCTTCTTTATGTATATATAGGAAAAGCTTGTATTCAGTTTAATTAATGAAGTACTATCAGAAAACCTTCCACAAAGTTTCTGTCTTGTTTTCTTCATGGTATCAGAGAAAGAATTCAAGGCCTGACTCTGTAATTGTTCTTGTGGAGTTCCTGAGTTTGTGAGCTTATCATGGCTGGGAAATCGAGTTCTAAAGGTGAGGAGCCTCTTGTGTCCTCCGATGTTGAGTTTAATCCAAACCAACGTCTTAGTTCTGTTTTGTTAAATGAATTCAACTATCTTTCTTGGGCTAGAGCTGTTACACTTGCACTTGGAGGAAGGTTCAAGCTTGGCTATGTCAATGGAGTCATACAAAAGCCTAAAGATGACTCTCCTACATATGACTCTTGGCTGTGCAAGGATCAGTTGGTTATGTCTTGGCTACTCAACTCTATGGAGAGTAGAATATATAGCAGAAATTTTCAGTTTTTTTTTATTCCGCTATGCATCTTTGGAAACATGTTAAAGAGATGTATGGAAATCAGAATAATACAGCTCGAGTTTTTCAACTCAAACTAGATATTGCTGATCTTCAACAAGAAGGTAAGCTTTTTGTTCAACATCTTGGTAGTCTTACAAGCATGTGGAATGAGCTAGATGTTTATAGACCTCATACCATCGAGGCTAGTGTTTTGTTAAAGAGAGCTGAAGAGGACAAGATTTTTCAACTCCTTGCAAGCTTAAACTCAAAGTATGAAGATTTAAGAAGTCATATTCTTATGAATGCTAAGTTGCCATCTTTCAACAATGTGTGTGCTACCATTTAAAGAGAAGAGGTTCCAAAAAAGGTGATGAATATGGAGATCAAGACAAGTGTATCTGAAACTAGAGCTTATGTTTCTAATCACAGGCAAGTTGAAGCTAAGGTGTACAAAGGCAAGAAACCAGACTTGAAATGCAGCTACTATAAGAGTGTTGGACATGTTAAGGATAGATGTTGGGTTCTCCATCCTGAACAAAAGCCGAAGTTTCTAAAGGAAGGCAAAGGTCCTCAAAGGGTTGGAATCCACCAAAACAAAACCTTACAGCAGCTTCTTCTACTCCTTCTGAGGGTATGCTGAACTTCACCTCCAATCCCACTACTGTAATCAATGAATTTGCTGCCTATCTCAGCAAGAAGCAGATGCATGGTGGAGATGAAGAAACAGCCATGGCTGGGATTGAAAGTCACACTGCACTCCTTGGGAAGTTTGCTGGTTTTCTTGCTGAACTGACTGTGTTCCTCGTGAAGAAGCTTCAGGTATTCAAAAATCCTTCTCAACTGCTCTAAATGTTTGTGCTATGGATGATTATTGGATTATAGACTCAGGAGCTACGGATCACATGACAAATAAGCTCAAAAATTTGCATGATTTTGAAAAATTGTCCATTCCCTCTAAAGTTTCAGTAGCAAATGGCAAAGGAGTTTCTGTTTTGGGAAAGGGAAATCTAAAACTACTTTATGGTTTCATTGAGTCAATTGCCCTTTATGTTCCTTCCTTTCCTTTTCAACTTCTGTCCGTCGGAAGAATTATACATACCTTAAAATGCCTTGTCATTTTCTCTCCGTATAATGTTATATTTTAGGATCTCATGACCAAAAAGAATATTGTTGAAGGTTTCTTCTTGAATAGACTTTATTATCTGTCAAAAAACTCTTTTGTCTCCAAGGCTTTTCAAGCTAGTTCAAGTTTAGCACAAGATCATCACCTGTAGCATCAACGTTTGGCTCATCCTTCTGACAAAGTGTTGTCTTTTTTGTTTCCAAATATGTGCAAGGCAACTAATCAATGTGATGTCTGCCATTTATCAAAATCCTCTAGATTACCATTTACTTCTTCCTTGTCTAAGGCTAGTAATCCTTTTGAAATCATGCATTCAGACATTTGGGGTCCAGTTCTTGAGTCCTATGATGGATTTAAGTATTTTGTAACCTTTGTAGATGATTTTACGAGGAATACTTGGTTGTATCTTTTGAAACTAAAAAGTGAAGTTGTGGATGTTTTTAAGGATTTTCATAATTTTATCACCACTCAATTTTCATCATCTATTCATATTTTACGATCCAATAATGGTTCTGAGTATATGTCCAATAACATGCCCCAATACTTGAGCACACAAGGCATTGTGCATCAAACAAGCTGTGTTGGTACTCCTCAACAGAATGGGATTGCCGAAAGAAAAAATCGAGACCTTCTTGAAAAAACCAGAGCTCTTATGTTTCAAATGAATGTTCCAAAAAAATTTTGGTCTCAAGGTGTTCTCACTGCCACATATCTCATCAATAGACTTCCTAGTAGAGTGCTTGGTTTCAAATCTCCTCTTGAAGTGTTGAAAGGTAGAAAAATTGATCTGTCTCACTTAAAGGTCTTTGGCTGCACATGCTATGTTCATATTCAAGCTCATCAACGTGATAAACTTGATCCTAGTGCCAATAAGTGTGTTTTTCTAGGATATTCATCTACTCAAAAGGGGTATAAATGCTACAACTATGCTACTAGGAAGCTTATTGTTTCCAGGGACGTGAGATTTGATGAAGTAACTCCTTATTTCACTAAGAAATCATGTGATACTGGTCAGGGGGAGTTTCTATCTGATCCGTTTCCAAGTCCTAATATTCATGTCGATGAAGATTGCAACTTGCCTGTCAATCCTGATATCAATCCTAATCTTCCTGTTTATGAGGATTGCAACTCGTCTATCAATCCTGATATTCCAGTTCAAGAAGTTCCGTCTGTAATCTCTGATTCAGAAATTGATATGCAATTTGTTGTTGGGCCTTCCTCTCCACCAGCAATTATTCTTAGTAGAAACCCTTTGGTATCTCCACCTGCAGTTGTTCTTCGTCGAAATCCTCCACGAGAACGAGGTCCTCCGTCAAAGCTCAATGACTATAAAACCTACACTGCAAGGTATCCGATGACACACTTTATATCTTATAGGAATTTTTCTTCTGCTCATTCTGTTTTTCTAAGTGCTCTTGATTGTACTCATGAACCTCAAAGTTTTGAGGAAGCTAATCAACTTGGTGTATGGAAGCAAGCTATGGCAGATGAACTTCAAGCACTTCATAACAATAATACATGGAGTGTTGTTCGAATTCCTAAAGAGAAGAAGGTTGTAGGCAGTCGTTGGGTTTACAAAACGAAGCTTCATTCTGATGGTTCTGTGGAGAGAGACATAAGGCTCGTTTGGTAGCACGTAGTTTTACTCAAACATATGGAGTAGACTACAAGGAGACTTTCCCTCCTGTTGCTAAAATGAGTAAAGTGAGAGTTTTGTTATCAGTTGCAGTCAATCATGCTTGGCCTCTATATCAAATGTATGTAAAAAATGCGTTTTTACATGGTGATCTTGAAGAAGAGGTTTATATGAAGTTGCCTCTAGGTCATCCTTAATCTCATGATCCTGAGATAGTATGCAAGCTTCACAAGTCTATTTATGGCTTAAAGCAATCTCCTCGTGCTTGGTTTGCCAAGCTCAGTTCAGTACTTAAGGAAGTTGGTTTTCAAAGAAGCAATGCATATTCTTCTTTGTTTGTTCAGATTGGTTCAACAAGTAAGCTTGTGGTGCTTATCTATGTTGATGATTTAATTGTGACAGGTGACAATGTTGAAGAGATTAATATTCTCAAGCAATCCTTGCGAAATATGTTTGCTTTGAAAGATTTGGGCATTCTAAAATATTTTCTTGGTATAGAAGTGGTCACTTCTCATAAAGGTCTTTTTCTAAACCAAAGAAAATACGTTCTTGATCTTTTACAAGATACTGATCTGCAGGATTGCAAGCCAGCTTGCACTTCTCTTAACAGCAAGCTCCAATTTGATGTACAAGGTGAGTCTCTTCTAAATGTGAGCTATTATTAAAAGGCTGGTAGGTAAGCTTATTGATCTTACCATTACTCATCCGGATATGGCTTATGCAGTAAGCATTGTTAGTCAATTCATGCATTCTCCCACTTTGGCTCATCTTCACATTGTTAAACGAATTTTCGTTATCTCAAAGGCTCTGCTGGAAGAGGTGTTTTGATTAAAAATAATGGTAACACTCCAATAATGGGTTACACAGATGTTGCTTGGGTAGGGAACTCTTGATCGTAAATCAACTACCGGTTTCTGCACAATAGTTACCTGGAAAAGCAAGAAGCAGACAGTTATTACTCGCTCTAGTGCAGAGGCTGAGTATAGAGCTATGGCTGCCACTGCTTGTGAGCTCATTTGGTTAAAAGGTCTCCTATCCGATTTGAGGTTTCCTAGTAGTCAACCAATGTCTATTTTTGTGACAATCAAGCTGCAATGCATATTGTTTCTAATCCAGTTTTTCATGAAAGAACCAAGCACATAGAAGTTGATTGTCACTACATTCGAGCTCAAGTCCAATCCAAGATCATTGATATTCACTACACCCGAAGCCATGATCAGTTAACTGATATTTTCACCAAATCCCTTCCCACTGCTCAGTTTCACAGAATTTTGGGCAAGCTTGGATCAATGAATCTCTTTGATCCAGCTTGAGGGGGAGTATTGGAATTATGGTTGCAGTATGGCTGCTTCTATTCACTATCATTAGCCTTACTTTTTTACTATTGATAGCTTACCTTAGTTGTTAGAGTAGTTTAGCTAAGTTATGGGTGGGTTGACCCTTAATTAGCTTACCTTAGTTGTTAGAGTAGTTTAGCTAAGTTATGGGTGGGTTGTCCATTAAATTAAGGGTCAGCTTTTCTGTTTCTTTTTCTCTTCTTTGTGTATATATAGGAAAAGCTTGTATTCAGTTTAATTAATGAGTAATATCAGAAAACCTTCCACAAAACCCTCTCAGTTCTTCTTCAAGCCTCCCACCTCCACAATTCCAATTCTAAAATCTCAACTAATTGGCAGGATCATCAAATCATCGTTGTTAGTCATCATCATCATCATCTGCAATTATGTAATTTTCTTGTTCTTCATCTTTTAATTTTTCTGAATGTCTGGCAGACTTAGGAATTCTATTGACAAGAAGGAAAGAATGATTGAATTTATAATTTGTTAAAAGTAACAAATAGCAATTTTGTTGGGTAAGTATCTCTTTGCAAATTCAAATTATCTTTTACTTTTCAGTGATTTAGATTTTGGGGTCAATTTTATTTATTTTCTATTATTATTATTAGTTCATTCACCTGAACTATGATGAATATAGAAAATGTTGATTTGTTTTTAAAGTTTAAGCTTGAATTCATATTCAGAAAGGGAAATAAGATTATGAGTCAAGATAAGAAACTTCATGAGTTCATGATCGATGTTGATCAGTTGATGCTTTAGGCCTACATTATTCTGAGTTTAAGATAAATGGAGTATTGATCTTCTTCCTGTGGCCTGCATTGGTTTGCATTTTGGTTTTGGGTACTTGATGTGTTCAAAGAGGAAGGAGGCAGTCAGTCCTAACCTTGAGCTCGGACAGAATAAATACTCAAGGATTGGAGGATCTGATAACAGTATGGGTACCAATGTTTTAAAAGGCTGAGGCGTAGCCGGGAGAGCCTCAGCAAGGCGTTTGCCTTGAGGCGTAAGGCGTAAGCCTTACGTATAAATTTGCTGTATTTACGTATAGAACTAGTCCTATATATAGAACATGTATTGTAACCAAAAAAACATTATAAATTGTCATTCATTCATGATAGCAGCATTTTAATGCAACGTTTTACTTGCTTTTCCCTACATTTCTTGCGTTATTTCCTTATTAAAACCCTGTTTAGGAAAGTTTCCATTCTTCGATTGGGAAAGTTCCTATTTGTAGAAAGTTTCTATTTTTGTAGTTTCTATTTTTCATTTTTAGAAAGTTTCCATTTTTCAGTTTAGGAAAGTTGCCATTTTTCATTTTAGGAAAGTTTCTATTTTTCTTACTAGTTTCTATTTTCAGGACCTCCGAGCTAGAAAGTGGAAATGAACTCATAAATGGAAAGAGGAGCTTGCGAACACCAAAGGGGAGCAAAGATGAAGAACAATGAGCCACAGAAATGAGCAGAAATGAAGAAAAGAAGTTTTCCTGGTCCAACCAGGAAACCCTGCGGAAAGGAGGAAAGCCCACCAATGAAGTTTCCAACGTTACTATAAAAAAGAAATGGAAAAATAAAGTGTTGTGACGTTGGAAGATGACATGGCATAGAAGTGACGCATGGAGGCCCAAAAACTCTCAAGACTTGTTGGATTTTCGGCTAATTGGATAAAAGCCCACAAGAGCCCATGGAACTAGGGTTTGTGACGCAAACCCTAGCCCTAAAAATGTTTTGCCGTGAATTTGCAAGAGAGAAACAAGGAAGAGGCGTCCAAAAATCAGAAATTAAAAGGAGATTTTCTAGGGAGATTTTCTAGGGCTATTTTTATGGAAAGAAAATACTTGGAGATAAACCCTAGAAGTTTTGCCGTGAAAAAGGAAGAGATAAACAAGGGAGGACGTGAAAACCCTAGGGTTTTGGACGGCAAAGAAATATCCTAGAGAGTTTTAAGGAAAGAGAAAAAGGTGGAGACCAAGAAAAGCTCAAAAGAAGTCTAGATACATTCCTACATTCCCTAAAGAGTTTTGGCCGAAATTAAATGACAAAAATCAGAAATTATCTCTATATTTCGGCAAGAATTATTTATGGAATTAATATTGGAATTTTGTGATTGGTTGGACCACCTCATAGGGCTTATGTGGCAAGAATTCATTGGAGGAAATTATGTGGAGGAAGCAAGCACATGCCGTGAGTTTCTCTAGGGTTTTGGACGGCTTGGAAACCTAGGGGCCGTCCCCTATATAATCTCCTCTCTTCTCAACGTTTTGGAGTTCCCATTTTTACGTTTTACACTTTGAAAAAAAATCAGAAAACTCTCTCTAGCCTAGCCGTGTTCTTCTCCATCCTCTAGGGCAACCACGAAGTTCAAGCAAGGCCAAGGAAGAAGAGGACAAGCCGTGCACATCATCCATCACCATCCTTGAAGATTGCTTTCGAAATTCAAGAGACCATTCATCACTTCATTCATCTCTTCTTCATCACGGTGTAATCCGATTCTCCTTGTAACCTTTGCTTTGTAATTTTCGTTGGTTATGCCTTAGTTGACACATATGTTTGAACAAGTGTTGATTTCTGAAATTTTATGATTAATTGTTAATTTTCAGATTCATATATTGCGATTTATGGTTGCTTTTGTGTGAGTGTTTGATTAAATTTGCATGATAGAAATCTTTTGTATGATAATCTTGAATGGTTCGAAACGTTTAGGGTTCTTATGTGAATGTTGCTACGAATTTGAGAGCATGAATCAACTTTTTGGTTTTGTGTTCTTGAATCAATAAGTAGTAAAGGTTTTGTACAAAAACCGAATTTAATCAAAGAAGATTGCAATTAGGTGGACTTTTTCATACTAAGTTGCACATTTGAGTTGATAGCCTTTCTAGGTGCTTAATGCGTTAAACATGACATGATTGACTAGCTTTCTAGGGTTTGATTGCATGTTTGATAGGATTAATCTAGGTGCTTTCGCTTAGGTTAATTAGCATTGAAAGTAAAAAATGGGAAATTGTTTGCTTTTGAACGTTTCACATGATCAACTCCTCTTGCATGACTATAATGAACAATGATGAACTTGAATCAATTTTAATCATGAGTTTCGACTTTGATCTTTGTTCTTGCATTTCATTTGTATTTTTATGTTTTTGCATTTTAATTATTTTGTTAGCTTAGTTTTATTTTCGAAAAACCAAAAACAAAATCCCCCTTTTTCGTAAATAATGTTTATACTTGTGAATATCTTTGTGAATATTATACGTTGTTTTAATTTCAATTGTTTAATTGTTTGACATTGACAGGTGTACCCTCAATCCCCGGAATAGAACGATCCCTATTTACTTTATACTACTAATGACATTTCAGGGTTAAATTGGTCGCTTCCCAAAAGCGACATCAATTCATAATAAGCAAGTACTAAAACCATATGATTCAACAAAATCACATAATCCAAAGATATAAAGTTGAAAAACCAAAGAACAAGAACAATAGTGAAACATAGCACGGTGCTAGAAGTAAAGCCAGCAACTTTGGCCATAAGTGTTTCAATAGTCTATTGGTAAAATGAGGTAACTTAAATTAACAGACAGTGATTTCATTATGGTACTACAATCACAACCGAACCATCATAGATGCACGCTGATCAAATTAGTCTGCTTTTGGCACTACTAATACCCAGACTTTGACACTACAATCACCATACCACCATGGTACATAACCCCAAATGTCTGAGTTTCTCTTAGACCTGACCAACTGAGAATATGCACTAGTTCACCAAGTATTACATCCTCTACATGACAGCAAATTAGATTCTGCAAAGCTCTTCATTTTCTACTTCTGTGCAAGTGTGCATGATAGAATTATGATCAATCAATTTTTGAAGATGCATATAGGTGAAACACCACTCCTTCGTTCTGCTTTCCCTCGATGATTACCATAAACACAATTCCACAAAAACTATAAAACCACACTCGTCATCTGTAACTTGCTAACATTTATCTAATTAAATAGAGATGGGCAACAGCAGCAAACAATTACAAGGTATCCAAATTCCAATTCCAATTGCACGTAACAACAAAACACAAAACCATCCAAAGAAAGCAAGGAAAGTTGAGAGAAAAGCAAGATCATACCTTAAACTCCTTTTCTTCAAAATTCAAATCGAACTACAAGTCTACAACTCTCCAACTCTCTTCAAATCGAACTTATTTCTTGCTCAAATTCTGCAAATTGCCTCCTTCAGCTCCAAATTCTTGAAAAAAACTTATGGGCTCTTCATGATTTTATCAACTTTTCGAGTAAGGGATTGGGATTGGCTGCTCTTGAGAGTGAAGAGTTGGGGAGGAGGCTGTTTGAGTGATTTGGGGCTTGGGTCGGGTATAATACACTACCTAAATGAATCAAAACCCTCTCAACACCAAAACGACGTCGTTTTGGTGTGTTAAAAAAAAAAAATTCCCAGGTGTACGCTCAGGACGCCTTAAGGCGCGTTTTCGCCGCCTCCATCTCCGCCTCCTGCGCATCTGCGCCTCATCTGCAAAACAGAGGCAATTTTCTTCACGCCTTTTACGCTTGAAGGTGCGCTTGACGCGCGCTTTTTAAAACATTGATGGGTACAATGTTGAATGTTGAATCTACATCTTCGGCCGAAGGTTGCTCGACGGCAAAAGTGATGGGTCCAGAAGCTTTGGCCCATCACGAACAATGAAGCTGTTAAGTTGGAATGTGTGAGGACTTAACAACCCTCGGACATTCAGAGACCCGAAGGACTTCCTTCAGGAAAAGAAGCCTGACCTTGTATTTTTAATGGAAACTCGAATGACTGCAGTAAAGATGGGGCGTCTTCCAAGGAGACTTGGGATGGCTGGTGTTCTTTGTGTTCCCCGAAATAGAAGAGATGATGGGGATGATGACAGAGGTGGAGGTGGTCTTTGTATGTTATGGAGGGAGGGTATTTCTGTTTCATTCCTTTCCTCCTCCATTGGCCACATTGATGTGATGGTTACTTGGGCAGATGGAAAAGTTAGCCGCGTTACAGGTTTTAATGGTAATCCTCAATCGTCTGAGCGCTTTCATTCTTGGGAATTACTCAGACGTTTAAAGTCCGTTCAGAATGGTCCGTGGATAGTTTGCGGTGACTTCAATGAGATTTTAGATGATATGGAGAAAGTGGGTTTAAGACTTCATTCAGCTAGGCAAATTGATGCTTTTCGCAGGGCAATAGAAAATTGTGAGCTTTTGGAGTTTGCTTTCACGGGGTACACCTACACTTGGGATAATCGTCGTGAAGGGGATGCTAATGTGAAAGAAAGGCTTGACCGTGGCTTTGGGAACTTAGCATTTATTCAACAATGGGGTGGTACTGCGCACCACCAAGTGGCTACCACTTCTGATCACCAACCTCTATTTATAGAGAATGATCAACTTGTGCAATGAGGGCAGCGAAGAGATAGGAGGACACGAAGGTTTTACTTTGAGGAGATATGGGTCTCTGAACAGGATTGTAGAGATATTGTTGAGAGTACATGGGTGCATTCTTTTCCTCATAATGTCACTGAGAAGTTAAAACTTTGTGGGGAGCATTTGGGTGCTTGGCATCGTGAGAAGTTTGGGTCTATGAGGAAAAAAATTGCTAGCTTACGTGAAAGATCGAATTGATGATTTGCAGAGAAGAAGGCGGGATGCTGCTACAGTTGCCGAAAAAGGAAGGCTTGAGCAAGAACTTGAATGTTTATTAGAGAAGAATGAGATTTATTGGCAACAACATTCCCGGGTTCAATGGCTAAAACATGGGGACCGAAATTCTACTTATTTTCACCAATTTGCAAGTCATCGTAAAAGAATTAATGGGCTGCAAGGTATCTTAGATAGCGAAAATCGGTGGCAAACTGAGGTTGGGGCTATTGGAAAGGTGTTTGAATCCTATTATCAACATTTATTTTCTTCCTCTGGAGTTAGTAATCTGCATGAAGTGCTTGCTGCAGTTCCTCACTTCCTCCCAAGGTTTCTGGAAGGGATAATATTCTTTTAGGAGCTGAATTTACTCAAGCAGAAGTTGAGTTTGCCTTAAAACAGATTGGCCCAACAAAAGCACCTGGCCCTAATGGGATGCCTGCACTTTTCTATCAACGGTATTGGGCAACAGTAGGTTCAGATTTGTGTGATTGGTGTCTGAATATTCTAAATGGTGATGGTTCATTGAATTCCTACAATCAGACATTAGTAACATTAATCCCTAAAGTGAAGGAGCCGAAGAGAGTAAATGAATACCGTCCGATTAGCCTCTGCAATGTGTTATACAAATTGGTCTCTAAAGTGTTGGCAAATAGATTGAAAAAAGTCTTGCCTCATGTGATCTCTGAGTTTCAGAGTGCTTTTATTCAGAATAGAATGATTCATGATAATGTGATAGCAGCATTTGAAACGGTCCATTGCTTGAAGAATCGGGGAAGAAGAGCAGGAAAAAGGTGGTGTTAAAATTAGATATGGAGAAGGCATATGATCGTGTTGAATGGGCTTTTCTTCGATGTATGATGGAGAAATTGGGTTTCCACCCCAGATTTATCGAGCTGATAATGAAGTGTGTTACATCAGTCTCTTATTCGTTATTGATCAGAGGGGCTGCTTTTGGATCTGTCACACCGTCTCGTGGCTTACGTCAAGGTGATCCCCTATCACCATATCTAGTCTTAATTGTTACAGAGGCTTTTTCTAGTCTTTTGCAGCAGGCTCAGAGGAATGGTCATATCCATGGGGTATCTATATATGTCGAGGGGAGCCCCCTCCATTTCACATCTGTTTTACGCAGATGATAGCTTACTCTTTTTCGATGCTTCCTTCAGTGATTGTATGAGCATTCTTCAAATATTCAATCTGTATGAAGCTGCATCTGGACAGAAAATAAACCTCATGAAGTCTGCATTGTGTTTCGGCCCTCATACCCCAAATGCTGTGAAAAAAGAGTTGCACGATCTTTTACAAGTTCCAGTTGTGCCTTTCCATGAACGATATCTTGGATTACCCACAATGACAGGGAGGAATAAAAAACATATATTTCGCTCGATCAAAGATCGTGTTTAGCAGCGTGTTCATGGTTGGGAAGGTAAATTACTCTCCAAAGCGGGGAAAGAAGTTTTAGTAAAAGCAGTAGCTCAAGCAATACCAAATTATATGATGAGCGTTTTCAGATTTCCCAGTTCAACGTGCCAAGAAATTGCTAGTAGTGTAGCAAGGTACTGGTGGGGGAATGGTGACAGTAAAGGTATCCATTGAAAACTTGGGAGGAAGTGTGTATTCCGAAATCTGCTGTAGGTCTTGGTTTCCGAGATTTTGAGAGTTTCAATCAAGCCTTGCTAGCGAGGCAGGGATGGAGACTACTACAGTTTCCGAATTCGTTGGTTTCACGCATCCTCAAGGCCAAGTATTTTCCGCGATGTGACTTTATGGAGGCTCCTGATCATAATAACCCATCTTTTATTTGGCGCTCTATACTTTGGGGTCGTGAATTGCTTCAACTGGGTATAAGATGGCGAGTTGGTGACGGAAAGACGATTAAAATTGTGGGTGATAGCTGGGTTCCAAATCCAGTCAGTTTCAAAGTTCAACCAAAGCCGCTCATTCCACCTAATGCCATGGTGAACTACTTATTTACTGCTACTGGTGGTTGGGATGCTGAGAAGATTTTGATTTTGTTTAACCCAGCAGAGTGGCAATATATTCTAAAGCTCCCTCTTGTACGTTCTGTTGCTCAAGACAGGAGAATATGGCATTATACAAAATCAGGAAAGTATGAAGTCAAAAGTGGGTATCATCTAGCTATGAAAGAATGGGTGCTACCAGCTCTGTATGGGTATAATGATCTTGGGATGTCTTCTGGGAATCACTATTGGAAAAGATTATGGAATATAAAAGCTCCTTCCAAAATGTTACATCTATTGTGGCGTATGTCTAAGAGTTTTGTTCCAACTGGATATATATTGTTTAGACGCCATCTTTTGCAAAGTGGGGTATGTTTTCGTTGCGGCGAGGAAAGACGAAACCCCACTGCATGCTATTTGGTCTTGTGGTGCTGGTAAAAATGTGTGGCAGCAGGTATGCTTCTATAATCTCATTAATCATTCTTCATTTGGCTCGTTTCAAGATTGGATGGACTTTGCATGGTCTAAGCTTGGTATGGGAGACATGATTCTATTGGTGGTAATTTGTTGGTTTCTTTGGTATGAACGTAACCGAACTTTTCATGGGTCTGCTCCCACTCCTCCTCATATTCTTTTACAACGGGCCATTTTCTGTTGGGAGGATATCAAAGCTTCTAACGCTAGTCATGAACTCATGATATAGCCTCGGCCACAAATAGAAGTGCACAGGGCATTTGGTAACCACCACCGATGGAGTATTACAAACTTAATGTGGATGGAGCTACGGCAGAAGTAAATGGTAATGCCAAGCGGGGAGTAGGTGGTGTGGCTCGCAATCATGAGGGGGTCCTAATTGTAGCAGTTGCCAAGCAAGAGGCATGTGATATCTCGGTCTTGGCAACTGAGCTCTTTGCTATCAAAACAGGTTTGGAATTTGCTCTAGATTGCTCTTTCTTCCCTCTGATCGTTGAGTCTGATTGTCTAGAAGCTGTATCTCTAGTAAACAAGGAAGAGGATTGTTATGCCGCCGATGGAGTTATCATCTCTGAGATTAAGAGTCTCCTTAGGCAACTTAATGTTTCTGAAGTTTTCTATCGATCGCGTGAGTGCAATAAGGTGGCTCACTCGATTGCCAAGTTCATCGTCCGGAATAGTGGGTGTCACTTTTGGTTAGAGGAAGGGCCTTCTTGTCTCGTGGATTGTATTGATCAATATGGGCGTGGGGTTGAGCCTCCCAGCTTGACTGAGTTCCAAACCCCATTTCAAAAAAAAAAAAAAAATAGGGTACTATTCTTCATGATTGGTTTATTTCTGGACTCTCAAATTGTTTGCATAGAAGTATATAGCCTTTTTTTTTTCTTTCCATAATCTATATGTTGGGTATATTGAAGCTTAATAGAGGATTATATATTTGTTATGAATGCGTTGAAATTTTGTTCAAATTGGGTATATTTAAGATTTTACGACTTCTTGTAATTCACTGCATTGTTAATCTTTTATGCCCTTGACTTCTTGTTCAGGTGGATATATGTGAAGGTAGGGACCCCTAATTTTTTTTTTTTGGTTAACGGGGACCCCTAATTTTTTTTTTTCGACCTAGACTCAGGACCGACCTTGTCTAAACCTTCCGTGTTTCGCTTCTCGCCCCATTAGGGTTTGATCACTCATCCCTGTATTTTGCTCAATATCTCCGATTGCTTCTGTGATTACGGTGATTAGAAATTCTAGGGTTTCACCATTAGTATTCATTGCCATATTTTATTTTTGTAATTTAACAGCAACAGCTTAACAGAATTCTGGGTTCTGCTTTAAAATGCTTGTTGATGGTGAATAGCTCTGCCCATTACTTCCATCGTGAACTTGACTTATGGTGTGAGGTATCAGCCAAAATGCTGCATTTTTCTAATGATAGGCAGCAAAAATGGACTAGTTTAATTCACAATGTTTTCCTTTTCCCACCTCCATGGGGTAATTAAACATGCTTTACAATGGGAGGCCAGTCAACTTGACTCCTGAACAAGAGGAGGTCTTTCTCTGTCTACTGCTCGTTTTACTCCGGTGTCTTCATTAATCAAGTTTTTATGCTAAAGCTTTTATTGCGACAATGTATGCGAAGATGAGAGACTCAGATTATGTGAAGGAACAAACATTCAGAAACAACTTCTGGAACAATTAATGTAAGTTGCTTGGCAATGACCATGTCATTCAGGAGTTGGGTGGTTGTGATTTCACTCCGATATATGATTGGTATCGAAATGAATTGCAGAAGAAGAAACAGAGGAGTGACAAAGTAAGTTGGTGCCTCTAATATGTATTTTATAATCATAATTTGACATAGAATAGAGTCAACTCAACGAGTTCCTTTACAAACCAAACTGTCCTGGTTTTATAATGGGGAGCAGGTTATGCTGCTTTCACTCTTTGGAGTTGTATACAGCTTTCATTGAATATTGCTTTGTATTGTGTGTCTATGAAAATGTTAAGGAATTTATGTTGACGCAGGAGAAGAAAGCCGTCAAGCAAGAGGGCTTGAAACAACAGCTGAAGTATAAGTGGGCTCTCGTCGATGGTACCAGAAAAGAGATTATCTTTAGCTTTGATATTTTTCACTTCTACTTAGCGTAATCTGGATATCCCATCTGCAATATATGTTCCAAAGTTACGGTGTTTTTTTCTCCTAGTTTGAATATGAAACTTATGCTTTTAAACATAAAGAAAAAATATGTGATAGTTATGCCTGTAGGAATATATTTTTATCCAATTTTAATTATATAAATTATTTTCCGATTATAATATGATCGATGTAGATGGCAATAGTTCTTTTTTATTTGGAGTACTTAACCATTACCTTCAAGATGTCATGTGGTTTCTGATTAGTTTGGTAATGGTTGGAGCAGCAAACTCGAGTTAGACCACCTGGGTTATTCCGAGGACGTGGGGATCGAGCACCCAAAGGTTGTTTGATTTTCTTTTGTTTTATGTGATACACATTCTGGAGTCGTACTTGTGCTCAAGTGTAAAACTTTTTGTTTACTTGTTCTTGCTTCTGATAATTGCTATCTATGGTTTCAGTCAGGAAAGCTTGTAAGGCGGATTTCTCCAAAAGATGTTACAATAAATACAGGAAAGGATGCCCTGATTCCAGAATGTCCAATCCCTGGTGAAAGGTTTTAACTTTTGATTTGCATCTTTTCCAACTGTAAAAAAAGTTGACTGATTTACTGTCTAAGATTTAAAGGACGGTGCTTTTTCTGATATGTCAAGTTAACTAGAACATGTGATCTATGCAGCTGGAAAGAAATAAGGCATGACAGTACTGTGACATGGTTAGCTTTACCAACACCCAATTAATCAAAAGGAATTCACATACATGCATGTTTCTAGCAGGACCTCCAGTACTTAGAACTTTTGGAATTTCCAAATTTGGGTATCTAGCACTTAGTACTTCCTTGAAGAGGCAAAGTGACAAGGAGAAATTTGAGAAAGCAAGGAAGTTGAAGGTGTTTTTATTGAAATATGCTTATAATATCTTTCAATGAGAAATATCTTGTTCTACTTTTGGATAATGTGGAGGAGATTTGTGATCGAACTTGCTGTTTGAAAACATATTACCTGTAGGACTACATAGGAGCTATCAGGGCTGCATACACTTGGGATATTACAAGTGAGGATGGTCAAAAGCGGCAGCTAGCAGTGGCTACCTATCTCATGGAAAAACTTGGTCTGAGGGCTGGAACTGAGAAGGTATAACATGTGGACATTCTCTACTGAACTATAGAAATTTCTTCAGCTGCATGCATGATTATCTGTTCCTTGATGAGTACTATGAAAAACTATATATAAAAAGAAAAGTATAGTGATCACTCTTCTGAGTGCTTAAAAGCAATTGGCATTCAATTTTAAGAGTCTTACTGTTTTTGAACAAGGTTCTCATGGGATCTGATGTAGGCTAAATCCACTCTCTAGTATCAACAGAATGGTGTATTAGGATCTTGGTAGCTAATTTTCAATTGTGGAGAGAGAGGGAGATAATTTGACTTTCGAACCATTTATGCTCAAAAAAGTTGACAGCAACAGAGTGGTCTATGCATGCTTGACTTTCCTTGCCTGCAGGTTGATGAGGATGATGATGAAGCTGATATTGTTAGTTGCCGAAGATTAAAAGTAGAGAATGTAAAAGCAATATCCCCTATCTTGTTAGCGGTAAGGCCATGCTTTACAGGGATTAGACTGAATTTTTTATGGTACTGTGAGTTTACACTATGACTAGTAAATAACATGTCAACTGCGTTTTTGATAAAAACCAATTTAGCTTCCTCAGTAAAGATTTAATCAGATATAAAAATGCTGTTGAAGTTGATCTTCCTGTTTATGAGGCAATTGTAATATTTCAGGCTGGTGAGCAGATGGTTTTCTAATTTTAGGATATTTCATTTTCTGTGGTGATTAATTGAAACCTTGATGCAAATCTATGAAAACTTTTATATTTGTTTCAGGTAAGTGTAGCAGTGACCAACTGTTTGACAAGTTAGACACCCGTAAATTGAATGCACATTTAAAGGCACTGATGTCCGGCCTTACAGCGGAAGTATTGTGTGCAGCCGTGCATACAATGTGTCTATCACATTGGATAAAATAGTATGTTAGTGACTTAGTGCTGCCATCACTGATTTTGAACCTTGTATGTTTGGCTGTGCTTAATTAATGTCAGCTGTTAAATGTTGGTTAATTTTTTTTGTCACATATCTTTGCTCTTCCAATATATGGTCTTAGATCGTATGTCATCATTCCCCTGTTGTAGCGATTCTTACTTTCTTGTTTCCTTTGTCCTTTTGACAGTTGAACAAGAAAACTATCAAGGGTGATATATCAGCAACCAAGGCGGTGAAAGACAGTCAATTAAGAATTTTAAATGAGCTAATCATACACTGAACAATGGTATCTGTTACTTGCAAGAGCCTATAATTGATGGCATCTATAATTGTTGGTATTCCATCAGCTTGATATCGAAGAGCCTCATAGTGCACAAATGTCTAGGATAATGGAGAAGATTGGTGAGCCTCAGGTAATGGACCTATCTGCTTGACTTCTTGAGTTCTTTATGCTTGAAACATCTCGACATAGAAAACAATATATAACCTCTTTTGTATGCTATTATATGTGAGGTAGGGGATTGCTTAGCTCTGTGACTTTTAACACCTTTCTTAATTACATTTCAGGTTGATATCATCTCTAATCATAAGCGCAATATCACAGGATCCAATAGTGCACAATTTGATAGCTTAATGGAGAAGATCGGTGAGCTTCAGGAATGACCTTAATTATCTGGGACTTATTGGCATCCTTAGGATCTCATTCTTAAAAATGGCAAATTAAGGTAATGGAAGAGGGAATAAAATCAGTAACCTCTTTGAATATTTTAGTATTGACTTTAATATGGAAGATCTGATAGTCCATGACTTATAACACCTTTACAATCTGATTCTCTTCTTTAGTTTCTTGTGGCCGTGCCATTCCTTGCCATCTACCTGTTTCAGTCTCCTGTTATAGTGATTCTTAATATTCCTTTTCTCTTTGATCTTATGGCAGTCGAGAAAGGGGACTATAGAGGGAGATGTTTCAGAGAAACTTGATGTTTATGCCCGTGCAAACAAGGAGGTAACAATTCATGGGGAATTTGTGCTGAACTAGTTGTACTGTTCTCTCAATTTTGCAGGATCGATGTATAACTGTTGCCATTTCACCTTGCAGGTTGCTATCACTTGTAATCATCCGTGCAGTATCTCAAAGACTGATAGTGAACAAACCTCTAGGTTAATGCTGAAGATTTACAAGCTCCTGGTAATGAATGAAAATTTATCTGGTGCTCATGCGTGAACTTAACAATATTGTTGACTGAAATGCATGTCCATTTCTGTTTGGGATGTAGGACATTTTGACAGAGCTGAAAGCATACTTGGACGGGGTATAAGAAGAAGAGTCCCCAGCGAGAGATTCTTATGGAAAAGGAAAGAGTGATTCGGCTTGAGAAGAGTAATTTCACTCGTTTGCTTCTTTAATTTGCACCAACTTTTCGTCTTGTGTGGATGTTATGGTGGCTCATTGCAATTTTTCATTATATACAGGTTAGAGCGGAAGATAGCTCAAATGACTAATTGGATTGCAAATATCAAAAGGGTTATTATCAGTCAGAATGAGGACACTGAAATTTTGAATAAATTGCCAACAGCCACAATGATTGATCCTAGAATCACTGTTGCTTGGTGCAGGAGACATGGAGTTCCCATTGACAGTGTGAGTCGCACCTTCATTGTCTTATTAAAACCAATAGTATTACCAATAGATATATATGCTTCAATTGTTCGAATGAAACATGTGGTCTATACAAAAATTATTGATGGTGATTGTTATAAGACTTAGCAATCTTCTGAATGAGCTGGTGGCCTGGTGCTAGCTGGTTAACTTGACCGTTTGGTATTGACACAAGTATTTCCAAAGTTCCTCTTGAGAAAGTTTGTTGGGCAATGGTTGTCGGCCCTGACTTCAGATTCTGATCTTTGGAGATGCTCTGTGCTCATATTCCAAACTCCAAGAGAGTTGCTTTCTTTCTATGCACTTTTCAATCATTCTAGGTTTGTGGAAGAGTACTTGCTTAGTTGCTTAAGAAAAATCTGTGTTGGACTGTTGGATTGAGAAAACACTTTTCAAACATTCTATTTTGGGTGGTTATATCCTCCTAAATGAGTTAAGAAAATCTTTGAGAAGGTTGTGAATTGCCGACCAAATTGATAGTGTTTTGTTTTGTAATTTTCTTGCTGTTTTATTTCATTATTCATCAAAAAAAAAAAAAATCAAGTGTTTGAAGTACCATTTTATTAAGGATTGCGAGTTCAACTTTAGACCATGCACCCAACAAATTTGTTTGAATAGTAGCTATATTATTTTATCATTCAAATATCAATATGTAGATTGTATGAGATATCTAATCTCACAATGATGTGGGCTCCGCGCTGGTGGCTCACACATCCTTATATGAAACAGTGAGAGATAACGACACTACGTATAATTTTCTCTTCTATTGTAATGCACAAGTTTCCGTATAATATATTAGGGGTTTGAAAAGTGGTGAAGAGGGTTTGGAAAATGAGTTAGTGTTAAATGTGATTTTCATTTATCTGTATGTTTACAATTGTACCATTATATAGCTAAGATCTGCTCTACTGTTATCAATATAATTCAATGCTATAAATACAAATATTCAAAACTAAATCTACAGTTATACAATCAGTTTTGATTGTGGAGAGGTTAGGAGAGGAAATCAATGGAGGAGAGTGATTTTCTCTAACACCCCCCTTCAAACTGGGAGGCTCAGGACGCACAAGTTTGGTACACAGGAGATTATGGCGCTGCTTGTGAAGTGGTTTAGTAAGAAGATCAGCTGGTTGATCGACGGAAGGGACAAAATGAACCTGATGACTCCCAAAAGCTACCTTTTCACGAACAAAGTGATAATCTAACTCGATGTACTTGGTGCGAGCGTGGAAGACCGGATTAGAAGCCATGTATGTGGCACTTAGGTTATCACAGTAAAGCAAAATGGGGTACTGAATATGGACACCAAGTTCATATAGTAAGAAGCCTAACCAAGTTGTCTCGGCACTGGAATGAGCAAGGGATCGATATTCAGCACTGGAGCGAGCAATGGTAGGTTGCTTTCTAGAACACCAAGAGACAAGGGTATTGCCATGGTAAATGAGATAGCCGGAAGTGGAACGGCGAGATTCTGGGCAGCCAGCCCAATAGGCATCAGAGTAAGCAGAAAGGTGGGCAGGTTGGTGTTGAGGACTAAAATGGAGACCATGGCCTAGTGTGCCTTTAACATAGCGGAGAATACGCTTGGCTGCAACAAGATGAGGAGCACGAGGTTGACTCATGAATTGTGACACAGAATTAACCGCAAAGGCAATGTTAGGGCGTGTAATGGTTAGGTACTGCAAGGAGCCAACCATTACCAACCATTTCACGAAAGGCAATTGGATTTTCAAGAAGTTCACCATCATGTGTAATGAGAACAGCCTTTGCCGACATTGGGGTGCTCACTGGTTGACTGAGTGACAGATCATGTTTCTTTAAAATATCATGAGCGTACATGAGTTGATTGATATGAAGGCCATTGGAATAAGGCTGGACCTGTAAACCAAGGAAATAGTGAAGGGAACCAAGATCCTTAATGTCAAATCCAAGGCCCAAGGCATCAATAAAACTTTGAAGAAGCTAATCACTGCTGCCCGTAATGACAATGTCTTCAACATAGAGTAAAAAGAAAATTGTATGATGTCCATGTTGATAGATGAATAAAGATGAGTCAGTTTTACTATGTCAAAAACTAACAGAAAGCAGAAAAGAGCTCATGCGTTGAAACCAAGCATGGGGTAATTGTTTGAGGCCATAAAGTGCCTTGTGAAGTTTACAGACATAGAAGGGCCAGAGGAATCAACGAAGCCAGGAGACTGAGTCATGTAAACGTCTTCCTGAACATAGCCATGGAGGAATGCATTTTTGACATCCAGCTGACGAAGAGGCCAACCCCTAGACACAGCAACACAGAGAACGGTTCGAATGGTAGCAAGCTTGATAACAGGACTGTAGGTTTCACCATAGTCGATTCTGTGCTGTTGATGGAATCCTTTGGCAACAAGGCGGGCCTTGTAACGCTCAACTGAGCCATCTGGGTTTTGCGGAATGCGGAACACCCATTTGCAACCCACAATATGCTGAGACGGAGAGGGAGGAACAAGGGACCATGTATGGTTTTTCAACAAAGCATTAATCTCCTCGGACATGGCAGCTCTCCAATTCACATCTTTGGAAGCCTGAGTATAACAAGTTGGTTCTATGGAATTAATAACAAATAAAAGAGCTTTTGGAATGGGATACTTTACAATGCCATCTGTGCAATTCTGGGCTGGATGATTCCATCTCAGAGTCGAGTCCTCATGGGGTGTGTTGGGGGTGGTGGAGGAGGCGCTGGGACTGGTGGAGGAGCTGGTGCCGGAATTGGTGGAGGAGGAGGGGAGGTACAACAACCAGTGATGGAGGGTCAGTGGCGACTGGAAGTTCGACGATGACCGGAGGAGCGTCATCATTTGGTTGCTGAGCGATGGTGGACTAAGTAGGTGGCTCAGGTGCATCCACCTGTCGGTGACGACGGCGGTAAGTCACGATCGGAGGAGTGATCGAAGGAGCACGACCAGGGGGCAGCGATAAAGGAAGCGGAAGTACGAGATTGATAGAGTGCCTGTCTGATTCGAGAGACGCCAAGGGTGGATTTTGACCAGAGTGTGAACTTGGGGCATTGGGCTGCAAACTTGGACTTGGGTCAATGGACTGTGAACTTGGACTTGGGTCATTGGGCTGCACTGTGAAAGAAGGAAGGGCAGATTGCTCAAATTGGTGATCAGTTGGGCTTGGGCTAGATGACACTGAGCTCGGCAGGATGGCCTGCGGAGGTGCAATGTTAACTCGATTAGAGAGAAGAGTGAACTCGAAGGTAGCGGAAGATGAATTAGCGTGTACATACAAGTTTTTGTAGGGAAAATTAGTTTCATGAAATAAAACATAACGCGAGATATAGACATGACCGGTGTTTGGATCGAGACAACGATAACCTTTGTGTTGGGGACTATAACCAAGGAAGACACACTCGACACTACGACTAGACAATTTGTTGGGAACAGTTGTACCTAAATAAGGAAAACATGAGCAACCAAAAACACGAAGAGATGAATAAGAAGGAGGATGACCATAGAGACGTGTGCGAGGAGTATCCCAATTTAGAGTAGGAGTGGGAAGAAGGTTAATGAGATATACAGATGTGAGAACAGCCTCAGCTCAAAGATTTTGAGGAGCACCGAAGGTGAGAAGTAGAGTGCGAGCCATAGTGGCAATATGTCGATGTTTTCTTTCAGCCAGCCCATTTTGTTGTGGAGTGTGTGGACAAGAAAATTGTTGTTGGATGCCCGAAGAGTCACAAAACTGGGAGAAGGCATTGTTGACGTATTCTGTACCATTGTCACTTTGAAGGTATTGTACAGAACTGTGGAAAATATTGCAAATCATGGCAACCAATTTTTGAAAGTGAGTAAGGACCTCATTTTTCTGGCGCATAGGATAAAGCCATGTATAACGAGAGTATTCATCCGTGAAAAGAACATAATATTTGAAGCCAGTGACAGACAAGGTAGGAGACATCCATACATCACTATGAATTATAGAAAATAGAGAAGAGGCAGAAATATGTTTGGAAGGAAAAGGTAATTTATGGGACTTGCTAAGTGCACAATTATTACAAAAAGAATTAAAAGAAAGTGTGGAACCAAGATTAGATCCTAAACGAGCTAAAATGGAAGAGGAGGGATGACCTAAGCGATTGTGCCAAAGAGACGAGTCAACAGAGGAGAGTGCATGCGGGACTGTGGACTCGGAAGGCAAGTGAAGCGGATAGAGACCATCTTGGCATGGGCCCTGAAATAACAAACGACCAGTACGTAAACAATAGATTTGATAGAAATCTAGAGCAAATAGGAAGAAAACAAGATTATCCTTGGTGAAACAAGCCACAGAGAGAAGATTTTTACGAATTGACGGAATGCGAAAGACATTGTGTAAAGAAAAGTTGGAAGAACCTAATGACAAGGGGAGGTTACCAGTATGGGAAACGGGCATCGAGTCCCCATTACCCATATATACATTATAAGGCCCACCATAAGATTGTGGATTGTTGACAGGCATATCGGTCATGTGATGGGTGGCATCGGTGTCCCGGTACCAAGTTAGATCAGCAGCAGAATGTGGCATCATGTACCGAGGTTGTGGGAAAAGGAATACTACTGCTGCTGCTGAGAGAAAGGATGACAATTATGGCCAGTGTTTGATGGTGGAATACTGGAAAAGGAAGAAGGAGAATAGAACAGGTAAGGACCCTAGTCTAATACCATGTTAAATATGATTTTCATTGATCTGTATGTTTACAATTGTACCATTATATAGCTAAGATCTGCTCTACTGTTACCAATAGAATTCAATGCTATAAATACAAATATTCAAAACTAATCTACAGTTACACAATCAGTTTTGATTGTGGAGAGGTTACACAATCAGTTTTGATTGTGGAGAGGAAATCAATGGAGGAGAGTGATTTTCTCTAACAGTTAGGACTAGATCAGATCAAGGATTCAATTCTCATCCATTGCAAAAAAAGAAGAAGATAATAATAACAAATATAAAATAAAAAAGCAACTTTCAAGTTTGAATATCATTTATCGTGAATCTAACACGGCAACAACCCACTTGGCCAAGCTTATTCTTGACAGAGAGCTTGGTATGATGGGTCTAGCTCAATCCCTAGGCTTAATCACTCTGATTCTACTGGATGGCATTCTTGTCTACTCTTATTCTATGGATATCGCAAGCTCTATATACTAATTATTGTTTTTTCCTCTAATTATCCACATTTTGATGATACATTTGCGGAAGTACTGGTTTCAGTAAAATATCAAGTTACAACACCCCTCATGAGAAATTGGACAAATGTGTGCTTTGGTGCTGCACTGTTTAGACATGGTCTCTCATGGTGAATATGACAGGACCTGCCCCTATGACAGGACCTGCCTCGGATTTCACCCTAAAATTTGAAGTGACCTTGCGGGGTTCACCTTATGGAAAATTCTACCAAAATTTTGGCGAAATCTACCCTAAAAGTGGACTACCCAAACATGTGATAAACAACTGAACACTTCTAATAGCCAACAAAATCTCCAAAGCTCACCTCAACAATTCAACTTTCACAAGTGATATAAAATAAACTAAACTAAACTCAAATATCTAATATCAATTTATTATGGTATTCAAAGCAATCTAAATCAAAACTAAATCAGGTACAAGTAGGTTAAACGTATAACCTACAACAAGAATGAAGGTGATGGGCACTAGCTATGCCTCAATTCCTAGACACGCCTGATCCCAACTAATCTGCAGACTGGGCACAAAAAAAACCGAAAAGCTCGAGGAAAAGTATTTGAAAACTGAGTGAGAGGACAAAAAATAAATGAATAATTAAAAGGGAAAAAGGCAAGGTTGAATGCTTTCCCAATATTAATCTCTTCAAATCTGGCATGCAGTACAATTTGATAAAATATTTAAATCCGTCAACAAATAAAAAATCATCATTCTCAAAGTCAAGTAAAGTATTGATGACTATACTTTCAAACAATTTTTTGAATTTGGAATCTCAAAATATACTTGAAAAATCAACTCATAATCGGTTTCAAATCCTTTGATAAAGATATCTCAAAATATACTACAAAATATCTTATGTAAAATACAAATATCTCAAAATCATTTCATAAATCTCGGAAATCTCAAAATATATTGATATAGCAAAGTCCATTTTAAAACATCTCTTAATAAAATAGGCGATAACTAAAGGAAACTGTCGACTAGTCATCTCATGCCATTAGGAAGGTACTGCTGACCACAATATGAGGAGGCGATAGCTAGAGGGTACTGCCAACTAACCATCTCATGTCATCTGGAGGGTACTCCCGATCGGCATAATATGAGTCGATAGTTAGAGGGTACTGTCAAGTAACTATCGCATTGTCATTTAGAGGGTATTGCTGACCAGATGATGCATTATAGGGTACTGCCAACATGAATATATATTCTGAATGATACTGTCGACCAGGTAATGCATGCATGCGCTAATATCATCATTTTTCATGGTTTACCTCCTCAATTACATAACTCTGAACTCTAACTCTCTTTTTTTTTTTTTTTTTTTTTGAAAAAGGATATTGACTGCATTAGATTCAATAGCCATAATGGGCCAGAATTTACCATGTACTTGAATAGGATAGAACAAATCCCGAACTCTATCAAGCAAGTGCAAACTCATTACAAATCTGTTTTGAGCTCACTATAAAGCGAGCTTATAATACAAAAAACTACTCCGTGTCTCCTAGGGAAAACTCATAAAACTAGTCTCTTATTAGCCAGGCACACAATTGTGGTACCAATAGAAAGTCACTTCCCAACAAACAAATAGGAGCAACTCCTCATCCATAAGCCGCTTAACAACCAATCTTATTCTAGAATCCAAATAATTACCAACTCCCGTAAAAGTCACGAGCCGAAACGATTGGCTCTGGACCATAAGTAGACCTGAAAGCCCAAGAAGGTCAATATCTCAGGTCAGGCCCACCTTCACCATTAAGTGACAAATGAGGGTGGCAAGACACCCTCCCTACTGGCCCACAAAATAAGGGCCAACCACCCAAATTTGAGCCTAGGCCCATAGACCCAAACCCAAATTTGAGCAAGAAGAGCAGCAGCCCTAAATAGCTTTAGCCACGCCACTGCCGCCACCTGCCAATTAATTTTCCGGCGGGCGACCCTTCCAGCCAAACATCAGGCCGTCACCGCCTCTCTGTTCACAGACCAGCGAAGCCCACTGGCCTAATCCCACTTGCAATAGATCTTCCGATCTCGCAAGGGTCGCTAGTAGGGATGGCAAAAATCTCCAGCGAGGCGGAGCTTCATTGGATACCTGCCCCTAATGGGGGGAGAATTCGAGGACAAATGGGAAATGGGGATGGGGATCCCCAGTCCCCGCTATATAAGATTGGGGATGGGGCGGGGATGGTATTGTGATCCCCATCCCCAAACCCGCCCCAATAATATATATATATATATATATATTTACATATACAGATCCTATCCAGAGCGGAGTTCCACTTTGAAAACTAACCTGTGAAGTTCGAGTTTTTGGTCACTTTTCGGTCACATATCCATATCTCGATCGTTCAGTTTTTAGGTACTAGTGTATAGATTGTCTCTGCAAATTTTTATCCAAAGCTAGTACGATTCAGGTTGACAGATTCAGTCCGTCCATTGGTTAAAAATTTGCCTTAAAGCTAGTACGAAAAGCTAGTGATAATTGCCTTAAAGCTAGTACGAAAAGCTAGTGATAATTGCCTTAAAGCTAGTACGATTCAGGTTGACAGATTCAGTCGGTCCATTGGTTTAAGCGAGTTAGCTAGATACCTTAACTATCATCAATTTGGCTGAAAATTTGCAGAGATGATCTATACACTAGTACCTAAAAACTGAACGGTTGAGATGTGGATAAAGTGAACCAAATCTCGAACTTCACATGTTAATTTCAAAGTGGAGCTCCGCTCTAGATAAAATCTGTATATATATATATATATATATATATAATTTATATATTTTTTAATTTATATATATATATATTAATTTATTTTTTATTATATAAATAACAAATATATACATTTACTACTTTACTTTAATGGCTACACTTTTACTTTAATAGTGTTTTGACTTTTGCACTCATTGAATTATGATTTATGAATTTAATCATTTTTTAATTTTATTTGTTGTAAATTTTGATTTTAAAAAAGGCAATATGAGAAAAAAAATTTATTTTATTTATTAAATTCTTATTAGAGATTTGAGGCGGGTTTGGAGACTTATTCCCCAGTAGGGATGGGGACGGGGAATCCCCAGTATATTTTTATTAGGGATTGGGGCGGGGATGGGGGTGGAGAATCCCTATCTCCAACCCAACCAATTGCCATCTCTAGTCGCCAGCAATCCAAGATCCACCAATCTGATCCTTGGTCC
This sequence comes from Rosa lucieae, assembly GCA_024704745.1. Lineage (NCBI taxonomy): Eukaryota > Viridiplantae > Streptophyta > Magnoliopsida > Rosales > Rosaceae > Rosa > Rosa lucieae. The sequence continues at coordinate 42,507,411 of CM045495.1, forward strand.
TATCCCAGGTCGACCGATCCTTGGTCCTCACTCCGAAATCGAAACAAATCTGCGTCGAATCCGACTTTTCTCACCGTTCTCCATGCCTGGGAAGAAACTCAGAAGGGAAATCCTATAGCCTGGCCGGGAACAACCACGGAATTGGGTTCTCCGTCATCTGCTTGAACACGGTCGGACTCTGTGTCGCCGCTATCTGCTCGAACCCTAAAGCTTGGGTCGCTATCTCTCTCGGGGGAATTTAGTTGTCATGGTACTATATTATGTGCCTGAACTCTAGCTCATTAATTTCTCATTTCATATTTAATTCATCAACTCGATCATAATATTAAAATATCCATTTTCCGAAAGAAATCCTCTAAAAACATGATTTATGAAATCTCCATAATTCAACCATAAATCAAAACTCAAATTTCATAAGTTATGTTAATTCGATAATTATAACAATCTATCAAAAAATGGGGTCGGTCCAAACAATATTGCACTCTTAAACTCCTTTTAAATTCCCAATAAATAAAAAATAAAAAAAACTCCTTTTAAATTTGATTATTGGACTCTGAGTTTAAGTTCCTAGCGGACACAGAAACAATATTGGGCAGTTTCTTTTGGACTATGCACACTGCACGTAATTTTTCAAACAATAATGGATTTTGGTACCTCGATCTAATGAGGGACTAGATTCTCTGTTTTTAAGTTAACCATTGTGCACGACTTCTGAAGCTTCTGGGCTAGCTTCCCTGAGAGAACCCGAGATGGGAACAAGTTCATTGTGGCAGAGAAACCCCTGCAAAGCAGACAAGACGTAGTTTCTGTGCTGAAACAGCAGATTCTGAAATTGAAGAGAGAAAATCTAGAAAAGAGCAGAATTCGAATGGTTTCTTTGACGAGAGTTCAAATGACAATCCATCTTCCAACCTACTGGATGGATTGTTTAATGACGTAAGATAACTTCAAGCGTCTTAATTATTAGTGGAAATGGTGTTGATTGCCAGCACAAGCTTGTGACCTTATGCATGACGTGTAACCGTGTAACAGAAGAATCTCTAGTAAAATGTATCGTCAGTGCCAAGGGTTTTGTTGCAATTTACCGTTGGAATTTGGAGTTGTCTTTGTGGAGAATTAGAATTAGAAGTTTTTGCATTGGCATAACTGCATATGTAAACTATCTCAACTTTGCTTTGGTTTGTACTTCATGCAAGATGCAAGGGCAGTTGCAAGGATTATAGTGTTGTTTTTGTTATCCCTTATAATCAATGAAATTGATCACAATCACACTTCATGCCTAGGTTGCTTCTGTGTTTTTAATTTATCTATTTATTTGAGGAACCATGCTTGTGTTCTTTAACATGTAGATCTTGTTAAATTCTATATAGTAGATAGTAGATTTTGATTGGGGTAAATAAGAAAATCTATAGGTCTCTGCAACATAAGCACAACTTGGCTTCAATGGTCCACCATATAATACTTGTCTCCTTAAGCACTCAACACCATACAATTCATAAAAATTCGATGCATAGGACTTATTAACTTGTTACATACTCTCAGATGGATGAAAATGAATGGAACCAATCAAACTTTGGCAAACTACTAAACACACGATGAAAGCATAAATAATGGAAAGCCAAACCGATCAAAGCATGCCTTCATTCTTAGCAATTGTCAAACTAGGAGTACTCTTGTAAGTGAATCAACTTAGGATGCAATAGGATGTACGTAGTAGATGGAAACTAGGAGTCGTCCTCCGAGTCTTGTGTAGCATCAGAACTTGAATAAGGGTACCCAATTCCGTGGCGTGTATTAGGGAACACAACAAAGACAGTACCAGCAATAGTGCCAATTACAGGAGGCAACGCCTGCAGCAGAACCTTCTCAGTGGACTCAAATGCAGGATAGAAGCACCTCACAGTGTTGGAATCCAAAAGTGATACCACTGCAAACACGATCAAGGCAAAGAAGGCATGCACAAAGTCCCCAACCCGAAGCTTGTAAGCAGACAAGTCCACAGAGCCAGAACTGGTTGAGGGCCAAAGACCCTTTGTTGTTGCAATTCCATAGTGAGTTTTTCCATCACTGCCGGTGTAACTGTCGGTGAAGGAAGCAAAGCAGCAAGAGAAGGCCGAAACGGCAATGAAAATGGCGCTTAGAATCTTGTTGACTGACATGTTGCATTGGCCATTGTTGGTTAAAACGGGGTTGAGGAACTGGAACAAGAATACCGTGCCGGTAGGGAGGACCCTGATGAGGTTGCCTACACCTGTTAATGCAATGTCTTTGACACCCATGTTTTTGGTGGACTACTTGGATTTGGATGAAGAGCTGGATGAAGCGCCCATTTGGGAAAGTAACGGATCGATGATGGTTGTGAATACTAGAGACTCAAGAGGGAGTTGTAGGGTTGTTTGATAATGCTGTGTTGTATTTCGGTTCTTGCAACAAAATTTGTTCTGATTTATAGAGAAAGAGCGAGGGAGTTGGTCTTTCACGTTAAATGATGAATGGTGTGTTTGTCGTGTTGAGTTGGAAAACTTGCTTTTACTTTTAGTAAGCGAGGGCTTCCTTTCTAATCCAAGCTTAAAGGGGAATGAGGATTGAAATTCCTAAAAGACCAATAAGATATGATTTTACCTAGCTTGTAGCAAATATTTGCAACTAATCAACTCAAAATAGTATATGTGCCTAATTAAATTCGTCCACCTCATTGCTGCACAACCGAAGTTACTTGAAGTGGACTTAGGAGGTCAAGAGTCGAGACTGATTAGGTAATTGAACCAAATGTATTGTCCACCTTTTTATATTTAGCTAGGGTCGTTTACTGAAGCGTGTGGGAGACTATAATTGAAGATTTTGCCCCTAATGACTCCTTTGTTATATATAATATATGCATTCATCAAGAACAAAAACTATATATAATTACTCAAATTAAAGCATGTGCGTTTATCTCTTCAAAAAATAAATAACAAATTAAGCATATGCGTTTATTCTAAGGCTGTTATCTAGTGACCTTACAATATTAGTATATTGGAGAAATGGTAGAGATCGATCTACTACTATTACTAATACTCGTGGATACACCTAGAATTCGAAAATGACCCTCAGACGAAGACAAGCATGGCTAAATAGAATAACGACTCCGAGCAAGATAACTCATTTGGGGAACTTATTCCTGAACAGGCCGGCCTTGCCCAAGGCCAACCTTGGCGACAGCCCAGGGCCCAAGGGAAGGTGGGGCACCACACACACACAGATATATATATATATATATATATATATATTTATATATTATAATTTTCAATAATATATGTTGCAGAATATTATATAAAAAATTTCAGAATTTTAGATGCAATAATTTTATAATTGTGTTTTTCTTTTTCTTCTCATTCTTCTACTATTTAAGTCATCGAGAACTGTAAAAAGTCAAGCACCATATAATAGAGTCTCTCACTCTCTCCAAAATATTAAAATCAAACGAATTTCTTTTTAAATTTGGGGTTTCAATGGTTATTCAATCCCTCAATTCATTTTCATCATTTGTCCCTCTAGTCTTTCTCTTGTATGTTTTTCATCTCCCAATCTTTCTTCTCTCTATTTTTTTAGTTCTTCTAAGGTGATTAGACAAATTTTTTGACATTCCATGATGCAGGTTGAAGTATATATCAAAATAGGTATTAGGTGTTCTTCAATTTTGAAATTAAGAATAGTAGAAGTTATATTTCTTGTTTTTGTGGTTCTAATAATTATTCTAAAAACTTGTAAATTCATAACTTTACGGAGCCAAATTAAGCTCAGAATCATCATCGAAAAATTCTCCAGACCAGCCCTTGACACAAAAAAAAAAATTTCGCCCTGGGCATCAAGAACCTCAGGACCGGCCCTGTTCCTGAATCCTTATTCATCTTTCCCTCATTCCAGTAGGTAAACATATCATCAAGGTATATTATCGTGCATTTCTTTCTTAAGATTCAAGGTATCAGCACTCAAATTTCGGTCTAAACTTCGCTATCATTATCTAATGTGGTTCTTAATATTTTACTTCACACCCGAAAATCTTGTTCTATAGTTTCTAGACCTAATTATTATAAATCTACGTACATATCCTAGCTACCGACGCTATATATACAAAGAACCAAATACTTTGGTGCAAGTGTATTAGTTTGTGCAAGGAATTATGTCTTTAATTAACCAAACAGTACGCGCGTACGTTACCCTTCTATAGAGGTCTAACTAGCTCTTAATTTTCTTGTTTTGGTGTGTCGTGTTTGATATGGAGACTTGATGAAATATACCCCATGATATCAGCACTCGCTACCTTTACTCATTTCAGTTGTGATATCATTTCTTATCTTTTTCAATATATTGACAATGCATGATGTAGTGCTAGACTCCATTTTAGTTGGAAATTAAAACTTTATAGCTAGATAGAATTTGGTGTAATTGAGAAGGAAGAAATTGGTTGCCGAGTTGCTATGAACTACAGGCCGCCCAAACATGATAAGCAAAAAATTAGAAAGTCACTGAGTTATGACTCATTTGACACTTAACTCACTGTATTTTCAACAATCACTACTACAAAAAATGAATCACACGACACCTCTCATACGACATAACACTGTTTTCCGTAGTGTGAATAATTTCTCATTATTGAGACGACGGTTCTAAAATTTCCGTCTTCTAATATGAATTCAACCAACGGGTGTTTTTCATGTTGGAATTATGTATTGCTTCAGAAGACGTTTATAAATAGAAGCGTGGTGTGAGGTTAAATTGTTATAGAGGCGGCAAGTTTCGCATCAATTGGCACCATTTAAATTTCCTCAACATATAGTGTTTATATGACGGTTTCTTTAAAACTGTGGTGTGAATCTATAGATTTGTAAGTCAAAACATGTTCACCGATATTCCCTCCAACATTTCCCACCATTCTCCCCCCAAATTTATTTCCCTCTCACCAGGCAGCATGAGGAGGCAAAATTGAAAATTTTCAAGTGGCATTCAGACAACAGATATGAAAAACCATTGTCTGAGCCTCTAAGGGCTTGTCCATAAATTAAACGAGGGCTTCTTGAATAGCAACCACGCCACCTAGCCTATACTTCATTTTGGGAACGAAAGAACTGACAAACCCCAACCTTATCTCCTTGAGAAACCCCTTCTTCGACAGACCTCGAGTCCTCGACCCTCTCCCTCTCTCTTCTTCGACACAAGTCTCCCGTCTCTTCTTGACAAGCCCCAACCTTATCTCCTCCAGTGACCCCGACCCTATCTCTTCTTCGACAAACCCCAACCAAAGCTCTCTCTCAATCCACAGCTACCCCAACTCTGAAGCCCTAAACCCCAAATCCACCACCTTCGAAGCCCCGACTTTCTGGTACCAATCCCCGCCTTCGAAGCCCTAAATCTGAGATTCGTCTTCAAATCTGGTTAGTTCTCGTCCTCTCGAATCTGGTGAGCCCTAAAATTTGGGGATTTCTGATTTCTCGTCCACTCGCCCTCACTATATATGCATGACACTCACTTTTGATTCGGATTCTTCACAAATCACAAATCACACTTTTGATTTCAGGTTTTGATTAATTGAAGTTTTTCGGGTTCTTCACTTTTGATTTTTGGTTCTTCACAAATCACATAATCCAAGGCGACCTCTCTTTATATGAGCAGAAGAACCCGAAGTTCAAGCTCCTTCGACCTCATGATCGGGTTAAGAGGATCGAGTCGGTGCCTAGCACAGATGACGAAGAACCCCATCGCAGCAGTCCAGCTCCAAAGTTGATTCTCTCCCGAAAGGTAAACGTCCCCAATGTAATTTCAATTGAAATTTCTGGGTTTGGTTCAGAGTCTCGTGTTATTTTTTTTTTATGTTCTTGTGGGAGAGAGTTGCATTGTATGTTAAAGTGTGCACAAGAAGATGGGTTTGGCTTCAGTTTGATGCAAGTTCCCAGAGATTCTTGATCTGGGTATGTCTAAATTTAGATACTTGAAGTCAATTTTGGTTTTACTGGTTTGTTTTTAGCTTCATTTGCCTATCTTTCATTTGTTTAGCTTCATTTGCCTATGTTTCATTTGTTCAAGAAAGGAAGTTTAAGGTGGTCATACGGAAAAGGATCACAATCTGGTGTAAACGTGGTTTTCCCTTCTTGTAAAAGTAGTTTTGTTTTGCTATTTATTTGGAAATGGGTCAAGAACAGGCAGCACTAGTGTAAAATACACATTTTAAAGGGGTGGGGAGGAGCTGTCGAGTACTCTAGCTGGGGGTCCATTTGGCCATTTGGGGTTTTCTGATTTTACAAATAGACAGAGATTATTAGAATGGGCGATGTGGGATCCCTATACAAGTGTTTGAGTTAAGGAGGCTCTGGTTCTTCACGTGCTTATCCTATCCTAGCTGTTGGGGTTGAGTTGAGGCCAAGTTTTACACGATCCAAAGTGAAGCTAGCTGTGAAAGTTATCTATGGTTCTTGATTGATACCAAGACCTTCTACCAAGTATGGTTTAATATTCAGACCTATAAAAAGTATGGTTTAATAGCCTCTACGCTTCATAGGTTAGTGCCTCAAGATGAGATAAGAGAGTGGGTGAAGGGTTGGTTTAATGTGAGAATTGTTGGATCAAATTATTACAACGCAATCAGAAACTAAATGCGTTAGTAAATGCGAGAGCTGTTTCTGCATCAAATTAATGTATGAGGAATCCATAAATCTTCGTTGGTTAATGCGAGAGCTGTTTGTTAGATCAGATTATTACATGCAGGATTGAAATTTTCAACTGGTCCCTTGATTGATTTCTATTGTTTGCTGTTCTTTTTATTGATATACCTAGTATACAAGTTTCTTTTGGCAATTATCAAGACCAGTGTCTTTTAACTAACTAGTAGGCACAAGTGTTGGTGTTCATAGTTGAATTCATTATGTTTACCAGTTTAACTAAATCTAGTACAGAAGGAAATAGTTGATGGTAGCAAAAGGCCATTTACAGTGCACTTGTAATTGATAATGAAGTGCTAACAATTTAATGGGAAGATAGGTGAAGATTTATAAATTATTTTATGTGAAACTGAGTTCATCTGGTATCTATATTTGCTTTAATGTTGTGAATTATTAGGAATGTGTTTTCAAAGAAGCAATCTTTCTGTTCTGTTTTGAATATTGTTTTCAAATGTCACGATTCCTGGAATCACATATATTCCTAATGTATAATTTTTTTTATGCATCTTTATCTATTAAAAATTTCATTCATTGTTTTCTATGTTGAAGACTGTCTATGCTGAACAAGTTGGGCAGACATTTGGAGAGTTAAACATTGTGCTCTGAGGTAAATATAATCAGTTAACTATTTTAATGCACTCAGTTTATCCCTTGTGATTCCTATATGTATGCACTATAATCATGATAACAGTGTTAACTGAAATAATGTTAACATGACCAATTTGCATATTCACATAAACACTAAGAGAGAAGTGGAGATCCATAGCAAGATTTGGATCAGATTTGGGAGGGATCTTTCAGGAAAAGAAGAGGTGTGGTGTACTTTTGAATTTTATGGATGTTGCATGCTTAGTTGATTGAATATATATATGCAAGAATTTTACAATCAGCTTGGTCAATTGTTTTGCTTCTAGAATAGTTGCTATTATGTTCGTCCTTAGTTGCTTTGCTTTTTGTTTGTCAATTGCATGAGAGCTCTTTGAATTCATCTCCCTTTTTCTTTTCCTTGGTAGGGCTAACTTTTGTTGTTTTACATGTACTATTGTAGCCAAGTATCAGTGTGCAAAGGAGGAACTGTAATGCGTTACTTTTAGTTTTGATTTGATTCTTTTCTAATTTGGACTTTCTGGAGCAAATACTGGGTTGTATCAGATAGTTGGGACAGTAGTATAGTTAGTTAGCTTAGGGGAGATTCATGGACTTTCTGTCCTCATTTTGTGAAGATACATATTTTCTTTGTTACTTGAACCATTTATTTGTGAATGTATAATTTAAATGATTGTAATGATAAGAAGTGAGGAAATGGTCAATCAAATTAATGAATTAACATCAGTGATCTTAAATACTTGGTGTGCACTGCAAGGTCTCACTTGGTAATGAGGTTTTGGTTTCACATACGGGTCTGTAATATAGTACTACTGAAATTTGATGAACAATAGTGAGGGTGATTTATTTTCTTTTCGTTTACACTCAATACTTGTGTATTAAACTATTGATTATCTTGTGGACTTTGTGTAGGTGTTTCAACAATAGGAGCTATTATTATGACACTGCTTCTTACCAAGATGCTTGCTGGCCAGCTTGTTCCAGTTGATGCTGCGGTAAGTTCAAACATGATGGATAATCAGTGCGGTACTGATGATCAACCAATACACTAATGCATATGTTCTTAAGTATAGCAGGTCATAGATATCGAGTAGCATCATGTCTTATGATCGAATTCATGAATTATGAGTAGCACTTGATGAGTATAAGATGAATTTGTACTTGTAGGTACTTGCAGGGGGAAATTGGACCAAGTGAAGATGAGAGCATATAACATGTCATTACCTTTTATATTTCTTCTAGAAGGATGTAGTCCCAACAAAGCCAAGATTGGCATCAAGTTTATACCAATAGCCTCTGAAATCAGTTGTGCCACCAATGATTCCAACTGAAGATGAGCAGGAGAAGCAAGAAGAAGGCTTCTTGGGAACTCTTGGAAAACTTTTAGTCAACGCCTGTGCATCTGTTTTGGAATTTTGGCAAAAAGGCATTCAAACTATCAAGATCAAAGTCAGCAACAACAGCAGCACAAGCATTCAACTGGGTTCATGTTTAGACCCTTAAACAATAGAATACAAGTTTCAGTTGTAATGTGCATACAACCATGCTTTATGTTTTAATAAAAGAGGCCTAGTTTTGATGCATGAGATTTGAGTTAATTTGATATTGCAACACAGTACATATAATTTTCAGTCTTCACACCACACTTCCTATTAAAAGAACTATCATATGAATAAAATATGCACAACAATTACAAAATAAGAACCGACTTGTTAATCCCAAAGAGACAACAGATGGCTCAAAAGAACTGTCGTATGTATACAATAGACACGACGGTTACAAAATAAAAACTGACTTCTGAATTTAACTCAGACAACGAATGCTCATAAAACTGTGGTGTGAATAAAAGTCACACAATGGTAAATAGCTGTCGACAGCTTGTCGACATATCTGCCGATCACATCAGACGACGGATTCAGCTGCACACCGTCGACCCAATGATCGATATACGAAGGTTGAAAACCGTCGTCTGACACCGTTTCATCAGACGACGCCTCGATAGACCACGGAAATGTATGACGTGAGACGACAGTTTTAAACCGTCGTGTGAAGCCTTTTGTGTAGTAGTGAATATTCACTCACTTTTACATCCGTCTTTCACTTAACTGACTGCCGTTAATTCTACCGTTAAAAGTCGTTAAAATTGAGGGTATATTTGTCAAAACGCTTAAAAATACATTTTTACCTTGAAAAAAAATTCTAAATTTATTAGATTTTTTCCATTTTTTTTTAATTTCTGAAATTTCTAATAAAAAATAATTTTATTTTAATTTAAATATATAATTTGAAAAAAAAAATTTGTCTTTTTTTTTCTTTCAGAATTTTTTTTTTAAGTTAGAAATGTATTTTTTTAGTGTTTAGACAATTATACCCTTCATTTTAATGGCTTTTAACGGTAGAATTAATGACAATTAGTTAAGTGAAAAACGGATGTAAAAGTGAGTGAGTTAAATGATATTGTTGAAATTACAGTGAGTTAAGTATCGAATGGGTCATAACTCAGTGACCATTTGTGATATTTTCCCAACATGATATTAAGCTTGTTCTAGATCAAATCAAAACAAACTCTTTATGGAACCGATTCATTTACAGGACTCAAGAATTCAGAGATAGAGATGATTAATTAATTAGATCATTGTCGATAATTTATTGGGTTAAATACTGTTTACTCCCTGAACTTTCAGGGAAAAAACAGTTCAGTCCCTCCCTTTTTACTTTCACACGTTTACTCCCTCATCTCTCAATTTTGGACCAATAGGTCCATTCCGTTACTCTCCGTTCAAAAACTCCGTTAAATTGCTGACGTGGCAATCATTCCGCGTCAAAAAGTCCATTATACCCTTACTTTTTTTTTTTGGGCCTTTTTATCTCTTCTTCTTCTCCTCCTTCTTTCAGCTCTCTCTTCTCCAGAAACCTCCCTCCATCTCCTCTGCAACCTTCCCTACTTCTTCTTCCTTACGTCTTTTTCTAAGAGCTTTGTTATATGATATGCCAAACTCAGAGCTTCGATTTCAATTCGAAGCCAATTCCGTCGCCATATCCTCTGGAAACTCCACCTCCCTCCCTCTAGATCCCTCCCAGGTCTACCCACATGTAGTTGGCCACATTATCCACAAAGAAACCAGCAACAGACCACTACCTTGATTCCTTTCTGACCATACTCTGCACCTCCTCCTCCGATTGCGGATACGTCGAGTCAGACCAGGTGGAACCGCCAAGCTCTCCGCCAAGCCTAGCCATTCATTCCGATGTGGAGGTCGACCTGGGGTAAGGATCCGCCTTGGATTGTCTCGGAGATCCAGTCGGCAGTGGAGGTTGTGGACTCTCCTGATGCTTAATTTGATTTGTTTTTGCTTAATGGTAGTGGCAAAAGTAGAGATTAAGGATTAAACAATGTCCATTTGCAGTTCATGACTTGTAGCAAGTATATAGATGTGTGTAGATTAGCATTCCTTAACTATTTTATATATAAGAAGTTGGTTGGCGTGTAATATTCTGAGAGTGAGTCCGTGAGTGAGAATGAGAGAGAGAGAGAGAGAAGGACAAAGACATAGAGAGAGATATTAATCATCCTAGATCAAACCTCGTCCTCCTCCTCTGTTTCTTTGAGTCTCACAAAAGCTCTGATCGATTTAGAGTGAAAGATTGAGAAAGCTGCTTAATTTGATCGTTTGATCGAAGAAGATGAGGGTGGTCAAGATTCGTTCCAGGGGTTATTGATCCTTGTTCTGAATTGAATTGGTGACATGGCGGAGGAGACATTAACACAGGTTGGTCTGCTCATTCATTTTCCATTTTCATTGTTTTTGTGTTCTTCAATTTGTCACTGAGAATTTTGATAATAAACTGAATTTTACATATACGTGGAGCTTGTATATATATTTTTTCTCCGACTTGAATGGTTTGAATCACATTTATACGTGTTTGTTAGATTTTTCAGAAAAGAACCCACCTTTGGTTTTGAATTCTTGATTCATTCATGTTGTCTAAGACTTTTGTGATCGATAATGATCTTCTTTTTTTTTGGCAAGGATAATGATGAATTTGAAGTTTTGAACTTTTAAGGTAATGGAATCTTTGCGAAAGAAGAGAAGGGAAAAAAAAAATGAAGAGAGAGCTGGAAGATTGGGCGATCAAATTTTCTGAGAAAGATTGGGAAACAGAAAGATGGAGAGAGAACTGGAAGAAGAATAAGAGGTAAACAACACTAAAAAAAAAAGGGTTCAAAAGGGTATAATAGACATTTTGTTGCGAAAGAGATGCCACGTCAGCCACTTAACGACAATTTAACGGGCAAGTTAACGGAATGGACCTATTGGTCCAAAAGTGAGAGATGAGGGAGTAAACGTGTGAAATTAAAAAGGGATGGACTGAACTATTTTTTCCCTGAAAGTTCAAGGAGTAAACAGTATTTAAGCCTTATTTTTTTACTTAATTGTTTTGTATAAGCTCGTAAAATTTTAAATTTCATATTCATACCACCCCTACTATCATTGTTTGAACAAAAAGAGTATATCATCCTAAGCGTGCTTTCCTGTCATGTAATTGGCCGATCTGTGGAGGGGGGCTTGGTTACTGTTAGAGTGTTAGTGTACATTAAGCTTGTTCTATTGTAGAGAGCTTTGTGAACCTATCAAGCAACAAACTCTTTATGAAACAGATTCATTTATAGGACTTGGGAATTCAAAGATGGAGATGATTAAATAGATCATTGTCGATCATTTTTTATTTCATTGTTTTGTATAAGCTCATAAAATTTTAAATTTCATATTCATACCGCCCCTACTATCATCGTTTGAAAAAAAAAAAAAAAAAAAAAAAAAAAGAGCATACCATCCTAAGGCTTAGTTTGGGATTGCTTTTGGAACCTACTTTTGGTCCAAAAGCGCTTCTGGAGGAAAATGTGGTTGTTTGGTAAACTTCAAAATTGTTGCTTTTGGGCGGAAGCGCTTCTCTGGGCAGCAGGAAATCAAAAGCTACTTTTAGTAGCTTCTGAAAATGGCTTTTGCGGAACGCAGCTGAAAACACGGAAGATTTAATGAAGTTAAGCCAATTACCTATTTTATCCTCATCCTTTTCTAATCGATCGAAATACAACAGAGCCAACAATAAGCATACATCCACAACCCATTCCATTTCTGCACCGAGCAAAACAGTCTCAATACACATGGAGTATGAGAATGAAATTTACCTTTACTTATGTTAATAACGATTATTGCTACTGTGTGTAGCTTTGAACACGATCACTGAACAGAATGTTTTCTAACTTCGAAGCCAACACCCTCCTACCCTCCAATTCCACTCGGGTTTGCACTCCACTACATCCAAGATCAGTCGGTGGAGAAAGTGAACGGCTTAGATCGCTCCTTCTGATTTTCTATTTTCCTTTAATAATTTCTTTAATCCTCAAAACTTCCAAAATTAGCAAAAATTAGCTCGGGTATCCGAAAAATTCTCCAAAAATTCTCACGGACTCGTTGTGTCGTGTACGTTATTCTCAAACCCTTAAATCAAGAATTTCTCCCAGTGAAAAATTCTGAAAAATATTTCTGAGCACCATTAATAATTTTTGAGATTGTATATAAATAATTATCAAATTATCTCAATTAAGCTCGATAAATTTTCCGGGGCTCACATGTCTTGTTCTATCGAAAGATTGGGCTAGTGCAAGTTGTGAGAGTTGTGGTTTCAGGGAAGAGATTGCTATTCATTGTTTGTGGGACTGTAAAGTAGCTACTGATGTGTGGAAAAATACTTCTTGGTGGATGTCTGCAAAGTCTGGAAATAACAAAATTTCATGGAGCTTTTTAATCATGTTGCAACTGTTGCTAAAGATTGGGAGCTAGAATGGCTTGCAGTGATTGCTAGGTTTTTATCGCAAAATATAAATTGCAGAGTTCATGGGAAGAATGTGTCACAAGCCCTTGAGTTAATTAACAAGGTTGTTGCTTGGTTTGATTTTAATAGTACAGTACAAAAAGGAGACTATGCCATAACCAGACTTCATTCAGCTCTCTAGAAGTCAAAGTCTAGTTTGGGATTGTTGTGCTGTGAGAAGAAGCACTTCCGAACTTGCTGTGAGAGGAAGCACTTCTGAACTCGCTGTGAGAAGAAGCAGCTGAGTGTTTGGTAAACTGTTTTTAAAAGTGTTGTGAGAACAAAAAGCAATTTCTAAGTGTTTGGTAAGTTGCAAGACAAAAGTGCTTTGGCTGGGTATAATTATCAACAATGATCTAAGCGTCTATGCCATAACCAGACTTCATTCAGCTCTCTAGAAGTCAAAGTCTAGTTTGGGATTGTTGTGCTTTGAGAAGAAGCACTTCCGAACTTGATGTGAGAGGAAGCACTTCTGAACTTGCTGTGAGAAGAAGCAGCTGAGTGTTTGGTAAACTGTTTTTAAAAGTGTTGTGAGAACAAAAAGCAATTTCTAAGTGTTTGGTAAGTTGCAAGACAAAAGTGCTTTGGCTGGGTATAATTATCAAAATGGTCATACATGTTAATACACTAGGCACATTACTCATCTCATCATCTCCTTTTTGTACTGTACTATTAAAATAAAACCAATGATCTAATTGTTGCAATTTTTTTACTTAATTGTTTTGTATAACCTCGTAAAATTTTAAATCATATTCATACCACCACTACTATCATTGTTTGAAAAAAAAAAAAAGTATACCGTCCTGAGTGTGCCTTCCTGTCATGTAATTGGCTGATCTATGGAGGGGGGCTTGGTTACCATTAGTGTACATTAAACTTGTTCTATTTAAGAGAGCTTTGTGAACCGATCAAATAACAAACTCTTTATGAAATAGATTCATTTATTGGACTCCAGAATTCAGAGATAGAGATGATTAATTAGGTCATTGTCGATCATTTTTTTATTTAATTTTTTTGTATAAGCTCGTAAAATTTTAAATTTCATATTCATACCACCCCTACTATCATTGTTTGAAAAAAAGAGTGTACCATTCTAAGTGTACTATCCTGTCATGTAATTGGTCGATCCAGCTAATTATCGTTAGTGTACATTAAGCTATGAACTACAGGCCACCTAAACACGATATTAAGCTTGGTCTAGATCCAATCAAAACAAACTCTTTAGAACCGATTCATTTATAGGACTCGAAAATTCAGAGACGGAGATGATGAATAGATCATTGTCAATAACCTTTTTGCTTAATTGTTTAGTATAAGCTCGTAAAATTTTAAATTTCACATTCATACCACCCTTACTATCATATATTGTTTGAAAAAAAGAGTATACCATCCTGAGTGTGCTTTCCTGTCATGTAATTGGCCGATATGTGGAGGGGGGCTTGGTTACCGTTCTATTGTAGAGAGTTTTATGAACCGATCAAACAACAAACTCTTTGTGAAATAGATTCATCTATAGAACTCCAGAATTCAAAGATAGAGATGATTAGTTGGATCGTTGTCGATCATTTTTTTTATTTAATTGTTTTGTATAAGCTATTAAAATTTTAAATTTCATATTCATACTGCCCCACTATCATTGTTTGAAAAAAAGAGTATACCATCCTAAGTGTACTTTCTTGTCATGTAATTGGTCGATCCAGCGAATCATGAACTGACCTCAAGTTAGGGGTTTAAAAGCTATAAAAACAGTTAAGAACTTTTTGTAAAGCCTTATTAGAACTAGACATCAGCAATATTGTCTAGTTAAGCTGATATTTTTGAGAAGTTTAGAGTTCAAATAAATACTAATACATTGTATATATAAACTTGTAATCGAAAATAGTTTTATATATATATTGAAATCTGTTTGAATTTGAATTTCAAACGGTGTGGTTATCAATATCAATCCAATCTGACATGGATAAGGAAGTTATGCAGCAGTTTTGTCTGATATAAAGGATAAACAACGCCTGCATTGATCCCTACTAGAACACCAAACCTTAATCAAATTGTCCCATTAACAATCTGAGATCAAGGGTGGATCTAGGAGAAGAACAATGGAAGGAGGTAGTGGAACTAGTTAGTATCTCTGCACACCCTTTGTCTTTTATTTCAATTCATATCGTATACTGCCATATATATATGTGCTTATTGTGTTATAGGATTACAGTGATTTACGCATCCTAACTTAGGATCAGAATAACATATCAGTCCTATATTTGTCATAGTTGATTTTGTTCATGTAAATTTGCAGACATTAGGATAAATATACTGTTTCAGTCCTAAATTATGATACGACTATTACAACAATCCTAACATGCAAATTATAGTATAACTTCTAACACTTTTCAACTACTTTTTCATGGTCAGAAGAAGTAAAATAGCTAGTAGAGTAAAGTTTATGAATGTGGATTTTCCCTCACTTGTGTCAAAGAGCATAAAATTCTGAGTTAGTTTTCATATTCTGCTCGCTAAGATACATTTTTAAGAGATTGTGAGGGACAAATATATCTAAGCAACATGTATTAAATTCATAGCCTAACATTACAACAACTTTAAAATATACATATGATAAAAAAAATAACCCTAGGAGAGCTTTTTACTCTCAACCCTAGTTGTAGCCTCCAAGACTACATCCTTGCTTCTTCTCTTCTTCTCTTCGATCCTATGGCTTCCCATGAAGATGTGACCTTGAGTTTTGCACATCCCTTGCTTTAGCAGAGGGTGATGGTGTTCCTGATCTTAGCAAGATTGGGGGTGGCCCTGTTCATCTTTCTACTCAGGTTTTTCTCCTCGTGAAACCTCTAACACGCCAAATTGTTGATCCATCTGCTTTCAACCTTCACATTTGGGTGTTCAACAAGGGTTTCCAGGTTCAAAAGAAGGTGGGTGTAGCTCTTTTGCGTCTCACTTACCCCATTGCTGATGCTGTTTAGGAAGGTAGCCCTATAGATAAGGGCAAAGAGAAGCTCTAAGCTTTCTGTTTCTCTGTACCAAGCATTTGGAGCTTCAAGTCTGTTGCTATTTAAGTTTAGTTTCTCTAATTGTACACCAATTGCAGTCTCCAGGCGATTAGGTTTACTGTAGTAAGGATTTAGGTAGTGTTAGATTTGTCTTCATATGGCTAGGTCTAAAATTGTGCTAACTTTGTTCACCAGTGAGGGTTACCTGTCATGTGTTTGGTAGTTTAGACCATCTAGGTATTATTTGGTGTAAGACAGCATATGATGTACGTGCCTTCTGACCATGGATAAGTTAATGAAATTATCATCTTCTTGAAAAAAAAAAAACAGCTTTAAAATATACATTTATTCTCAGCTGTCAAATTGACTTGTCCTTTACAAATTGTATCTTATTAAGTAACTCGGTTTCTTTTATGTCAAACTCAGTCCAAAGTGGAACATTGTATGGTTGCTTCTATTGATACCTCTAAAACTGACATTTTTAGATATTTCTACTTATTAGACCTCTAGCTTACTTTTTTAAATACCCAATATGCTAAGTCAACCTCCCTAGTTTTCTAAAAACACCCTTAAAGCATCTTTAAATTTTAGCTAAAGTAGCTAAATAAATCATTTTGGCTAGCCAATACTTTAGAAATACATCTGTAAGTATCAGTTCTCTCTATTTTAGCTAAATTTGAATTTACATTATTTATTGAATGAAAATATAGTTATAATTATATAGAATGACTTAAAAGAAATGTTCTAAAGTTATAAAAATAATAGAGAGCCTCATCTCGCTCTCTATATTTAGGAGCGAGATAGCTAAAAGTTAAAATAGCTACTTAGGAGTCTGGTGCAGCTGCTGAAACTAATAAAAATGTAAACATATTTTCCAAAATAGCTAATGAGTCAAGATAGAGTTTGTTAGAAATGCTCTTTAGCCCATAAAATCTACACCATACTCAAGGTTCCAAAATAGAGGCTCTCAATCAATAGCAAGCAGCCAAGCAGCCACGTAGTCCTTTTTCCACTCCCATCCTTCAGCCGTTGAATTGAGCAAATCCTTGGCATAAGTGCACGTCTACTGAGAGAAAGAGTGGTATTACTGCTAATGATGGCAATGCATCTAACCCAGGTTTTAGAATGCAAGCTAGACAAAATTTTCTTTTGAAAGTGATGTTAAACTTCATGGAGAGGAAGTAAAGTGCACTAAAGGAATTCATATCAGCGTCTTAGCAACAGAAAGTTCCCGCAACTTTTTCTTTCGATGTTGAGATTGAAAAACTTTCGTTCTACTACTTGATCAAGATTTCCAGAAATGATGACAAAAATCATACCTAAAAAGAAAAGGTTAAAAAAAAAAAAAAAAAAGGATAACGAAAGCTTAAAAAATCTGCACAATCATGGTTAATTTTTTTTTTTTTTTAAAGAACAAGCATGCTTTAGTTAGAGGTCAAAGAAAAAACTATTGGTTACAAAATGCAAATGATCGAAAGGCACTTTTGTAAAGCACTTTTCCTATAATCTGTTCGTATGATTTGAGAATGTTTCCAAGTAAATTTCTAAGTAGGTTATGGCTTGTTCAAGACTTCAAGCCTACAACAGCCGACAGAATAAGTTTAAAAATTGAAAAAAAAAAGTATAAATATTAATTTTAGATGTATGAATAAAACACTCAAGTTCGAGCCCCAACACTCAGAAATTCCCAATTGGTAGGTTGCTGAGTACTAGAGTCCTACGGGATCTATGTGATGCCAGTGAAAGTGTCAGCTTCTAAAGAGTTTTGGCCATTAAAAGGCCCAACTACTGGATGCCTGCGAACTTTCAAAATGAAAAGCATTGGGCCAACATGAGCATTGAACTCAGATGTTTGGGTTCCTGCGGGCTACAGATAGTTCATAATGTTCCTGGGCTTGTGGGCTATCTTCCCCTTGCCCCAGTCCAAATACCTTCGTCCAAAAAAAATGCTCGTACTTTAATGATGAAAAGAGGAGTTCGCATCTAAATCAATAGCTTGAGAAGAGGCACACAGGTGTGGACTCCCTCGCCAAGCACAACTTTTTGCATGGGATGCAAGTGAGCTGCCCAATTCTTTTTTTATTCCTTTCTTTAAAACTTGTGCTCCAAGCCTCTCACTAACCTCAATCATATAATTTTGTATTTGCCCTAAACATTTCAGAGAACGAAAACCTGCACACCCGGCCAATTCAGTTCTAGTTGACGTACGTGTAAGAGCCTCTAAACAGGCCCTAACCTCAATATTAGTCATTGTCGTTGTTCTCTACGACTCTACTACAAAACCCTCTCAGTTCTTCTTCAAGCCTCCCACATCCACAATTCCAATTCTAAAATCTCAACTAATTGGCAGGATCATCAAATCATCGTTGTTAGTCGTCATCATCATCATATGCAATTATGTAATTTTTTTTTTTTTTTTTTTTTGAAGCGAAATAAAGGCTAGCTCATTGCCCTTATTCGAAATTTTATTGATAGTAAATAAAAGATACAAAGGAGGGGGACAAGGCCGAAACCACTCCCTGATGACAAGAGAAACAATAAAAAGCGGGGGACTACGCCAACACCGCTTCTAATACAGCAATCGAAAACCAACAAAAGAAATAAACAATACAAACTGGAACTCCAAGTAAGAGCCCAAACTGAACAAAATGAAAGTGTACTTGTTAAATCTGTAGCTGGTGCGCAAAGAAACATCATGACCAAACGGAGAAGCAAGAAAAGATGGTAGCGAAAGCCACCAAACTGAACCCTCATGCATAGCACCATAATTAGCCAATTTGTCTGCTACTCCATTGCCTTCTCTATAAATGTGTGAAACATAAAAGTTCAGTTGCCGAGCTTGATGTAAACAATTGAGCCAATGGCCCCGAAGACGCCAGGGGATGAGCTTTGGGGATTTAAAATAAGTAAGCACTAGCAAAGAATCGGTTTCTAGCCAAATATGAGTCCAACGACGAACATATGCCACTTGAATGGCCTCAATTACAGCCAGAACTTCAGCATCCACTGCACTAGGAACCTCAACTCTCGCTGCAAAAGCACCCACAAATTGCCCTTCGGAATCCCGGAAGATACCACCATAACCTGCTGTATTGGGGTCTCTAAATGACCCATCTGTATTCACTTTCAACCATGACTCAGGAGGGGGCCACCAAGTAACCGGCTTAAAGCAACGGGCATGGCATTGAAGCAGCGACAATCCCAGCAATTTGAAAATAGGGAGAGCACCATCAGATGAAGGATAGGGCTTAAAAACAAGCTGAGCTGACTCCCTAACCATTAAAAGAAAGCGATGCTTAAAGCTCTCAGTGTGGAAATCAGTGCATAAATTGCGAAGCCTGTTTCTTTCATTCCAGGTGTGCCATATTAAGATGCAAACCACCATTCTCCAAAGCAATTTGGATGCTGGGGTAAGATTACGCAGTAAATCCAGAGATAGAAAGGAGTGCACACCTATTATATATGCAGGCCGGATATGAAACAAAGCAAACACCCAGGCCCAAATATCATGCAAAACAACGCACTCCCAAAATAAATGATGAAAAGATTCAGAACAGACCCGACAGAACGAACACTGTGAGGAGAGATGCACTCCAATTTTCTGAATATAGTCATCAGTCTTGAATCTTCCATGAAAGGCTTGCCAAGCAGCCAAGCTATTCCTGGGTTGAATTGCCTTATTCCAAAGAAGCTTGCCCCACTCAACAACCATGCCAGGAGCAGCTAATAAGTTGTAAGCATCCGTAGAAGCTAAAGCACCTGACGTGGTAGCAGTCCAAATCACTGTATCTGGCAGTGGATCCAATGGAATGACAGTGTCCCGAATTAGGATAGCGGCCTCTGGAAATAAAGTAGAAAAAATAGGTGGCAGCACCCATTCTTTATCAACGATGAATTTACTAACTTTGTCCTGAAGAAAAGGTAGAACACTCGACTCCAGATTGTACATATCACATAATGGAACTCCCAACCAATTATCTTTCCAAAAGGACACACTCTCTCCATCACCAATTAGCCACCGAACATTAGATAGGAATAGAGGCCATAACTTCTTCAACCCAGTCCAGACAGAAGACTTTTTATAATAAGAACAAGGATTCAACCCCAATTTCAAGAACCGACTTTTAAGAAACAATGCCGAGGGTGACAAACAAGTAGCAACCGCCCAACAACGCTTCAGTAAAAGAGCTTTATTTAGCTGAAAGAGATTTTTTAACCCCAAACCCCCTTGGGATTTAGGAGAACATCACACGGACCAAGCAATAAGAGTAGATCCTCTCTTTAACGGATCTCCGGACCAGAAGAAATTCCTCGTCCAACTTTGGACTTTGCGCAATAGCGAGCGAGGCCACTCATAAACCTGGAAGCTATAAATTAACAAACTCTGGATAGTAGCTGTGATAAGTTGCAGCCTTGAAGCCTGAGAAAGCCGCAAACCTTTCCATGCAGAAAGTTTGCATCTTACTTTATCGGCAATAGATCTGAAATAATGAGCTTTTGGACAACCTTGAAAAATCGGCACCCCAAGATAAGTAAAAGGGAGAGAGCCCTCTCGAATCCCAAGAATACGCTGAATAATAACCGCTCTAGGCCTCGCAAATTTTCCCAGGAACACAGAAGATTTAGCTTTATTAATTACTTGCCCAGAATTGCGAGCATATTCCTCCAAGAAACGCATTAATGCTCGAATACTTCGAGAATCACCTTGCATAAAAACCATGACATCATCCGCAAAAAGTACATGAGAAGGGGGGAATAGTTTACCCGGGCAAGCGAGTCTATTAATTCTTCCTCCATCAACTAGATTAGACAATCCTCGACTAAGAACTTCCTCTGCAATGCAGAACAGCAACGGTGACAAAGGGTCGCCTTGTCTTACACCCCTAGAGCAAGTAAAAAAACCACAGGATTGACCATTCACTGAGACAGAAAGGTATGCAGAGTGTAAAATGCTATCCACCCAATTTATGAAAGTAGAGGAGAAACCAAAAGCTCTGAGGACTCTAAGTAAGAAGTTCCAATCCATCGTGTCAAACGCCTTACTGATGTCTAGCTTCAGAGCAATATTTCCACCTGTGCACCTGTTGTCCAATAAATTAATACATTCTGAGGTTAAGATAATGGGATCAACTATAGACCGCCCTTTGACAAAGGCACTCTGGTTCGGAGAGATGATTCTAGCAGCGACTGGACTTAGACGAGTAGCAACTATCTTGGAGATTATTTTAAAAGCAAAGTTAGCTAGAGCAATTGGACGGAAGTCAGAAATTTTATCCGCTTCTTGTGTCTTTGGAATTAATGTAAGCAGACTGGAATTAAAATGTGGAAGTACAAAACCTGTTGTAAAGAAGCTCTGAACAGCAGAAATCACGTCTGAAGCCACAATATTCCAACATTGCTTAAAGAAACATCCGCTATAGCCATCTGGCCCTGGAGCACTGAACTCATCCATTGAGAAAACTGCCTCATGAATGTCAATTGAAGTGGGAACTAAGGTAAGGGAGTTATTCTCCGAGTCAGTCACCAACCTAGGGATCACTCTCTCCACCAAGCCCGAATTTAAAAGAGTGTCATCTTTAGTAAAGGCCCCTTCAAAGTGTCTGACAATGTGATTTGCTATCTGATCCTGGTCCATCAGAATTCTATTTCCATCCCTCAAAGAAGAGAGGGATTTATGTAGCTTTCGGATTTTTACCATGTTGTGTAAAAAGGATGTGTTCCTGTCGCCCTCAGTCAACCATCTTATTCGCGCTTTGTCACGAAGCAATGAGTCTTGCATTGTAAGCGAACTCTGATAATGTTGATAGGCTACAAGCTCCCTTTGGAATCGTTCTTCAGAAGGACCCTGAGTTGAAATTTCAGTTTGAACAAGATCCAATGCCTATTCTGCTGCAGAAACCATGTGATGCACATTCCCAAATGAGTTGACATTCCACTCTTTCAATCGATCCTTCAGAGCTCTTAACTTCGCTGCAAGGACAAACATTGGGCAACCCACAAAATGTAGAGAAGACCAGAAGGTACTAACCAAATTTTGAAATTCTGGATGATGCAACCACACACGCTGAAACTTGAATGTGGGTCTAACAACAGACGGTATCCGAGAGCAAGTTAATAATAAGGGACAATGATCAGAGTTTGTCCTAGTAAGTGTTCTGCAATCAAAATTATTCCAGGCCTCCATCCAGCTCAGACTACAAAGAGCCCTATCAAGCCTCTCATAGCTTCTACGATTCGTCCAAGTATAGGAAAGCCCATCCTCCTAGCGCCATCTCCTGACAAGATTTTCAGCAGATGTGCTCTTCATGTGAATTACTGGATGTTCATATGTAATTTTCTTGTTCTTCATCTTTTAATTTTTCTGAATGTCTGGCAGACTTAGGAATTCTGTTGACAAGAAGGAAAGAACGATTGAATTTATAATTTCTTAAAAGTAAAAAATAGCAATACACTCTTAGCCAATTCATATTATCTTTTACTTTTCAATGATTTAGATTTTTAACAAATTACATATAAGTTATTGACAAAATATGATTTAACAAATACATCATTTAAAGATTGAATTAAACATATAAGGACTAAATCTTACAAATAAGGACAATATGTTCTCCACTTGTCACATGTCATTAGTTAATTTACTTTTTTACCCTTAATTACTTATTTTGACTTCTAATCCCTTTTATAAGGACTAAATCTTACAAATAAGGACAATCTTTCCTCCACTTGCCACATGTCATGAGTTAATTTACTTTTTTACCCTTAACTACTTATTTTAACTTCTAATCCCTTTATGTTACTTTTTTTTTTTTCCTGAGAATAATCTCGTCATCGCCTAATCCTGCTACTGTACTCGTCCAATCCTGCTATTGCACTCGCTGCATTCATACTCGTCCAGTTCTGCTACTGCAATCGTCATCGCCTAATCCTGCTACTGCACTCATATTTGTCCAATTTTACTATTGCACTTGTACTCGTGTTCCGCTACTGCACTCGACATCGCCTAATCATGTTATTGCACTCGTCCAATCCTGCTACTGCACTCGCTACACTCATACTCGTCCAGTCCTACTACTGCACTTGTACTCGTATTCCGCTACTGCACTCGGCATCACCTAATTCTGCTACTGCACTCGCTGCAGTCATGCTCATCTAGACCAATTGGAGAATCAAAACATGTAGATTTGTGTCTATCTTGATGATCCTATGCATATGAATGAAAACTAAGCATACTTGCTCTAGAGACATCTTGCATGCCGTAGGTAGTGAATAAACTGACAAAATGGCTATGAATATCACCCACATTCTTAAATATGTATAGCGGAGCATGTACAAATCAATATGTAATGGAATGTCATAAAAAAAAAAAAAAAATCAATATGCATGTGGTGGAGCACGTGTAAATCAATTTGTGGCTATATGTGTTACTTGAACATTGGCGAACAAGTAAAATGTGTAGCATTAGACAATGACAAGTACACCATGCTGTGGCATTAGATAATGAGCTCATGTACAGATAATTATCATTTTTTCCTTTTGCAAAACCATGGGTACGTGGTGTGCATGTAGAGCTTACTAAGCAGATAAAGCACGATGGAAGATAACACCCACCACAGAAACCCAGCACCTTAATTCATAATTGTAAGTAGGGAATAACAGACAGTTGGAAATACATGGCGATGATGAAGAGAATCAGGGGCATGGAGTAGGCTCTGATCGTCGACGCCATTGACGACTTGCTCGTCGCCGTCGTCGGCGCCTTCGCTGTGCAGAAGCAGCAGGGATTGCCATGATGCTCAATTGCCGGCGAGCGCGTGAGAGAGAGAGAGGACTTCTCGACGTTGAGCCCAAAGGTTGAAAACGACGACTGGGAAGCAAGCACCGCCTTTTAAAGTGGGAGCTAAGCAATGGGCTTTCTCAAATGAGATGTGGACACGTGTTGGGTAGTGGAGTTTGTATAGCAATGGTCAATCAGGTGGAGTTAAGAAGAAGAGTTGGAATGTTCTGGAGTGTTGGTATTGGCAGTGGCATATGCGTAAATATTTCATTAAACTGAGTATTTTGGTCATTTTTTATTAAAATCGGGAGTCAGGCTTGCATTATTTGACTTTTGGGACTGTGCTCATGTTCTTATCTATACTATTATTAAGAGAAGAGGGTTTGTTAGCCAAAATTTAAAATTTTGACATAATTGACCCTAGAATATTAATAAACTTTGAGAATTAATTAAATCACAAGGATAATTAAGACATTTACAAAATGTATTTTTCTTTAAAAAATTTGAAAAAAATTATCCACAACCCACTTTTCTCTCTCCCACTTTCTTTTCTCTGCAATAACCAACTTTTTTCTTCTTCTTTTTTCTGAAAAAAAAAATTAATAGCTTGCACATGCAGAGCATGTGTGGAAAAATGCTAGTTTGTATAAATCTTTTTGAAAGTGAGTTTTCTGTATTTACATATTTGGTCATGTGCTACTATGTAATTTTCTATTAGATTTTTGGGTCAATTTTATTTATTTTTTATTATTATTATTAGTTAGTTCAGGTGAATGATGATGAATATAGAAAATGTTGATTTGTTTTTAAAATTTAAGCTTGAATTCATATTCAGAAAGGGAAATAAGATTATGAGTCAAGATAAGAAACTTCATGATCGAGTTCATGTTCGATGTTGATCAGTTGATGCTTTAGGCCTACATTATTCTGAGTTTAAGATAAATGGAGTATTGATCTTCTTCGTGTGGCCTGCATTGGTTTGCATTTTGGTTTTGGGTATTTGATGTGTTTAATTAGGGTACTATTCTTCATGATTGGTTTAGTTCTGGACTCTCTAATTGTTTGCATAGAAGTATATTTTCTTTCCATAATCTATATGTTGGGTATATTGAAGTTTAACAGAGGATAATATATTTGTTATGAATGCGTTGAAATTTTTTTCAAATTGGGTATATTTAAGATTTTACAACTTCTTGTAATTCACTGCATTGTTAATCTTTTATGCCCTTGACTTCTTGTTCAGGTGGATATATGTGAAGGTAGAGACCCCTAATATTTTTTTCGATCTAGAGCCCCGGAAATCTCAGGACCGGCCTTGTCTAAACCTTCCGTGTTTCGCTTCTCGCCCCATTAGGGTTTGATCCCTCATCACTGTATTTTGCTCAATATCTCCGATTGCTTCTGTGATTACGGTGATTAGAAATTCTACGGTTTCGCCATTAGAATTCATTGCCATATTTTATTTTTGTAATTTAACTGCAACAGACTAACAGAAATCTGGGTTCTGCTTTAAAATGCTTGTTGATGGTGAATAGCTCTGCCCATTACTTCCATCATGAACTTGACTTATGGTGTGAGGTATCAACCAAAATGCTGCATTTTACTAATGATAGGCAGCAAAGATGGACTAGTTTAGTTCACAATGTTTTCCTTTTCCCACCTCCATACAAGGCCTCATGGGGTAATTAAACATGCTTTACAATGGGAGGCCAGTCAACTTGACTCCTGAACAGGAGGAGGTCTTTCTCTGTCTACTGCTCGTTATACTCCGGTTTCTTCATTACTCAAGTTTTTATGCTAAAGCTTTTATTGCGACAATGTATGCGAAGATGAGAGACTCAGATTATGTGAAGGAACAAACATTCAGAGACAACTTCTGGAACGATTAATGTAAGTTGCTTGGCAATGACCATTTCATTCAGGACTTGGGTGGTTGTGATTTCACTCCGATATATGATTGGTATGGAAATGAATTGCAGAAGAAGAAACAGAGGAGTGACAAAGTAAGTTGGTGCCTTTGTTATGTATTTTATATGCATAATTTGACATAGAATAGAGTCAACTCAATGAGTTCCTTTACAAACCAAACTGTCCCTGATTTTATAATGGGGAGCATGTTATGCTGCTTTCACGTACTCTTTGGAGTTGTATTCAGCTTTCGTTGAATATTGCTTTGTATTGTGTGTCTATAAAAATGTTAAGGAATTTATGTTGACGCAGGAGAAGAAAGCCGTCAAGCAAGAGGACTTGAAACAACAGCTGAAGTATAAGTGGGCTCTCGTTGATGGTATCAGAAAAGAAGTTATCTTTACCTTTGATATTTTTCACTTCTACTTAGCGTAATCTGGATATCCCATCTGCAATATATGTTCCAAAGTTACGGTGTTTTTTTCTCATAGTTTGAATATGAAACTTATGCTTTTAACATAAAGAAAAAATATGTGATAGTTATGCCTGTAGGAATATATTTTTATCCAATTTTAATTATATAAATTATTTTCCGATTATAATATTATCGATGTAGATGGCAATAGTTCTTTTTTATTTGGAGTACTTAACCATTACCTTCAAGATGTCATGTGGTTTCTGATTAGTTTGGTAATGGTTGGAGCAGCAAACTCGAGTTAGACCACCTGGGTTATTTCGAGGACGTGGGGATCGAGCACCCAAAGGTTGTTTGATTTTCTTTTGTTTTATGTGATACACATTCTGGAGTCGTACTTCTGCTCAAGTGTAAAACTTTTTGTTTACTTGTTCTTGCTTCTGATAATTGCTATCTGTGGTTTCAGTCAGGAAAGCTTGTAAGGCGGATTTCTCCAAAAGATGTTACAATAAATACAGGAAAGGATGCCCTGATTCCAGAATGTCCAATCCCTGGTGAAAGGTTTTAACTTTTGATTTTCATCTTTACCAACTGTAAAACAAAGTTGACTGACTTACTGTCTAAGATTTAAAGGATGGTGCTTTTTCTGATATGTCAAGTTAACTAGAACATGTGATCTATGCAGCTGGAAAGAAATAAGGCATGACAATACTGTGACATGGTTAGCTTTCTACCAACACCAGATTAATCAAAAGGAATTCACATACATGCATGTTTCTAGCAGGACCTCCAGTACTTAGAACTTCTGGAATTTCCAAATTTGGGTATCTAGCACTTAGTACTTCCTTGAAGAGGCAGAGTGACAAGGAGAAATTTGAGAAAGCAAGGAAGTTGAAGGTGCTTTTATTGAAATATGCTTATAATATCTTTCAATGAGAAATATCTTGTTCTCCTTTTGGATAATGTGGAGGAGATTTGTGATCGAACTTGCTGTTTGAAAACTTATTACCTGTAGGACTACATAGGAGCTATCAGGGCTGCATACACATGGGATATTACAAGTGAGGATGGTCAAAAGCGGCAGCTAGCAGTGGCTACCTATCTCATGGATATACATGGTCTGAGGGCTGGAACTGAGAAGGTATAACATGTGGACATTCTGTACTGAACTATGGAAATTTCTTCAGCTGCATATGCATGATTTTCTGTTCCTTGATGAGTACTATGAAAAACTATATATAAAAAGAAAGTATAGTGATCACTCTTCTGAGTGCTTAAAAGTAATTGGCATTCAATTTTAAGAGTCTTACTGTTTTTGAACAAGGTTCTCATGGGATCTGATGTAGGCTAAATCCACTCTCTAGTATCAACAGAATGGAGTATTAGGATCTTGGTAGCTAATTTTCAATTGTGGAGAGAGAGGGAGATAATTTGACTTTCGAACCATTTTTGCTCAAAAAAGTTGACAGCAACAGAGTGGTTTATGCATGCTTGACTTTCCTTGCCTGCAGGTTGATGAGGATGATGATGAAACTGATATTGTCAGTTGCCGCAGATTAAAAGTAAAGAATTTAAAAGCAATAATACCCCCTATCTTGTTAGAGGTAAGGCCATGCTTTACAGGCTAGGAATTAGACTGAATTTTTTATGGTACTGTGAGTTTACATTATGAATAGTAAACTGCGTTTTTGATAAAAACCAGTTTAGCTTCCTCGGTAAAGATTTAATCAGATATAAAAATGCTGTTGAAGTTGATCTTCCTGTTTATGAGGCAATTGTAATATTTCAGGCTGGTGAGCAGATGGTTTTCTAATTTTAGGATATTTCATTTTCTGTGGTGATTAATTGAAACCTTGATGCAAATCTATGAAAACTTTTTTTTTGTTGCGGGTAAGTGTAGCAGTGACGAACTGTTTGACAAGTTGGACACCCATAAATTGAATGCACATTTAAAGGCACTGATGTCCGGCATTACAGCAGAAGTATTGCGTGCAGCAGTGCATACAATGTGTCTAGCACATTGGATAAAATAATAAGTTAGTCACTTAGTACTGCCATCACTGATTTTGAACCTTGTATGTTTGGCTGTGCTTGATTAATATCAGCTGTTATATGTTGGTTAATTTTTTTTGTCACATATCTTTGCTCTTCCAATATATGGTCTTAAATCGTATGTCATCATCCCCCTGTTGTAGAGATTCTTACTTTCTTGTTTCCTTTGTCCTTTTGACAGTTGAACAAGAAAACTATCGAGGGTGATATATCAGCAACCAAGGAGGTGAAAGACAGTCAATTAAGAATTTTAAATGAGCTAGTCATACACTAAACAATGGTATCTGTTACTTGATGGCATCTATAATTGTTGGTATTCTCTTTGCAGGTTGAAATGGTTTGTAGTCATCAGTGTGATATCGAAGAGCCTCATAGTTCACAAATGTCTAGGATAATGGAGAAGATTGGTGAGCTTTAGGTAATGGACCTTTCTGCTTGACTTCCTGAGTTCTTTATGCTTGAAACATCTCGACATAGAATACAATATATAACCTCTTTTATATGCTATTATATGTAAGGTAGGGGATTGCTTAGCTCTGTGACTTTTAACACCTTTCTTAATTACATTTCACGTTGATATCATCTCTAATCATAAACGCAATATCACAAGATCCTCTAGTGCACAATTTGATAGCTTAATGGAGAAGATCGGTGAGCTTCAGGTATGACCTTAATTATCTGGGACTATTGGCATCCTTAGGATCTCATGATTAAAAAGAAAAACGGTAATTAATTAAGGTAATGGAAGAGGGAAAAAAAACAGTAACATCTTTGAATATTTTAGTATTGAGATTAATACGGGAGATCTTAGATAGTCCATGACTTGTAACACCTTTACCAATCTAATTGTCTTCTTTAGTTTCTTGTGGCCATGCATGCCTTTCCTTGTCATCTACCTGTTTCAGTCTCCTGTTATAGTGATTCTTAATATTCCTTTTCTCTTTGATCTTATGGCTGTTGAGCAAGGGGACTATAGATGAGATGTTTCAGAGAAACTTGATGTTTATGCCAGTGCAAAAAAGGAGGTAGCAATCCCTGGAGAATGTGCACTGAACTAGTTGTACTGTTCTCTCAATTTGCTGGATCGATGCTTAACTATTGCCATTTCACTTTGCAGGTTGCTATATATCACTTGTAATTATTTGCGCAGTATCTCAAAGACTGATAGTGCACAAAGCCCTAGGTTAATGCTGAAGATTTACGAGCTCCTGGTAATGAATGAAAATTTATCTGATGCTCATGCGTGAAAACTTAATAATATTGTTGACTGAAATGCGTGTCCATTTCTGTTTGCGATGTACGACATTTTGACAGAGCTGAAAGCATACTTGGACAGGGTAGAAGAAGAAGCGTCCGGAGTCCCCAGCGAGAGATTCTTATGGAAAACGAAAGAGTGACTCGGCTCAAGAAGAGTAATTTCACTAGTTTTCTTCTTTAATTTGCACCAACTAAAAATCTTGTGTGGATGCTATGGTGGCTCATTGCAATTTTTCATTTTATACAGGTTAGAGCGGTATATAGCTCAAATGACTAATTGGATTACAAGTATCAAAAGGGTTATTATCAGTCAATGAGGACATCGAAATAGTGAATAAATTGCTAACAGCCACAATGATTGATCCTAGAATCACTGTTGCTTGGTGCAGGAGACATGGAGTTCCCATTGACAGTGTGAGTCAAACTCTCATTGTCTTATTAAAACCAATAGTATTACCAATAGATATACATGCTTCAATTGGTCGAATGCGCCTAATAGAGGACGCGCCTAGAATGCGCCTTGAAAAAAAGAAAAAACAGTGAGAGTGTGGGGTTCTCTCCCGGTCGAACGCTGTCGGCATCTTCTGCCGCTGCGTCTCGACCGGGAGAGGATTTTTCTGGAGGCGGCCATTTTTGCTTGGCTCTAACCTTTGTCTACCATCTCAGGTTGGTGTTTGGTGTGGTTAGGAGGAGTGCGTGTGTGTGTCAGTTGCAGATCCGCCGTCGGCCGTGAAGGAAGGGAGATTCGAACAGCGGTGGGTTTGAGGAGGGTTTGGGGGGTTCTGTGTCCCGATCTAGTGTCCTCTTGTTTTCAGATAGAACTTGTCTGGCGCGTAGCTGTTTGTATTGAGGATCTCTGGTGATCTGATGTCAGATCGGATTCTCAGTCAGGTTTTCAGTGAGCTGTTCCAGGGGCTGGGTGATGTAAGGTGTGGTGGGCTGTGGATCTGGAAAGGGAGGCTTCGATGGCTGGGACGGTTGACCTTGATCGACAACTGATGGCAGTGTTGGTGGAGGTTCTGAGGGGCGGCATAAGGTGGTTTCGATGGTAGCAGGGGCTAGAGAGCTCCTGGGGTCGGGCGGGGCTGTCCTGAATTGGGCCCTGGCCTTGTCCCGAGGGCCTACCCAGTTTTGGGCCTGGTTGTGTTGGCCCAGGAGAAGTGTTGCATCTCCTTTTGTTTTTCGTTGCTTGTTGTTGTTCTGTTGTTTGTTTATGTGTTTTGCTTTTCTTTGATCCTTTGTGGTCATGCTTGTGGCTGAATTCAATACACCGTTGATCGAGTGAGGATGTTATTACACCTGCAACTACCACGTGTATTCACTTCTCAGGAGGCGGAGTTGACTCGAGCTCTTGTCAATCCTTCATGGGCTTAGAGTTGCTACCTAGTTGGAATGCCGACGTCTTCTTACCAACTTTGTTTGGCAGTTTGTCGGATTATGAGTCTTCTTGGTCGATAGGACCATTTTCGTGTCTTATGGTGTACCGGAGATTTGGTAGCTCCATTAGGAAGTTATGTTCAGGCCTTTTGGTTTGACTCTTGTTATAAGTGACCCATTAGTGGCTCCAGATTGTATCGTTCATACCACTTGTAACATCTTCCGTATGAATGCACTCATTTGATAAAAAAAAAAAAATTGGTCGAATGAAACATGTGGATCTATACAAAAATTATTGATGGTGATTGTTATAAGACTTAGCAATCTACTGAATGAGCTGGTGCGAGCAAGTTAACTTGACCGTTTGGTATTGAACTATTGACACAGGTATTTCTATTTCCAAAGTCCTTCTTGAGAAAGTTTGCTTGGGCAATGGATGTCGGCCCTGACTTCATATTCTGATCTTTGGAGATGCTCTGTGCTCATATTCCAAACTCCAAAGAGAGTTGCTTTCTTTCTGTGCACTTTTCAATCATTCTATGTTTATGGAAGAGTAATTGCTTAGTTGCTTAAGAAAAATCTGTGTTGGCATGGACTGTTGGATTAAGAAAACACTTTTCAAATATTCTAATTTTGGGTGGTTATATCCTCCAAAATGAGTTAAGAAAATCTTTGAGAAGGTTGTGAATTGCAACCAAATTTCTAAATTGTTTTGTTCTGTAATTTTGTTGCTGTTTTATTTTCATTAACCAAATTTCAAGTGTTTGAAGTACCTTTCAAAGATTTGATTAAGGATTGTGACTCCAACTTTAGATCAACCAATAGATTTGGTTGCATAGTAGCCATTTTTTATCGTTCAGATATCAATATAAGATTTGATTAAGGATTGTGACTCCAACTTTAGATCAACCGATAGATTTGGTTGCATAGTAGCCATTTTTTATCGTTCAGATATCAATATGTGGATTGAATGAGATTAGTTTTGGCTCTCTCACAAATCACAATGATGTGGCTCCGTACTGGTGGATAACACATCCTTATTAGAGACTGAGAGACAGAGATAACGACACTACATATAATTTATCTTCTATTGTAATGCACTAGTTTCCGTATATTATATTAGGATTTGGAAAGTGGTGAAGGGGGTTTGGAAAATGAGTTAGGACTAGGGTTCAATTTTTATCCAATGTGAAAGAAAAATAATAATAATAAGAATTAAAAATAAAAAATAAAATAAAAACAACTTTCAAGTTTGAATATCATTTATCGTAAATCTAACATGGCAAGTTGGCAAAAAACCAGTTGGCCAAGCATAGTCTTGAACTCTTGATGGAGAGCTTGGTATGCTGATGCTAGCTCAATCCCTAGGCTTCATCACTCCTATTCTACTAGATGGCATTCTTGTTTTTCCCTCTAATTCTCCACATTTTGAAACAATTGCGGAAGTACTAGTTTCAGTAAAATATCAAGTTACGACACCCTTCGTGTGAACTAGGACAAATGTGTGCTTTGGTGCTGCACTGGTTATATATGGTCTCTCATGGTGAATTAGTGATGGTGCTTGTGTAATTAGTGGTCTAGTGTGGACTATTGTGTGAATTTTCTACTGACTCTATAATGGTTGATGTTCAACTTCTTATGCTGGATTTCTAGAATGACTGGTTACGAATGAACTCTATTTTGATTTATGTTTGCCTACGTCTTGACATTGTGGAGTTGATTATATGTAGTGGGCAATATGGCATTATGGACCATGGCAGTCTCACTGTTATTAGTGTCCATCCTAAGCATATTTTAAGGGTAGAGCTAATCAATATGATCGATGGTGGCTGTGGGCGTGGTCAACTACTACTAGACCCATAATAAAAACAATTAACTATAGATTAACTCTATAGTTAACATGGCGATAAATATCGATTATAAAAGCGATGATTAATACAACCTTAGCTACAATACTAACTACGCGCAATGATTACAGTTATGAATGCGCGATCAATAACTGTAGTAAATGAGCCATGATTAACCATCGTTAATACAGCGGTGATTATCATCATAAGTGTGTAAGAAAATGCGGTCATAAAAGCAGAAATAATGGCGGCTTGTCCCCCAAGTAAGTCATTGCCTAAATAAAGAGCTAATCAATATGATGGCGGCTGTGGGCATGGTCAACTACTACTAGACCCATAATAAAAACAATTAACTATAGATTAACTCTATAGTTAACATGGCGATAAATATTGATCATAAAAGCGATGATTAATACAGCCTTAGCTACAATAATAACTACGCGCAATGATTACAGTTATGAATGCGTGATCAATAACTGTCATAAATGAGTCATGATTAACCATCGTTAATACAATGGTGATTATCATCATAAGTGTGTAAGAAAATGCGGTCATAAAAGCAGAAATAATGGCTGCTTATCCCCCAAGTAAGTTATTGCCTAAATAAAGGAGGCTTGATGTCTAGGTAAACCATCCCATTCTGATTCATCTCACTAGACTTGACTAAGAAACGTACTGACTTAGGCATTGGAGGGTTTTCTGCAGGTAGCCCCCTCATCTTTAAGCCAACAGTCGAACTCCGAGTTAACTCCCTAAGGAAACTTCTTGATCTTTCCTTGTCAGCTCCCGCTCCATGTCATGCCCCTGATTTTTAACACAAATAAAAATCGATATATAATCTCATAATTATACATGCGCGATCGTTCAGCCATCAATATAAAATACATGGAGACATCTTCCCTTTACAGCAAGTACATATTGATACCCTGAACCCACAGTTCCAAATATTGACCCGCTCCACTTACAGGGTCACATAGTCACATATTACACAACTTACTAATTAAATTGTCATAAAAAAATAAAACGTAAATACTCCTCAGAGCTTACTACATAGCGGAAGTCATAACAATGGCAAAGCCAACAAAATCTGCTTCCTACCCGTTCAGCTGCCAACAAGCTATCTCAGTTTCAGCCACAATTACCCTGACCTGCAGGATTAACCCCTACACCATAAAATGGTGCACCGGGTTTCCAGACACAAAACCCGGTAAGCTTATGAAAGCTTGTATGAGTAACTCATGAACATCAATCAACAACTCACACACATCAACTTAAGGAAAACGTGCAACTAGGGGTGGGCAGAAACCGAACCGGAGGTCTAAAACCGGCCGAACGGGCCCGAAAAACCGGCTTGGGGACCGAACCGGATGAAATAAGGGGGAAAAAATGACTTGACCCAACCGGACCGGATTTCTCTGGTTTGAAAGCGGGTTCAGTGAGTAAACCGGCTGAAAAAAAAACCGAACCGGTCCGAATAATTAATATTTATTTATATCAATATTATTTTGATAGTTGTCGAATTATAATTGGTGGAAATCAGGTTGCACATACTCCTCGTTACACCCGATTGCTCTCATAGAAGCAAACCTTAAGTCAAGCCACTCAGCCCCTCATTTTGACTCTGCCTCCCTCATCTCTCTCAACTCAGAGCGACACAGCCGCTCTTCTCTCTCGACTCACATTCGTCGAACGCTGACCGAAGACACCGACTAAGGACGCTGACGCCAACTAACTCCGACCGAGGACGTCTTCTTATCTCATCTCTAGATGGAATCAGTATGGGCTTAGCTTGATTTTGACTTCGACTTCGAATCGATTTTAGGTTTAGCTTGCTTCTATTATTTCAGTTCTTACTTGCTTGCTTCTTTAGTCCTTCAAATGAGCAAGAGAGCATCAGCTTGATTTGTTAATAAGCATGAGAGTATAAGCTTGAATTGGTAATGAGCATTAGCTTGATTTGGTTTTGTTATCACTGCTTAGAATAAGAGTATGAAGTTAATTTATTTGTATGTTTCTGGGGGCGATTTGGTTTCTAAGCACGGTTGATATATTTTGAAATGTTATTTGCGTCTGTTTCTCGTTTTCTTCTTGTTAAATTGTCTGAGAATTGGATGTAAGTTTGAATGTTTGATTGCATTTGTTTCGATCTGGTATATGCAACCGCCTTCTGAATTTTGAAATATTTCATATGCATATGAAACCAATGGTCTTCAACAGAGGACATGGCCCAACCAATCCAATCAACGCACTACAGCTTAATGATAATGTTGCTGGCTTGGATGAAAAGAGAACAAGATAATTCTCTAATGAGATAGATAGAGAATAGGTTATTTGACTCTCATTTAATGAACATATTATATGAAAGCCGAACACAACCGAAACCGATCCGCACCGCACCGGAAAATGGTGTAACCGAAGTAAGCGGTGTGGCTTTTGAAAATGCGGTTGCGGTTTTGAATATTGCACAACCAAATGAAGCGGTTTGGTTGCGGTTTTGGCCTAACACAGATCCGCACGGCACCGCGCCCACCCCTACATGCAACCATGATTCCTTCTAACTTTCCATATCCTTTCCACCGAAAGGACAACATAAGTCACCACTGTGACAATGTTCTATTTGCTAACTTAACCATCAAAAAGCAATTCAAGTCTCGTCAAGATAATAAAAGAAGAATACTCTCAAAACTCTCCTTTAAACTACATACTTATGAGTCTCCAGTAACCTTGACCGTTATCCCCATAAGCTATAATGGCAGACAGACTAGAACTCTGACTGAAATAGTAACCACTCGTCCGGCCAAGGACGTGATTACCCATTCCTGCCTTGGTCACCATCTGCGACTTGTCACCATCTGTGACAAAATCATATGAATTGAAACTCTGACAATTAAATATGATACACAAGTCCTCCCCGGACATTTAAAAGAAAGAATCCCAGAAGCTCTCTTTTAAAAACACGTACTCATGAGCATCAGATAGCTCCTCGCTACCCCTCATGATGTACCAACGACAAATCAGCCCAACCTGGACAAAACAACACATCGGTCCAACCTGGACAAACAACACATCAGTCCAACCTGGACAAACAACACATCAGCCTAACCTGGACAACCAACACATCAGTCCAACTTGGACACACAACACAGCAACACACACCTCAATTATATCTATCATTAACCTAACAAATAAAATATGATTCACAAGTCCTCCCAGAACATTTAAAAGAAAGAATCCCCGAAACTCTCTTTTAAAAACACATACTCATGAGCATCAGATAGCTCCCTGCTACCCCCTATGATGTACCAACAACGGACTAGAGCTCTAACTGAACGTAGCCACTCGTCCGGCTAAAGGCGTGATTCCCCAATTCCTTGCCTCGGTCACCATCTGTGACATATAATCTTCAGATCCCGTCTGGTCTTAGAATCAACTGTTAAGTAGGTCACACCCGACCTAGAAACGTTACAAACATCTAGTTTTGGCTTTCCCAATCCCTGCTCACCATATGTGACCCTTGGTACAAAGACCAATACATCTAAAATGAGTCACGCTTGACTCAAAATGTAACATCAAGCTCAATATTTTTCAAAACAATAAAAAACATCTTTTTCCACAATATTGTTTCCTGAAAAGTCACATTCAACAATAATATGAACATCATCATGCATATTATTCATCACACCTCATCCACAAGAATATATATATTTCACTTAAATATATATATATATACACACACACGTAGTCATTCACTCAGGAATGCCTACTAATACCAACTATAGTTTGCAGTTAAATAATTAATGCCAAAACAATAATGGTAATTCCGTTCATAAATGAACATTGTGAGATTACTCACCACGAAACTCCCGCTGCGTCTTCAATATAGTACAAAGCAGCCAATCCACAAAATAACCGTCCAAAGTACTCCGTCATGTACCTAACACATACGGTTCCAACTTAGTAACGATTCACATTTGATTTAAGTTCGAAATCCCTGTTTTGAACTAAAATCCCCAAAGTGGCGCCAATCGAGGCAAAACCACATCCGAGACCTCCCAAAGTCTCCAGAATACTTCCACGATTGATATGTCCAAACCACAAGTCGATCAAAAGCTTGAATCCTCACTGATCGCATAAATCAACAGGTATGAAACCTTAAAAGTCATAACAAATCTGTACGAACTCCAAAATTTGCATATTATATACTGAAACGCTCGTATCAACGAGTAGAACATATATAATACCAAAAACAGTTCCCTACATGGCCGGAAAGCCACCATAACGCCTCCACATGAGGTGGTGCACCGCCGCCGGCCAAAACTCAATATTTCACAAAACTCCCAACATCAAAGCTGTTCATCTAAGCATGCTTGTGAATTTTCATAACTAGCTCAAAGTCAGAAAACAAGCATAAAGGGTCGAAAACTACCTCACAAGCTTTGGATTATTGCTCAATCTGAGTGAACCAATTTCCACGTAAATCGATCTAAACAAACACCATAGATCGATCAGGGAGCCTTCTCTGAACTCAACCAAGGAAGCATGAAGCCACGAAGTCGCCGGAGATGCGTTTTCCGACAGGGTCCGAATACACCAGACTCCACCGCCTTCTAGCGCCATCACCTCCGCGAATCTCCTCTAGAGGACACCACATGGAGGAGCGGACGGCAACGACGAACCGATATGGAAAGTTTCATTGCTGGAGACCGCCGGAGCTCGCAGGAAAAGCCGGGTCGGGTTTCCCGGTTCGGGTCGGGTCAGTCGCGGGTGAGGAGAGAGAACGGAGTGTTTCTGGTTTCCGGAAAAGGAAAATGGAAAAAATGGAAATAGTAAGTTTCCGAAAATGGAAACTCCTATTTATAGAACTTTCCCAAAACTTCAAACTCTCATAACTTTCACATACGAACTTCGATTTTCGCGTTCCACATGTCCACAAACTCGTATCGACACGCTCTACAACTTTCGTGAAGGAAGTTTTAGGAGAATGTCAACGTATCCAAAGTCAACTTTAGCAACCCCCCTAAAGTCATACTTTCCGAATAAAAATTTGTCTGAAACACTTCCGCTCCATCCACGAGCCACAAAACCGTCCAATAACCACTAATTAAATTCCGGAAAATCCTCTGAAAATAATTACGAATTTCCAAGGCATCACATTCCACCCCCCTTAAAGAAATTTCATCTCGAAATTTAAACGTACCACGCCAACAAGTACGAATAAAACATCCTCACATCCAATTCTCATTCCCCAGCAAGAATGCTCTTTATCTCAAAGTACAACTTTCCACAATCCATAATGGATACAGGTACCCCACCTAGTATCACAACATTAGGAAACTTTACCACACCGCTCGGTGATAACCCAATCATTTCATGGATCTCATCCTCGTGCACTACCCAACAAAGACTCTGTGACTGCAGCACTACACACAGATCACCCAAGAGTCTAGAATCCTGTTATCACAATAGTATCTGCATCAATTCCTCGGTAATGCAACCCTTGCATTACAAGAATTGAAAGTGAAACCTTCACTTCAACTCAAATCAACAAAAGCCTAAGCATCACAACTCAATAAGTGTCTACCCAACTTGACACACAAATTAAGCTAAGGTCTGGCCCGGCCTGACCCACACATAAATCATCACCTGTCATTGATATCTCAATCAAAGTGGTATACACCCTCTACTACCATAACAATGAAGGATGCACCACACAACATGCTACATTGGCTTTTCCTAGAATTGAAAATGACAACATCACTTTAACTCAAACATCAACACACAGTTCCTTCACAGTCCACCATTCACAAAAACAACACAAAGTTCTTTCCATAGACCAAACCCTCATAGCAATTTCTACCACAATAGAAAAGAAGTATGCATCACACTCAATGATGTACTGCTGTCTCAAAACACATTTAAGATAAGGTCTAGCATCGATCAACCCAAACGTAAATCATCACACAGATATCAATCAAGACGGTCACCCTAGACTCAAAATGTTGCACTGATTACGATCACCATCTATGACCTAATCCTAGTCACCATCTGTGACTCAATCTCGATCACCATATGTGACTCACTATCGATCACCTTCTGTGATCCGTCACCATCTGTGATTCACTATCGATCACCTTCTGTGATCTGTCACCATCTGTGACTCACTATCGATCACCTTCTGTGATCCATCACCATCTGTGATTCACTATCGATCACCTTCTGTGATCTGTCACCATCTGTGACTCATTATCGATCACCTTCTGTGATCCGTCATTATCTGTGATTCACTATCAATCACCTTCTATGATATGTCACCATCTGTGACTCAATATCGATCACCTTCTGTGATCCGTCACCATCTGTGACTCAATATCGATCACCTTCTGTGATCCGTCACCATCTGTGACTATCGATCACCTTCTGTGATACGTCACCTTGTTCAACTGCCGATAATCCACACACAACCGTAATGAACCATCCTTCTTCCTCGCAAACACCACAGGTGCACCCCAAGGAGAAGTACTAGGTCTAATGAACCCTTGTTCAAGTAAACCATCAATTTGCTCCTTCAACTCTTTAAGTTCAGTTGGTGCCATCCGAAATGGTGCCATTGATACAGGTGCAATCCGTGGTATTACATCGATAGCAAAATCCTCTACCCTCCTTGGATGGTATTTCCTGAAATACATCACTGTACTCGGAAACCACAGCAATCTCTGCCATAACCGCAGCACAACTCACCGACTCCACATGAGCTAAGAATCCTGCCCTCAAAGCAGTATCTGACCTAAGACACCGATAACGAAACACCGGCTGTCCAGGTATATGAAATGACACTACCATTTCAAAGCAATCAATCATAGCATGATTTGGCCTCAGCCAATCAATACCCAAAATAACATCATACGTATGATCTGCTAACACAATCAAAGTTGCAGAAAGCTCCCTACCACCTTTCACAATCGAACATGCATCAAAAAACATATCAAGATCAAGGGAATCACCAAGTGGGGAAATAACACACAAAGGTCTAGCAAGAGGCCTAGGAGTCAAACCTAACATATCAACCACAAAGCTAGATATGAAAGAGTAGGACGCTCCAGTATCAAACAACACTCTAGCAAAGAAATCAAATAAGAATAAGGTACCATCCACTCTGGTATTCTGCTGACCACTAACAAACAACATAGCCTGCCCCTGAGGCTGTTGTCTCTGCTGGTTCCCTTGTCCCCTACCCTGCTGGGTACAATCCCTTGAGAAGTGCCCCGTCTGGCCACATGTGAAGCATGCCAAGTTCTTCAGTTTCGTGCAAGCTCGAGCAACATGGTCCATCTCATTGCAATTGAAACACTTCGGGTTTGCCACCTGCCTATTAGGTGTAATCCTAGCAGGTGCAGCTACAACCCTAGCTGGCGCCTGCTGATTAGTCCTCTGTCTCTTCCAGAATCCACCCCGATTCCCAAATGCTTTACTGCTCCCCGTAGTTGCCTTTCCCTTTCTTTGGAAATCCCTCTCAGGCGATTCATGTTCCTGGAAAGTCAAGTTCTCCTACTCAATGGCCATAGCCTTAACGAAAATGAGCTCCACCGTCTTCAGTTCTAGAACAACGACATCCCGCCGGATCGAAGCACTCAGTCCCCACTGAAACTTCATAGCTAAGCTCTCAACATCCATCTGCCTCACAAAGCGATACAACTATGAGAACTCAACCTCATACTCCCTCACACTCTTAGTCCCTTGGACTAACGAGACAAATTCCCTTTCCAGTTGCTCCGTCACAGAAGGCAGAAAGTACTTCTTTCTGAACAATTCCACAAAACCGTCCCAGGTCATGGTGGACACATCCATCACTCTCTGTGTACCATTCCACCACACCCGTGCATCACCTTGGAGCATAAATGTGGCAATCTTCCTCTTCTCAATGTCATCACAGACGACCATCTCGAAGTAGGTCTTCATGTTCTCGATCTACTGATCTGATCTGCTAACATGAGATCCGTACCTCCCTGAAATGGGACTCCTCCCAGTCTCGAAATCTCCTTTGCCAACTTTGACAAACGAGTGGGATTTGCAACAAGTGGAACAGGAAGCTCAACATTCGATGCCTCCACATCATTCTCGAACATCTCCTCAATAGGAGGAGGAATCTTGCCCCTACCACGGGCTCTACCCTTGCCTCTGGGTCTACCTCGACCCCTAGCTTTGCCTCCTTGTGAATCCATCACCAAAGGAGCATAGCAACCTATGATTAATACCTGTATAACTCTCAAACACAAGTATAAGTTAACGCTATGACTCGATCAACCACAACACTACGTCAGAGGATACAATTCCATCCCCTACGTCAATCTTGAGTTAAAACTAAAGGTCATCATTCCTCAAAGTCTTTAACTCATAGAAGCTACATCTAGCTCCTACACTACATCCCCTGAGTCGACACTACCCTGACGACTCACATCTTACCGCTCACTACATACCCAATGACTATATCAATACCGAAGAGCATCTGATGGGGATCCGCTGCAGACGGGTCATCACTCGAGGAGTATTGATTGTCACCAAATATGTACCTTACGCTCTGATACCAATCTGTCATGCCCCTGATTTTTAACACAAATAAAAATCGATATATAATCTCATAATTATACATGCGCAATCGTTCAGCCATCAATACAAAATACATGGAGACATCTTCCCTTTACAGCAAGTTCATATTGATGCCCTGAACCCACAGTTCCAAATATTGACCCGCTCCACGTACAGAGTCACATAGTCACATATTACACAACTTACGAATTAAATTGTCATAAAAAAATAAAACGTAAATACTCCTCAGAGCTTACTACATAGCGGAAGTCATAATAATGGCAAAGCCAACAAAATCTGCTTCCTACCCGTTCAGCTGCCAACAAGCTACCTCAGTTTCAGCCACGATTACCCTGACCTGCAGTATTAACCCCTACACCATAGAATGGTGCACCGGGTTTCCACATACAAAACCCGGTAAGCTTATAAAAGCTCGTATGAGTAACTCATGAACATCAATCAACAACTCACACACATTAACTTAAGGAAAACATGCAACCATGATTCCTTCTAACCTTCCATATCCTTTCCACCGAAAGGACAACATAAGTCACCGTTGTGACAATGTTCTATTTGCTAACTTAACCATCAAGAAGCAATTCAAGTCTCGTCTAGACAATAAAAGAAGAATACTCTCAGAACTCTCCTTTAAACTACATACTTATAAGTCTCCAGCAACCTCGACCGTTACCCCCATAAGCTATAATGGCAGACAGACTAGAACTCTGACTGAAATCGTAACCACTCGTCCGGCCAAGGACGTGATTACCCATTCCTGCCTTGGTCACCATCTGCGACTTGTCACCATCTGCGACTTGTCACCATCTGTGACAAAATCATATGAATTGAAACTCTGACAATTAAATATGATACACAAGTCCTCCCCAGACATTTAAAAGAAAGAATCCCCGAAGCACTCTTTTAAAAACACGTACTCATGAGCATCAAATAGCTCCCTGCTACCCCCCATGATGTACCAACAACAAATCAGTCCAACCTGGACGAAACAACTCATCGGTCCAACCTGGACAAACAACACATCAGTCCAACCTGGACAAACAACACATCAGTCTAACCTGGACAACCAACACATCAGTCCAACTTGGACACACAACACAGCAACACACACCTCAATCATATCTATCGTTAACCTAACAAATAAAATATGATTCACAAGTCCTCCCAGGACATTTAAAAGAAAGAATCCCCTAAACTCTCTTTTAAAAACACGTACTCATGAGCATCAGATAGCTCCCCGCTACCCCCCATGATGTACCAACAACGGACTAGAGCTCTAACTGAACGTAGCCACTCGTCTGGCCAAAGACGTGATTCCCCAATTCCTTGCCTCTGTCACCATCTGTGACATATGATCTTCAGACCTCGTCTAGTCTTAGAATTATCTGTTAAGTAGGTCACACCTGACCTAGAAATGTTACAAACATCTAGTTTCAGCTTTCCCAATCCCTGCTCACCATATGTGACCCTTGGTACAAAGACCAATACATCTAAATGAGTCATGCTTGACTCAAAATGTAACATCAAGCTCAATATTTTTCAAAACAATAGAAAACATCTTTTTCCACAATATTGTTTCCTGAAAAGTCACATTCAACAATAATATGAACATCATCATGCATATTATTCATCACACCTCATCCACAAGAATATATATATTTCACTTAAATATATATATATACAGTCCGTCTCAGGTGCGGACGTCCGTACCGAGCGGACTGTACGGATTTACTGTTTTCAACCACTTTCCGGCCACATTTTCACATCTTAACCGTTCAGTTTTTAGGTACTAGTGTATAGATCACCTCTAAAAAATTTCAGCCAATTTGGTGATCGTTAAGGCATCCAAAACTGCAATTTACCATTATAAATACGAACGGTTCCGGTTCGACAGATTCGATCCGTTCGTGTA
Organism: Rosa lucieae; assembly: GCA_024704745.1. Lineage (NCBI taxonomy): Eukaryota > Viridiplantae > Streptophyta > Magnoliopsida > Rosales > Rosaceae > Rosa > Rosa lucieae. Next base: position 42,550,734 of record CM045495.1, read on the forward strand.
AAATGCAGTTTTGGATGCCTTAACGATCACCAAATTGGCTGAAATTTTGTAGAGGTGATCTATACACTAGGACCTAAAAACTGAACGGTTAAGATGTAAAAATGTGGCCAGAAAGTGGTCGAAAACAGGAAATCCGTACCGAATTTTCGGTACGGACGTCCGCACCTGAGAAAATTCCTATATATATATATATACGTAGTCATTCGCTCAGGAATGCCTACTAATACAAACTATAGTTTGCATTTAAATAATTAACACCAAAATAATAATAGTAATTCCGTTCATAAATGAACCTTGTGAGATTAGGCCTCATCAAAAAGCTCGCGGATCAAGTGGACCAATGGAGGCCCGCCGACCCGGAGGACCAAAAGCTCGGCCAGACCCGTCAAAAAGCCAGCAAATGCCCAGCCCGGCCCTCCAAAATCCCACTAGGCCCGGCCCATAAAAGCCAGTAAACTATTATATATTATATATATATGTATGTTGATGTGCTCATATTTTCTTAATTCTTATATTTCTATGCCCCTTTCTCTTGGTATATATGTTTAGTTCTCCCTATTTATGGTTCATTTACGTTAGTTTAGTGTCTTTGTAGGTGTGTTTCAAAGAAAGAAGAAAATAAGCTAAGCTAAGCTAACTAACATAGAAACTGTTGTGCAGAACACCTAACTTCGCTAAATTACTGGGAACTTCTCGGATGGAATTAGGAGTTGTACGCTACATGCACGGAAAGCCCCAGGTGTCCAGTTTCTGAAGAATTTTACGGTTTGCGATTCTGACTTTTCTAGAATGAGTTATGGCAATTTAAGTGAAGGCAGTTCAGCTTAGACTGGAATCTGCAACATCTTTTACAAGTTCATGTCTAGAACCTAACTTTGCTTAATTACTGGGAACTGCTCGGATGAAATTAGGAGCTTTACCCTATATGCACGGAAATCCCCATGTGTCTAGTTCTGAGGAATTTAACGGTTTGCAATTCCGACTTTTGTAGGAGTTATGACAATTTAAGTGAAGACAGTTCAGCTTGGACGGGAATCTGCAACATCTTTTACAAGTTCACGTCTAGAACCTAACTTCGCTGAATTACTGAGAACTTCTAGGATGGATTTAGGAGCTGTACCCTATATGCACGGAAAGCCCCATGTGTCTAGTTTCTGAAGAATTTTACGGTTTGCAATTCCGACTTTTCTAGAATGAGTTATGGTAATTTAAGTAAAGAAAGTTCAGCTTGGACGGGAATCTACAATATCTTTTACAATATGCACGGAAAGCCCCATCTCGAAGGCCCAGCACATATATTTGGAAATTTTTAGTATGCCACATCATCATTATTGAAGATCCAGGACTTTTAGACATGTTTATATATGTGTGTGTGTTTATATATATATATATATATATATATATGTTATATATGTTATATATACATATATGTGTGTGTGTGTGTGTGTGTGTGTGTGTGTGTGTGTGTGACTCTGTGTTTGTCTATGTGTGAGTGTGAATTTGTTGTAATTTGGTTTATGGTGAAATTTGAAGTTCTCATACTTCTATATAGAATATGTGCATCTATATTCTTGTATTCTACATGTCATAACTACGGTTGACCGATTCGATTGGATTCGAAAATATGGTGAAATTTGCTAAATTTTTTACCACACTCATAACTTATTATAATAATCTCATCCAACGATTGGTTTTTCCATTTTATTTGAATTGATAGAGGTTACCATTTGGAGTGTATGATATATAAATATAGGTTTATAAGAGTAACTAAGTTTGACCTAGTTGATCGAATTCGAAATGATAACCAAATTGGCTGGATTTTCTACAACCACCATAAAACATTACAATCTCTCCATCGAGCGGTTGGTTTCTCCGAATTCATTTTCCACTTCATGGTTGCTTTAGAATGAACCTTAACAATTTAAATGCAATGTATAAGTCATACAACTTTAGAATGAAAATTGGTATAAGCCAATGTGTTTGTAATTTTTTTTTTTTATCTTATATCCACGCACATCCATCGATGGAATATTTACAAACGTGATGTGAAAAAATAAGCACGTTTCACAGTCGTCATGTCATCAGTCAACTAAGAAGACATACAAGTGACAACGGTTGACCAATTTGATCGGATTCGAAAATATGGTGAAATTGGCTAAATTTTTTACCACACTCATAATTTATTATAATAATGTCATCCAACGGTCCATTTTTCCATTTTCTTTTAATTGATAGGGGTTGCTCTTTGGAGTGTATGATATATAGATATAGGTTTATAAGAGTAACTAAATTTGACCCAATTGATTGAATTCAAAACGAGAATCAAATTAGCTGAATTTTTTACAATCACCATAAAACATTACAATCTCTCAATCGAGTAGTTGATTTCTCTAAATTCATTTTTCACTTCATAGTTGCTTTAGAATGAACCTCAACAATTTAAATGCAATATACAAGTCATACATCTTTAGGAGGCAAATTATTATAGACCAACATCTTTGTAATTAAAATTGAAATTTTTATCTTATGTCCACGCACATCCATCGATGAAATATTTACAGACGTGATGTGAAAAAATAAGCACGTTTCGCTGTTATCATGCCATCGGTCAACCAAGAAAACATACAAGTGACGACGGTTGACCAATTTGATCGGATTCGAAAATATGGTGAAATTGGCTAAATTTTTTACCATACTCATAATTTATTATAATAATCTCATCCAACGGTCCATTTTTCCATTTTCTTTGAATTGATAGGGGTTGCTCTTTGGAGTGTATGATATATAGATTTAGGTTTATAAGAGTAACTAAATTTGACCTAATTGATCGAATTCGAAACGAGAATCAAATTAGCTGAATTTTTTACAATCACCATAAAACATTACAATCTCTCAATCGAGCGGTTGATTTCTCTAAATTTATTTTCCACTTCATGGTTGCTTTAGAATGAACCTCAACAATTTAAATGCAATATACAAGTCATATGACTTTAGGAGGCAAATTGATATATGCCGACATCTTTGCAATTAAAATTGAAATTTTTATCTTATGTCCACGCAAATCCATCGATGGAATATTTATAGATATGATGTGAAAAAATAAGCACGTTTCACGGTCGTCATGTCATCGGTCAACCAAGAAAACATACAAGTGACGACGGTTGACCAATTCGATTGGATTCGAAAATATGGTGAAATTGGCTAAATTTTTTACCACACTCATAATTTTTTATAATAGTCTCATCCAACGGTCGGTTTTCCCATTTTATTTAAATTGATAGCGGTTTCTCTTTTGAGTGCATGATATATAAATATAAGTTTATAAAAAATATTATCTTTAAAGATTTATTTGTAAATAAAGCCCGCAAGGCCCGCCCCGAAAAAGCCCGCAAGGCCGGCATTAAATGGATGGGCTTGGATCCTTTAATTTACAATAAAGCCCGGCCCGGCCCGTTACTATTTAAAAATGGAGTAAGGCCCGGCCCGGCCCAAGCCAGCTACCAATGGACCGGGCTCGACCCGGCCCGTTGATGAGGCTTGTGTGAGATTACTCACCTTGAAACTCCCGCTGCGTCTTCAATATAGCACAAAGCAGCCAATCCACCAAATAACCGTCCAAAGTACTTCGTCAAGTACCTAACACATACGGTTCCAACTTAGTAACGATTCACATTTGATTTAAGTTCAAAACCCCTGTTTTGAACTAAAATCCCCAAAGTGGCGCCAATCGAGGCAAAACCACATCTGAGACCTCCCAAAGTCTCCGGAATACTTCCACGATCGATATGTCCAAACCACAAGTCGATCGGAAGCTCGAATCCTCACGGATCGAATAAATCAACCGGTATGAAACCGTAAAAATCATAACAAATCCATATGAACTCCAAAATTTACATATTATATACCGAAACGCTCATATAAATGAGTAGAACATATATAATACCAAAAACAGTTCCCTACATGGCCGGAAAGCCACCAGAACCCCGCCACAAGCGGTGGTGCACTGCCGCCAGCCAAAACTCAATATTTCACAAAACTCCTAACATCAAAGTTGTTCATCTAAGCATGCTTGTGAATTTTCATAATTAGCTCGAAGTCAGAAAATAAGCATAAAGGGTCGAAAACTACCTCACAAGCTTTGGATTATTGCTCAATCTGAGTTGAACCGATTTCCACGTAAATCGATCAAAACAAACACCATAGATCGATCAGGGAGCCTTCTCTGAACTCAACCAAGGAAGCATGAAGCCACGAAGTTGCCGAAGATGCATTTTCTGACCGGGTCCGAATACACCAGACTCCGCCGCCTTCTAGCCTCATCACCTCCGCGAATCTCCGCTAGAGGACACCACATGGAGGAGCGGACGGCAACGACGAACTGATCTGGAAAGTTTCGTCGATGGAGACAGCCGGAGCTCGCCGGAAAAGCCGGGTCTGGTTTCCGGGTTCGGGTCTGGTCAGTCGAGGGTGAGGAGAGAGAACGGAGCGTTTCTGGTTTCCGGAAAAGGAAAATGGAAAAAATGGAAATAATAAGTTTCCGAAAATGGAAACTCCTATTTATAGAACTTTCCCAAAACTTCAAATGCTTATAACTTTCACATACGAACTCCGATTTTCACGTTCCATATGTCCACTAACTCGTTTCGACACGCTCTACAACTTTCGTGAAGGAAGTTTTTAGAGAATGTCAACGTATCCAAAGTAAACCTTAGCAACCCCCCTAAAGTCATACTTTCAGAATAAAAATTGGTCTGAAACACTTCCGCTCCATCCACTAGCTACGAAACCGTCCAATAACCACTAATTAAATTCAGGAAAATCCTAAGAAAATAATTACGAATTTCCGAGGCATCACACTCCAATCCTCATTCATTGGTGATTCAGACTCCTCTTCGGAATTTTTTGTCACCAACAAGTGGAGCCTTCTGTGGGAAGCACTTTTCTTGAAAAAGTGATGGCGGGAGCTGCACCTTAAGGAATCCCATTTCTGTCACTGAGGACTGGCAGTGGCGAAACCCAGCCCCCACATTGACTTGCCCCAAACCTAATCCAAGATCCGAACTTGCCTCCGAAAGCGAGATTTAAAGGCCGATGTAGCAGCAACGCCAGCAACGGCGCTTGCCAAACCAACAGAGTAACAAACACGGGCACGTTCGGTGCCGCCAACAAAGGCTTTGGTGTGCCTCTCGCCGAGGTGGCAAGCGGCACACTGATTGGATGAATAACTGGAGGAACCAGTACAAACCAGTCCAAAAAAGCACGAGCTGAAGAAAGTGATCGATGAATGTAATCGAGCTGGTCCTCGAGGGCTCGCAGCAGAAATCTAAAGGACGTTTTACAAGTCTCCATTCAAATTAGCAAATGGGCACCAACCCAAGTAACACAGATCAGTAATTAGTAGTTACTTCTGTGATTTTCATTCAAAATTGATCTCGAAATGCAATTGAGGCCGGTGGCCGGAGTGACTGAAATATTGTTAGCTTAATTTGTGCGACCTCCTAAACCTTACCATCGCCGGCTGCAGGGGTGGGATGATGGACCATGTACACCCTCGCCGATGGGGGAGTGGGATGAAGGAGCGCACCCTCTCTGGCAACGAGGTGGGCTGGTAGGACCACACCTTGCGGCGGCGGAGTAAGCTGGTATACCCCACCCTCGCTGGAGGTGGGGGTGGGATGATGGACCTCAGCCTCGCTGTACGTGAAGGTGGGATGAGGTGACAAATCTTATTCTCGTGGGACATGGTGATTGACAAACGTAGTTTGTGAGATTAATAGTGGATGAAAACCCCTCAGGGCATGGGGGAAATCGCATAAGCGATCGTCGGCTGGTAACCTAAGTTTGGTTGCAAATTCTCCAATACATTGCTTTTTTGTTTTGTTTTTCTTCCTGGCCGACTGCACGCGCAGGGAAGAAAAACAAGGGGCATGTAGGGAAGTGAATTATACGTCATGTAAAAGAATTCTCAAAGAGAAGAACTCTAGAGGAGGCGAATTTTTCTCAAAGAGAAAAACCCTCAAGGAAGCAAGGGCTCGTAGAGGTGAGTTTCTCATGAGGAGGTGAATTTTCGAAGAGACAAAAAAGTGAAATTTTAAGGAGGCAGGCTCTCGAGGGAGCAATTGCACCAAGCACTCAAGGTTAGTACATACGATATGATAATACTCAAATGATTGATAATTTATAAAGGCATGCTAATAAATGTTCGAGGAGGCAAGTCCTTGAAGGAGTGATCATGCCAACCGTTCGAGATGGTAATCAGGGCTGGTGTCACGGTCATAGTGAAAGGTGTCACCAATGTTGGAGTCGACGTTGCAGTCATCGAAAAGTAGTCGCCGGCGTCGTGATCATCAAGGTCAGCGTCGCAATCATTGACACCGGCATTGCGGTCATCGAGAAGTCATCGTCGTCATTGGTGCCGGATTCTTAATCGTTGACACCAGCAGTGTGGTCATTGAGAAAGGCATCGCCGTCACGGTCATGGAAACAGCAATGACGATCATTAAGGTCGGCGTCACCATCATCGAGAAAGGCATCACCATCATCGAGAAAAATGTCATGGGGAGAAGCACTACCATCATCGAGACTAGCGCCGCCGTCGTCGAGATGAGAGTCGTGGTTGTCGAGATTAATAGTCATGGCCCAAGAAACTAAATGTTCAAAGAATCAAGTGATTGAGAAGGCTGAGAAGCTTCGAAGTCGGGGAGCGTCGTCGGAGCCCACATAATACAATAACAGAGACTCGTCTATCCCAGGGAAATTCAGTATCATGCATTAGTGGTACTCTGTGACGGTGTCACGAGCCAAAAAAAAAAAAAAAAAAAACACACACACACATACACAAAGAGAAGAGAGAAAGCTTCACAGCAGGGTACTTAGGCTCGACATTTGGCTTGAGCTGCGCTGGGGGTACAGCTCTAGGATGAGTCTTGTGAGACGATGCTAGTCGCCGAGGGCACCGTACGTAGACGAGATTGAAAACTAGGCTCCGGCACAGTGGCCGATGCGCTGCGAGCAGGCGAGGTTGGGAAGCGAAGATCCGGCAATGGACCTGCTATACTTACATAAGTATTTGTCTAACCATAATTAGCTATAATGAGCTACGCTCATACCACCGCCAGCTATACCAACAACCAGCAAGGGTGTGACCTACGAAAACACCTCCAAGCAGGCTACCACCTGAACGCTGCCTCAGCCCGAGATCACCTCTGATGCGCCGCCATGCACAGCTCCAAGGTCACCTAGCTAAAACATCAGAAGCTGGGAACTGAAGCATATTAGTCCCATATCGAAAACAAGGAAGATATCAGTCTCTCCCTCACATATAAAAGGTCAACTCCTCTCTCCTCATTAATTACGCATTTACTACTTATCTAACATTATTCTGTCAACATAAATACATTAACTGACTTAGGCATCGGAGTAGAGGAGATCACCAATCGCGGTCTCCCTTTGACCCCCTGTGTATTTTACTTCACAGGTAGCGGAAGTGCTGCGACCATTTCAGCAGCGGTCCAAGTGTGGACCAGCGTTAAATAAGATCTAGCTACCACTAACTCTCAAACATCAACACCTGCTATGAGACAGAGGCAGATCCAAGTTTTGGTCTGGGTGCGTCAGCGTCGGTGTTATCCATGAGATTAGACTCTAACTCAAGTGACGACGAGGCTCTTCTTATGTGGAGAAAGTTCAATCTTTAGAAATTTTCTCTTGGGAAAGGTTCCTAAGTAGAAAATTTGGGGTATTATGGGGATGGTCAACTACTACTAAACCCACAATACAGACGATTAACTTCGTAGTTAATATGGCGATAAATATCGATCATAAAAGCGACGATTAATACGGCCTTAACTTCAATAATAACTACACGCAATGATTACAGTTATGAATGCACGATGAATGACTGTCGTAAATTAATCATGATTAACCATCATTGATGCAGCAGTGATTATCATCATAAGTGTGTAAAATGAGGCCATAAAAGCGGAATTAATGGCGGCTTGTCCCCCAAGTAAGTCATTGCCTGTATAAAGGCGGCTTGACGTCTAGGTAAACCATCCCACTCTGATTCCTCTCATTAGACTCGACTAAGAAACGTACTGACTTAGGCATTAAAGGCTTTTCTGTAGGTACCCCCCTCCTCTTCGAGCCGACGCTCGAACTCCAAGTCAACTCCCCAAGGAAACTTCTCGATCTTTCCTGGTCAGCTCCCGCTCCAGTTCGCAATCATTGTCGAGTCAAACTCCTCTTTAGAATTTTTCATCACCGAAGTGGCTGAGTTTGTAGAGTGAGATGAATACTAAATACTTACAGCATCTTTAGTAAACTCTCTATCTTGGCTCCTTAGGTATTTTTTAGAGCATATTTAGCTTTTAATCAATTTTAGCAGCTGCACCAAACTCCTAAGTGGCTCTTCATTTTAATTTTTAGTTATCCGCTTCTAAATATAGAGAACGAGATGAGGCTCTCTATTATTTTTGTTAATTTAAAACATTCCTTTTTAGTCATTCTATGTAATTCTAAATACATTTAAACTATTTTATCTTCATTTAATAAATAATATAAGGTTGGCTCTATTCATACCTCCCAATTTGCTATTTGGACCTCCTTCATTTTTTGCACAATTTTTAAACCATTTTTACCCCTCTACAAATATATAAAATAAAATAAAAATAAAAAAACCTGCATCTACATCGTAGGAGCTGCAGCTCCCCTCTTATATCTTGCAGTTCTCTCTCCAATTCTATCCCTATCCACAAAATTTAGAAAGATTAACATTCAAACTTTGAAATAACTACTCCATCTTATTTATTTGAAATCACCATCTAATCAAAGATTAAGAACAGAAAGAAACACGTTTTGATCAAAACTGGAAAACGGAAAAAGAAAAATATGTATCATATGATCTAAGCAGTAGACATCTCGCTTTCTCTCCAACTCTCTATTGTAATCCTCACTCTATTCTCCTTTCCATCTTCCTCACTATTCCTTCATGTCTTTCTTCTCATTCCCTCTCTCTCTTCTTGTACCCATTTCCTAATTGGTTGTCACTGGCTCTAGGAGCTTGAGACGTCTTCATTGTTTTATCTCAAGTTTATTATTAGATTCTATAAATTATAGATTAAATGATATTTGAAATCTTTGAATTTAAATTTATGCAATTTCAGTGTCAATATTTCTTTGAAATCAGAAAACAAAAACAGGATCAAGACTTACTTTCACTGACTTTTCTCTCAACCCAAAAAGGATTGACCAAGATTCATTAAACCTAGTTGGGCAATCAAGAATTATAAGGTTCTTTAAATTACTCCAATGGAAATCCAACTTCAACTGCATCAAGTAATGCTAAATTGTTTGAAGAACACAAAATGGGGTTTGAAATTGAGAGTTCAAATTAGTTGATCATAATTATCAAAAACAGAGAAATCGTTAATCTTAAAAGATATATATATATATATATATATATATATATATGGTGTGCTTCCAGTTGATCATGAAAGCTAACTGGAGTTTGGAGGAGCAAATTTTTTTCTTCTTTTATTATTGGCACATGCATCGCATGTATAACAGAGGTGTAAATAGATAAAAATAGGGGTAAATGAGGAAGTTCAGTGACAAAAAAAATAAAGAGAGGTCCAAATAGTAAATTGGGAGGTCTGAATAGACCCACCCATAATATAAATTCAAACCTAGCTAAAATAGAGAAACCTTATGCAAACATATTTCTAACGGGAAATGATCATTTACCCAATTTCAGCTTAAAAATTGCCCACTTACTCCACTAACAGTTTTGTAACCTCATTTACCCAAAACACTCTAAGAGATTATTTCCCTAATACCCAATTAATTCTTTTTTTATTCTTTTTATTTATTTTTGGGACTTTTTTGCCCTCTCCTTCTTTCTCACTTAGAGAGAGAAGTCATCCTCCACCTTACTGTGCTCCGGAGACCAGTGGCCGGCTGCGTTCTCCGGCGACCGGTGACCAAAGTCCGGCGTCCAGTGACCGGAATCCGACAACCAGTTACGGAATCCCCAATCCGACTGCAGGACTGGTGACCGGATTCCGGCGTCTGATTTTATTAGCCCCCAATAATCATATTATTACCCCCCAGTAACAAGTTCATTGGGGATCAATAATTAGTGAAAAATGAATATGTTTTTAATTTTGAATGTTTTAGTAAGTTTATCCAAATAAATAATCTTATTATTGCCCCCCAATTATCTTATTATTTCCCTAACAAACATTTTATTGCCCCCTAGTAATATTATTATTGCCTCCCAATAATCTTATTATTGCCCTCAAGCGAAATGCATAAACTCCTAAAACCAAAATGAATACATAGACACAATTGATCAATTTATATGTTCAATTGTATAAGTTCACCTTTTTTTTTTCCTTCCCCATTCTTGGAACTCAAAAAAAAAAAAAAAAACTATGGGCACCCAAAAATTGCTTTGGGCACCCTCTAGAGTGTGAGGCCGGTGCAGGACTGGTTGAGGAGATTGTGTAAGGGGATCGGAGTCCAGATGCAGTGCTCCGATTGTGAGGCCAGTGCAGGAGTGGTTGAGATCGTCTCTGATGGCGGACATCCAAGTCTACAGAATCGACGTCGAAGCAGGCATCGAAGTAGTGATCGAAGACGTGGCCGGGGGCGTCGATGGGGTCCCTGTGTGGGTGGGGAGCTTCATCTCTGAGCCAGAGGAACTGGCCGACGCAGTCGACGGAGTCAAACACTGGCATGTCGGGGAGGAGATCGGGGGTGAATGAGTCCCTATCGCCGGTTTCTGCTATAACAGTGGCTGATGTCAAAGATTCGGCTGTGGACTTCGAGGCGAGGGGGGATCAGGTTGGTGGCGGTGGCGCCGGAGGAGACGTCGACGGGGGTGGTGCCCAGAATGGAAGGGTAGGCTGTGGTGGCGTGGGATAGGGTGGCCTGAAGGGAGAAGAGGAGAAGGAGAAGGATTGGTTCATGGTGAGAGTGTTGAGGGGAGTCGAGAGAGATAGAAAGAGAGAGTATGGGGGCAAAACTGTCATCAAATATTAGATTGGGTAAATGGGTTAAAAAACTCTTAGTGGAGCAAGTGAGCAATTGTTAGACTAAAATTGGGTAAGTGGTCACGGCCCCTATTTCTAAAGTGGCTAGGAAAATGACTTTTAGCTACTTTGGCTCGTATTGCTAAAGATGCTCTTACATTCTTAATGTTAATGAAATGCATTGATGTATATTTTGATGGCCTCATGGTCATCATTATCATTTAGAAAAAAGCATCAAGTATCAAAAAATACCATGAAAAATTCCAATATTATATATATATTTTTTATATTATTCAAACTGATAATTTCATTCACTGATGCCAAAGGCAAAAAGGGTAATAGCAGCACATATATAGATGCCTCTGCCCCCAAACTTATTACATAGTATATTTCTCCACAAGATCTTATAGCCAAATAGGGCCTATTTCCTTGCAAAACATACTCCAGCCATAGCCAAAGCTAACCGGGCTAAAGCATGAGCAAGCTAATTGTACTTTTTCCTAACATGCTTCCACTTAACTATCTCCATCTCTACCGTCACATGTTTAACACCCTCAATAATAGCCCCAATCTCACTCAAGTCAAAGCCATTACTGTCTAAAGCTTTCAACACATTCAAGGCATCACCTTCAATCTCAACTCTAGTAAAACCCAACTCTTTACAATAAAGAATTCCATACCTTAAAGCTGCAGCTTCTGTTGCTAACGGACTAAATGTCACATCAACAAGAACATCTAATGCACCCTGCATCTTTTCAAATTCATCAAGAACTACTATACCTATACCAACTCTTCCATTTTTTACATCACATGCACCATCAAAGTGAAGCTTCACCCAACTAGGAGGAGGAGCCTCCCAAATTCACAAATCTGCATCATTGTCGCTAGATTGCAAAGGCTTCTGGTCCTTTACATTTGCAATGGACCATTCCTTTATCCACTCTACTACTTTATGGAACAACTCGGAAGCTTGCAGCTCCTTACCCCCATGAAAAGAATTATTTCTATGACCTCAAATCCACCAAGCTATTCCTGCAAACAATTCTATCTCCCTAACCTCTCCTTTTGCAGCAACATGACACAATAAATCAATAAAAGAAGGCTCACTCCATATCTTCACCACTGACCTCAACCAAGTTAATTTCCACATCTGTTTATCCTTTGGACACTGCCATAAGCAATGCATTACTGTTTCTTCAGGGTACCCACACCTTCCACAACTAGCCGAAGAGCTTATATGGCGTTTGGACACTGCCATAAGCAATGCATTACTCAAAAAAATTAGTAAAAAAAATTATACAATCATCCTTACTTTAAGCAAGAGATGACTTTTGGTTCAAGGTTTTTTTTTTTTTTTTTTTTTTTTTTGAAAATCTTCTTATTTATGAGGGGTATCTCACGGTAAACTGATGACTCACATTCAAAACAACAACACCAATGGGTTAAAAACCAACAACATTGTTATGTATGTTGGTAGGTTGTCAATGAGTCATGTTGAGTCGAGTGCATATCATATCAAGATATTAAACGTGTAACAGTTATAAATATGTCATAATAAACAAACTCGAACTAAACTTGTTTATTAAACTGGTGACGCACTATGACCTGTTTAACCCATTTAGTAAACAAGTTGTGTGAAAGTTAATTTGATGACCTATTTATACTATATAAGTGGGTCACGATTTGACCCATTTAAGATACGTGATTGAAAAGGATGTAAAAATCTTAAAATACTAATACACAACTTCACCATTGCATCTCTTTAAGATGTTAACTTTCTAAAAATATTTCATATTTAGTTGGTTGTGTAAATCAAAACCCTAAGGGTTTCGAGTCTATGCGGCAGTGGCTTGGCTATCGCAGTGCAGTGTCGGTGTCAAGCTTGACGGGGCATCCATAGGTCTACGGTTATCGAGACTTGAGGACAATGGTGGGGTGCGAAGGTGTCAATTACCCTATAGTGGAGTTGGTTGACTTCACTGAGTGGGAGTTTGATCCGGTGGGTGGTGTCGAGATCTATTTTGTTCTTGATGCAACTCATGGTTCCCAACGACAACGAATTAGTGGTACAGATCGACAGTATCTGGTAGGCTTGACCGATGTTTGTCGAAAACTGTTGAGTAGCATATCGGTTATTGGTTGTCGACTGCCTTGGGTCTCGTGGTGAGCAGATCAGTCTAAGTTCAGTGACGATAGGTTGGAAAGATTGGCCGCTAGAGATGGCTACGGTGACGCTTTGGCAGGAGGTGTAGGGTACTCTACATGTGCTTTTGTCAGCTTTGCTTGGATTTAGGCCTAGGTCTCGTGGGTGCAAGTTCATATGGGTCGGCCAACTTAAGTCTAGTTCTTGTGAGATTGGGCCCCTACTAACTGGCCCTACTTTGTTTATGTCTATGTTAGCGAAAGCACTTGTAGGAGCATTTGGAAGTGATTAGTTTTATCGTACCACAATTGCGTGCTAGGCCTATGGAGTCAAGTAGAATAAATTGCCTACAAGGCGAAGTACTTTCGTTTCTTATTGACTACGTAGTCGGTGCTCAAAATGTTTACATGGAGTAGTCGTCTTTTATACTATTCTATACCCAAGTTAGAATCATATATTAATGTCTACGAATAATTCATTTCAAAAAAATTGGTTGTGTATACGAACTATATACAACTCGACCTGATTCTTTTAATAAACAAGTGACACTGGTTCATTTCGTTTTGGCCATTTGACATGTAAATTACTGGTTTATCAATTGGCTCGTAACAGGTTAACATGCAAATGACTTTCTTTTTAATCGTCCAAGTGTTATCGAGTTGTGTTAGAATTAACAGTCTAAAATGCTAGAGATGACACAAATCTCATAGGCATCTCATCAACAACTCAGAGTGAAAATTAGGGTGCTGCAACACTGAGGTTGTTCCAAACCTTAGGAAACCCTAACAAACATAGGAAAACAACATGTCTTCAAGAATTGAGATTAAAGATACACAATACCTGACTCGGTAACTCATCTCTTACAGTAACTTATCTAGTTAAATCCACTAATAAGATTTTGCTTATATATAGATACTAAGATAAATCACTACATTTTTCTATGAAAATAAATCGCTACAAAATAATATGCAATTGGGTTGAAATCCGATACTTAGTGGACCTGATACGTGAAATTAAATCTAACATAAACATAATCTAAATCCGAGAATCTTTGCAGATTTAAGTCGATCCAATCCAACCCCGATCCATTGAAACATCCAAGCCTTAGGTTCCAATTGTATCCAATACTGCAACCCTATCGTGCTAGCATTCCACCTCACCTCCTACTCAAAATGCAACGTTTAAACAAGGATAGAAGTCTAGAAACTTAAAAACTTTTTACAAGTCTCCACTCAAATTAGCAAATGGGCACCAACTCAGGTAACACAGATCAGTAATTCGCAGTTACTCCTATGATTTTTGTTCAAAATTGATCTCGAATTGCAATTGAGGCCGATGGTCGGAGTGACTTAAATATTGTTCGCTTAACTTGTGTGACCTTCTGCAACGGGGTGGTATGGTAGGACCATACCTCACCGACAGCGGGGTAGGATGATGGACCTCACACTCGCTGTACGCGGGGGTGGGACAAGGTGACAGATCTTATTCTCGTGGGACGTGGAGATTAACAAACGTAGTTTGCGAGATTGATAGTGGATACAAACCCCTCAGGGCATGAGGGGAAATCCCATAAGAGATCGTTGGCTGGTAACCCAGGTTTGGTTTCAAATTCTCCAATACATTGCTTCTTTGTTTTGTTTTTCTTCCTTGGCGATTGCATGCGCAGGGAAGAAAAACAAGGGGCATGTAGGGAAGTGAATTATGCATCATGTAAAAGAATTCTCAAAGAGAAGAACTCTAGATGAGGGGAATTTTTCTCAAAGAGAAAAACTCTCAAGGAAGCAAGGGCTAGTAGAGTGAGTTTCTCTCAAGGAAGAGAATTTTCGAAGAGACAAAAAAGTGAACTTTTAAGGAGACAGGCTCTCGAGGGAGCAATTGCGCCAAGCACTCGAGGTTAATACAAACGATGATTATACTCAAACGATTGATAATTTAAAAAGGCATGTTGGTAAATGCTCGAGGATGCAGGTCCTCAAGGGAGTGATCGTGCCAACCGTTCGAGATGGTAATCGGGGCCGGTGTTGCGGTCATAGTGAAAGGTGTCACCTACTTTGGAGTCGACGTTGCAGTCATCGAAAAGTAGTCACCGTCATCAACTCCAGCATTGTGATCATCGAGGTCAGCATCACAATCATCAACGCTGGCATAGCAGTCATCGAGAAGTCATCGGTGCCGGCATCTTAATTGTTGACGCCAGTAGTGCAGTCATCAAGAAAGGCGTCGCCGTCATGGTCATGGAAACAACAATGATGGTCATCGAGGTTGGCGTCACTGTCATCGAGAAAGGCGTCACCATCTTCAAGAAAAACGTCATGGGGAGAAGCACTACCGTCATCGAGACTAGCGTTACCGTTGACGAGATGAGCATCGTGGTTGTCGAGATTAATAGTCATGGCCCAAGAAACTAAATGTTCAAGGAATCAAGTGATTGAGACTTGTCTATCCCAGGGAAATTCAATATCATGCGTTGCCGGTATTCTGTGACGGTGTCACAAGCCAAAAAAAAAAAAACACACATACACACAAAAAAGAGAGAGAGCTTCACAGCAGGGTACTTAGGCTCGACATTTGGCTTCAGCTACGCTGGGGGCACAACTCGGGGATGAGTCTTGTGAGACGATGCTGGTCGCCGGGGGCACTGTACTTAGACGAGATTGAAAACTAGGCTCCAGCGTGGTGGCCGTGTGTTGACCTGGATTTTCGTTATTTAATTTTGGTAGTTAATAATGGACCAATTGTACGAATATTTGGTATTTTGCTTTATTCGTAAGTTGTATGTGAGGTGGAATGGTTTTCATACGTATAAATATTCGAATTTCACAGTTTAGGGGGTCGTGTGAAGTTTGACTTTTTATATGTTGGGATTCTCTGAAAACTTCCTTCTTGAAAGTTGTAGAGTGCATCGATACGAGTTCGTGGACATGTGGAACGCGAGAATCGAAGTTCGTATGAGAAAGTTATGGCCATTGGAAGGAATTTCCATTTTGGTATAAATAGAAGTTTCCCAAGTTGGAAACTTACTATTTTCATTATTTCCTTTTCTGGAAACCATCTTCCCTCTCTCTCTCTTCTCTCTCGGCTGCTACCCTCAGAATCGAAGACACCCATCTGACTCGACCCGGACCCGGTCGACCTGACCCCACTTTTCCGGCTAACTGCGGCGGTCTCCGGTGACTAAACTTTCCAGATAGGATCGTCTCCTCCGTCTGGTCGTTCATGTGGTGTCCTCTAGCACCGATTCTAGGTGGTGGTGGCGGCGGTAGAAGGCGGCGCAGTTGGGTGACTTCGGACCCGGTCGGAAATCCTTGTTCCGACGTCGGCGAGGCTTCAAGTCTTCTTGGTTGAGCTCAGAGCAGCCTCCTTGATCGATCCTTGGTGGTTGTTTGGATCGATTCACGTAAAACTTGGTTCAACTCGGTTTGGATTACTGTTCACGGCTTGTGAGGTAGTTTTCGAACCCTTATGCTTGTTTTCTGACTTCGAGCTAGTTATGAAAGTTCACAAGCATGCTTAGATGAAGAACTTTGATGTTGGGAGTTTTGTGAAATATTGAGTTTTGGCCGGTGGCAGTGCGCCACTACCTGTGGTGGCGTTCCGGTGGTGTTCCGGCCATTTAAGGAACTGTTTTTGGTATTATATATGTTCTACTCGTTGATACAAGCGTTTCGATATATAATATGCAAATTTTGGAGTTCGAATGGAATTGTTATGATTTTTACGGTTTCATACCAGTTGATTTATTGATCCGTGAGGATTCGAGCGTCCGATCGACTTGTGGTTTGGTCATATCGATCGTGGAAGTATTCCGGAGACTTTGGGAGGTCTCGGATGTGGTTTTGCCTCGATTGGGGCCACTTTGGGGGATTTTAGTTCAAAACAGGGGTTTCGGACTTAAATCGGTTGTGAATTGTTATTGAGTGGAAACCGTATGTGATTAGGTACTTGATGAAGTATTTTGGACGGTTGTTTTGGGAATTGGCTGCTTTGTTCTTGATTGAAGACGCAATGGGAGTTTCGAGGTGAGTAATCTCAGAAGGTTTATTAATGAACGGAATACCTTTATTTTGAGAGTTATTTAGTAACTGCAAACTATAGTTGGTATTAGTAGACATTCCTGAGCGGATGACTACGTATATATATATATATATATATTTACGTGAAATATATATGTTTTGGTCGTTTGTGGATTGAGGAAAACAATAGGCATGAATGATGCGTTTTATTGTTTTGGATTGTAGCTTTTCAGAAAACAATGATTATGGAAATGTTGATTTCGATTGTTTTCAAAAGCGTTGAGATTTGTGTATGAAAAAAATATGCATGAAATGATGCTTTTTATTGTTTTGTGGCTTTTCGGAAAACAATGATTATGAAAATGTTGATTTCGATTGTTTTCAAAAGCGTTGAGATTTATGTAATGATTTTGAGTCCAATGCGACTGCTTAATGATTTTCTCCAAGGGACTGTGCGGCCCGAGGATCGAAGGTCTATGACCTTGGGCAGAATACCAAGTAATCACGTCTTTGGCCGGACGAGTGGTTACGTTTCAGTTAGAGCTCTAGTCTGTCTGCCATATAGGTAATTCATGGGGTAACGGGAATTGGTTATTGATAACTCATGACATTACGTGTTTTTAGGGAACAGGATGTGAGTTGCTTCCTTATTAACGGTTTTTAAGGGGACAAGGTGCAAGTTGTTTTCCTTATTAACGATTTGGTACGATATGGTACGATTTGGTACTATTTGGTACGATTTGGTACAATTTGGTACGATATGGTACGATTTGGTACGATTGATAGAAATCAAGGTGTGAGTTGTTTTCTATGTTATATTGATAGAATTCAAGTGTGAGTTGCTTTCTATGGTACGATTGATAGAAACCAAGGAGTGAGTTGTTTTCTATGTTTCGTTTTAAAAGAAACCAAGGTGTAAGTTGCTTTCTTTTATTTCGATTTGAAAGGAAATTAAAGTGTGAGTTGTTCTCCTTTATTTCGTGTTTTTAAGGATCAAAATGTGATTGGTTTCTCAATTGAAACGTGCGGGGTTCATCCCGTGATTTTGGTGTGAATTGTTTTGAGTTACTCATACGGGCTTGCAAAATCTTACCGGGTTTGTTGTGTGATAACCCGGTGCACCATTCAAAAGGTGTAGGGGTTAATCCTACAGGTCAGGATAATCGTGGCTGAAGTTGGGGTTGCATACTTGCAGCTAAACGGTAGGAAGCAAATTTTGTGACTTACCGTTATTTAGACTTCCGTTGTAGTAAGCTCTGAGGAGCATTTATGTTTTATCTTGTTGTTGACAATTTAATTCGTAAGCTTATGTAATATATGACTCTGTGGTGTGGGTCAATATTGACATAGTAGGTTCAGGGCATCAATATGTGTGTAGTTAAAGGGAAAAAGTTTCCAAGTATTTACTATTGATGGCTGAACGATCGCGCATGTATAATTATGGGATTATATATCGATTTTCATGTGTGTAAAATCAGGGCCGTGACAGGCCGAGGCACCGTGAGAAGGCGAGGTTGGGAAACAAAGATCTGGCGATGGACCTGCTGTGAGATAGAGGCAGATACGAGTTCTGGTCTGGGTGCGTCTGCGTCTGCGCCATCCATGAGATGAGATGTTGACTTAAGCGAGGGCAAGGCTCTTCTTATGTAGAGAAAGTTCGAGCTTTGGAAATTTTCTCTTGGGAAAGGTTCCTAAGTAGAAAATTTGGGGCATTATAGGGGTGGTCAACTACTACTAGATCCACAATAAGGACAATTAACTCCGTAGTTAATATGGCGATAAATATCGATCATAAAAGTGACGATTAATACGACTTTAACTACAATAATAACTACACGCAATTATGGTTATGAATGACGGTAGTAAATGAGCCATGATTAATCATCGTTAATGCAGTAGTGATTATCATCATAAGGGTGTAAAATGTAGCTATAAAAGCGGAATTAATGGCGGCTTGTCCCCCAAATAAGTCATTGCCTATATAAAGGAGACTTAACGTCTAGGTAAACCATCCCATTCTGATTCCTCTCGTTAGACTCGACTAAAAAATGTACTGACTTAGGCATCAAAGGGTTTTCTGCATGTACCTCCCTCCTCTTCGAGCCGATGCTCGAACTCCGAGTCAACTCTTCAAGAAAACTTCTCAATCTTTTCTGGTCAGCTCCTGCTCCATTTCACATTCATTGCTGAGTCAAACTCCTCTTCTGAATTTTTCATCACCAAAGTGGCTAAGTTTGTAGAGTGAGATTGAATACTAAATACTTAGAGCATCTTTAGCAGACTCTCTATCTTGGCTCCTTAGGTATTTTTGAAAGCTTATTTAGCTTTTTATCAATTTTAGCAGCTGCACCAAACTCCTAAGTGGCTCTTTATTTTAACATTTAGTTATCCGCTTCTAAATATAGAGAACGAGATGAGACTCTCTATTATTTTTGTTAATATAAAACATTCATTTTTAGTCATTCTATGTAATTTTAAATACATATAAAATATTTTATCTTCATTCAATAAATAATATAAATTCAAACCTAACTAAAATAGAGAGAACTTATGCAAACATATTTCTAAAGTGGCTTGGCAAAATGACTTTTTAGCTACTTTGGCTAAATTTGACTGAAAAATGGTTGTATTGCTAAATATGCTCTTATATTCTTAATGTTAATGAAATGCATTGATGCATATTTGATGACCTCATTGTCGTAATTATCATTTAGAATAAGTGTCAGAAAATACCATGAAAAATTTCAATATTATATTCTTTCAAAAAAAAATTATATATACAATCATCCTTACTTTAAGCAAGAGATGACCTTTGAGTTCAAGGTTATTTCTTTTTCTTTTTTTAAATCTCCTTACTTATGGTAAACTGATGACTGACATGGGTTAAAAACCAACAACATTGTTATGTATGTTGGTAGGTCTTCAATGAGTCATGTTGAATCAAGTGCATATCATATCAAGATATTAAACATGTCACGGTTATAAATATGTCATAATAAACAAAATCAAACTTAACTTGTTATTAAACGGGTGACGCACTATGAACCGTCTAACCCATTTAGTAAACAAGTCATATTAAAGTTAATTTGATGACCTATTTATACTATATAAGTGGGTCACGATTTGACCCATTTAAGATACGTGACTGAAAATGATGTAAAAATCTTAAAAATACTAGCACACAACTTCACCATTGCATCTCTTTAAGATGTTAACTTTCTAAAAATTATCATATTTAGTTGGTTGTGTATATCGAAACCCTAAGGGTTTCGAGGCTATGCGGCAGTGGCTTGGTCATTGCTGTGTAGTGTCGGTGTCAAGCTTGACTGGGTATCCATAGGTCTACTGTTATCGAGGCTTGAGGACAATGGTGGTGCGCGGAGGTGTCAATTACCCTGCAGTGGAGTTGGTTGATTTCACTAAGTGGGAGTTTGATCCGGTGGGTGGTGTCGAGATCTATTTTGTTCTCGATGCAACTCATGGTTCCCAACGACAACGAATTCGTGGTACCGATCGGCAGTCTCTGGTAGGCTTGACCAATGTTTGTCAAAAACTGTTGAGTAGCATATCGGCTATTGGTTGTCGACTGCCTTGGGTCTCGTGGTGAGCAGAGTCTAAGCTCAGTGACGATAGGGTGGAAGATTGGCCACTAGAGACGGCTTCAGTGACACTTTGGTAGGAGGTGCAAGATACTCTACTTGTGCTTATGTCAGCTTTGCTTGGGTCTCATGGGTGCAAGTTCGTATGGGTTGGCCAACTTAAGTCTAGTTCTTGTGAGATTGGGCCCCGACTAACTGGCCCTAGTTTGTTTATGTCTATATTAGCGAAAGCGCTTGTAGGAGCATTTGGAAGTGATTAGTTTTATCGTACCACAATTGCGTGCTAGGCCTATGAAGTCAAGTAGAATAAATTGCCTACAAGGCGAAGTACTTTTGCTTGGTAGACTACGTACTCGGTGCTCAAATTGTTTAGATGGAGTAGTCGTCTTTTGTACTATTCTATACCCAAGTTAGGATCATATATTAATGTCTACGAATAATTCATTTCAAAAAAATTGGTTGTGTATACGAACTATATACAACTCGACCTTATTCGTTTAATAAACGAGTGACACTGGTTCCTTTCGTTTTGGCCATTTGACATGTAAATTACTTGTTTATTAATTCGGTAGTAGCAGGTTAACATGCAAAAGATTTTCTTTTTAATCTTGCGGGTTCCAAGTCGTGTTATCAGGTTGTGTTAGAATTAACAACCTTACATGCTAGAGATGACACAAATCTCATAGGCATCTCATCAACGACTCAGAGTGAAAATTAGGGTGCTGCAACACTAAGGCTGTTCCAAACCTTAGGAAACCCTAACAAACATAGGAAAACAACATGTCTTCAAGAACACAATACCTGACTCGGTAACTCATACTGTAAGAGAACTTATCTAGTTAAATCCACTAATAAGATTTTGCTTATATATAAATACTAAAATAAATTGCTACATTTTTTTATGGAAATAAATCGCTACATAATAATACGCAATCGGGTTGAAATCCGATACTCAGTGGACCTGAAATATGAAATTAAATCTAACATAAACATAATCTAAATCCGAGAATCTTTCCAAATTTAAGTCGATCCAATCCAACCCCGGTCCATCGAATCATCCAGGCCCTAGGTTCCAATTGTATCCAATACTCCAACCCTATCGTGCCAGCATTCCACCTCACCTCCCTCTCAAAACGCAACGTTTAAACAAGGATAGAAGTCTAGAACCTTAAAAACGTGAGAAAAGGGCCAAAAACGTGAAGAAGAAACAAGGCTGGGCCAGTTTTGGAGTTGTCAAATCTTCCTGATCGGTTTCTGTAAAAACCTTTCGTCCCATCTTTCTCACCAGAATCAGATCATCACCACCCGGAGCTCTCCTTCTCTCTCTCTAACCCCAAAAACGGCGTCGTCTGGCGGTCCCGGCTTTGCCCTAATATATAAATTAAACTCAGCTCAATACCATTCGGTTTTGCCCTAAATTTCAGACAGCAAAACGCTGCCATCGCATTCAATACATTTGCCGAACAAGTACGTCTCAAGCCTCTCGCTTTTTGCTTTCTCTCTCGCACCATTTTTGAATTGAAATTAGGGTTCCACCGGAGGGAATTGAAACAGTGAATACGGAAATAATGGGCTTAATTTTTTTTTTTTTTTTTCCATTGCTAGGTTTTTAGGTTTAGGTTTAGTTTGGTTCAAGTAGTTGAGCTGTTTCTGAGTTTCGTGTGAGGCAAACATTGTAGAATATATAACGAACGTGTTTATCTGTTCTACTTTTGATCAAATTGTATTGCTTTTTCTGGGTTGTTCAATCAAAGCTGGTATCTTTTGTTTTGGGAGATTGGGGGGAAAGGAACTTTGGGGGAGTTTTTGGTTGTCTGTAGTTCATGCAGCTCTAATTGGTAATACAATAAGTGCAATTAGAAATTCGGGTTTTCGTTTAACTTAGAGACAATGCTAGGCTCTGCTTTGTGAGGCTTGTGAATGGTGGTGAGTAACTTTCCTTGTTATCAATTTGGTCCCTTTTTACTTATTTTGTCATTGCCAGTCTTTACATGGACAGATTGTCCAAAACTTTAGCTTACAGTAATTTGAGCTTAAAACTTGAGGAGAATCTTAGGGTCACATTAGATGCCTTGGATAAGCTTAAGGGGAATGTCACATTTCTCATAGTTCATTTCAAAGTTGGCTAACGTGTTGAACCAATTGTGAAGAGAATTGCCTGAATTTATCATCATATTGATAATATTTCTTCTGTTGTCTACGGATAATTATCTAGCCTCACATGTGTGCTCTGCATTGTAATTGTTGGGGGAGTGTACCCATTTTGAAATTTATGTTATGTTTTGCATGATTTAGGTGATCTACATGCAAGTAGGGCACAAAGTTTGCTGATGGCTTATCAGAATAATATTAATCCAAATCTATCTGAAGATGACGAGGAACCTTTAGTTTTCAAACGGTCTACAGCATCTGATTTAGGTCATATTGATAATATTTCTTCTGTTGTTTATGGATAATTATCTAGCCTCACATGTGTGCTTTTCATTGTAATTGTTGGGGGAGTGTACCCATTTTGAAATATATGTTATGTTTTGCATGATTTAGGTGATCTACATGCAAGTAGAGCACAAAGTTTGCTGATGGCTTATCAGAATAATATTAATCCAAATCTATCTGAAGATGACGAGGAACCTTTAGTTTTCAAACGGTCTGCAGCATCTAAACAAAATCAGTCAAACACAGACACAAAGAAATTATCGTCTCAGAGGTGTGATGGACAACCACGAAGAGTCTCTGACGTACACTCTTCCAATGGTGTAAACTCTAGTGTTCAAAAGGGTAAGATGGCTCCATCTACAAAGGCATCACCAGGGAAATCTCCAACAGCGATCCCAAAAGAGTTATCAGAACAAAACAAGGCGATCTCTATTAAAGAGGAAAATATTCCTATTGAACACCCTGCTGAAGACAACAGTGATTCTGACGATGAAAAACCGATAAATTCCAGATTGAAGGCTAAAATAAACAATGTCAAAAAGGAAGATTCAGATGATGAAGATGATAAACCCTTATCGACAAGGGTTAATAAGTCCAATGTGGGAACCTCAGGCTGTAAGCCAAGTGACGCTAAAGAAAGGAAGCCATTGGTTCAGAAGAATGGTTCAAGCACAATAGATAAAGGGAAAAGCTCTTCTTTGGTGTCAGGTAAGAGGCCTCTAGATAAGGCGAATCATGCTGAGCAGTCTTCAATTAAAAAGCCAAAAATTGCAGAGTCTTCAACATCTATAAAGAGCAAGCAGGTGTCGGCCAAAACAGAGCTGAAGGCAGATGATGATGACATGACACTTTCCCAGAGAATGAAGAAAGCCACATCTGCTAATAAATTATCTCTGACGAAGAAAACTGTAACTAAAGTCAGTTCATCCTCAATCCAGAAAAAGATCCAGAAAGGCAAAAAAACAGATAAGTTTTCAAAGTATTCTAAGTCAACAAGACAAGGACCTAGCTCTAATGATGGGCAGAAAAAATGGACTACTTTAGAGCACAATGGTGTCATTTTCCCACCTCCTTACAAGCCTCACGGGGTAAAGATGCTTTACAATGGCAAGCCAGTGAACTTGACTCCTGAACAAGAGGAGGTTTCTTACTCTTGCCGATCTATTTTCTCCTTGACATACTTTATATCGCTTAAGTTTTCATTTCTGAAAGTTATTAAAATAAAAGTATTTTGCCTTACAGGTTGCAACAATGTATGCAGTGATGATAGATACAGAATATGTGCAGAAAAAAACTTTCAGAGACAACTTCTGGAATGATTGGCGTAAGTTGCTTGGGAAGAACCATGTAATTCAGAAATTGGATGCTTGTGATTTCAAACCAATATACGACTGGTATCAGAAAGAAAAGGAGAAGAAGAAACAAATGAGTACAGAAGTAAGTTGGTGGTATCCATAATAATGATATAAGAAAGTTTGCCTTAAGAGATTGATACTAACCAAACCGTCTTTGTATCCATTATTGGTTTTACTGGCAAGATTCGGTTTTCTACCTGTCTGGGCTCACTTTTGTACTAAGCAATAATAGGTTGCTGAAGCTATGTTTTGACAGACATGCCAATCGTATTTGTCCCCCAGTTTTATTTTGCAGTATAGTTTATGGTGTTCCACTCATGTTTGTCAAGTTTTAGGATCTTGATGTTATTATGTTTGCTGCACCTTTATGATCCACTACTAGCATTAGGGACTTATTATTGAAACAAGTTGGGGATTTGGTTTCTGGATTTTTGTTAGTGATCCTAACTGTCTTTATCCCCAATGCACTTTTTGGCAAGTGCTTCTCTGTAAAGCATGTTGTTCCATGGCATACTGTTGGAATATCTATTGTCAATAACAAGTCACGATCTTTTGATTATTCATTATGGATTGGCAAGAGATCAATGCATTCCTTTCTTGATCCTTTTTGGTTTACATGTGAGAGATGCATTTAGCATCACTGTATCCATTCCTTGTATATTACGTCAGACTGATCTATAATTTCCTATATTACATCAGTAGTGGCTTATATATGGTGACAACTTATACTATATGGAGAAGATTTCCTTGTCCTGCAGCATGACTGTCATGGAATTTCTGTTGATGCAGGAGAAGAAAGCTGTCAAGGAAGAGAAATTGAAACAAGAGGAGAAGTATATGTGGGCTGTTGTTGATGGTGTAAAAGAGAAGGTTATCTCTAGCTTTGATTATCTTTCCTCTTTAGCAGTCTGCCTATCTGCAATATATCTTCCAAATTTATGGCGCTTTTCTGATGATTCTGAATATGGATATGCTTTTGTGATGATTCTGAATATGGATATGCTTCTTGTGATCCATTTCCCGGTATCCTGATTATAATGTGTTATAGATGATAATAGCATAGCTCTGTTCTTGTTTGCATTTAATTTACCCATGTGGTTTCTGATTGTAATCTCAATACAGGTTGGAAACTTCAGAGTTGAACCACCTGGATTATTCCGAGGCCGTGGCGAGCATCCGAAGGTTTGTTTGATTTTTCTTCTTTTCTGTGACATAGATTTTTGATTTGTTCATGATGAGATAGTTTGATATGCATTATCTGTTGAAGTGCTTACATAGGTTCAGAGTTTTCCGTACTTCGTGTTGCCGTTAACTATCTCTACTCATGGTATCAGTCAGGAAAGCTGAAGAGGCGGATTAGTCCAAGTGAAGTTACAATAAATATAGGAAAGGATGCCGAGGTTCCCGAATGCCCCATTCCGGGTGAAAGGTTTGTTCTTCCTCTCTGTTTTCGATACATTGGATTTAAAGGTTATTGTTTATTCCTTATCTACTTATCTTCTCTTCTGGAACTATTTTGAGGTTAACTTGGTACATTTTTTTACACAGGTGGAAAGAAGTAAGGCATGACAATACTGTTACATGGTTGGCTTTCTGGAATGATCCAATCAATCCAAAGGAGTTCAAATATGTATTTCTTGCAGCTAGTAGTGCCTTGAAGGGGCAAAGCGACAAGGAGAAATATGAGAAAGCAAGGAAGTTGAAGGTGTTTAGATGAAGATGTGCTATAAGCTTTTGATTACAGTGATTTGTTATATGATAATGTCGAAGAGGAATATCATATTTTTTATGGAAAAAACCTACTATTTTGATTGCAGGACTACATAGGAGATATCAGGGCTGCATACACTAGGGATTTTACGAGTAGAGATCCTGCAAAGCGGCAAATAGCTGTTGCTACTTATCTCATTGACAAACTTGCTCTGAGGGCTGGAAATGAGAAGGTATAATTTGCAGTTGTACTTTAACTGAGCCTATATAGACTGTTTTTAACCACAGTCAAGCTTGTGCTTGGCTCCACATGATGTTATGAATTTAAAATAAAAATAATAATAATAAATTAATAATAATATATGTATGTATAGCAAGCACTCTTCTGGTGTAAGATGAATTCTGGTGTAAGATATATTGGCTTTTCAATTTTTAGTGTCTTGAGTTTTTTTGAACAAGGTTTTTATGTAGGTTAGCAAGTAGTGTAAACATCAGCTGAACAGTTAAATTCACTATCCAGTATTGACAGTATAGTGTAGTAGGATCTGTGCAGCTAATTCTTACTTATATAGAGGGAGAAATAACATGAGAGGTCAAACCAATTATGCTAAAAAAAAATCGACTAAGACAGTTATTTATGAATGCTTCACATTTACGGCCTGCAGGATGATGATGAAGCTGATACTGTTGGTTGCTGCACATTAAAAGTAGAGAACGTAAAAGCAATTCCCCCCAACTCATTGGAGGTACATTTATTGGAATTCTAAATTGTTGCAGTTTGTTTATAAATTTGTTTAATCATCAGGAAATGACATGTCAACTTTTTTTTTCTTGTCCTTTTCAAATCAGTTTAACTTCCTTGGTAAAGATTCCATCCGATATGAAAATACTGTTGAAGTTGAACCTGCTGTTTACAAGGAAATAAAAAAGTTTCAGGAAGGTGAGTAGCTGGTTTCTAAATTTAGTATTTGTCACTTTTGTGTGGTTACACACACACAGAGAGATATATATGTGTGTGTGGAGAGATATTTGGAGCTGACATCCACAATGTGGACCTTGCACTGTTAGAATATTTTGATATAATATCTACTTTGTCAGGAGCATACTTCCTCACTGCAGACTTCAGAAAAATTGATCACAACTTTACACCCCCACCCCCAAAACACAGCAGTCATATATAATATATATATATATATATGTCTGTACATGACTCCAAAGTGAATGATTATATTTTTCTTTTCCTATTTGCTTCAGGGAAAAAGGACAGTGATGATCTCTTTGACAAGTTAGATACCAGTAAATTGAATGCACATCTAAAGGAACTGATGCCTGGTCTTACTGCAAAAGTGTTCCGTACATACAATGCATCTATCACATTGGATAATGAAGTAAGTTGGTGCTGCCCTTCACTGATTTTTTGAACTTTATGTTTCTTGCGGTACTTTTTTATGTTTTACATATCAGCTGATTCCTATTTGAAATATAACTCCCAAGTAAAAATAGGACTCTCTTAATGCTAAGACTCCAAAATTCAGTAAATTTCTAGCTGTGCACAATTTTGGACAAGCAGTAACGAAAAATGCACTAGTCTCTCACAAAAAAAATGTAGGGGAAGCATTTTATATAGATATACAATCATATAATTTTTTTTCATTGTATGGTGAGATATACAATCATATACTTTTGCTAATGAAAATACTGATAACATGGTAAATGTTTTTCTTATTTGTTTGCCGAATCAAACTGTTTGGAATCTTTTACCTCAGATGGGATGAAATACTCGTAATTCCGGGGAGCTTTGATGCTTATTGACTTTTAGTTCTGAGAAATATTAAAGGAAGTTTATTTTCAAGTTTAATTTTATTTATTATCAGATTAAATTAAAGAAACA
The DNA here is from genome assembly GCA_024704745.1 of Rosa lucieae. Taxonomy (NCBI): domain Eukaryota; kingdom Viridiplantae; phylum Streptophyta; class Magnoliopsida; order Rosales; family Rosaceae; genus Rosa; species Rosa lucieae. The sequence continues at coordinate 42,578,914 of CM045495.1, forward strand.
AAAATGCAGAGCTTCTTTTTAACCATAGGCTAGAATGTATTTACTGTCCATGAATAGAAGTTCATCCAACCTTCCTAAATAGTTCAGTTTCATTACATTATTTTTTGTCTGCTTTGTTAATACTACATTGTCATCACGTTAGCATTACATGTTTCACAAGCATATAAAAGCATTTTGTTCCGTACAAACCATGACTGATGTTATTGTAAAATGTTCAGTATAGCCAAGAGATATATCATTCATCAGGAACCTGTTATACTGATTCTTATTTATCATTCTCTTGATGGCAGTTGTACCAGGAAACTGCAGAGGGAGATGTATTGAAGAAAAAAGTTTTTTATGATACAGCAAACAAGAAGGTGAAGACAGTCCATCCCATGAGAACTTGTATTACTATCTTTATTAAGTGGCATCTATAATTGTTGGTATTTTACTTTGCAGGTTGCTATTATCTGTAATCATCAGCGGGCTGTGTCAAAGTCTCATGAATCACAAATGGACAAGCTAAAGGAAAAGCTTAGTGACCTTCAGGTAATGACAGGATGACATCATCTGCAACTTCATTGTAATCCTTAGGTGCTCGTACTTGAATTATAAGTACAATATGTGATTATTGCTCCAGACCTAATTTTCTTTTCTGGTTGCAGAGTGTTTTAAAAGAGCTAAAGACAGATTTGGACAGGGCAAGAAATGGAAAGCCCCCACTGAAAGATGCTGATGGAAAGCAGAAGAGAAATTTGACCCCGGAAGCGTAATACGACTAGTTGTTTGCTTCAGTTTTTTTTTTTTTTTTTGGTGAGTATGGTGGTTCAGTAGATTATTATTTTTATTTGTTACAGGTTACAGAAGAAGATAGCTGATGCCAATAAAAAGATTGATAAAGTAAAACTGGATATGCAAACCAAAGACGACATGAAAACAATTGCATTGGGAACATCAAAAATCAACTATCTTGATCCTAGAATCACCGTTGCATGGTGCAAACGACATGAAGTCCCCATTGAGAAGGTGAGCTATCCTAATTATTTTTTCAGTGGAGATACTGCCAATAGAGATGCTCCATTTTCGTGGTTTTATATGAACAGTAGGTGATTTGCACATATGTATAAAGAGCTGGTGCTAATAAGCTAGACCATTTGCTATTGACACAGATATTCCAGAAGGCTCTCCTGGCAAAGTTTGCTTGGGCAATGGATGTCGATCCTGACTTCAGATTCTGATATTTAGAGATGGTGATCGTATGCCTGCCATACCCACCATCCTTGAGATTTTTTATTCTTATGGAAAAGAGGAAAAAACCCCCAAAAATCGGAAAGATTGAGAATCGTCCTTGCCTTTCTTTGTTCCATTATAGAACTTCACAATGTCTTTTCCTTCTTCAGCGGAATTATCTTGTTGTAAGTTAATCTAATCTAATGATTGACTGAGTTGCCTTCCCCCGTTCTAAACCTGTGGGGTTTTTTCTTTTTTTTCTTTTTCTTTTTCCTGGATGGAATCAAGTGTTCATTTGGGCATTCAAATCGCTACTGATTGTTCAATTGTCTAAGATACCTTGACAAACAAATTGACAATTTAATATCATTATCTTCATTGTCTCCTCTTCTGTACCATACTATTGTTCTAGAGATACCCCTTTTACTTCTTTGAACTTTTATTTTAGCAATATTAATTCTGATCTCTTAGCATTTGCGGAGTAGTTATAACAGTGTTGTTCCATTTCTTTCGCGATTAGTGTACTACCTCCTGAAACTTGGATATGTGGTAAAGTAAATATGATCAGAAAAGACATTTGATGTTGAACTCTCTATTTTATAGGTGGTGAGTCAAAGAAGCCCCTATGTGTTAGGGTTTTAGCCGTTGTGAGTAAGTTTGAACCTCTAATGTAAAGCTCTTTGATGGTTAATGCCTGTTCCACCACGTTCATCGACAAAAATCACTAATACAGTAATACCGATTTGGCATTTACTATGTACTAGGTAGCTCGCCCGCGCGATGCTGCGGATTTGTATTTTTTGTCCTAAATTTTATATGCAGTAGAGTAGAAATGACAATATAAAAAATGTTAACTAAATATATTATCGTTTTGCATATTATGAAAGCTGGTATTTTAACCTAGCTTTAAATAGAAGTGTTGAGTAAGAGCTGATATTTTAACCAAACTTCTGTATTTACATTTTTCAAAACAAAGGAATAGTCTAACAAAATATATTCTTTACATACAAATTAAGAAAGTGGTTAAATCTCACCAAAATATCATACATTTCCACTCATCATCCTCTGATGTATCACTTATTGGTTCATATGGTGTTGAAGACCCTTCATTTGTTTTTGGATACAAATGATATAATATAAGGAGCAGCATATGAAACTTAGCAGTGAAGCTTTTAAAAATCTTTATAACAATTTAGTGATATGTGATATAAAGTTCTAAATTTAAATTTAAGAATTACTCAAGACACCCATCTATAAAAAACCATGTTTGCTGACTTTTTCTATTTCTATTTTAAAATCAACTTAAATCAAGGCTTATGTTCTAGGCTCATGTTATTTCACATTTGACAAACCTAAGCCATATATAAAGAAGGATAAAAAGTCTGTATGATCCTACTAAGCTAAAACCGTGGATTCAAGAACAAATTAATTTTAAAATTATTATTTCTATTTGTAATAATTTCATTGAGCTAATATTTTGTGTTTTTTCTTTAAAAAAAAAAAAAAAAACTGAGGGACAAAAGCGTCAAATATGACAAAAAAGGGGCAAATCCGGAAAATCACTGTATGTACTGTTCATTGAACAGTGACAATCCCATTTTACTTTTATATATTTATAATGAGTAATGCTACTTATTCCCACACTTTTGTGAAGGTGAACTCTTAAGGCATGTTTACTTACTTTGAATGAAAGGGAATGATTACGGGGTAAAAACATTCATGCGTTTACTAACACATAAAGTAATCGGAATGATTCCGGGTAAAAGAATTCCTGCGTTTACTAACACATTAAGGAATCGGAATGGATGTATGTCTCACCTCCTTATCAGGAATCGATTCCTGAATACTCAGGAATTCGATTACGAATGGGGGAGATGGGTTTAGGAATTATTCCTCTGGAATCAATACCGATTCTTTTCTTCTCCCATTCCACTTGTCTCCGATTCATGATTATTTTTCATTCCAAGTAAGTAAACCACGTTTTCATTGTATGATCCCGCCCTTTATGTTTTATGTTTTACAGACTGCATAAGGATGTCGTTGTATGTTTAACCTCTGTAGACCTGTATATTTAGATCATTCATTTACTAGTATAATAATTACCAGAGAACGATTTGACCAAAAACCATTGAAATTTGAATAGACGCAAACTTCTTTAACCAAAGCATTCGACATGAGGCTGTCCAAATACCCAGAGAATTCAAATTTTAAAGCCAGAATTTAATTTTATGTATTGAAAACATGAAAAACTTTTCATGCGTGCATCATACATGCACCTAAGTATAGAGATTAGCTCCAATGAATTTAAGATTGCTCGAGTACCAATGCTTCCAACCGAACAATCTCTTCCTCCTTAAATACTAATCACTCTCGAGTTCTTTATTCACTTTCAGTTGTGACCATGTGTATACTACTTTAGAAATGGGGAGAAAGAGAAAAAACAAATCATCAAGAGGTTCCAAAGAAAGAAAGACCAGATCAGAAGTGGGAGTAGCAAACCAAGATGCTGTAGTTCCTCGCCGCAAGATCCGACATGTCATCAATTCTTGCAAGGAGGAAGGGATTGAAATTCCAGTCCCAACCAGCGCTAGAGACTTGCCAGAGATTGCTAAGAAGATCGATGCCAAGCTCAGTTACTGCCTCTCGGAACTTAATTTGCTGCCTGCTAGTATTTCATCGGTTGATGAGGCGGTTGCCACTTTCATGCAACTGGTGGCATTGTCCAAAGAATCTCTCATAAAAATTCTTGTGAGAGGAGAATTTGATGAGTATCCTGATGACAAGAGCATGCACGGCACTGCAAACCTGGCTGAGATGCTCAATCAGTTCAAGGATGAACGTGGCTGGCTGCATTCCAGCTTTTTCCGACGTGACCTCAAAAGTAACTTCCTACAGTCGGAGATCAACTACTGTATGTTTACTCAGCAGGTGGGAAAAGCCAGTGGTCTTGCAGAGAAACTCGCCGCGGATCTTACAGCAGATCTAGTTGCGGTGGAACATCACCATGATTCCTGGTTTCTGGATATGTTCTGGTATTACGTGATCATGCAAGTAACTTGTTCTGTGTTAATGACTTATCTATCGAGATATGTTCATTTTTGTATTCATGTTGTGTCACTTGTTTATAATCTTATGGACAAGATGATTCAGAGGTCGTATCAGTGGACGCATGAGAACTATTATACCGTGAATGTGAATGAGGAAAAAACGGATGAGTTTTTTTCCGAGTATACTATGACTTATGTCCAAATGCAATGTATTCATCCATGGAGTCCTTGATGATCCGGAAAAGCCCTCTACAATTATTGTAGACGGTATTGGGGAGATTGTGGTTGAAGGTCTTAGGAGTTACTCGCGTGATCTACTATCTGAAGCCTTTAGCGTCAGAATGCAATCAATTGCATTTCGGAAGATACATATAGAAACTTTTATTGAAGGTATGGCTTCTCATTTGCAGTCGAGTGTTGCAAACCTTCTGGACACATACATGGATTTGGAGATGTTAGATATGCAGATCTTGAAGAGGCCACATTTTGCTCATGTATTTGAGGATATGGTTGAGAACTATCCTTTGCACGCAAGGGTCTTGAAAAGAGAATCAATATGCTCAAGATAGCTAAGGAGATTTGTGAGGGGATCATGGATGCTTATGATGAGTGATAATGCTAGCTCTCTTTATAGCCAGCTTTTTTTATTTTTCTTTCCTTCTTTTCCTGTCATTTTGCTTATATGCATGCTATTCTGTCCTTTTCTTGGCCAGATTTATGTATGGGTGTTTATGGTGTTTGGACTATAATTATCTGTTTCGAACTAGTTAATTAATTAATTAAGCAGTGCATTTTTTTTTGGGTCTGTGACCACTAGCACCAAAATGGGTTAATTTTAATCCACTTACACCACCAACAAAATTCTATTCCCACTTACCCAACTACAGATTCAAAAGACGATTCTACCCCTGAAAAATTAAAAAAGTACAAATGGCACACCGACTGACCGATTCTATCTCGCTCTCTCTCTCTCTCTCTCTCTCTGTCTGCACATCAAAAAAGTGAACCTAAACCAGCCTGACTGCCGGTGCCGGACGACGGGGAGCAACGGAAGACTGCCGGAGAAGACCAAAGATAGGCATGCGACGGTAGAGATCAAGACCTCGTCATCTTGATCGATCTGAAGCCATCGCCGCGTATCATGATCAAATCTTTGTGCCGGTTTGAATTGGTACCAGTCTCCAGAGGCGTCGTCGCTGTCGAGGACGTGGAGCTTGCCGGCGAGTTTGGGCTCTGTGTTGGTCGGATCTGACGGCAATCCCTAACGGCAGACTTGATATGAGGCCACCGTCGCCGGAGTTTTCCACAGGTGGACCAATTTTGGTTTTCGATTCTAACGGTTTCAATTGGTTCATGACCTCAGTATCAACAAAACAGCACTTGTATAGCTTTGAAATATGCATGACCTCCGTGTAAACTCCTTGTATAGCTAGCGATTTCATGATGACAGTGTTTGTGTGAAGATGGGTAGCAGGATTTCATCGTTGAAGGTGGGGTAGTCAGAGGTGGAGGAACCCGTCGAACTCTTCTTCTTCTTTTTTTTTTTTTTTGGTAAAATGGGGCGGAAGGCCTAGAAGGAAATAAAAATAAAATAAAATAAAAAAATAAAAAAGTTTTATCAAAGGCAATTAAGGGCTATTGAGGGGTAATATACGCCTATTGGGGGGCAATAGACGTTTGAATTAATGTAATCTCCTTATTTTTTTTCCTGTAATCAAAGTTTTATTTGTCTAAATTTATGGAGATTAGCTTCCATTCTAGCGATTGAAAGTTTTATTGGGGGGCAATAGGCATCTATTGGGGGGCAATACACGGCTGATAGTCGTCTATTGGGGGGCAATACATGACTGATAATTGTCTATTGGGGGGCAATAGACGTCTATTGGGGGGCAATAGACGTCTATTGGGAGGCAATAGAGGTCTATTAGGGGGCAATAGATGTCTATTGGGGGCAAAAAAAACATTTCCGGTGGGTAGTAGCCGGTGATCGGAATCCGGCGGCCGATGACCGGATTCCGGCGAAAATTGGCCGGATTCCGGCGAAGTCCCCTATGGTTTCTATCTCTTCCATTCTCTCTCTCTCTCTCTCTCTCTAAGTAACAAAGGTGAGGGTAAAATAGTATTAAAAAAATAATAAGAACAAAAAAAAAATCTTAATTGGGTATTAGGGAAGACCTCCTTAGAGTGTTTTGGGCAAGAGGGAATTAAAAAAACTTAGTGGGGTAAGTGGGAAAAAAATCTCTAAAAATGGTGTAAATGGACAAAAACCTTTTTTTTTTTTTTAAAGATTGTTCTTATGACCTAATTAGATTCTTTTGATCGAAAAAGTGATTTGAAGGAAAACTAACATACATAGTGTCTAGTTTTCTTTCAAATCACTTTTTCAATCGATAGAATGGTGGGCTCGATCAATCTAAGATAAGGAGTACCACCCTCTAGTCAGATCATTACATTATTCCACAAAGCATTTTCAAGCCATGAAGGCCCAGATTCTTTCCAACACAATGACTGCCTTTGCTCTAGTGACGGTGTGAGCTGCATCAACAACGACATGACATTGCATCAATTTCTACTTCGATAAGAGACAGTCCTTCACGTAGACAGAACTTCAATCCATAAAAAATAGCCCATGCTGCTGAATTTGGGAATGATCAAGCAGAGGGGAGAGATGATATGTTTCCATAAATTCATTCTGCTATTATTATTAATCTGTCAAAAAGATTTGCATCCAGAACCTTAGAACCCGCAACTGATTCCTAATAGAGCGTCAACATTTGCCTTCACATTCAATTTACTTCTCTATTAAGAGCAACTCTAACATGTTCTCTATAATTTTTGTATTTTAGGAAAGCAAAGTTCAAAGCTTTAATATCTTTTTCTTCTCCAACTCCAACAAATTCTATATTTTACAACAATCTCTAAAATCTTCATAATCCTTCTGTTAATGTCTAAAAGTCTAGCGGTAGCCGGACTTTAGTTAACGCTGATCCGGTGGGCGGATCGATACTTGTGTTGATATTGTTGTACCCGTTACCTGTCAAGTAAAATACAATGGGCGTTAGAGGGAGACCGCGCTGGGCGGTCTTCAACTCTCCGATGCCTAAGTTAGTCAATGTATTTATGTTGACAAAGTAACAGTAGGTAAGTATTGAATGCGTAATTAATGAGGAGAGAGGAGAGAACCTTTTATAGGTGAGGAAGAGACTGATCTTGTCTTTGTTTTCGATGTGGGACTGATATGCTTCAGTTCTCAGTTTCAGAAGCTTCTGATGCTAACTTGGCGCGGCGCGTGGCGGCGCGTCGGTGGCGATCTGGAGGCGGTCCGACGCCGAGGCTGTAGCCCGCCTGGCGGTGTGTCCGCATGTCATTCCTTTGGTTGGAATTAGTACCTTTGGCGGTACAATGAGCATGGCCCATTATAGCTAATTATGCTTGCAAATGTACATGTATGTACAAGTCCCCCAAGTCCCCAGTCAAGGAGGGCAATCTTGGTTGGGGAGTTGTTCGGCGGTTTGAAGCGTTTTCCTCCGCTAAACTTGCAAGAGCATAATTAGCGTCAGTGCGTTGTCAACCGTTGGTTTTACTGAGCAAACGCTTTATACCCTTTCGGGTGGGCCCCTGCTGGGCCCCCCAGGGAGTCCCCCACTCCCCGGCAAAGATAGACCTCCGGATGGTCGTTGATTTGTTTGATGAGGGGGAGCTGCACGGAGCAGAGGGTGTTGGGTAGCGAGCCCAATGTTTTAGCACCCGAATGACGGGGGTCAACTTGCCTGATCAGGGCAGTCGTAGACTGTGACTAGTCCCCGTGTCCCGTAGGGACGGTCTGACGGTAACGCCGCGTAGCGGTCGTTGTCAGTGAGGCGTAGCCTCGAGATTTTCCGTTTGGCGGACATCCCCCCGCTGGATGCATCAGGAAGGAGCATCCGATAGACGTGCCTGGCGGTACCTTTGCAAGATGAACAAGTGGTTCCGCCAGAGGTGTGTAGCGAAAGACACCGCGCTTGCAGGATGGCAACGGAGAAGTTCCGCTGGCGGGGTTTCGCTCAGCGGAGACTTCGTCGTTTGGAAAATAACAAGGGAGAAGTTCCGCTGGCGGGGTTTCGCTCAGCGGAGACTTCGTCGCTTGGAGAAAATGACAAGGGAGAGTTCCGCTGGCGGGGTTTCGCTCAGAGACTTCGTCGCTTGAGAAAACAAGGGAGAAGTTCCGCTGGCGGGGTTCGCTCAGCGGAGACTTCGTCGCTTGGAGAAAATACAAGGGAGAAGTTCCGCTGGCGGGACTTACGAAGTTGTCCCTACGGTGGTTGACACGTGTCGCATCAAGCGGGTTAGCGTGCGTAGGCTTGTCTCCAGGCCTGTCCGTCTTCTGGCCCTTAATGACAGTAACTGTAGGTTTCGTAACCGAGGTAACGCCTCGAGTACTCCGGAGAGTAAGTGGAGACTGATGACACGTGTACGGCTGGTATGTGATGCCGCTATGGATCGGACGGCCTAGGATGCGTTGACGCAGACATAAAAAGGGGGGGGGGGGAACCTTGGGAGATTTGACAGTTTGTGAAAATTTGAAAACCTAGCTATCGTCTGCGAGCCCTGTTTTTTCGAGACCAGAGGAAGAGCAAACCGAAGTTTTGGGTATATCATTCCCGGAGAAAGTACGGTGATAGCCTCTCAGGATTGCCGTTCGCCATCGTGCCGAAGATCTTACCACTGAGGTTGGTACCTGTAGTTCCCTTTTCTGCCCTTTTGCTTCTGCTAGTTTCTGGTTTTGTTGTGTTTGCTTTTCTGGGTGTGCTCTGAGGTGTGAAATGGGGTTTTTTGTGGGGGTTTGAATGATGGTTGGTCAATGCGTTTAGTGGTTTAGGATTTGGATAGCCGAGTCTGGGTTGAGTGCGTTTGTTTGTACTTTGGAGTTTTCTGGGTTTTGTTCTTGATTATTTTGGCTATATCTGATGCGAGAATAGGCTAGATCTATGTTTGTGCTAACTGATGTGGGTTTTAGGGTTTTGGGATGGCTAGCGTTATAGAGATTTCGAGCAGTGAGGATTCCGGGTCTGACGTGTCGCTCAGCGCGGCGGATGGGATTTTTATTGATTCGTTGCGTCCGTCTGCCCATGCAGGAACCTCACTGCCAGAACCGCTAGAAGTTGAGCCGCTACAGACCATCCTCTGGGAAGTAACAATGGGTCGTGGTCAGCGTCCGGAGAGTTCCAGGGCGGGTGAGGCTGCTGCCGCCAAAGCTAGGCGGGATGAGCGCTTGGCGAGCAATAGTGCTGCCAGCGGCTCCGCTGGGGAGGAAGAAACAGCGGAGCAGAACGTTGAGTCAGCGTGGTTCCTCCCGGATGGGACAGCCGTTGACGAGGCAGGAGGGGGGATGAGCGGTACTGCTGTCGCCCGACTGAAGCAGACGTTCCGGTTGCGGGGTCGGTGAAGTTGCGCCCACCGACGGCTGATGAGAAGGCGTCGATTCTCCCGGCGGGGTGTGCGGCCGTGCACGAGGCCATATTCCGCCAAGGAGTGACACTCCCGCTGGTGCCCAATCTCCAAATCCTTGTGTGCGAGTTTGGCCTTGCCTTTGGTCAGATCTGTCCCAACATGTGGCGGTTGATGTTGGCGATGAACTCGTTGTGGCGCTTGTCGGGGTGCGAGGGGCCTACCGTGGCGGAAGTGCTTCACTTCTACGAGTTAGTATATGTGAAGCGCCAAGGCTGCAAAGGGCAAGTAAACTTGAGTCGCCGGCAGGGAGCGCCCAAGCTGATCGAGAATCTGAGGGACTCCATGTCCTATTGGCGGGGGACCTTCTGCGTTGCCACAGACGGTTGGGAGTACCATGCTAGGTCGAACGAAGAAGGGCCGTCATTTAGGATTAAGTCTGAGTTCCAACCTATTCGAGGTTGGTGTCCGGTGTCCGCTGAAATGTTTGGCGTGTTTACGTGCTTGAACTTGTATCTTACTAACGATGTGTTTTTTTTTTGTGCAGCGGGACTTCGGTATACGCTGACGCGCGAAGAAGAGTGCCGCGTGGCGAGGATCAGAGGTTGCTGGCGGAACCGAAACTTGCTTGATTTCCGCCTGCTGACTGGTTGGGAGTTGCTGGTCGACCTGCGACTAACACGCTATATTGGTGAGGAGTCCACCCTGTCGTTTTGTTTTATACTTTTGAATTGTGTCTGACTGGTGGCTGTCTTCCCTTTTTTTTTTTAGAAACTCCGCCGGGCAAAAAATCAAGTCGCGACGCATTTGAGAAAGCGATGGATCGGGCGGAGATAGAAAATTTTTTGGAGGCCATGTACGCCGAGGGGCTGGCGGCCCAGCAGACTGTGGTGAACCCGGAGACGTTGGCGTTGAGCCCGTCCGAGGTTCCGGTGGTGATGGCGATGCCGCACCAGTCTCACCTTGGTGAAGATGGTCTGCCTGTGGTACAGGCGGGGACTCAGACGGGCGGCGGGGAGAGGGGAACTGTTGCTACCGGGCAGCGGGAACGGATGCCTGCCACCAGGCGCGGTCCTCAAAAGAAGACGGTGCAGCCAACGGAGACTGCCACCGAGTCCAGGGGTGAGCCGCCAGTGCGGGTGACGAGGACCGCTGCTGGCACACAAAGGGCGCTGGAGAAAAAGCGCCGGCAGCCTGACTCCCCCGCCGAGGAAGAGGAAGAGGAGGTGGTTATCGGGGTCCGCCAACAAAAGAAGGCCCGACAAGCTGCGTCGAAGGCTGCAGTGGCGGAGGGAGAGGCGCCCGCCGTCAGTGATCTGGACTCCTTCGCCGAGTACGCGCCATTCATGACAAAAGGGGAGCGAGAGTTCCTTTTCCATCTGTGTGAGCGGCTGGGGTTCGGGGGTCTGGCGGGCATATCGCGCCCGACGGCAATTGACCAATCGCCCTTCAGCTCGGCGTTTGGTCAAATATCTGCGGGGTTACACGATATGTTCGTGGCGGCGTCTAAGCAGCCTCGGATTGAGGAGAGCTCAGGGGAGAAATCGGAGGTCTCCAGAGGGAGTTGGCGGAGGCCAAGGAGAGGCTGGCGGAGGTCGAGCGGGGGCTGGCCAAGGCGGAATGTGACTATGCAGACGTCCGCGGCAAGCTCAATGTGGCCATCCGGCGGGATCTGGAGAGGAATGAAACGTCTCCAAGTTGGAGCAGGAGATCGCGCTGCTGCAGGAGCGGATAGCCGCTAAAGACAAGAAGCTCATTATTGTGCAGCGGGAGTCTGCCGCCAGACTGGATGAGACGAAGCGGCTGGGCGGTGAGATTGACAGCCTGCAAACTGAACAGAGTACCTCTGCGGTCGCTGCTGTTGAAGCGTTCAAGCTGTCGGCGGAGTATAAAAAGGCGATGACTGAGGCGGCGAAGGCTGGCGCCCAAGCAAACGTGGACATGTTGAGGCGGAAGGGCGCCATCGACTTTGTGAAAGCTTCACAGCCTGACGCGCCCCCGACCAAGAGCATCCTGCCAGAGACAGCCGCCATTCCTGCTCCCGAGGGAGGTGCCCGTTCAGGCAGCGGAGAGAGTGGCGGACCTATGGGGGATGGGTCCCAACAGACACCTCATCCTACCCCGTCGGACGTGTCGCGTGCCGATTTTTTGGCGCAGCGTACCAGGGCGGATGGTACTATAGAGACCCCTAGTCCGACGGCACGCGGGTCCGATCAAGCGAGTCACTCGATCCTGCCGCCGCCCACTGAAACAGAAGATGCCGAAGGCAACCCCTGAAGCCGAATGGGACCGCCAGAGAATCTCTTTTTTTTGTAGCCTTTGAGGCAGAACTATGTAATTTCCTTTGCGTAATAAATTTGACTTGCTTTGCCATGTTGTGCTAGTACTTTTGAATTATATTTTTCTTTTGTCGATCAATGGAACATTAAAGGAATTAAAATTGGTCCAAGTGCACCGCGTAGCGGACGTGGTCCGCCGACGATTGCTGGCGTTGCCAGTTGCCCTCGGTGCTAGTCTTGGTAACAATGGTTTGAATAATTCCTCGTTTCATTGATGGCTGACTGATCAGCGCACAAAAGTGGGGTAGTACCCGTTGGGTAGCTTCCCTTAGCTAAATGTTTGAACAAAAATTTAGCTAAGTCAAGATGCGCATGGGTAGCGGTCTGACTATTTGTAATAATATCGAAGGTGTTCAGTATTCCAAGGGCGGGGTGACGTGACGCCGTCCTTGTCCATTAAGTAGAAGGTGCCTGGGCTAACGACTTCCACAATTTTGTACGGGCCTTCCCAAGTTGGGCGGAGTTTTGTCGGTGGCGGGATCACTTCCTTCATGACCAAGTCCCCCAGTTGGAGGTTTCGGGCCCTGACTCTGGCGTTGTAAAAGCGTGATACTCGTTGCTTGTTTTGGAGATTGTGTAAATGGGCCTTGAGTCTTTTCTCTTCTAGGAGGTCCCTGTCTAAGTTGACGCCGGCGCTGTTGGTCTTTGGGCAGTAGCCTTCGACTCTGGCGGTAGGTTGAGTAACTTCAATGGGTAAGACAGCCTCTGTGCCGAACATCATACAAAAAGGAGTTTCTCCGGTGGCGGAGGTTGGAGTTGTTCGGATGGCCCACAGGACCTCTGGGAGCCTTTCCGCCCATAAACCTTTGGCGTCGTCGAGCTTCTTTTTTAATAATTTTTTGATTATCTTGTTTGCCGCTTCGACCTGGCCATTGGTCTGGGGGTGGGCGACAGATGCAAATCTCAACTTGGTGCCTAAGTTGCTGGTAAAGGAGATGAGCTCGTCATTGTTGAACTGTGTGCCGTTGTCTGTGATGATTGTGTGTGGGACACCGTAGCGGCAATAGATATTCTTCCAAAGGAAGCGAATCACCTTGGCGGTAGTTATTGCCGTCAGTGGCTCCGCCTCTATCCACTTGCTGTTGTAATCAATGGCAACAATGATGTATTTGAACTGACCCTTGGCGGTCTGGAACTTTCCCATCAGGTCAAGGCCCCACGTGGAATGAATCCATGGGCCGACGATGATTGACAGTGGTTCCGCTGGTGCGTGTGGGAGATCTGCGAATTGTTGGCACTTGTGGCAAGACCTCGAAATCCGCCGGGCGTCATCGCCAAGTGTGGGCCAGAAGTACCCTTGTCGCATTGTGCGGTTGGCCAGGGATCTGGCGCCCGAGTGGTTTCCGCATTCCCCGCCATGGATTTCTGCTAAGACAATCCTTCCTTCCTCTGGGGTCAGACAGCGGAGGTTAGGATGGGTGAATCCCTGGCGGTAGAGCTTGTCGTGCTGGATGTTGTAGCGAGTTGCTCTTCGCTGGAGCTGTCTTGCCTGGACCTTATCTTCTGGCAACGTTCCGTTGCGCTTATATGTAATGATCTCGTCCATCCAGCTGGGGTTAACCTGAACGTTGAAGATTTCCGCCAGGGTCTTTGTGATACTTGGCTTGTCCAGGCACTCCACCCTTGTGTCCGCTGGACTCTGATGTGGTTGGGCGGTTGCCAGTCTCGCCAGTGAATCAGCCTTAGCGTTCTTTTCCCTGGGGATCTGTGTGATTGTATGAAATTTGAACTTTTTTAGCAACGTTTTGACGTACCCCAAATATGCTGCTAACTGCTGGTCCTTGGCTTGGAAGCTGTCGTTGACCTGGTTGACGACTAGTTGGGAGTCGCTAATATGTTGACGCTGTCGGCTCCTGAGTCAATGGCGAGGAGTAGGCCGGCGATGAGCGCTCGTATCCGCCATATTGTTTGAGCTTTGAAGTTGAATTTCAATGCGTACTCTGCGTTCAGTCCCCCGGGTCCGGTTAAGATGACTCCGGCGCCGCTGGCCTTGGCGCAGGCGGAGCCGTCCACATGTAGGTCCCAATCTGACTGTGGGGTAGTTACCCCTGTACTGGTTACTATTTCTGTTCCGGGCTGTGCTTGAGTATCGGGTTCCGGCTGACGCTCAGTAAGTTCAGCGATGAAGTCTGCTACTGCCTGGCCCTTCATGGCGGTTCTTGGCTTGTACTCGATGTCAAATTCGCTGAGCTCAATCGCCCACTTACTGAGTCGCCCCGAGTGTTCAGGGTTTTGCATCACCTGTCTCAGCGGTTGATTGGTCAACACATGGATCGTGTGAGCCTGGAAATATTGCCGGAGGCGTCTGGCGGCAACGATAAGTGCAAGCGCCAGCTGTTCCAACGGTGGATACCTTGTTTCTGCTCCGTTCATACCTCTGCCGGCGTAAAATACCGGGAGTTCATCCTGGCCTTCCCGCCGAACAATGGCGCAACTTATTGCAGTTGCCGAGACCGCCAGGTATATGAATAGCGTCTCTCCTTGCACAGGGACAGAAAGGAGAGGGACCGCCGCTAGATATTCTTTCAGGCTCTGGAACGCCGCCTGACACTCTGGGTTCCAGTCGATGACCTTCTTGTGAGTTGTTTTGAGGAGTTTGAAGAATGGGGCGCACTTGTCCGTAAGTCGAGAGATGAATCGAGAAAGGGCGGTTAACTTGCCTTGGAGACACTGGACGTCTACCTTATACTTCGGGTCCGACAGGTTAAGGATGGCCTGTACCTTGTCTGGGTTAGCCTCGATTCCTCGCTCGCTGACGATGTAACCCAGAAATTTGCTGGCGGTGACTGCAAAGAAACATTTTTCTGGGTTGAGGCGCATACCATAGGCCAGGAGGATTGTTACTATGATCCTGAGATTTGCCACATGTCCACTGGCTTTTATGCTCTTAACTAGCATGTCATCCACATAGACCTCGATAATTTTTCCCAGATGCTCAGCGAACATGGCGTTCATCAACCGCTGATAAGTTGCACCGGCGTTCTTCAGACCAAAAGGCATGACATTGTAGCAGTAGAGGCCTTTGTCGGTGGTGAAGGTGGTGCATTCTTGGTCGCTGGGGTGCATTTTGATCTGATTGTATCCGGAGAAGGCATCCATCATGCTGAGGAGTTCGTGTCCGGCGGTTGCATCGACCAGCTGATCGATACGAGGTAGCGGGAAACTATCCTTTGGGCATGCCTTGTTTAGATTTTTGAAGTCGACGCACATCCGCCACTTGCCGCTGGGCTTTTTCACCATTACCAGATTTGAGATCCACTGAGGGTAGATGACCTGGCGGATGAATCCAATGTCCCGTAGTTTGGCGACCTCCTGTCCGATTGCCCGGTATTTTTCCTCATCAAAGGCCCTCCGCTTCTGCTTGATGGGATAGAAGGAAGGTTTGATGGTCAGCTTATGGGTGATTATTTCAGTGGAGATGCCAGGCATGTCTGCATAGGACCATGCAAAGACGGTGGCGTTGTCACGTAAGAACTGAGTGAGTTCTGCCTCCACTTCTGGGTCTAGCTGGGCGCCTATGCGGACTGTCCTCTCAGGATGCTCGTCTGAGATGCAGACGACCTTAAGCGACGTGTCCGGGTTGACCGGCTCCTTCATTACATATTTCTTCTCTTCATCTCTAGGATCCTCAAAGATATTCGGTGGTGGCGGGTCATTACCCACTGTCAGGATTTCATGGCGGCGCGTCGACCGCGCTACAGTTGTTGAATAGCATTCTCGTGCCAGCTGTTGGCTTCCCCTCACACAGCCTGTGCCGTTGGGCGTGGGGAACTTCATGAGAAGCATGTATCCGGCAATGATGCACTTGAGCTTATTAAGCGCTGGTCGACCAATGATGGCGTTGTACGAACTGGGACAGTCGACGATAATGAACTCCGTGTGCACCTCCGCCATACAGGGACTAGTGCCAATAACTAGTCGCATGTAATCCGACCCTAGTGGTTGTGTGATGTCTCCGGAGAAGCTGAGCAGTGGCTCATGATCCTGGAGTAGCTTCTGTTCCGCTTGAGGTGGTCGTAGCAACCGCTGAAGATGACGTTGACAGCGGATCCGCTATCTACCAAGATTCTCCCCACCGAGAATTTGCCAAGAATGGCATCGACTAAGAATGGGTCGTCATGGGGTAAATGTACTCCGCGCTCCTCTCCTCTGAAAAGGTGATAGGTTCCCAACCTGATTTCGGGAGTTTGGCGGATCTTTCATAGCGGATGTTGCAAACTTCCTTTGGGTGGTTAGCGCGTTCATAGCGCTTTCTTGCCCTGTGAGACATGCTGGTGATTGGAGCGCCGCCATCGATGGTGTTGATGCGGCCCAAGGTTTCTACGTTGGCAATCACTGGCGGTGGTTGGCGTACCTTGAACTGCTCCAACTTGCCGTCACGGTATAAAGTCTCAATGGCTGTTTTGAGAGCATTGCAGCTGTTCGTATTGTGGCCGCTGTCCGCGTGGTATTTGCACCACTTGCCAGTGTTCCTGGGTTTGCCCGTTTTTGGGTACTTTGGAGGGGGTGGCGGTGGGATCTGATCCTTGCACTGATTATAGATATCTTTATATGAGGCCGTTAGGACCGTGAAAACTGCATACCGCTGTGAGGACTCCGTCTGCTTGTTGTTGTTGTTGTCCCCATGAGTTGGGCGGTTTCCCTTGTAAAAATTCTGTCCCTTCTGCCGCTTGGTTTGGTGGCCGCCCTGCTGCCACTCTCTTTTCTTGTCAGCTGGCGGTGCTGAGGGGGGCTTATCAGCGGCTTCCTGGTGATCGGAAGATGGTTGTGCTGATCTTGCTGGCGTTGCTGGTGGTGGGGTCTCTCCATATGTGATGAATTCCGCCTGGGCGTGAATGACCGCCTCACTCATGACGTGGTCGTACGTTGCATTGGGATGGTTGTAATTGAGATGATAGAGGAACGGTCCCTTGAGGAGTCCCTTCCTGAAGGCCGCCGATGCCATAGTTTTGTCTAGGTCGCGGCACTGAGATGCTGCCGCTCGCCACCTTGTGACGAAGGCCTTCAGTGATTCGTCCTCCGCCTGCTTAACGCCGAACAGCTGACTTGTGTTGTGATGTCCGGCGGACAATAGGATGAAGCGGGAGAGGAAAGCATGCGACAGTGCATGGAATGAGCCCACCGATCCTGGCGGGCATTCAAAAAACCAGTTCATTGCCTCGCCGTCCAACGTTTCGCTGAACAAATGGCACAAGGTGGCGTCGTCGAATCCCTTGTTGTTGGTGACCTTCTTGAAGGTGTCCATGTGGACAAAGGGATCGGTCATTCCGCCATATGGCGACATTTTTGGGGTCTTTGCATATGTTGGCCTGACGGCCTGTAGGATCGCGGCGGAAAAGGGGCCGGGTCTGGAAGTGAACAGCGGGTTCCGAGTTGATGTCGGGACGCCTGTCTCCGCCCGGATTAACCTCTGCTCCAGTTGGTGCATCCTTTCCAATAATTGGGCGTTGTATCGCCGGCGGAATCGGCCTGACTGACCTGCCGAGTTGGCTTGCGCCTAGGTATGGGCGGATCACCCTCAGTCCTTGCCCTGACATTCAAACTGTTGGCGTGCGGAAGGGATTCCGCCACCTGTTCTAACATTAGTTGGGGTATGGGCGGTGGTCCCATTCCTGACAACCCAGGTGGGTTCAGCGGTACGTGCATTTGTATGACCGGCCCTGGCGCTGCTGTGCCGGCGCTGGGTCGACTACGCCTGGTGCTGCGTGACTGCTCGCTCTGTGCCGGGCGGTCGGTGGCCGCCAAAGTGTTTTTTAGTTCCTCAAAACGTGTCATGAGCGCAGCCACCTGTTTTTGGGCTTCGGCCTTCTCCCTGCGCTCCTCCTCACGCTCCCTGTTTGCCTTATGAAGATCCGCCAGTGCTATCTCGTACATGGTGACGAGATCCTGGCCTGACGGGCGGCTGCTGCCTGGGTTTGCCTCACCGCCGGGATTGGCCGGGGTCGTGAATAGTGCGCGGTTAACGCCGATCGCGGGGTCGGAGGGCTGGGGAATGGCGGGGAGCTCCGCCTGCTCTTCAGCGTTTCCCCCGCTGTCGTTAGTCATGGTGATTGTAGCGGGATGACCTTTAGTTCAAGGGTTCCCACAGACGGCGCCAATGTTAATGTCTAAAAGTCTAGCGGTAGCCGGACTTAGTTAACGCTGATCCGGTGGGCGGATCGATACTTGTGTTGATATTGTTGTACCCGTTACCTGTCAAGTAAAATACAATGGGCGTTAGAGGGAGACCGCGCTGGGCGGTCTTCAACTCTCCGATGCCTAAGTTAGTCAATGTATTTATGTTGACAAAGTAACAGTAGGTAAGTATTGAATGCGTAATTAATGAGGAGAGAGGAGAGAACCTTTTATAGGTGAGGAAGAGACTGATCTTGTCTTTGTTTTCGATGTGGGACTGATATGCTTCAGTTCTCAGTTTCAGAAGCTTCTGATGCTAACTTGGCGCGGCGCGTGGCGGCGCGTCGGTGGCGATCTGGAGGCTGTCCGACGCCGAGGCTGTAGCCCGCCTGGCGGTGTGTCCGCATGTCATTCCTTTGGTTGGAATTAGTACCTTTGGCGGTACAATGAGCATGGCCCATTATAGCTAATTATGCTTGCAAATGTACATGTATGTACACCTTCCTTAAAATTTTAGATATTGTTGTAAATTTAGACAATTTAGTTTTCTCTTTCCTCACTATTTATGGATAGTTATAGGGAATTTGTTGGAGCAAAAAAGGCTATGTTTCTCTCTTCTTCTTTTTTTGAGAAGGGAGGCTATGTTTCTCTAAAGTAGAGTAAAATAAAAATATAGGGAAACTGTTAGACTTGCTCTAAGTATACCAATTAAGTAGCAGTACCAGATAGTAGATGATTACTACTCATTATGATTTACTTGGAACGTAAGCCTCATTTGAATGTCTTACAATTTTCAGGGTTGATATATAGGGGGTGTTACATAGAGTTGTTGTCTTTTATACCATTCTATACCAAATCAGTGCCATATATTAAAGTGGCAAAATAGTCAAATTACTCCCTGACTTTTCTCATGGCTATCGATTTACCCCCTGACATTTCAATTTTGATTATGTACACCCTCACTTTTCTAATTGTTGATGATTTACACCCTATATTGTTATTTTTTAGACTTTCCATCCAATTTTCCGTTAATTTGGTTAGCACGTGAGGGACTTTTTCATCTTTTCAACTATCACCAAAAAAAAAAAATTAAACAAACCAACACATCGTCAAAGAAATAAAAAATACAAAAAATACAAAAATAAAAACTTGCCCTTTGGGCTTCTTCCTTGTCCATCTCTTCTTCTTCTTCACTCCCTTTATTTCAAGATTGGTCGTTAGCATGCAACTGATCGCTTAATTAATATTTGCTAGTCACATCAAATGATTGGATGATCATATCACTGAAGAAGAAACGGTCTTTTGATCATTTAGGTTTCTGGTTTTCTTTTTCTTTGAACGTCGGACTGGTCATTAATATTTCAAACATTCATATGAGAATTTGATCTTCCATGTTTCCAGTTGGAGGTTTTTGTATTGTGTATAAGATTGAGAAGCCATCGAACAAACTAAAATATTTATATGTATGGAATATGAAAATTAAAATTGTAGCAAGCATGTGAAGGTAAACTTGATTGATTCAAGTTGGGATTATGTTATATTGATCTCGATAAAAGGAACATAGAGGAAGAGGTCATGCTGAGAAGAAGATAATTGTGAGATAGATAGAGAAGAAGATGAGAGGCTGAGGGAAAAAAAAACAGTTGTAGGAGACGAATAACAGTATTTTATTTTTTAACAAAGTAATTTTGTACTCTTTTCTTGTTTTTTTTTTATGTGACAATTGCATAGACGAAAAGACCCCTCACATGCTAACTAAATTAACGGAGAAATAAAGTCTAAAATTAAACTATAGAGTGTAAACTGGCAACATTTAGAAAAGTGAGAGTGTAAATAATCAAAATTAAAATGTCATGGGTAAATCGCCAATCATGAGAAAAGTTAAGAGGTAATTTGGCTATTTTGCCTATTAAAGTTATACGTACCGTAATAACACGTGATAATTTTCTAAAAGATCAGGATCAACTAGGACAGAAATAAAGCATTGGGTCGAACTCTTCTTTGGTGTCAAGGTAATAGCTATGAATAGTCATCGACTCCCCGGAAAGGGTAGAAGAATGGGACCCACTATGGGACATACAAGAGGTAACGCACGTGTATTTCATTTATTTTTTTATTATTTTCTCTCCCACTTTTCTCTTCCAATACAAAATACAATCATTCAAAATCTCATGTTCTAGGTTTGCCATCGCATCTGCTGCTGCATTCGCCTCTCTAAAAACATGAGCAGCTATACAAAGGACTTGGCTGGATGAGGCTCAACTTGACTGAAAATCGGTTTGCCCGAAGACCATCGAGGAGTACTTTTGTGAGAATCAAGCCGATCAGTAGAGGAAACGAGGGAGTAGTAGGGAAAGTAGGAGGTGGGATTCCATGACACATTTCCATATCTCTCAAGAAAAGTCACATGACGTGCACATAGCTCATGTGATATAGGATCAGTGTGGGGCTGTGGCCTAATCTTCTCCCAAGTTTGAACCTTTTCTGGAGTGAGACACACAAAAATATCAACCTTTTTCCAAAATGTTATTAGTTTTATATTGAGCTATTGGGTAGGAATTCATGTCATATCTGAATCGCCATGTCTACACATTCATCTCTGTCCGACTGTCATCTTAGTTCTGGGAAGTACAGAAAATTTAAACCTAAGCACCATAAATTAATCGACACCAAGCATAAGATGTATATAAATTCTGCCCAAACTTTGATATCTTCCTTCCTTTACAACGTACATTATACATAAGTTACCCACCTTTCCATATTTTCCCCAACAGAGCAGAAACACTTTGACATATTCATAATCACATACATACACACTAAATAAGTTAAACCATATCCCCAAATTCTTACTTTTTCCCAACCCAAACTAATTTCCCAAATATTACAAATCAACCCCCCATTTCCCACTTTTTTCCTTCTTCCACCATCCTAACTTCCAAATTTACCCATTCACCCCTTTCATCAACAACCGCTACCAAGTAGTACGTAATTACTAATTCACCCTCGTCTTTTTTCCAGATTTCCGGTTCTTGCCTCGCCGTTTAAAAAAATCACGGACAGATCCGACCCGGAAACCCAGATAAACATGACGAGGGTCGCCGAACATACAGACGGAGAAGGGAGAGAGAGAGAGAATAGCTTCACTTATATTTTTAGAATCCGAATCCGAATCCATGCGGGCCTTCTTCGGGTCCTCGGATTCGGATCCTCCCACCGGACTATTGGCCTCTGTAATTTTTCGTCATTCGAGCCGAAGCAAACGCCTCAGGTCTCTGGTCGCCGAGTCGTCAAAGCTCCTCGACACCTGCTTCTTCTTCTTCGAGAACGACGGCAACGGGAGCGAGCTCGGCTCCGGCGACATCGAGAAAGCCGATCCGGCATACATGTCCGTCGCCGGAGCCCTCAAATCCACAATATTCACCTCCTTCGGCACCACTGTCGGCCCCGGCCCCAGCCTCTCCAACCGGCCGTCGCTCGCCGCCTTCTTCAACCGGCTCAGCGGCTGTCCCCGCCTCAAAATCGTCACCTTCTCCGCCTTCAAATCATCGGAGCTGGACCGGCCGGACCTCCTCGAGACTGCCGGGGGCGGCTCCGGCCTCCTCTGCTCCGCCCTCACCGCCGGCTTTCTAGATCTAACGTTGCTAGCCACATGAATGGGAATGGGATTTCCATAGTAATTACTCTTCGCCGGAGAGACTCGGATCCTCTCGATCAGACAATCCTGTGGCCTCAAGATCTCAGTCCCCATGATTACAACCCTAAAATTCAAACCCTAGATGAAGAAACAAATAATCAGAGAAGGAAAAAGCCTCTTAATCTTTTTTTTTTTTTTTTTGCTTGGCCTCTTCTTCTTCTTCCTCACACGAAGGGAAGAAGGAGGTTGTTTTTGTTTCTTTCTTCTCTCTGCTCTGCTGGAATCTAATCGGTTTGTGGTGTTGTGAGAGGAAATGGGGGTGTATATTTATATATAGGGGACCTTGGGTGGCGCGTGGGGTCTACGTGAGGCTGATACGCGTAATCATGTTTCAAAAGAAGGAGAGACTGGATCTTTGACCCGCCTCGGTGTTCGGATTTGACGGAAACCGTTTGGGTCTCGGCTCCGTTATGTGTAACGGCGTTTTGGTGGTTGAGACTTGTGACTTGCGAGCGTCGGGGAAATGGGACGGGTGCTTGGTTTGTTTCGCCGAAAATGTGCGTTGGTTTGGACCCTTCACTCTTGGAAAGGTGGTTGTGATATTTTTCTTTTTCTTTTTTCTTTTTTTTTTGTTCGGTGGGATATTGTGTGTGTATTATGTTGTCTCTTGGGGAAGATATTTTTAAGAGGGGTAATCATTGTTTAAGGGAAGTGACTAGGAAATTAGCTAGGTTTAGTTGAGGAGACAATTTTACTTTGGGAGGAAGGAGATTCTAGATTACTCATCGATAGCGTTACGGAAAAGGTGAACATTCCTTTGAGAATTAAATCGCTAGCGGTAGACGTCAAATTTATCTCTCTTAAGTTTGATTTCATCTAACGTTAGGTATATTTTTCAGGAGGCTAATTTTGTAGCTGATAGAATCGCTAATCGATTTAGGTTGTATATGCTTGACTTCATTGTCTTCCCTTATCCGTGTCCCCAACATTTCAGTTGGATCAGCTGGGAGATGTTTGTGCTAGAGATTTTGTTTTGTAGCTTTTCTTTCATGTATCTGAGAGAAAAAAAAAATTAGCCTTGGTTGGTTGACATATTATAAATTATGCTTCATAGAACTCTGTGATGTTTGTTGTAAAACTAGTAACCATTGTGTAGTAGCATATTTTGAATAGCTATTTTTAGAGAAAACGACATAATTTAAAATAAAATAGCATTTTAAGTAACATTCACAATAAAAAAAATATAACTGCGTTTCATAAGAGGATGAAGATTGATCACTAGTTCACTACTACGACACATGTGAAGAGCTTTTGGGACCAAGCCTTTTTATGCAACCATGAGGTGCTAGATTATATCTCTCATAGACGAGAGAACATCCTCTAATTTGGGAGTTCATTACTTTGCATTGTTGTCTTAGGTTGTTCATACACCTTGACCAAAAGAAAAGTCGTTCATACACTCTCAATATTTAGAAGTACCTTTTGTTTTATATGGACTTATAATAGTTATTGTGATGCTAAATCATGCTTTGACTAAAATGACAATAAACCTAACAATTGGTGCGGAGCCCTCGCCAGCAGCGGATGACCCTTCACCAGTTGGCCTTAAGGGCCTACGACGGACCTGCAAGAGAGGAACGTTGTAGGCTCAGACATAATCACTGTATTATGCTGATTGAGAAACCTTACAAACCTGAGAAAGGTTAATTATCAACATAATACGGGTGTGGTTATATCAACAATACTACAATAGTGCCAAAATATTTAACAATGATTTTAGAGTGAATAAATAGTATCTTTATTGTTAGATTCAGGTTGGTTTTCATTTGGGTTTTCTATTAAAATCTCCAAATTTACTCACTTGACATCTATACTTTTTACACCTCTTATCAAATTTTCAAATACTAAATTTACTCACTAAACCAAATAACCTTACTCATATAATTTGCAAACAAATTATTATCTTTAAAATAAAAAATTTAGTCATTTCAATGATTTAATCACTCTATAAATCTTAACTAAATATACATTTCTTAATCAAACTTGAGTTTCAAAAATTAATGTCTAATCAATAAGAAAATGCCATGAACTATTCTTTTTTTTTTATAATTTTTTTTCTATTTTAGCTGTGCAAAAAAAAAAATGAAGAAATCATTTGTTTTTTTTTATTGAAAATAAAATCATTCATTTATCCACGAAATACTACATCAAGGAGTATATAGTGGCATCATTAAACCTACCACAACGATTGGGAAGAGTACCACACTCCATTTTAACTTCATTACAAAGACTCATCATCTAGAATTGGAATAAGAAATCATTTGTTTTTTAATGTTTATTTTTTTTTTCTGTATTTTTTTGTACCACATGATTAATTATTTAAATAAATATATTTTTTTAACTGCTAGTTTATTTTTCCACAAATATAATGGATTAACTTAGATTTAGATCATAAATCATAAGAGAATTTATTTTGTTTTCCCTCACCAATATGCGTTCAACATAAATATCATACATTTTTATGTCACATGATCTTAATCATATTTTTAATTCTTATTTAATATATATATATATATATGAATGTATTAATGAGTATGTAGTGAAATTGAAAAATGAAAATAGATAAGGAAAATAATAAGAAATACAATCTAATAATATTGAATTAGAAAGTCTACAGAAATAAATATAATATTTTTTGGTATAATTATTGTCCTTAATTGTCATTTTATAGTAGGTTATATATGTCATTTAATAATTCATAATAGAGTTAGGTCAAGTGAGCATATTTGGAGGCCCCAATAGAAACTCTCTTTCATTTGAGTGTGTTTGGATGAGGGAAAAAATGATGGAATTTAATTGAAAGTGAGGATTTCATAATTCCTACAAGCTAATTCCCTCATTTGGCATTATCAGATTGAAAATTTTAAATTTCTCTGTGGAAAAAAACGAAGGAATTCATTATTTCTTTGCAATATTCAATTTTCATTTCCAAAACCAGGCTTTTTTCTATTTTATTTTTTTATTTGTTTTAAAATTTCTTAATTTATTACACATTTCAAATCCTAAATAGATACAACCAAATAACAGAAATTGCAATTAATAGAATTTTAAATTGATAGAGTAAAAGATTCCATCATTTATAAATTCTCATGAATTTCATAATTTTCTGATACAAACGCACCGAATTTAGTTTAATTTTACTAGTGCTAATCACTTAAA